>CM076715.1:77426842-78681128 GCA_038501285.1 Penstemon eatonii
AATACTAAAACTCGGTCTAAATAGAAAAATATATCCAAAGTTGTACGTACACAGCCATGAGCAATGTTTTTCTTATGTTATGAGTCGGTTTTATGATATTTTGAGTCGGTGGAAATTTGAATACCTCGAAGGGGTAAGCTCAAAGTTTTGGATTATTGAAATTTTCTCCAAGGGGTAAGTTCACACTTTTAACCAAATTTTTGCGGATACCAAAAGGAAGTTTAAATATAAGAATATATTTAAAGTGGTACGTACCAACCCTAGACAATGTTTTTATTATGTTATAAGTTGGTTATATAATATTTTGAGCCGGTGGAAAAATGAATTCCTCGAAGGGGGTAAGCTCACAGTTTGGTCAATTTTTTACAGATACTTAAAATCTTATTAAAACAAAAAAAAAATATTGTTCATAGGTGTAGGTACAAAACCCTCGACAATTTTTTGTATCATTCAATTCAGTTTTGTAATATTTTGAGCCAGTGAAAAATTGAAGCTTTCTCCAAAGAGTTAGTTCACAGTTTTTACCAATATTTTGCGGATACCAAAAATTAGTTTAAATACAAAAAATATATTTAAAGTTGTTGGATGAAGATGAAGATGAAGGCACTGAAGAAAGTTTGATAAGGGAGGTTTTGATGCATTCCAAAACTTCGTAAAATTGGCTAAGTATGGAGTGACTTAGCTGATAAACTTATCAAGGAATTTTGACTAAGAAATGAAGACATCAGAAGAGTCAAAGTTTCAAGGTCCAAGACTTCTGATCTGCTGAAGAGAAGTTATCAGACTAGTGAAGATCAGCCGACTCAAATCAGATTTGTTCAAGTTTGAGTTCAGCCGAGTTCACCATCAGACGTGTACTTTCATCAGCAAAGTGAAGAAGATCATGAAGTGTTCCCAACGGTAATAAATGCCCCTTGGTGTAATAAATGCTGAAGTACGAGGATATTTATGACAAATGATTGAAGAAAAGCTTCGCATCAGCCGAGTGCATTTAATGCTGCATTTAATGCTGCCTGCAGAATAGTACTGTTTACAGTACGGACAGACTGCAAAAGAGCCGTTCGCGGATTTTAAGGACCAGTACTCGAGGAATTTGAATCCTGTCTCTCTTCAACGGACATTTTTCAATCCTCAAGTATAAATAGCTGCAAGAGACGAAGAAGGAACAAGCAACACACTTTCTGAGAGAAATTTCCGAAGCAAAATTCTTTAAGTCTCAAGAACAGCTCACTCATCAGCTGAGTCATTTGTTGACGAAAGCAGAGTTGAAGAATCAAGAAAAATACATCTTCTGAGTGATTTTGTAAACAAGAGTGTTGTGCGGAGTTGTGATCCATCTTTGTGAGTGATCAAACTTCAGAGGATAGGTTTTCTGTGTGATCTCCTATTGCGAACTTGTGGTCGTTTCATTTGTTGTTCGACGCAAGCAGAGTATACTGTAAACTTTGTGATTATAGTATAACCCAAGATCTGAGTGACTTGGAAGAGTGGACTAAAGGATATTTAAATCCATATAACCACTATAAAAATTACTTGTGTTTTTACATTGTTTCAAAACTGCATATCTTCTGTTTGCATAAAAACACATTAAGTTAACTGTTTGAAAAAGAACAAAAAGGAGTTTATAAAACTGGGGAAACATTTTTCAAACTGCTAAGAATACTTGTGAAAAACACTTTGAAAATCCGCTGCAAGTACTCTAAGTATTAAAACTGATTTCTGCAAAATCAGCTAAGTAACTATCAGACGAGTGGTCAACAAGACTGTTCAAAGATTTGTTCGCGAACAGAATTGTAACTTACTAATCTGATCAGCTTAGACTGTTCAGTTGGAGTAAAGTTTTAAAGTTAAATTTGAAAGAAAATTTTAAAGAGGTTTATTCACCCCCCCCCTCTAAACCTCTTCTGACCACTTGGGACCAACAAGTGGTATCAGAGCGGGTGGTTCATTAGAATCAGCTGCCTGATCAACGAGCTTGATCCGAGTGTTTTTCAAAGGTTTTCAAAACTTTTCAAAAGAGCATCTTTTTGAAAAACAAAAACTTTTTGAAAAATGGATTGTATCAGCCATGTTCCCCACATTGCTGGTATGTCCTTTGAGGATTGGAAAATCAGAATGGAGATTTTCCTTGCTGCCTATAATGACAACATGCATACATGTATCATTAAAGGTCCATTCAAATTCACCAAGACCATCATCGTAGATGAAGCTCAAATAGTGGTGGAAAAAGACTTAACAGAAATGACAGCAGAAGAAATAAAGCTGTTCAACCTGGACAAAGTCGGAAGATTCATCATGACCAAAGCCCTGGATAATGATCGGTTTGACAAAGTCAAGCATTGCAAAACTGCAAAGGAGATGTGGGATAAGGTTCGTGACATGAGTGAAGGCAATGATGCTATTAAAGAGCATCAGCTCAGTGTTGCCTTGGAGAAGCTGGACAACTTCAAGATGAAGTCTGGAGAAACCATTGATCAGATGGACATCAGATTCACCAGAACTCTGAATGAAGTTTTGAAGCTGGGAAAGACTTTCACTGACAAAGAGATTTCTGTCAGAGTACTGAAGGCTCTACCTCCCAAGTTCAACATGAAGGTGACAGCAATGGAAGAATCAAGAGATCTGGGCAAGATTTCTCTAACAGAGCTGTTCTCCGCACTCAAGGCTTATGAGTATAAATTGCCAAGGATGGGAATTGAAGAAACCTCAACTTCAGGACCCACAGCTGCACTTGTTGCTGCTGAAAATACCAGAAGACCAGCACAGAAAAGCAAAGAAGTGGACTCATCTGATGAAGCCACTCTACTCAACAAAAAGGAGTACACTGCTGGAGATGTAGCATTATTGATGAACAACTTCAAGAAGTTCTATAAGAGAAAGATGAAAAACAAATACAATCATGCTGCTTCTACTTCTAAACCTAATTTTTCTTCTCAGGATAAAGAAGATTATAAATCAAAACTGATGTGTTACAACTGCAGGAAATTGGGACACTTCATAAGAGACTGCCCATATCCAAAAGCAGAGAAGTACACTGAGGAAGAGAAGAAAATGAGAAAAGAAAGAAAGCATCAGAGAGCCAAGGCAATGATGGCTGAAGCAGAAAAGCCAGCTGCTGTCTACTCATCTGATTCAGACTCAGACTCGTCTGATGAAGAATCGTCTGATGAAGAAAAACCTGCTCTCCTGTGCCTGATGGCAAAGGAATCTGATGACTCTGAGGATGAGGTAACTCCTCAAGAAAATGAACTGTTTAATTCTCTAGAGCAAATGATGTTGAATAATACTACTATTGCTGGAGAGTTTGTTAAGCTTAAGGAAGAGATGAACTTGCTAAAAGAGCAAAATAGTTCACTGAAACTTTTAGCTGAAAAGCCAAAAGAATCAGCTGAATATAAACAGCTTGAGCAAGAGCATGAATCTCTGAAAGCTGAATGTGAGGTTTATAAAGGAAAAATCATGGAACTTGAGAAAATCATTGAGTCTCATGATAAGTCTACTGTTGCATCCATGCATACATCTAGTAAACAGGAGACACCTTTAGAAAAGGAAAAATTAGAGTTGAACCATACTGAAAAATTTGTATCAGCTGACAATAGTAAGGTCATTCTGTATGTTCAAACCTCTAGACCTACCTCAACTGAGAAAGTGGTAAAGGAGAAGAAATCTCCTAAGGCTAAAAAGAGCAAAGAGCCTAGTGTAGGAAATCAGACTAGTAAGACCAAACAGCAGAGTCCTAAGAAGTCTGCTGATAAAGCTAAATTGAATCAATCTGTTGGTAAAACTAAGTCAAAATCAAATGAGCAAGCATCTAGTAAACCAAAGAAGCATAAGAATAAGAAAAATCAAAATGCTTGGTATGGAAATGAGTCATATTATGTGCAACCTGCTGCATATCATCCTATGTATCATGCACCTCAATTTCCTAGTTACTATGCACCTTACCCTGCTCATCCAATGCATGCATATCCTGCATATCATGCACCTTACCCTGCTTATGAACATTATTCATATCATACTGATCATCAACATGACTTATCTGATAACTATGATAAAAATGAAACTGTTCATGCTCCTAAAACTCAGAAACCTAAGAAGCCTAAGACTTCAACATCTTGGGTTGTCAAGGGTGGAACTAATCCTTCAGGACCCTCTCAATAAGGGTACCTAAAACAATTTTATTTTTTGTTTTGTAGGTTAGGATTAGGAGTAGGAGTAAAGTAGAGAAGATTTGGTACTTGGACAGTGGATGTTCAAGGCACATGTGTGGAAACATACATGAGTTGACTGATGCAGTTGCTGTGGATGGTCCAAAAATCACTTTTGGAGACAGCAAAGAAGGCAAGATTAAAGCTAAAGGAAGATTAATCAAGGGAAACATAGAGATATCTGACGTCTCCTATGTTAAAGGCCTAAAGTATAATCTGCTGAGCATAAGTCAATTTTGTGACAAGGGATATTCAGTCATCTTCTCAACAGATAAGTGCTACGTTGAACAGATTGGTACAAAGAAGGTAATTTTATCTGGAAGACGACAAGGAAATATCTACATAGTTGACTGGAATTCTGCTGACAAGAATTCAAGTATTTGTTTGGTGGCATCTGCACCAAGTGAAGTCAGTTGGCTATGGCACAAGAGGATGAATCACTTAAACTTCAAGACCATAAACAGATTAATCAAGAATGACTTGGTAGAAGGGATTCCAAAAGCAGTCATGAGCAAAGACAAGCTCTGTGACGCCTGTCAGAAGGGTAAACAAATCAAGTCATCATTCAAAGAAAAGAAGCACCAATCTTCTGGAAGAATATTGGAGCTGTTGCATATGGACTTATTTGGACCCATTGATCCAGTCAGCAATGGTGGAAAGAAATACTGCCTAGCTGTTGTGGATGATTATTCAAGATATACTTGGGTGATTTTCATGAAGAAGAAAAGTGAAACCAAGGAACATCTCACAAATCTGATGGAACTGATCCAGAATGAGAAGAGTATCAAGATATTGAAGATCAGATCAGATAGAGGGACAGAGTTTACAAACTCTACTGTTGAAGAGTATTGTAATATCAAAGGAATACATCATGAGTATTCTGCTGCCAGAACCCCTCAACAGAATGGTGTTGCTGAAAGGAGAAACAGAACACTGAAAGAAGCTGTCAGAACCATGATAGCTGAAGCTAAGCTGCCACAAAGATTTTGGGCAGAAGCAACAAATACAGCATGTTTTACCCAGAACAGATGTATGATCAACAAAAATCAGAACAAGACTCCATATGAAGTTTGGAACAACAGAAAGCCAAACATTCATTACTTTAAGATTTTTGGTTGTAAATGTTTTGTATTGAATAATGGGAAAAATCACCTTACTGCATTTGCAGAAAAGGCTGATGAAGCTGTCTTTGTAGGATACTCATCTGTTAGTAAGGCTTATAGAGTTTTTAACAAAAGAACATTACTAATAGAAGAATCTATCCATGTAGTATTTGATGAGCCAAGTCAATCTTCTGAAAAGAATCAAAGTGTAAATCAAGATCTGTCTGCTGATTTACAGAAGTTGGACGTTGGAAGAAATGAAGAATATGTTCCCATCATACTACCTAATCTAAGTTCAGCTGCAAATTCAAGTGCTGTTCATAATCACAGTGCTGATTGTCTAACAGACGAGTTGCTAACAGCTGACAGACCAGAGACTGTTCAACAGACGACACGTGTTCAACAGACTACTACTGGAACTCCAACAGTAGTGTTGCAAGATCATAACAGAGGACAACATCCTGATTTGCAACCTGATCTCAGATGGCTCAAGAATCACCCACCTGAACTAGTTATTGGTGATCCTTTAGATAGAGTGAAAACAAGAAGAGCTGCTGCACAAGATGCTATGTTTGTCACATTTCTATCTCAAATAGAGCCTAAACACATTGAAGAAGCTCTAAATGACTCCTTCTGGATAGAAGCTATGCAAGAAGAGTTGAATCAATTTGAAAGGAATGAAGTCTGGTACTTAGTTCCTAGACCAAGTCATCAAAGAGTAATTGGCACTAAGTGGGTATTCAGAAATAAGATGAATGAAGATGGTGTTGTCACCAGAAACAAAGCAAGACTAGTGGCCAAGGGTTATTGTCAAGAAGAAGGAATTGACTTTGATGAAACTTTTGCACCAGTAGCAAGACTTGAAGCAATCAGACTGTTTCTTGCCTATGCTGCTCACAAGAACTTCACTGTCTATCAGATGGATGTGAAGTCTGCTTTTCTCAATGGAGAATTGCAAGAAGAAGTTTATGTTGAACAACCTCCAGGATTTGAAGTCTATCAAGAAGAGGACAAAGTATATCGTCTGAAGAAAGCCCTTTATGGACTAAAACAAGCTCCAAGAGCATGGTATGATACCCTATCTGATTTTCTTTTAATTAAAGGATTTCGTAAAGGTAAGGTAGATAAAACCTTGTTCACTATTGAATGGGAAAATCATATATTACTTGTGCAAATATATGTGGACGATATTATTTTTGGTTCAACTAACCAACAGATGTGTGATAAGTTCTCCAAGCTGATGCAGAATAAGTTTGAAATGAGCATGATGGGTGAACTTAATTACTTTCTTGGATTGCAAGTTAGACAGTTGCCTGATGGAATATTCATCAGCCAAGCAAAGTACACAAGAGATCTGTTTAAGAAATTTGGTATGGAAACTAGCTCAACAGCTACCATTCCTATGTCTACAAGTCTTCGTTTGGATAAAGATGAAGATGGCAAATCAGTGGATATAACCAAATATAGAGGCATTATTGGTTCATTGTTGTATCTAACAGCAAGCAGACCTGACATAATGTACTCAGTTGGAGTCTGTGCAAGATTTCAATCAAACCCCAAAGAATCTCATCTTTTAGCTGCCAAGAGAATATTGAAGTATGTTAAAGGCACTCAAGAATTGGGATTGTGGTATCCTAGAGAATCTGGATTTGAACTCATTGGTTATTCAGATTCAGACCTTGCTGGCTGCAAGATTGACAGAAAGAGCACAACAGGTGCCTGTCAGTTCTTAGGCAGTCGTCTGATCTCATGGATGAGTAAGAAGCAAACCTCAGTTTCTATATCTACTGCTGAAGCTGAATATATAGCTGCTGGAGCTTGTTGTGCACAGATACTTTGGTTGAAGCATCAACTAGAAGACTACAATATCAAGATCAGTGGAATTCCAATCTACTGTGACAATACAAGTGCAATCTCTCTTACTCAGAACACTACAAGTCATTCAAGGACTAAGCATATTGAGATCAAGCATCATTTCATTAGAGATCATGTGGAAAAAGGCAATGTTTTGATTGAGTATGTTCATACAGACAATCAGATTGCTGACATTTTCACTAAACCTTTAAGTGAAGTAAGGTTTTCAACTTTAAGAGCTGAGCTAGGACTACTTAATTTGGAAGCATAAGCTGAGGGGGAACTCATCAGAAGACTGGAGTTCAACAGCTTAGTGTTTCATTATTATCTTCAAGGATTAACTTTCAACAGACTAGTTAACTTATGAATTCTTAAACTCAGGGGGAACGTGTAAGACTAGCGGTACTTCTGAATTAAAGATGAAATTTGTTAATGACAGTTAGTTGAAGTTATGTTTTCATCAGAAGACTCAACTATCGAAGATTGAAGTTATTTTATCTAGCTGGATTGACAAACAGCTGAGGAAGGTTATCAGCTATTGGCATTCTCTGATAACAGCATTGTCATCAGGACAATAGTCCATCAGATAAGTGTTTTTATACTCATCTGATTACTTAAGTAAAAGCGAACTATTTAAAAACGTTTTATCCAAAACACGCCTTTACAAGTAAACTGTCGGGCGGTACATTTTCCCGCTCCTCATTAAAATATCTTTTGAATTCGAAAGGTCGTAACTGACGCCGCACGATCAGCACTGACAGAAAAACGGATCTAACGGTTGGCAGATATCACGGAAACCGAAAAACCCCAACTCTATAAATCCTCATCTGATCAGTCGAGTAGCTCTTTACGAACCCTAAACTTTCAAAAGTACTTGTGAGAAAATTTTAAACAAGTTTTCTGCAAAAAAAAAAAAATCCTTTCCTTTTCACTAACTCTCAACAGATTAAAATGGCTGCTGAAGGTATGTTCTTAGACTATGAAGCCTATTATCAATCTGGTACAAGTTTGATGAAAGAATTGTTGGAGAAATTCAAATCGGCACAGTTGATAAATTTCATGGAGTACAACGAGGGAATAATCTGGACTGACCAGGTTATGGAGTATTACTCAACGGCAAAGGCTGATTATCACAAACTAGAAATCAAAGCAAAAGTGGGTGACAAATCTGTTGTCATCACTCCACAAGTTCTTCATGAACAGTTTGGTTTGCCTAAGTCTGGAAGACACGAAGTTATCGTGCTGACTGAAGAGAAGCACCAACAGTTTTGGGCGATCTGCGCCAAGGAAGGAGAGATGTTGTCTGGCAACATCAGAAAGAAACAGCTTAAGGATGAATATCAGCGGATGGCTGATATGGTGTCTAAGCTGATTGAAAATTGTACTTTTTCTCTAGATGCTGTCACAATGAAGCGTTTCAGCATCATGGCTGCCGTATACTATGGAATAGAGGTAAACTGGTCCATCTTAATTTGGTATATACTTGCTGATTTTCTGGAAGTGAAGAAGGGAAAAGGCCCTTACACCAACCACAGAATCACTTTAAGTTACCTCTTATCAAAGATGGGCTGTGTCATGTCAAATGGCAAAGAAATTCACAAGTCCAAAGCAATGAACAAGTACCTACCTGTTCAGAAGAGGAAGGCTGATGAGCCTGAAGGAGAAGAAGTTGAGGAACCAAAGGAGGTTCCTGCCAAGAGGCAAAAGAGGTTAGTCAAAACAGCAAGTCTGGCTGTTGAGACTAAGAGGAAGAGGGCTGCTGATGAGCCCAGGAAGAAAGAATTAAAGCAGATGGAGAGAGTGACTTCTGCTGAAGCCACTAAAATTGTTGAGAACATAATAGCTGATGTAAGGACTGGATCCCCTGCATCACTATCAAGAACTCCATCAGCAGAGAGGCCTGCTGAGAATGTCTCTAAGAGAACAAGAAGTCAGCAGAAGGATACTGCTACTTCAAGAGTTGTTCAAGGTCTGACAAAGAGGTCAGCTAGAAAGAAGATGACATTTTTGGAGAAGGATACTGAGTTGGTGGACTTAATAAGATCAAGTCCGGAGTCTGCTGAAAGACCAGTTGAAGCTGCTGAAGCTTCCACTGTTGACAAAGCTGATGAGCAACAGACTACTCAGAAAGCACCAACAGCTGAGGTTACTCAACCTCAAGAAGATCCAGATGTTCAAATCATCCATCCTATAGCTGCTGCTCCCATATCATCCGCTGGACCAGCCCCTGCTGATAAAGGCAAAAGAAAAATTGTGCTAAGGAGAAAGAAAATCTCCAAAGCTGATAAGAAGGCAAGAGAGGAGGCTGAACAGAGGAAGCAGGATGAGCTTGAGGAGAAGAAAGCTCTTGAGTTAAGCAAAGCTCAAGAAGCAAAGGATGAGGCCAGAAGAAGAATGTCTGCAGCAGAGAGAAAAGCTGCTGAAGATGCTGAATTGGCCATGGTGATTGAACAAAGCAAGGTTGATGCCTATGGACCTGTCCATGGAGGTGGCATCAAGATTGGTGAAGGGCAGACTGAAGAAGACAAAAAGAAGATACTACTGCCTGCTCCCAAAACCAAGTCCAAAGATAAGTTTGAAGTCAGGAAAGCTTTTGAGATAGTATATGCTGATAAGGAGCTTTTCAAGAAGTTTGAGAAGTCTCTAGCATACTATGATCAGAAGTTGATGCTGAAGACTATGTTCACTCAGGAGAAACCAAGATATATCAAGTGGAGAGATATCAGGCTGAATAGCTCAATAACTGAACTTCAAAATATGAAGGAGTTAGCTGATGAAGAACACTGGGTTCTGACTTGGCTGAAGACAAACTCCATCCAAAAGGCCCTTGATCCCAGTTATGTAAGAGAAGTCATGCATAACTATGCAAAAAGCTTTGCATTGGAGGAGGCCAAGAAGATTAAAAACACCTTGCCTGAAAAGAAAAAGAAATCTGAAGATGCTGAAGAGAGAGCAATTAAGTTTGCTGTTATGACTGCTCTGAAGAGATGGGTTAAAAAGTCAAAGTATCAGCAAGGATGTTCAAGTGACTTGCCACTGCTGCCAAGTATTCAACAAATCATTTTTGGCAAGGAAGTACAACCGTACCATGAAGTCCCTAAGGGTAACAATGCTCCTGTCAACCCTTGGATCATTGTAAGGCAGATTAGACAGACTACTTGCTTTAATGAAGATGGAACCATTACTAATCTGTTCTACGATGATGTCACTGATGAGCACAAGTCTGCTGACAAGCACAAGTCTGCTGACAAGCCTTTGGCTATTGAAGGGCCATCTAAGACTTCTGAAGATCATCAGATGACGGATTTGCAAGATGTCCCTGTTCATCAGGAGACTAAAGAGGAAGAAGCTGATGCCTCTACTTCATCAGGTGATGAACACTCATCACTGATGGAAGCCTTCCAGTTACTTATTGAAAATCAAATAAAAGAGATGGAAGAGAGGAATAGTCTGCAGTTACAGAAGATGAAGACAGAATTGATTGAATCTCACACTCATCAAGTGGAAAGAACGCATCTTCTAACCAGCAGTTCTATCAAGTTAGCTATTGATCAGATTCCTATTCCTCAAGATCATTCACTGGAGTTAGTGAATAGCTTAAGAGAGCTGAACCGTAATGTAGAAGATGTGAAGGGTGATTTAAATCATCTTCACACTGCCTTGAAAACAGCTGAGCACAAAATTGCAGATCTGACTGCAACATTTATTAAAGTCAGTAACGAAGAGAAGGAAATCAATCTGGGGATGTTGCAAGAAGTAGCAAAGGCTGCACAGAAGATTCAGGATGAAATTGCAACCATCAACCTCAACATTGACTACTTTAATGATAAGACTGACGTCATCAGCACTGACATTCATCATCTGACAGCTAGTCATGACGTGGTTAATCAGAATCTTAAGGCTTTGTGTGCTGAAGTAAAGATTCCAACAGTTGCCCTCAACCCTGCTGTTGAACCTTCTACTGTCATCAGAGTTGATGATGACAAAAAGGGGGAAGATAAAAGGGAAGAACCAGCGAAGGAGTTTGCTGCTGAAGAATCAGCTATGGAACCTGCTGCTGAAGAACCAGCTAAAGAGACCATTACTGATGAACCAGCAAAGGAGTCCGCTGCTGAAGAAACAACCTTGGAAGAAACTGATGCAACTATTAAAGCCAAGGAAACTGAAGACACTACTGACAAGGCTGAAGTGCTTGGAAAGGTGGAAGAAGAAGATAAGATTGAAAAAGAAGACACCAAGTACAAGAATACAGATTCTGCCAGAAAAGCTATGGAAGCTCTGAAAGCTCTTCAAGAACAAGAACTTAAAGAGAAGATGGAAGCTGCCAAAGCAACCCTGGAAGAAGAAGTTGATGAAGAAGATGATGATGAAGAATCATCATATGAATATGAAGAAGTGCTCGAATCTGATGAAGAAGCTGATAGTTAGAAATTGAAAAATCAATTGTAATCAGTTTACTTTTTCAGAAATCTCATCTGATGAATTTGTACATGTAATTCACTTTCTATATCAATAAAATGTTCAAGTTCAATCCAATAAACTTTTTCTATCTCAGAAAATTTTGAGGATTACAATCTTTAGTTTAGGTATTCAACAGGTACTAAGCTGAAGTTTTGTCATCATCAAAAAGGGGGAAATTGTTGGATGAAGATGAAGATGAAGGCACTGAAGAATGTTTGATAAGGGAGGTTTTGATGCATTCCAAAACTTCGTAAAATTGGCTAAGTATGGAGTGACTTAGCTGATAAACTTATCAAGGAATTTTGACTAAGAAATGAAGACATCAGAAGAGTCAAAGTTTCAAGGTCCAAGACTTCTGATCTGCTGAAGAGAAGTTATCAGACTAGTGAAGATCAGCCGACTCAAATCAGATTTGTTCAAGTTTGAGTTCAGCCGAGTTCACCATCAGACGTGTACTTTCATCAGCAAAGTGAAGAAGATCATGAAGTGTTCCCAACGGTAATAAATGCCCCTTGGTGTAATAAATGCTGAAGTACGAGGATATTTATGACAAATGATTGAAGAAAAGCTTCGCATCAGCCGAGTGCATTTAATGCTGCATTTAATGCTGCCTGCAGAATAGTACTGTTTACAGTACGGACAGACTGCAAAAGAGCCGTTCGCGGATTTTAAGGACCAGTACTCGAGGAATTTGAATCCTGTCTCTCTTCAACGGACATTTTTCAATCCTCAAGTATAAATAGCTGCAAGAGACGAAGAAGGAACAAGCAACACACTTTCTGAGAGAAATTTCCGAAGCAAAATTCTTTAAGTCTCAAGAACAGCTCACTCATCAGCTGAGTCATTTGTTGACGAAAGCAGAGTTGAAGAATCAAGAAAAATACATCTTCTGAGTGATTTTGTAAACAAGAGTGTTGTGCGGAGTTGTGATCCATCTTTGTGAGTGATCAAACTTCAGAGGATAGGTTTTCTGTGTGATCTCCTATTGCGAACTTGTGGTCGTTTCATTTGTTGTTCGACGCAAGCAGAGTATACTGTAAACTTTGTGATTATAGTATAACCCAAGATCTGAGTGACTTGGAAGAGTGGACTAAAGGATATTTAAATCCATATAACCACTATAAAAATTACTTGTGTTTTTACATTGTTTCAAAACTGCATATCTTCTGTTTGCATAAAAACACATTAAGTTAACTGTTTGAAAAAGAACAAAAAGGAGTTTATAAAACTGGGGAAACATTTTTCAAACTGCTAAGAATACTTGTGAAAAACACTTTGAAAATCCGCTGCAAGTACTCTAAGTATTAAAACTGATTTCTGCAAAATCAGCTAAGTAACTATCAGACGAGTGGTCAACAAGACTGTTCAAAGATTTGTTCGCGAACAGAATTGTAACTTACTAATCTGATCAGCTTAGACTGTTCAGTTGGAGTAAAGTTTTAAAGTTAAATTTGAAAGAAAATTTTAAAGAGGTTTATTCACCCCCCCCCTCTAAACCTCTTCTGACCACTTGGGACCAACAAAAGTGGTACGTACATGTCCCTGGGCAATGTTTTTATTATGTTATAGTCGGTTTACATATATTTTGAGCTCGTGGAAAAATTGAATTCCTTGATAAGGCATGCTCACAGTTTTTGCAAATTTTTTAGGGATATGAAATTTTATAAAAACAAAAAAATTATTCAGAGATGTTAGTATAAAACCCTTGACAATTTTTCGTTTGATTCAAATCAGATATGTAATATTTTGAGTCATTAGAAAAGTTAAGATTTTCTCCAAAGGGTAATTTCACATTTTTAATCACTTTTTTGCGGATGCCAAAAATCAGTTTAAAGACAAATATATATTCAAAGTGGTACATACATAGCCCTGGACAATGTTTTTCTTATATTATAGTCGGTTTTATAATATTTTGAGCCCATGAAAAAATTAAATTATTTGGAGGATAAACTCATAATTTTGGCCATTTTTTAATGAATACTTCAAATAATATAAAAATAAAAGAGTTGTTCATAAAGGTCAGTACAAAACCCTCAACAATTTTTGGTATGATTCGAGTCAGTTTTGCAATATTTTCTGTTAGTGGAAAAAAATTTAATTTTACCAAAGAGTAAGTTCATATTTTTAACTAATTTTTTGAGGATACAAAAAAAAAAATTAAATACAAGAATATATTCAAAGTGGTACGTAAATGGCCCTGGACAATGTTTTTCTTATGCTATAAGTCTGTTTTTTGATATTTTGAGACCGTGGAATAATTGAATTCCTCGAGGGGGGTAAACTCACAGTTTTGCCCAATTTTTTTACGGATACCTAAACTCTTATAAAAAGAAAAAACTCTTCATAAGAGTAATTACAAAATCATCGACAATTCTTCGTATGATTCTAGTCAAATTTGTAATATTTTAAGCCATATGAAAAATTGAAATTTTTTTCCAAATGGCACAATTCTAAATTTTCTTTTCTGAATACTAGAAATTAGTCTAAATACAAAAATATATTCAAAGTGGTACATACACAACCCTAGAAATCTTTTTCTTATTTATAAGTCGGTTTTTTGATATTTTGAGCCCGTGAAAAACTTGAATTCCTTGAAGGTGTAAGCTCGCAGTTTTGACCAGTTTTATAAGGTTACTTAAAATCTTATAAAAGCCAAAAAAATTGTCATAGGATTAAGTACAAAACCGTCGACAATTTAAGTCAGTTTTTTAATATTTTGAGCCAGTGAAAAAATTTAAACTCACAGTTTTGCCAATTTTTAACGTAAACTTAAAATAATAAAAATAAATAAAAAATTGTTCATAGTGGTAAGTACTAATCCCTCGACAATTTTTCGTATGATTTAAGTCAATTTATTAATATTTTGAGCAAGTGAAAAAATTAAAATTTTCTCCAAAGGGTAAGTTAACAGTTTTAACTAATTTTTTGCTGATACCAAAAATAAATCTCAATACAGAAAAAAATATTTAAAGTTGTATGTACACATTCCTGGGCAATGTTTTTATTATGTTATAAGCCGGTTTCCTGATATTTTGAGCCCGTGGAAAAATTTAATTCCTTGAAGGGGTAACCTCACAGTTTTGAAAAAAATATTACGGATACTTAAAATAATATAAAAAAAATTGTTCATAGGGGTAAGTACAAAACCCTCGATAATTTTTACATGATTCAAATCAGTTTTGTAATATTTTGAGCCGGTGAAAAAATTGAAATTTTCTCCAATGGATAAGTTCATAGTTTTAACTAATTTTTTGCTGATACAAAAAATTAGTTTCATTACAGAAATAAAAATATTTAAAGTGGTACGTACACAGTCCTGGGCAATGTTTTTATTATGTTATAAGCCGGTTTTCTGATATTTTGAGCCCCTGAAAAAATTGAATTCCTTGAAGGGGTAACCTCAAAGTTTTTTTACGGATACTTTAAATAATATAAAAACAAAAAACTTGTTCACTGGGGTAAGTACAAAACCCTACAATTTTTAACATGATTCAAATTAGTTTTGTAATATTTTGAGCTAGTGAAAAAACCTGAAATTTTCTCTAAGGAGTAAGTTCATAGTTTTAACCAATTTTTTGCGGATATTAAAAATTAGTTTAAATACAAATATATATTCAAAGATGTACGTGCACAACCTTGGATAATATATTTCTTATGTTATAAGTCGATTTCCTGATAATTTGAGTCCGTATAAAAATTGAATTCCTCGAAGGGTTAACCTCATAGATTGACCAATTTTTTACGGATACTTAAAATCTTATAAATGCAAAAATAAATTATTCATAGGTGTAAGTACAAAACACTCAATAATTTTTCGTATGATTCAAGTCAGCATTGTAATATTTTGAGCCAGTAGAAAAATTGAAATTTTTTCTGAGGTGTAAGTTCACAGTTTTAACCACTTTTTGCGGATACTATATATCAGTTTAAATACAAAAATATATTCAAAGTTATACATGCACAGCCCCGGACAATGTTTTCTAATGTTATAAGTCGATTTTTTGATATTTTGATCGCGTGGATAAATTGAATTCCTCAAAGGTGTATGCTCACAGGTTGGACAATTTTTTACAAATAGTTAAAATAATATTTAAAACAAAACAAACAAAAAAAATTGTTCATAGGGGTAAGTACAAAACTCTCTACAATTTTTTTACATGGTTCAAGTTAGTTTTGTAACATTTTGAACCATGAAAAAATAAAAAATAAAATTCAAAGGGTAAGTTCACAATTTTAACCAATTTTTTTTCGGTTATCAAAAATTATTTTAATTACAAAGAAAATTAAAATCTGGACTATATTTTTTTTATGTTACGATTTTTTGATATTTTGAGCCCGTGAAAAAATTGAATTTCTCGAATGTGTATGCTCACAGTTTTGGAAATTTTTTTACCGATATTTAAAATAATATAAAAAGAAAAGAAAATTCATAGGGGTAAGTACAAAACCCTCGAGAATTTTTTACATGACTCAAGGCAATTTTGTAATATTTTAAGGCAATTAAAAAGTGGAAATTTTCTCTAAGGGGTAAGTTTATAGTTTTAACCAGTTTTTTGCGGATATTAAAAATCAGTTTAAATACAAAAATATATATTCTAAGTGTTACGTGCACAACCCTGGACAATATTTTTCTTTTTTTGGTTTCCCAAGAGTTTAATCCCTTTTGACGCGTGTCGGGCACAAAAAGTGGGAACCTCTCCGAACAGGGATTCGAACATGAGTCCGCTACTTTGTAGTGACTAGTCCCTTCCACTAGACCAATCACATGTTGATTAATTTTTTCTTATGTTATATGTCGATTTCCTAATATTTTGAGTCCATGTAAAAATTGAATTCCTCGAAGAGATAAACTCACAATTTTTGGCCACTTTTAATCGATACTTAAAATAATATAAAAATAAAAAATTGTTCATAGGGGTATAAGTACAAAACCCTCGACAATTTTTGTATAATTCAAGTAAATTTTATAATAATTTGAGTCAGTGAAAAATTTTAAATTTTCTACAAGGGATAAGTTCACAATTTTAACCATTTTTTTGCGGATACCAAGATTAAGTTTAAATACAAAAATATATTGAAAGTAGTTCGTACAGCCTGGACAATGTTTTTCTTAAGGTATAAGTCAATTTCTGATATTTTAAACCTGTCGAAAATTTGAATTACTCGAATGGGTAAGCTTAAAGTTTTGACTAAATTTTTACGAATACTTAAAATCTAATAAAAAAAATAAAAAATAAAACTGTTCATATGTATTAGTACAAAACACTGACAATTTTTCGTTTGATACAAGTCAGTTTTATAATATTTTGAGCCAGTAGAAAAATTGAAATTTTCTCCAATGGATAAGTTCACAGTTTAACCCAAATTTTGCGGATACCAAAAATCAGTTTAAATACAAAAATATATTCAAAGTAGTACGTACACATTCATGGGCAATGTTTTCTTACTTTATACACAAATCTTATAGGATCGATAACATCCAATAAGCAAAATTTGCAAGTATAAATTATATACAAGGAAACAAATAACAAGAAACAAGAGTTTATTTTGTTCAGCAGGATCATGAGTAATCACTTCCTTCTCTATTATCCTCTTTCATTTTAACTAGCCATGGAACTGTAAGACACACTATGTAGTAATAGAGAAAACAAAAGCACTTAGACCAAGAAGTAAGTAATAAACCTCAGTCACTCCAGTTATCTTGATCACTTACACACTATGTACAAGTAGTAACAGAGAAAACAAAAGCACTTAGACCAAGAAGTAGGTAATAAACCTCAGTCACTCCAGTTATCTTGATCAGTTACTGCAGCTTGGCCATTCCTCCATTCATCCTGCATTTTCAATCAAAAGTAAGCTTCAAGCCCAAGATCTTGCTATATTAACCTCGAGTACATCAAAAATTCAATTTATAGAAGCATACCACTTCATCAAAATTGAGTTTGGATGGAGACCATACAAGAATTTGTCTATCATTACCCGCAGTGTATAATTCCTACAAGGTAGAGACCCGTTATTAACAACCCCTTTTAAATAATTACAAAAATTAAATATATAGAAGAAAACCAAAACTAAAAACGTCGAAAGCACAATTTTGTAAAAAATCTTCTTCAAACCATATCATCAAAATAGGATTCAATAAAGACAATCACTAAAGACATCTCTATATAGAAAAATTTCGCATAATTGAACACTACTAGCATGCAGGACAATATCAAATAAGATTACAGTTTTACATGCTATCACCAAAAAAATGGCAACATCAATAGCTGAGGAGGGTCAGGAGTTATTCTGATAAATTTTCATCGCAACCCAAAATGACTAACCAGTTCTTTTTGATATTTATTTTCCTTAATTAAAATGCAAAAAAGATGTAAAAATGGTTTTCCTCCAACTTATAGTTAATTGGTTCTCCATGTAGTATCAAGTAATTTTATTCAAGATTTTAGGTTTGGGTGTTTGCACACACCTAATAGTGATGTAACCAGATAAGGCATTTATTTTGCACCTGTCTGTCCTATCTATTGTTTAGCAGAGTCAACAGTAAACAGGATAGTAATTAATTAGTTCATCAAAACCAAATGAACAGATTATGTGACTTCTTATTGGTAAATTTGGCAATTGTTAGGCTTTTTTCCTAAGGATATCTTCGATTCAAAAGACTGTATTACCAATTGTTGCATAAGATATTAATACTAAAGGGAGGGGAGAAGGGAGTGGTGAGAGATGAACCTGATCTAGAGCATTGTACCAACAACAGTTGATATTTTCATAGTGGCCACGGAATGTCCACCTTGTTTGGCCAGACCACACGTCAAAGGCCTGAGGAATTGAGAGCATAAGTCATACTGCTGATCATATATTTGAAAACATGATACTTCAATAATAGAAAGTGTGGATACAATGTCATTACTTTTGCAGTGGTCATGCATGGAACAAAAGCAAGTGCTGAATCCTGTGATACAGCCATCTGTATAGCCTTGCTGCTTTGTAGACGGGTAGTTTCAAAGTTTACAAGTGTGTTGCACCCAGATTCAATATCCCATAACCTCAGTCTCGAATCAGAACCTGAAAGCCAAGTGCACATATAAATTTTTGTTTTAAATTGATTAAAGATTTGCAAACAAAATGTCGAAATTCGCCCTCCATTTCTACCAAAGCATCAAAGATTGTGATCACTCTACACACTTAAAAAACTGATTTTGAGACCAGTAAAACAAGTGCAACACGTTTACTTTGAAACTGGAAGAATCCCTAAATAGAACATCATCACAACCAATGCACTACATATAGGCCAGTAAGTACAATTCCCTGCTGTAGCTCAAGACTTCCTAATGAAGCATCTACCAGATTAGGTAAAATAATTCTTATTGTTAGAGTACTTTACTTCAACCAACAATTGCTGAGGATCCAAGGGTGGCTGACCATTACCATCTAAGCCCAAATTAAGGGGAGGGACCAAAACAAACAAGATATGTACAAATCACCCCTAGAAACATTTATGTATCATAATTGCCTCACACAATCCCAGGAAGCTTCACTAATCAAGGTGAAATGTCAGTGGAAGGTAAGTGATTTCTTTAAATCCTGAAGCCCTGAATTCACAAGTCTAGTGACAGGATTCACAGTATAGCTACTCTAATCAGGAATTATATATTAATAAAGAAGCTCACTGTAAAACAAGTCAAAATCTTGAAACATGAAACAAATAACTGAAATGAAAGCATGTTACAATATTTTGCTTCAATAAAGAGCAGAGCCAACCTGCACTTAGAAGATACATGCCATCATCAGTCACCTTTAATCCAGTTATGACACCATAATGGCCTGTGGCACGATCAAGACTTGATATCATTCCAGGATGCAATCTCTGCTTTGCAGTTTTCACTTGACTTTTTAAAGCATTTCCATTTAACTTCTTATGAGGTGCTCGGACTTTTGCACATGAACTTTGGCCTGCCGATGAAGATTTCTGCAGAAGACCCAATAAGATAATGAAAACGACTCAAAAATTGTGCCCTCATAAGTAAAGAAAATATGGCAAACATTACAATGTCAATAAGCTAACACTAAAGCTGATTCTATGAAATAATCTCAATCATGAATTGCTTTGCATAGTAGCCTAGGATATAGGAAACCTTATTTGTTGATGGGCGCACTAGGAGAGGCGGACGTCTTCCAAACTGAGAATGGGATTGATCTAATACACGAAAACATCCAGCCCGTCTGATGTCCCAAAAACGTATAGCACCATCGCATCCTCCAGTTATCAAAACCCACTCACTTGAAGTAGACCACTCCAATGACATTACACCATCTGTCATAACAAGATAATCCATAAAGATCCATACATTGCTACACATGAATGCATTTCCAAAACATACAACACCAAATTGGTATGATGCTCATAGAGAAGTTGCTTAACTTCATCTTGGAGGATAAGCAGCGCAATGAAGGTAAAAAAGAAACATGTACAGCCTCTATTAATCCAAATCTTCCAAATGCAAAACTTACCCTTGCTGAAACTTAAAACTCAAGCAAAAAAAAAAAAAAAAAAAAAAACCTAAAAACTCAAGCACCAAGCACTGGGAACTTTTCTATACCTTTTACTTTCATAAACAAATTGAAAATTATTAGTTTGATGTATAACTATTTTAAAAAGATAAATTGATAGTCCTTCCATTTCAAAATTATTGCCACACTTAGACTTAAAACTAGCTTATTAGTATTCAACAAGTTACTAACTCATGTTTCAAGTACATCAAATAAGAAATTGGCATGCCACTTAGACACCATCAGAATGATATCTAATGCCTGCTACACCATATCACCTTTTGAGCTGATTTCTAACCTACTCCCACCTAACTACAGCTATGCAAATATTTTATAAAATATCAGAACAAAAGAAGTTCACAACTTATTGATGGTTCCTGATAATGAAGGATTAGCGATGTCATTCATGGTTTCCTATACGCTATTGCACATACCACGAATAGGATAATTTTTCTAGTGTCCTAAAGAGAAATATTCAAGGCTTTTGCTACCTTCGCATTCTTAAATAGTAGCGTCAATAAGACTTTAGAACGAAAGGATGGGTCATTCTTGGTATTGATGTAAGTTAACAATTAGGATTTAATGGCTTGAGGACATGGAACCAAATATCAAAGTGTAATTATTAGAGCAGAGCCACAAAACTTAGGATAACACAGAGGCATTACATGCCAAGTATTGTAATGTATCACAATGGGCCATACCACGATGTCCGGACAATGTGTGAGAAAATGCACCAGAGGCAATATCACACAATCGAACTTGAACGTCTTCAGTTCCAGCAGCAATTAACATGTGAGATCTTGCTAGTGAAGACATAGCAGTTCTATAAACCTTTCCGGGCATTTTAAAATTCATTACTACCTGCATAAGAAAGTTGAGAACTCTAAACTGTCATAATAAAGGAAATAGTATGATCGTAACTCATGGAGGAAAGAACCATTACTTGTGTGGTATTAGTATCCCAAACATTGATGTGATGATCATATGAACCAGTAATGAACAACCCTGTGTCTATTGGATACCAGATGGCGGAGGATACGGGATATTTATGTCCATGCTCGTGTTGCTTGTTAATCAAAAGTACCGACTTGTGCTTTGCAATCAGGCCACCCCCCTCATAATCAGATGCACGTTGAACATCGTAAACAGCAACAGTTGCATCTGATGCACCGGCCAGAAGATAGCGTCCCTCTGTCAAATCAACCTGATCTTGAGATCAGAATGAGGCCACAAATTTTTTTAAGATAACATTACATCACATTGATTTGCAAAATGCCTTTTCTCAAAGAGACAAGATTGATGCACCAAAAGTTAACAGAACCAATATTAGTACACGAAATCGGCCAAATATGCAAGTAACAGAGTCAATATTAATAATAAACACAGCTTTGCTTTTACAGATTCAATGTCTCAACTTTTCTCCCATTGTTATCTGACTTTCATCTCATGATATCAAGAAACTTCAGCTCAATTTTCAATATTCAAACAAATACCTGTTTGCGAAAAAGTTCAAGTATCGTGGGCTGTTTATTATTAGAAAATCAGCTATCACTACTTCTACCAAAATCAAAGTTAGGATTTTTTTCTCAATTAAGCCCAATTTTTCATTATTGCATAGTATTAACTGGCAAAATTCCAAATGTCTGCAAACTTACCTATAGTAATGACCATACGCAACAAGTCCTACAATATGTGGAAAATAAAAAAACCTTCCAGTGTCCATAATGGGTTTTTACGACTATTATGTATTCAACAACTTAGTTTATTCGTTTACTAGATATTCAAATAATACTAATTATACACCATAACAAAACAAAATCAAAATTGAAGCTTTTAAAAGGTCAAAAAAAAATGTTAAAAATTATTTGGATTAATGATTCACAGTTTGACTTGGTATTTTAGCGAACTCCAAAAGTCGAATTAGGGCGAGAATGGACCTGAAGAGAGTTGATCGAAGCACGGTGAGAAGAGATAATTTCCTTGGAATTGGAGAGTTGAATGGATGAAAGTCGATGTTTGGAAACGCTACTGGTGAACAAATTAGGGCGAAGCTTCCCGAATTCTCTCTCTCTAATCTCCTTCCACATCTTCCTCGCATCTTTGATCTTACTCCTTCCCCCACCAATCAAATTAAAATTCGCGCCGCCGATTCTCACACTCAGATTCTTATGTATGGATAAAAACGATTTATTGTGGGTTTATTAATTGAAAATTTCTCAGAACTGGTGCAGTTGATAGATTTTGCTTTTACTATTAGAACTACTTGTATAGTTTCCATTTCCATTCGATGAATTATATATAGGTGATTGTGCGGCCCAAATTCACTTGGACTATGTCCGATAAAATCTGGGCTTTGAAGTTCTTAGCTATAACTTATCAGAATCTGAACCACCTCAATCCCTCAAATACCATATCCAAATTAGGTTCCATTTAGACTTTTGGCCTTAATTTTGGTGGATTATTTTTTAGTTATAACTTGTAAAAAAAAGTTATTATTTTTTATTTGGCGTGGAGATTTTAGTAAAAGTTACAAAAATACTTTTACATATATGCCATTAAAAGAAGTGATTAAAAATTAGTAGCGTCAATTATCATTACTTAAGTAAAAGAGTATTTTAGAAAGAAAAAAAAATCATTGAGACTGTTAATTAGAAAAAACCCACAAGGAAAATAAAAATGAAAATTTAGATGTACATACCAACAAAATCGGACCACCAAAGATCCTCAACCTCAAGTGTCATAGTTGTTGTGCGGTCTTTGAATAATAATAATAATAATAACAATAATAATAATAATAATAATTCACGTGAATTTAAAATATACTGTAGTATTTAATTACTTGGAGTATTTCGACTGTTAAGACCAAAAGAAAACTAGTATTCAACCACAAAGTCTAGGAGATATTTAATTTAAACAAATTCCGAAATGTCAGATCCCAGTTCTTTTGAAACCAACAGTTGGGGTAACATTAAATTACACTCAATGTCATGGATTTTCATAACAACAATGTCATTTATTTCTGAATCAAAACGAAGTAGCGCAATTTCGACCACAAGGTCTATCTTCTAGACCTGGTCTAAGTAATAATTATCCCAAGATGAACTAGGCTAAAGCATAAAACATAGGAATTTAATGCCAATATATAACATCCCTGTCTACTTTCAGTTCAATAGAGGACTTGAAAAAAACACAAGGATTACTTTCTTAATAACACATCATCTACGATCTATGTAGCCTCAAGAGTCAAGACTGTGTGCTCTTACTCTGACCGAGATTTTCCGATCTTCTCACTCCGTTCTGCGCTTAACAGATTGCCAGCTTATAAACTTCTCCTGCAATACAATAGCAAGTGTAGAAACTAGATAATAATTCTCCACCCCCTCCCACCCTTTTCTCGCTCTCGCTTTAAAGGAAGGAAAAAAAAACGAAGATAACCCAAAAGGATTTTAATCAACATTATTTAATTTAACTTTACTTTTCCTGCACGACAATTAGAATGATACACTACACATGTTACATTTACAACATTTTGGAAGGTTACAACATACAAGGAAAAATGAAACAATAACTTATAAGAACCTATGTAATCATGTAATGTTACAGGGGACCTAGATGTCGATTGAAGAAAGCTAACTCCGCAACCTTTTTCTTTGTTTACCTTCTTCAATAGATCCCTACACATAGCAAGAACGAAAGTTGGATTATCTATCTGAGTTAAGTCTGAAACTACAAGAATATAGAATAAATGAAGACAATGCAGATCTGCTTGTTTTTCGTTTATAGAATAAATCACGCAAGTTTTCTGTTTTCAATCTTGAAATATGGTGAGAAGTTTCTACTGAATAACCCAAGGAACCCGAATGAAGCCAAGAAAATACTTGTGTTTTTCCAGAACTCTTCAAACGACTTATCTCCATCACATATAACATGATAAGAACATACTTTTAAGCAGCAGTCGATAATATCATGTTTAGAAAAGAAGTTCCCAAAGATATTAAGCAACACCCAATTACATTTATAAAAAGAGAGAAGAATAGGAAAAAACAGCATACCCCTTTTTCTTTCGTAAAATCTTCAGATGGTATCCCGTGAGAATCAGACCTACATTTAGCATGAACTATAGGACCTAACTTCGACCTATCCATTCCAACTGTTAATACAGGCGGTGCATACATATATGTGGCCCCCTTATACATCCATTCTTCAGTATCATCGCTATAGAAATCCTCAAACGGCTCTCCACATAATGAACAAGCATTCTGGTCTTCATCAGCAGGAACAGCCATTTCTTCATCTTCTTCCTTTTCCACATTGTTCTCAGCAGGCAAAAAACCTGGAACTGCTTCAGTTCCTAATGCCTCTGCACCACTGAGCCACATAGTAACAGTGACAAACCACTTTGGAGAAGGCTTTGTCTTACGATTCTTTAATGTCCGGTTCTTATTCACATGCCAATCCATATGCTTGCTGTGCTCATCTTGGCTTTTGAATCGAAGACCACAACTCGTGCATTGCCTGGGAAGATCTGCATATAATGCACTTATTGCAGATTCATGCTGTACTTTAAGACTGTCTTGGTCGAACTCCAATCCAACAGAATCCTGTGGATGAATAAAAATTTATGTGAAGAAAATTCAACTCAATGAGCTATTAGAATAAAATATAGGGTAAATTACGAATGCCCCCCTGGCGTAAGGCCAAATTACAAAAATCCCCCTCACGTATAGGAAATTACGAAAATCCCCCTCAGGTTTGTCACCACGTGCAATTAGCCCCTTACCCCTGAAAAGTTCCAATTTTACCCCTAGGAGGTTATTTAAAATGTTTGTAATATCTTATAAAATTTTAAAACTCGGGTAATAATTGTAATATCTCATAAATTATAAACTGGTAATTATATATTTACCACAAACACTTGATAAAATTGTAAAATTGCACACAATTCAATAAATATTACAAAAATCCGTTCTACATGTTTATTATTAATTAAAGTTTAGTAATAACAAATTATATAGAAATTTAATAACAATATTTTATAAATATAAAAAATATTATTCACACATTTAATTAAATAAATTAATTTTATATACTGTATCAATAAATTTAGTTGAAGTTTAATATCATAAACATAAAAAAAAAATTATAAAAAAAGTATATTTAATTGAATGTGTAAATAAAAATTTTATTTAAAGTTTAATATTATAAACATTAAAAATTAATTATTTTTTTATATGTATGACAATTTATTATTGAAATTCTAGTTAATTTTTTATTATAAAAATTAAACTTTAAATAAATACGTAAATAAATTTTTTTTTAATATTTATTGAAACTTATGTGCAAGTTTACAATTTTATCAACTTTCTCAGGTAAATATATAATTTTTAGTTTCATAATTTATGAGATATTAAAATTAGAACCCAAGTTTTAAAATTTTATAAGATATTACAAACATTACAAATAACCCCTAGGGGCAAAATTGGGACTTTTCAGGGAGTAAGGGGGATATTTGTAGTTTGGCCTCAGGGGGCTACTCGTAATTTACCCTAAAATATAAAATAAATGGGAATATAGCATACCTGTTTGGTTAATGATACCAAACCTTGGGACACTAAAGAACCAACTAAACCTGAAAGTGCTCCCCCAGACTGAGGGTTAGAAGCTACTTGACCGATATTTTGACCAATTGGAAATGCCGGAGTTTTGCCAGGAAAAGGACCCCGGATTTGAGAAGGAAAAGCTGTGCCAGGTATGTGATATGAAATATTTGGGGTATTATTGTTTGGCAAAGGAGGCTGCATACGAGGACCGTGTCCTTGTGCATAGTAACCATAACTCGAAGGTGGTACCGTTGCATGTGATGGAGCTGAGGCACTACAAGGCGGGGGAATATTTTGTCTCACCTCCTGAGGCATTAAGAAAGTTGACTGTACTAGAGAATCTTGTGCAGGAGTTTGCCTGTTTAAGAGAATTGATCCAGGGCGCTGACTGGGAATTTGAGGCAAATATACTTGTGACATGCTTATAGGACGATTGAAATAACGTTCAGAATGAAATCTCTTGTTGAGATCTTGGTCAGTAATAATAGTTCCAGCATTTCCCCTGCCAAATTGACCCCTGATTTGTATTTGCGGAGGAGCAGAAACCAAGGGAAAGTTGTGTGAACTCGGGAACTTTGCTGGATGCCATTCTTTTGCTAAAGCTTCTGCATTAGCTGATCGAAACTCAGGAGCTGGAGAGTCATTGGTAGAATTGAACGTGGACATGGCATTTGAGGGCCCACCAAACTTTTGATTTGTACGTGGAAAATGGCCAATTACTGGGGGCTTTTGCTCACTAGCAGTGAAAGAGCTTCTACTTTCAGAAAAGAAACCTCCTCCTTTGGCATTCAAATGGCTCTTGGACTGCTGAGGCTGTAAAATAATGGATTCACTGGTGCCCACAATAGTTGGCAAGTCTCCTGTAATCTTGTCAATTGACCCACGAACAGACTGCAAAAAACAACAAAATAAAACAAAGACGAATAGGATGTCTTGGAAAATACCAAGAATGCCTGAAAAATGAATTCAAGGGAAATGATTTACGTTGGGTTACAGCCTGATACTTACTAGAGAGCAAGAATGGTACAAAAAAGTTTTGAAGGGGAACTATAAGTTTGTTTTGATAGGGGGGAAAAGGCATTAAGATAGTCGCAAACCATTCTGACAAGATCGTCAGAATCATGTGAAATGTCTTACATTGCAGATCCATATATCCACAAAATGAATAGTAGTCACATAAAACGAGGTTTAATCTTAACCTAATAAGAAGATATTTATCAAGTATTAAGCAAAATCATTATCATGAGCATCTAAATTTAATCAAAGCAGTGAGGATAAGTTGGAAATGTGGCCAAAGACTAGTTAATGAACCTATATTGATATGAAAAACAGCAAGCATTAAAAAAAAAGAATAAAATTGAACCTTGGACCTATTGCCACCGTAATCACTCACCAATGTGTCGCCGTAATTTGCAGTAAACCTTTGTCTGGTAGTCATGTTACCAGGATATTGATGATATGAGTGAATTTCACTCCGATCTGATAATGCTGAGGTCATATCTTTCCAATCAAATTCTTCCTCTTCACTGTTCTGCCATATCCTAGCTACCTTTTGGTTGACGCTATTTCCTTCCAAATGCCCACCTATTTGATGTATAGGCTTCAAAAAAATTTCTCTTTCATCTTTTCCATAGGCATTAATCAAAGCTCTAGTTCCTCGAAGATCAATACTATTTGAAAAATTATATGCAGAAGTTTTGAGAGGTTGATTGAAATTAATCTCCTCCTCTATGTCCATCACCCTGCTGAGCCGATAATCAATGCCAGCATGAGATGAAGAGGCCCTGACAGCTAGTCTCCTTGGGGAATTATTTGCACCAAACTCTTCAAGTGAAGGCAATAATGACCCTCCATGCCCAATGCTATAAGGAGAGGCAGACTTGGCTATCCTGACAGCTGATGACAGAGGCCTTTTTTCAGTGCCAAGACTAGAAGTTGTAAAGCCTGCATGACCAGTACAGCTTACACCTTCAGCTCCAACCTGCGTGAATAACATGAATTATACACAACGTGCTCATCATGTTCCAAGACAGATTTGTAATTGGACTGTTTCAGTAGTTAAAGTTCCTTCGCCTTATCATGAGTTAGAAGACAATAACACATCTACTTTGCTCTTATAAGGTTTTGCTTCCATTTAGTAGTATGTATTAAAGTTACATTAAAATTCAAAAATAATCCACATGCATATAGCACTGGCTAATTGCAGTGACTACTTTCCTTTTACCCATCTTGGGACAAACCTATTATACCCTTGAAGTTGTCAATGAGAAGAAAAAAAAACTCGAAATCACTTATATTTTTAGCCTACCTACAAGTATCATTAAATCAATAGGACACCAAAAATACATGCAGTTGGTCAACTGCAATGCACCACTTCTGCTTGCATAAATGACAGAACGAGAATTTCAACAGAAAATGAATGGGTAATCAACATGTCTATGCGACATCTATTATAAATGACGTTTGCAGGAAACGGAGATAAATCAGGGATTAGAGCAAAGTGAATAAAAATCTTATTACAAGCTTACCATATCTACTGATGAATGTCCAAACTGATGCTGTGCTCCCAAGTATTTTGGATTCACATGTATCCCATGTGTTGGACGAGGAGATTCAGAAACTCTCGAAGAACTCAGGCCAGAGGATTGACCATGTAAAGAAGGGGAAAACTGCAATTGTGTTTCAATCTTGCGAAGTACTGACAATGGGAACACTGCTGACCATGTACCAAAAAGATGGCGCATTGATGAGTGCATACTAGGGTGTACTTGTGCGTAGGCTTCACAGAATACCTTTGCCAAGAAAACGTAGATGAGAGTTACAGGAATTTTAAGACCAAAGTAGCTCAGCTATCATGCAACAATGTATAAAAGCATTAGTATTCAATTCAAATAATGCGTACCTCAAACAAGCGAACGGAGAAGTAACTAATATATTCTTTGCCGATATTCTTCACAATACTGTCCAAAAGGTATAAAGAAGGCATTTTTTGATCAACTGGAACCTGGTAAAGATAATTTTCAGAGAAGGAATTGGAAAAGCATCGAATACTATATGGTTTTTTAAGACCAAGTTAAGCATTATTCAACAATCAAATTCAATAATTATAGTTACACAAAGATCACTACAGTATATCAATATGCCAAAAATTATTCAGATAATGAACTAAAAAATACTAAATACCAGGTATTTGAACCAGATAAAGCAATAATCGACAATCAGTGATCTCATTATAGGAAAATTCTTGTCAAAGCCGGGTGTAGCCAAACCCATTTAACCACAAGGAAAGTGTATTGCACTTGCTTTGATATTTTTTACTCTCCTAGGTTTGACCAAACCCATCCAACCATAAGGCAAGTATAATGCACTTGCCATGTAGTCACTTTGCGGTCGGCAAAACCCGGTTTGGGATAGAATTTCCCTCATCATATCCTATGCTAAGATAAGAAGAGAACAACTACAAAAAGAAATGGGAATGAGGGATTACATAATGGTATAATGATAAAGATAACACGTAAGTCCATATATTGAGCCAAAAAAAAAAAACAAGTCTTCAGTGTCACGATGGCCCAGAGAAACGAAAAGAATGAAGGGAAAGTATAAGAGTCTTGTAATTTGATTAATCACCAACAATTTTAGCAGTTATACAAACTCTTCAGAAATAATGAGTTTCGAATCTCCGACCGCGACCATCTGAAGCATCAAAGATGTAAATCACTGCTCTGCTACAACACATGTATAATCTAGGTGGGCTATTCATAAGGATTCATCGTAATACAGCCAACGCTTATAATGTGGCTTCACAACCCATTGTATAACCAAGCAACCACCAAAAAGAAGATAACAATCAAGATTCATCTCCCTTTCTCCCCACATCAAACAATTTAAATATTACATATCTGTCGAGAGACAAGGAGACCAAAGTAGTATTATCTAGACAATAATTTATAAGTGGGAAAGAACTTCAGCCTATAAACTGTTCGAAATAAATATAGAATAGTAGATGATATAATTAAATTGAATTTGATTAGAATTTTAGCAAGTCTTATTGTGGTTTTTGCCAAGTCCCTTAATAAAAATTGTAACGATACCAAAATCTAATTGCCCTTAACAGAAACCATCACTCTTATACCAACACACAACATTTTAGAAGTATCTATGTATTATCAGACGAGCCACCAACTTTCTCGAGTAAAATGAGAAAACCCAAGCCAAAATGGTGCAAAATCAACAGGTGCCTGAACTGTTAATTGGTTTAGCATGAGCTGCTGTTGGGATTGGAAACGTCTTTCGTTTTTTCATTCATTGCCACGCAACTAACCTACATTCGGTGGGGAAAACTATGGAAAAATGTACTTTTTGTGAGTTTTGTAACCCCTGACATCTATTTAATTTCACATGAGTAATTCCATGATATGTTTCACTTCTTACTTGAAGAAACATAGAATCTTGCATTTTAAACCAAAAAACTGTAAAACCTAATAGAAGCCTCATATTTGTCAAAATTACATAATAATTAACAAAGTTGGTTAAATTTCGCATTTTAAAGCTAACTTAATAATAGTGTCTACTGGAATGCGTTTGAATATCAATTTCACATCCTCACGCAGTCCTAGATTTTGCGTAAACTCAAACAAAACAATGAATAACTTGGAAAAGCAAAATGTGAAACAAACAGGAAACTTCATCTTTTCTGTGCACTTTCTGGCTACAAATGAAAATCTACAACTCCAATACACTTGATATGACCCAAAATCAATAAATTACAAAAAGTGAATTTCACCAACCATTAGCCTATATAGCTATACCTCAATTATCCGAGCACATATAGCATCAGCAATGCCCTCCGCATGTGCCCTCTGCTCTCCAGCGATTATAGTGAGATCATTAATGATAGGCTTCGAATTAAATGTGAGCGATGACAACACAATCTCGTATATCCGCACAATTTCATCCATGTTCAACGAAAACACAGCTCCAGCACCAAAAGCCCTAAGTGCTTCCTCTCTTTCCTTCACCATAGCCCTAAATCGCTCAAGAATCATCGACGGCAAGGGCTTAAACACGACGCCATCGTTTTGATTTGATGCTGGCTTTGTTAAACCTCCGGTGCTGATAGACATAGGGTTCTGAAATTCCGCAAGCTGGTTTTAGTGATTATGGCGAATTAGGGGAAATTCAAGTTAGGTTTTGAATTGGTATAAAGAGAGAGTTAAAATTAAAGAAAGAATATAGATTTGCGGCCAATCACACCGGTTGATAAGGTGGCCGGCGCGGGGTTTGGGAGGAGAGATGATATTAGATACAGAGCAGCAGACGCTTGATTTGTTGTTCTGTTTTCAGGTACTTCCATATTTTAACTTTAGAATTGTTGGTCTTGATTTCCTTGTTCAATAAGCATACTTTACATTAAAAATGTGGGGTGTGTTTGCAAACAATTTTGTAAATAGCTTATTAAATTTATTTTTTATATTCTTTCACAATAAGCATTTTTTAGTTCTTAAAGTTGTAAATTTCTCTTGAGTTGTTTTGCTTATGTTCTTCAGCTTCAATTCGAAGAAATGGCCCAAGCGGCAAGATTATGACTTATGAGCGGAAAATGAAAATAATTGGGGTTGTTTGGATTCGTTTTTGCTCATTTTGTTTGATTTTTGTTTCGATAAATTATTTTGGATAGTCAGTGAAACTTTTGGAACACCATTCAAATTGAGATTTGACTTTTGGTTTTGTAGTTTTGAAAAGTTTATATATGAGTTAAATTGAGTTTGAATGTGAATATTTGAAAGAGAGAAAATATGTGATAACTGATAATTAATGTTCTTATAGAAAAAATTTAAGTAGTAGATGTCGAATAAATATTTATAATTTTGAACTTTATTAAATTTAAATATATATTTGAAACTTAGCATTCTCGAAATTTGTGACTAAACTTAACTCGGAATGAGGATTACCCAGTTTCACCAAATCGCGAAATTGAACCAAAACCTTTTGAAATAATATGGATAATGTATCACTATAACTATAACCCCTGAAATATTTTATTAACTGAGACATTTTAGTCCCGCCGAGTTGAATAATCCGTTTACTTTTGTCCTGAAGTGGTTTTGAGCACGAAGAGACTCCGCTGCACATGTAGCTTTTGGTTTTTTCTTCTTTTTCTTTTCATTCCATTGTTTTAGCCTTTACAAATAGATGTTTTTAACTATTTCACTTCAGAAATTTTAATTTCGCCCCCACTTCTCATTTATAGCTACCTTTGTTCAATTATTTTCTTTTCAATATTATCAACGTTTAACACTTTAAATAAATTTAGATGTCAAATAGTTCAACAATAATACCACTTGTTTTGCAGGTCAAGGAGGTTAAAGAGCAAATTAATCTTCCAATCACACCATTCAACATTCGAAACACTCCCATTCAAAATTCGAATTGGTTCAATTCATGTGGTGAATTTTAACAAGGCTAAAGTGTCTAAATTTATATATATAATGATACCTAACATATACTTTAAGATATTAAACTTATTTTAACCCTCCTTTTCTTTCTAAGACTTGTTTAAGTGATTCGGTTTATCTCTTACTTCATGCAGGAACATCTTTTATTTTCTTGAAGCTTGCTACGATACTACTCCCTCCAAATACATGTCCTTTAAGGTTGTTGCACAATGATTAAGAAAACTATTAATTACCTAAATCTCACAATTATAAACGTCTTATGGCACAATTATATCCTTGAAAAGAAATAAAAAAAAAATGTGCAATTTCTCATATCCATCTCTCTCTCTTTTTAATCAATGAAAAAGGGTTAAAAAAAAAAAAAAAAACTCTCTTGTATTACTAAACATGTATAAAGAATTTTTTTTACATGTATTTTGAATTAAACAGAGTATTAAAAGTCTATTAATTTCATGTATGAATATTGAAATTGTTTTTTTATATAATTAAATATTGAAATTGTCCAGTGACTTGATTGTTTGATTAAAAGTACATATTTAGACCATTATCGTGTATACATGAGTATATAAATACATGTCTTTGTTTGGTACTTTTAAATGTTTATGAGTGAGTGTTCTCTCTCGCTCTTTTTTCTTTTTTCTAATTTTTTTTTTTTTTTTTTTTTTTTGATAATCTGAGAATCTTCTCTTTTTGACTTTGTTGTATTACTTTTTTTAAATATGAAATAGAATTTATTTATACCAAAAAAAAAATAGAAGGCCAATGATGGAACGAGGATATTTCCACTTCTCAGGCCATCTCCAATGGTTCAGGGCTAGCCCTGAGCCCTGTCGTCGTCTCCAATGGTTGGGGCTCCGTGGGGGAATTAATTCCATTTTGAAACTTTGCCCACTCTCACCTATTAATATTATAGTTTTAAATTTTTTTAATATTAATAATAGTAATTATATTAGTACTCGTAATTTAATTATTAATTATATTAAAATATTAATATTAAATAGAATATTTAATTAAAGTAACTTAAAATTAATACATAATACGCAAACTCTCACCTATTAATATTATAGTTTTATTTTTTTAAGTACGGAGTATTAATTAAAATAACACATTAATTACAACAATACACAACATTAATTACACAACAATACACAACATAATCAAGGAAAAGAAAATAAAAATAGTCCTAAAGCTCCTTATAAACCTCATAAACATAGTGTTGAAAAAAGTAAATTAATGGACCATTTTGGACGTATTTTAAGTGGGACCCACTTTGAGTAAAGAGTCGGGTCTTGACCGAATTATATTCTACTCCGTGAGTAGATTAAAATGGTATATGGTACGTCCAAATCGGAATACGGGTGAATGAGAAATTAAATCTCAAAGTTCACATATATAATGGAAAAAATTGGGAAAAAAAATGAACTTATCCCACATTGGAAGTGTGATAAAAAAAATTTGGATTTATATATGATTTCTAAACCATAAGGGTTAAGAAATTATTACTAGAAGGCTCCCTCCTCGCGCGCGGGGGGGGGGGTGCAAATCTTCGGTTAGATTATCACACGGCCCTTCAAGACTTGTGCGTACCTGCGGACACGAATGTCGTCCAAAAATCCTATTTCGGGCAGATCTAGTTTTGCTATTTTCGGCCCAAAATAATTTATTTTATTTAACTAAAAATACATACAACACATTAATTAACCATTTAAAATTTTTATTTAATTAAAACAACACATTAATTACAATAACACATTAATTAAAATTACATACAACACATTAATTATACAAAATCATACACACATTAAATAAACCATACACACAATAAATACACAACAAAAAAAAGAAAAAAAAAAAACGGGTCCAATCAGGTGCCGCCACTTGGCGGCACCTGACTTAAAGAGGGGCGCGTGTTTACACGCGCCCCCTTTCTTCCCACTCGCGGAGCGGGCTGGGCGCAGGGCTCCGCCGAGCCCTGCGCCCAGCCCGTTCCGCCCCGCTCGCGACCCCGGCCCCCGCCCCGCACCGCTGGAGACGACTCGCCGCCACCACCCCGACCCCGGCCCCGGCCCCGCCTATACCGCTGGAGATGGCCTCATATGCTTATATGAAATACTATAAGCATTTTACAGAAAATTAAAAGAAAGGGTTTAAGAAGAGATTTAATGGAACGGGGGGCGAGTTGTGGTTTTTTTCAACAGTCGCCGCTTATGAAAAATACAAATAAAATTGTGGTCTTCGTCGATGGGGGCAAGCTTAAGAGAGAGTAGGGGCGATAGCGGGGGCCTTGTGCAGTAAACCCCCTACGGGCGGTAAACCAACCAGTAGCACTGCCTGTGCCGCCCGCTAATCCAGTCGCTTCCCCGGGGGAATAAGATGGCCCATCTAATCCTGTGCGGCCCTTTTCGCTTGAACCAAACCTTTTTCGCTTGAGAAAACATAAAGTGTAATTATCTCTACAGTATAAATGTCTAATATAATTTAATATATATCTGGATCGTATCTTTTTAAATCTTCTTGGATAAAAAAATAAATAAGAAATTGCATGAACTTAGATCAATCAAATAATGATTAACTTGGTTAAAGGGATTCATCAAATAGAAAATAAACCAAGTCAAATCGGTTATATCCTATTTGGAGCATGTGCCTATTTCTTAGTGTAGGAAGTTGAGAAAATTATCTGTTGGTTGAAATAAATGTGGATGATTTATCACAAACTAGTTGTTGAAAAATATTTGGGATATAAACAACACTATTATATGTTTTATCTCCTCTATAACAATGAGATATCTACTAATAAAAAAAAATACGACCTATTATTGCAATCCTATTTGAAGGTAAAATCCCAACTTCTTTGTGTTCATATTTTTACAATAGGCAAACTCTTCAAATAAAAATTCTTCTCCATTGTTAATTTTTCAACGGTATATACATCATGCTAAGATTTGTACCCAAAATCAGTTAGCAAAAGAAATGCAAAATTGGTATCTATTTTAACCAATGTCAAACATGAACAATTGAAGATATTCGTATACTAAAGTAAAACTCGCTTAACAATTTCGGTGTACGACTATTTATGTTGAGCACCGTGCATATATTGTGGTCCACACTAGTTGGACGAGCAAAAGTAGTTCGGAATTTAAATTATTAATTGTAATGATGCTCTCATGATGCAAATCTTAAAAAAGTCATAAAGGTGATACATTGATTTGATATGATAGGAGGTCCAATTCTGGGTTGATGTAACACGTTAATGAAGACTTATGGTTCTGTTTGCATGTATTTTGACCTTGTTTGTTTTGGTTTGAATGAAAAATATTTTGACCAAGTAGTTTGAAGATTATCTTGAAAAATTAAGCGAAACAATTAAAACTTGAATTGAACGTGTTTTGATTAGATTCTTTTGAATGTAAAATAATGTTATTTATTGGTGAGTTGAGTTTCAAAAACGGATTATGATTTGAATGTAATTCTTGGATAACCCAGATTTTTCTTGCTAATAAAATGTTAGCACAAGGGGTATTTAGCTAATAAAATAAGATTTTCGGCTGATTAAAAATAATAAAGGGGGTATTTTGCATTTTAATCTTTCTTTTGGATAAATTATTATTCAATTTTTTTTTTTTTTTTTTTTGAGATCATCTAAATTATTAGTCATTTATACATGGTTGTATAGTTAATACATTGTATCCTCTGTCACAGGGACAGGGTGTATCCCAGATCACTGTTGTCAATTTTAAATCTTGTAGTATAATTTAGAAAAAAACAAACAAACATCAAACCCAAGAAAAAAGAATAATGCAAAGAAACAGAGGGAATCTTTAAAAACAGCTACTACATCATAAACTGCAGTATCAGTTCACACCCCCATGCTTTCAATACTCAGTCTCCACTCCAAAATCAAAATCACAAATTACAAATACCAAACAAAAGCATATTCTGTGTACACCATAGTCAAAAATTCAAAATTCAGATCATCTCCAAAAGACAAAGAATCCCATTTTCAAAATCTTTGCTTTTTGGTAAGACCAAAGCTCTGTATTGTAACGCCCTTTTCTTTTTATTTACTTTTTTTTTTCAGCTTTTGGTGTCCTTTTGCTATCTGTCTTCTTCAATTTCTGCACCTTAATTTCTTCTATTCTCTGTATTTTCTATTCTACTGTATGTTTTCCTTTTGGCTTTCTCTTAATTTTATTGCGGTTAATGTTATGCTTTAGCACTTGAATTTATCTTTTCTTCATCTTTTATGTTGTTCTCTCATCTAACCCTTATTACATTTGTGATGTATATTTTCAGTTGTTAAAAGAAAGAAGTGAAAGGTGACTTTATTTATGTAAAAGTGTACAATTTTGTGGGCAAAAAGAAATAAAAAATGTTGTGTGCTTGTTCTGGAGAGCAATTCAAATTTGAAGAAAATGTGCCTCAATCCCCAGAGTCATTAGCCACAAGGGATTTTTCTGCTAGTGGAATTTCATCAAGAACTGGAACTGTTGATTGGGAATCAAAACTTGAAGATGCTCAAGTAGATGAAGCTGAATCTACTTTGAAAGAGGCACTCTCTTTAAATTATGAGGTATTCTAATAATAACCCTTTGATTTCTTAACACTCTTGAATTTAGTGGATTAATTGATTCTATATATGAATTTTAGGAAGCTAGAGCATTGTTGGGAAGACTTGAATACCAAAGGGGAAACTTTGATGCAGCCCTTCAAGTATTTCAAGGAATTGACATTAGAATCTTATCACCAAGGATGGCTAAGGCAATTACCGAGAGAACTGGCCCAAGAAAATTGCGGTCCAAAAGGAGAAGTGTGCTAGTTGGTGTAATGTCACTGCATTCAGTGAGTCTACTTCTTGAAGCAATCTTACTTAAAGCAAAATCGTTAGCAGAGCTTGGACGAGTCAAAGGTACTAAACCGCTGTTCTTTAACTTTCATAACCGTAATTATTTACTAGTAGTATTGTTCCACTTCCACATTGGTCAATCGTGTTTTGGCGTATTTTGAATGACAGAAGCTGCAAAAGAATGCAGCTTTATCTTGGATACGGTTGAGTCAGCTCTACCAAATGGTATACATGGCGAAATTAATGAAGACAACAAGTTGCTAGAAATGTTTCATCGAGCACTAGAGTTGCTTCCCAAGCTATGGATACAGTCGGGGTCTCTAGACGAAGCTATTGCTGCATATAGAAGGGCTCTAGTAAAGCCATGGAACCTCGATCCCCAAAGACTTGCGAAAATACAAAAGGACTTAGCTACCACATTGCTCTATGGAGGCACTGAAACTAGCATTCCTTCTCCATTTTTGAAATTTCCCAGAAATAGTACTGAGGAATCGATCCTTTTATTGTTTATACTCATGCAGAAGATTCTATATAATGAGATAGAGTGGGATCAAGAAGTTATGGATCATTTAACTTTTGCACTCACAATCTCTGGGCAGTTCGAGTCTTTGGCAAATCACGTGGAGCAAGTTCTTCCCGGTATATATAATAGAGCTGAGAGGTGGTACTTTCTCGCTCTTTGCTATAGCGCTGCCGGTCAGAATCACGCGGCACTTGACCTTTTAAAGAAAGTTTCGGGTTTTTCGGAAGCTAAGCATAAACCACATTTAGCTTCATTTTTGCTAGGAGCAAAATTATGTGCTCAAGATCGAATGAAATCTTCCGAGGGGATAAATTTTGCACATAGAGTTATTGATATTTGCGTAGAAAAAGACGAGCACATACTAAGCCGAGCTCATAAGTTTCTTGGGGTATGCTATGGGAATATGGCAAAGATATCCATTTCGGACTTCGAAAGAGTTAATTTACATAGAGACTCGATTAAGTCCTTAGACCATGCCTCTGGGTTAGAGGATCCGGAGATGGACTTTTACATTGGGCTAGAACATGCTATTGAACGGAATTTGTCTTCAGCCTTTGACAAAGCAATGAGATTTTCACAAATAACTGCTGGGAATTCAGCAAAAGGATGGAAGTTGTTGGCTCTTGTTGCATCTGCTGAAAAGAAATTGAAAGATGCGGAAGCCATTGTTGATCTTGCTTTAGACGAAACTGGAGGTATTGATCAACTCGAACTTTTGAGGTTAAAAGCTGTCATTCAAATTGCTCAAGAACAACCAAAGCAAGCGATAGAAACTTATAGGATTTTGCTATCATTAATTCAAGGAGACGGTGAACATCACAAGAAACATGAGAAGAACACAAATGAGGTGTGTGCCATTTCCCCCAATGTGAACATGATCATTAATATAAAATCTATAATGCTTAAGACTAGCATCAAAATAATGTGTATGCAATCGTGGGCTAAATCCACTTAAAGGATTTGAGGCTTACTCACTTGAAAAGCTAGCTCAAGAGGTAAAGATTTGCCCAAAACCTTATTAGGTGAACTTAGTATTGTTGTACAATCCATGTGAGACATTTAGTCTCAACAGCAGACAACAAATATGCAGAGAATTTTTGACACTTTCCTAAAGGGGATTTCATTAAAAATCTTCCTCCAATTTGCAGGTACTAGCAGAGAGAAGATTGGAAGTAGAAGCATGGTTAGATTTGGCCGGACTTTATTCAAACCACGAGTCGTGGCTCGATTCATATATTTGCATAGACAAAGCTAAAGCAATTAGTTTCTACTCCCCTCGTGGTTGGCATATGACAGGTTCATAACCCTTTCTGCTTATCTTATTAACAGAGTTTTGCCATCTCTAGCCCAACCAATTTTTCTCCTAAATTCTTGCAGGAAAAGTATTTGAAGCTCAAGGACAACACAAGGAAGCCATTGTTGCATTTTCAGTTTCTTTATCAATTGATCCTGATTATGTTCCGAGTATAGTTTCAACTGCCGAAGTATTGATGAAAATAGACCATAAGTCGGTTCCTATTGCAAAAAGCTTCTTAATGAACGCTTTGCGTTTGGAACCCATGAACCACAATGCATGGTTGAATCTCGGGTTCGTTTATAAAATGGAAGGGTCGATTCAGCAAGCAGCGGATTCATTTCAAGCTGCACACGAGCTTAAGCTCTCTGCTCCTGTTGAAAGCTTCGAATCATTGTAAGATCTATTGATTCGGGTAGATTAATTTATTGTGTATTAATTTTGTACAGATGACTGATAATTTGAAGGAAAAATACACTTTAAGAATATGAGCCCTTTTTCTACGTAGCACTCATTTCTACTTGAATAATTTGTTACAGAATTTTCTATGAGAACCAACCTCAATGCAAGATCTGGGAGATGGATTTTACGGGATTTATTTGATTAGGTATTGATTATTAAATGAAGAGATTCCATGAGTCTTGCCCCTTTTTTTTTATCTTAAAAAGATAATAATCATAAGTACAATATAGTGTTGAGGTGATTTAATGCTTAATTTGTAGATTCAAATTTTTTGATCTATAAGTAAATTATTGTGACTTGAGATGATATAATGTTATAGATTCAAATTAGATTATGTACATGTAATGTTTTATTTTAAAAATAATACCAATGATATTTTATATTAGTCAATTTTTTCATTCATAATTTCATAGTCATACCTAAAGTTCATTTAAAACATTTTTTACTACATTATTGAAATTGCCATTTAGATAAATCTCTCAAGTCATAAGTCAAGGGGAGATATAGGGCATGTTTGTTTGGCGTTTCCCAAAGAAATTTTGTGTTTGGGAAATGCCAAACAAACATATTTTATATTTTCTGAAATAAATTTTTCATCCCTCAATTTTCTCAAACTAATCTCTCAAAACCCAAACAAACAACAATTTTCTTATCTTTAAACAAAACATATATAAACTCTACTACGATTTGACATAAAGTAACATATTTCTTACACAATTTATCTTACAACAAACATGATTTGACATAAAATCTTACACATCTTACACCTACAACTTAACTCTTTCACAAAAATCTATACTCACTTTATTTCTCAAACCACTCTCTAAAAACTCAAACAAACAACATTACGCAAATCGAGATTATTTCACAAACCTCCACTACTCTCCCAAACTACTTTCCTAAACACCAAATAAACAAGTCCATAGATTTTACTAGAATAGTTAATACTCCGTATTTATTATATATATCGTAAATTTAGTTTGATTATATTTTTCATTGACCACCTTCAAAGAGAATCTAGTGACATAGACTAAATAATGTTTTTATTATCAAATTAATTATTCTATGACTCAATTAAAAAAATTGCCCTCAAATAAATACAACATCCATCTGTTTTGTGTTTTTCCATCGAGCGACTGACCTTTTTTTTTCTTTTTTTTTTTTTTTTGAGAATATGGAGAGAATGACTTTTCTTCAAAATTATTTGTATTTAATTGGAATCACATCTACTTATTTCCAAATGTGAATCTTTTCTGCTTTGTGCATTTGTTATCTCTAATATTTCTTATTTCATAACATCTTGATTAATATCTAATTATAGTAAGAAAATGTCGTATAAATGGTTGCTTTTAAAAAAATGCCGCATAAATAATGATAACAAAATCCAAAGTATGTGAGAATCCTTCAAAACATCTCCAAGATGGTATATCTTGCGGAGTTCTTTACGTGAGAAACTAAGATTTGAGAATTGTTGAGCTTAATTGTCTTGCATTTTTCGAAATAATTTCATGTTTGGAAAAAACGAGACAAGCACTTATTTATTTTCTTTCAATATTTTCAAACGACTCTCCCAATAGTCAAACAAAATAATTTTCTTATATCCAAAAAATCTACACAAAATGTATCTCTTACACAACTTATCTCTCATGACAAACATAATTTGACATAAATTTTAATGGCCCGATTTGATACAAGAATATTTTTATAATCAGTTTATTGTTGTCAAATCATGTTATTTCTCTTTGAAGCTCTTCCAAGCCACTATTTCCTATGGCCCGATTTAGAATGAATCTTTTTCCTACTGGAAATACAACCAAGTATCATCAAGCCTCAATGATGTTTTTAATGTTGATGTTAATCCTAATCTTGATTATCTTGAATGGGAAATCTAAATATTCTTATTAATCTTGATTACCATCAATATCTATCTAACAAAATCAAGACATGGAAATTCATTTTGCATCAAATTCCCTCCAAAATCATAATAATTACAATAATCTGAGGTTTCAAAAAACTTACATATTTTAAAGTTCTTAATTTATAATGACATCGTCACCCATTTTTTATTGAACTTCTTATTAAAAAGTGAAGTCATGTCATTGTGTAGCAATATTTTGGTATTCCAATTTTTCATTTATTGTTTTAATTAATTAAACTATTTAACTTTTTATTTATCCCATTCAATAATTTTTTTTTTACTTTTTTCCATAAAAAAATTCTTATTCTTTGTGCTTAAAAAATTTAATGCAAACAAAAACATCAATTAGAGATCAACTAGCATCTTCATACTAGTATATCCTAACCATACGTCCCCGCATGCTTTTATACTTCAGCATGTTTTGCATTAAATTTTTTTAGCACAAAAAATAAAAAATTTATAATGTTAAAAAATAAAAGAAAATTTTATTTAAATACGAAAAATCATATCAATAATTTGCTCAATTAGGGCATTTAATTCAAAAGTAACAAAATTTTCATCCATTGGAAACATAGAAAATGCAGTAAACTAATTTAAACAATGATCAGCCAATGGAAAATGAAATGGCTACCTTCCTGAAAAGAGTTTCATCCTCCTCTACATGCTGACCTTCCTGAGAAGAGTTCCATCCTCCTCTACATGCATGCTTCCTTACAAAGGGCCTTAAGGACATCAGTAGAATTGGGGTGTTTCGAAATATTGAAATTTCCGTGGGCCTTGAGATAAGCAAATATTTTCTTCTCTACAGATCTCTTCCTTTGCTCCCTCTCGTTTTTTGTGGTCCGATGAACTAACGAAGAAGTAACTCTTAGGAAACTCTTATGTTACTTCTTCACTAGTTCATCGGACCACCAAAAACGAGAGGGAGCAAAGGAAGAGATCTGTAGCTGTTTGTACCTAAAAAATCGCCCTCGATAAATCAAGGTATAACGGCTCGATGACAAGCCAAAAATGGCTTATAGGCCGAACCAAGTCACTCCAAAACGGATCAGACCAAATCGGATACAACCTGAACCGAAAATGGGTCCAATCGAACCAACGGGTTAATTACGAGCCCAATTTCGAAACTCGACCCAATTCTCACGATTAATTAATTTTGGGCCAAACATAAATTAATTAATTAATAAGATTAATTAATTTATGGGCTAAGTTTAATTAATTGCAAACTAAAGACCAAATTATGGTTAATTAGGCCCGATTAAAATTTATTAAGTGTTTTTGGACTAATTAATTAAGTTAATTAATTAATTGGGCCAAGATTAAGTAAGTGGCCCACTTGATAAGTAAGGCCATTAATTAATTAATTGGGCAATTATATAAATGGGCCGATTATAACTACAAAGTAAGACCAAAATGGCTCGACCCAGAGCCAAAATGGCCCGATCGGCCCGAACTCGACTTGGGCCCAGCCCTAAAAATCGGCCAGCCTTTTGATGTTGTCTAAATCTGATTTTTAATTAAGGATTAATATTAATTAGAGATAATTAATGAAGGATAATGACAAACCATTTTAGTTGGTTTAAATAACAAATTCCTTGAATATCTCTAATTATTTATCTTTAATTCAAATTCAAATTAAACAAACACACGTTCTTCTCCAATTTCCATTAGACATTAATTTTCAGCAGCAAAAATAAGAGAGAAAACCACCATTAACATAGTGGAGGTAGTGGGCAAATAACAAAGAAGTGGGAGAAGTGGGATAGTGGCCAGCAGCTCCTTGATTTTAGGCCATCAGGAGGTTACTTGACAAGCCATCAGCCTTTTCCAGCAACAGCTATAAATACAGCAGCAGGCTGCTACACGCGGGGACACACACAATCAATCAACAACTTTTTCAGTCTAACACTGATCGGCTCAACGCCTCTCCGGAAGTCCAGCGCTCCGCTGCTTCTTTTTCAGCAAACACCCTGTAGAACCCCTGATATCAACCGTCCCTCCTCAGCCACCAGCTACCCTCGACAGCCTGAAGTCTTGCCGCCGCCGCCGCCCAAAATCCTCCGCCGCCGCCCAAGGTCCGCCGCCGCCGCCGCTAAAAATAAGCCGCCGCCGCCGCCGACATTAAGCCGCCGCCGTCGATACTAAGCCGCCGCCGCCGCTGCTTCCGCTGTCCAGGCGCTGTCTCGAGCGAAACCCCTTGATAGCAGGCAGTTAACAGCTGTTTTCTGTCAAGTTATCAGCCCGCCAACTCCTCGATATCAGTCTGTCCCTCCTCAGCCACCAGTGATCCCTGACAGCCTGAAGGCCTGCCGCCGCCGCCGCCGCCGCTCACAGTCAGCCGCCGCCGCCGCCGCCGCCGTCTTCCGCCGTCAGCTGACACTGACTCGAGCGATACCACTCATATCAGCAAGTAGCTCGCTGTTAACTGTCATGTAAGTGCCCACGTATTTATATGACAAACTCATCAAGTAGCCATCTGCCTGATGAGCTCGTCGTCAAGTAGCCATCTGCTTGACGGCTATCGGCTAAGTAGCCATCTGCTTCGTCGATGCCTTGGTCAGTGGCCACCTGCTGATCAGGAGCCCGATTGATGGTCATCCATCAAGGTTGGGCGAACCATTGACGGTGGGTCTCCCGTCGTCAATGTTACTTTCTGTCAACTTAATGCATTGTTATGTTTCATCAGCTCATCGGCGGTTTCCCTGCCGATCAAGGAGTCATTTTTCAGAACTTAATCGACTTATCAACTCGTTTGGCAGACCTTGCCAAGAAAGGAGAACTTTATCATTTTGCATATTTTTGTAATGTTTGTACATTGGGAAACGCGCTAATTTTCTTTTATTATTAATGGAAGTGATTTAGTTCGTATACCTCGTTTCATTTACTTAAATATGCTATACGTCGACTAGTTTCCATTGATACGCTGTTTCTGTCAAGCTGTTGTTTTCTGTCAAGATGATTGTGTAAAACTGATTGATCGTCGACCTGTTTACTGATTTATGAATACGCTGATATGATAAACAGGCCATCGATTGGCTATAAAACATGGCATTTCAAGAGAGATTTTCATAAATTGTTTAAGTCCTGCGGCCAGGCAGGCATAGAAAAGAACTAGGGGTAGTGTTTGCCTACTCTGTCGCAATCGTTTAGAAGTCAGCCTTATCAGGACAACCCATTATGATATCATTATGTCTTTATCAAGACACTCACATTATTAATGTACAGATATCAACATACCTAATTTTGAATCGTTATGTTTGCACGCACAAACATTGGCACGCCCGCACTTTTTCCATATCATATCGAGGCATTTCTCGTCGAGCTGCTGGCTCGTCGAGGGGTTTACTGACAGGTCTGCAACAGACAGCACTTTGGCACACCTTGATGCCAAGCATACCTCGATGTCAATCCCTCGATGTCAAGCATACCTCGACGACCACTGTATCGTAATTGAACTTTGGCACGTACCCTCGATGCCAGAGGTCGCTCGATGCCAATCCCTCGACGTCGACCCATCGATGTAAAATTTATCACAAACAATATTTTGGCACGCCCGGTGACTACTCGACGTCGTCGAGGTGTTCCTCGATATGAAATTTATACGCAAGCAATCCCTCGACATCGAGGTATAACAGGGCCAAATTTATATGCAAACAATATTTTGGCACGCCCAGTGGGACATGAAAGTTTCTCAAAATGTTTTTATCAAAAACCCACCAGCCAAACAGTCTATGGCTCGGGGGGCATGAACATGATTTTTGTGTTTTAATTAAGTTGCCATAAAACGATTATCAGCCAATTCTGGCTAGCTGACAACTTGATTATCTCTTTGCCAAACAGTCAATCAATTGATACTAAGTGGGTGCTTTTTGTTGTCATCAGATGACATTACAGGTGCCACGAAGGACTCGATCAACCTTGACGAGAACACAGTCTGATTTAACGCATACCTTGGAAAACCTATCAACGGTTCCGCTAACTATGGAAGGGACCGACAGGATCGAGGAACTGACTGAACAGGTCCGTAGCTTCACCAGGGACTTTGAGACCAAACAGGAGGATTGGTCTAACATCGTCAGTAAATTTGAGAACATGCTAGGCTCGGCCACTGCTGCTAGTCAGGCCAGTACAGAAGCCAGCCACACTGTAAATAACGCCTTGATACACTTGGAGGCAAAGTTGACGTCGCTCACTGAAAGCATCAACATGCTCGCCAATGGCATCCAAACGCAGGCCTGGACTGGGCCGCAGAGGACTGCTGTTGACAAGGGCAAAGGCCCTGCGATCCATATCGGAGGAAGCTCATCGAGAGACGAGACGCCTTTCAAGCAAGGCAATGGACAATCCAATGTCCCGGATAAGAGAGGAAGTACTTCTAAAACAAGAAATCATCTACACTCGGGGGGCAGGTCCGAAGAGGACCGCTCAGAGGCCGTCGGATACGGCCATGAAGTACATCAAGCCAATCTATCGGCCTATGACAGGACAGTTCACCGCGCTGCAGATGGTCCAGAAGACCTTTTGACGGTGAATCAGGCCGAAGAAATGTTCGTCAGGAGACAAGGGAACAGGGCAGCGAGGTACAACAAGCCTCACCCTGAGTATATCGACCAGATCCCATTCCCAGTAAACTACAGACCGCCGAATTTCACACTGTTTTCAGGCGAGGGATCACAATCTGCCACTGAGCACCTTGCTCGATTTTCTCTGGAATGTGGCAACATGACTAATGAATTGAAATTGAAACTGTTCCCTAACTCTTTGACAGGAATGGCGTTCCATTGGTACGCCAACTTGAAGCCTGGATCGGTCCCCGACTGGCCATCCATGGAAAAAATCTTCGTGATGAACCACTATCAGGCCCCACTCGAGGTGTCCGTCATCGAGCTGTCGAACATGAGGCAGCTGACAGGACAGACTGTCGAAGAGTACATGAAAAAGTTCATCAGGGCCAGAGGGTTCTGCGCCATCCCGCTGCCAGAAAAGGAATGCATCAAAATTGCCATCCATGGCATGCATTTCGAATTGCGAAAGATCATGATGGCACAATACCACGAAGACTTGTTCGAACTGACCGATCACGCGGTCCGTTATGAACGAGTGTTGAGAGACGAGAACGGCCGACAGCCCAGAGGAAGTTACTATCAAGTGGGTATGGCCGACTCTAGCGAGGAGCAGATCAATCAGGTCAGCAGACCGATTGAGCAGCAGGGGATCGAGATTGGACTGGCAGAAGTGGTCTGCCCTAAGAACACAGTCTGCCCGGCTCTCGCTAAGCCGAAAGAGCCTCAGCCTACGATCAAGGTGCCAAATAATTTGGTGCGACGAGACGCTGAGTATAAGACTGACAGAGAGAGACGCTATTCTTTCGACGTCTCGAAAACAGAGGCCATATTTGATCAATTGCTGGCCGACAAGATCCTCCGCCTCAAAGGAGATCACGTGATTCCACCATCAGTGAAAATATCAGGTAAAACTTATTGTAAATATCATGATGTTTGGACTCACGCGACAAACGAATGTTTAGTATTCAGGTGGATGGTGCAAGACCACCTTGACAAGGGCATCTTGAGGTTTGCCCCGGACTGGAAGATCACAAAGCCAATGGCGGTTGACGCCAACCCCTTCCAGCAAAATGAAGTAGGGATAAATGTCATAACAATCACGGAATTGCCGACAGGCGAGAAACTGTATTCGGATGATGATCCAGAGTATGACATGAGAAACAAACAAATGGGCCTGTGTGCGAGGTGCCAAAACGAATTGGCGACAGTCCCGCTGTTCATCAACCCGGCGATATATGGCCCATACATGCCTTGGCCAAATGTAATGCCGTCAGGGTATCCTTATCAGATGATGCCGCAACCGCAGGCAAACCCCCAAACAGCGCCGCAGCCGCAGGCGATGCCACCACCACCTCCACCTCAACCCATGGGGCCGTACCCGGTCCCAACTCCGAAGGAAAATACTGAACGCGCAACATCATCGGCGGAACAACGCCGGGAACAGGCTAAAACCATGATGCCTCGACAGCATCAGGAAGGTACCAACCAAAACAGCAGAATCAGGGAGAGATCCCCTGACAGGACACCAGTTAGGCAGGTCAGATCGACCGCCAGTCGTAGAGACAGGACCCATGGTCCGTCACCAAAGATTACTCCGCCAGGCTCGTCGAGGCCGCGGACTGTCCACACCCCTGCCGATACACAGGTAGATCGATGGGTCCCCGTCAGGCACCCAAAATTTCCTGGAGATCGAAGGGTCGATCAGATGACCCGAACTCAATATAGGCGTTTCTTACGCCAACGGAAAGGACTGGAAATTGCTAAGGGGAAAGCCCCGATGAAAGAGGAGTCAACAAAGAAACCACCGTCGGCGGAACAGAAACAGCGCCAGGAAAAGAGAGAGGCCAAAAGTGGCCAAGTGGTCGACAATAAAGCCAAGGGTCCGATACAAATGGATACTTCCAAGTGGACCCCCGGGAAAGTTAAATTCGGCACTATCGATTTGACAAAGCCGATGGAAGAGGACGACCTACTGTTCGACGAGGAAGATGATGATCTCGAGGCAAAATTTGCCGAGATCTACGACGACAAGGACAACAAGGAAAATGAGGCCAAGTCTGGCCAAGCCGTCGAGGCCAACCCTGTCCAGAAAGTCGGGAAACAGGAAGCTGAAAAACAGCCTGTTGAAAAACAACCCGTCGATGTAGTAGAGACAAAATCAGTGGAAGATGCTGCCACAAGTCAGCCGACAAACGGCTCGACAGTGATGGAATGCAACACCGTCGATTCAGGACTGGTTGAATTCGTTAACAGGGAGTTGGAATATTCCACTGATGGGTTTTGGGATGAGGGCATGCCAGTCGTACAAATGGCAGAAGATCTAGAGCTGCTATCGGTTGACGACGGAAAGGAGACCGATTGGAACAGAAAAATCGAGACAATATTCCAAAAGCCACCATCCTTTATGGCCAGACATATCAGGCCATTGTATGTATCAGGGCATATCGACGGGAAACCCATCGACAGAATGCTGGTCGACAATGGGGCAGCCGTCAACGTAATGCCTGCATCGACGATGTACAAGCTGGGTAAAGTCAGCGAGGACCTGATGGAGACAAAAGTGATCGTCAGCAACTTCACAGGAGGAAAAGCTGATACGCTAGGAATTTTACCCGTCGAGGTAAAGATTGGAAAAACCAGTTTGAGGATCGCTTTCTTTGTGGTGGATGCTGCCACCTCTTACAATGCGTTGTTGGGAAGGGACTGGATTCACTCAGCCCTTTGTGTACCGTCCTCTCTTCATCAATGTTTGTTAATCTGGGGAGACTCCCCCGAACCTGAAATTATTATGGCCGACAACAGGCCATTCACCGCCAAGGTCAACGCTGTCGAGGCAGCGTATTATCGAGATGATATAGGTCCTTATCGATTTATCGGGCAGGACAAATACGGACGACCGAAGGAAGTCACTTCAAGCAAGAAGTTGACGCAATTGGAAATGGCTTGTTTAGCCAAGGAACTAAGTCGGCCCTGCAACGTCAAGGAGTCAGGGCCGCAAGAAGAACACTGTCAGGATTAATGAATTACCCTGATGACGAAAGACCATCGGCCTGTAAGGCCGACAGATTGGAAATTGATGAGATTGTTGTTATCGGGCCGCAGCAGGAAGCATGTGCCGATTTAATCAAGAGGTTTCGGGCCTATGTGGCCGAATGTTATACAGGCGATCTCATCGATGAAGAAGAAGCGCCAATATCAGATGGCGATGAAATTCAGTTAGAAGAGTTAGCAACGGCGCCAGCCAAGCTCGATGACATCAAGATACAGGTGCAAGACCCTGTCGTCGAGATTGAGTTAGGTACCGAAGATGATCATAGGCCAACTTACATCAGCGCATTGCTTGATGATGGCCAGAAGGATCGATTGATCCAAGTATTGACGGAGTACAAGGACTGTTTTGCCTGGAATTACGACGAAATGCCTGGGTTAAGCAGGGAGTTGGTAGAACATCGTATTCCGATACTTGAAGGGTACTTACCCCGGAAACAGCCCCTGCGAAGGATGTCTGTCGAGGTCTGCAGACTGATCAGGGAAGAAATCGAGAAGCTGTTGAAGGCCAGTTTCATCGAGGTGGCCCGATATCCGGAGTGGGTGGCAAACGTAGTCCCCGTAATGAAGAAAAACGGGAAAATCAGGATATGCATCGATTTCAGAGACCTAAATCTTGCATCTCCGAAAGACGAATATCCAATGCCAATGGCGGACATGCTTATCGATGCTGCCGCTGGCAATATGTTCCTGACAGCCGTCGACGGAAGTGCAGGTTACAATCAGATTTTTGTGGCTGTCGACGACGTGCCAAAACTGGCCTTTCAATGTCCCGGCGGAATAGGCACCTTCCAATGGAAAGTGATGCCATTCGGACTCAAGAATGCCGGAGCCACTTATCAACGAGCCATGAACTGCATTTTCAGTGAGTACATCGATGACTTTGTAAAAATTTACATCGATGACATTATTATTAAATCGGCTAGGTATGATGAACACTTGATACATTTGGCGAAGTCATTTGCCAAAATGAGGGAACATAAATTGAAACTCAACCCCTTGAAATGTGTTTTTGCAGTGGCGTCAGCCAATTTTCTTGGCTTTCTAGTACACCGCAAGGGGATTGAGATCGATAAAAACAAGTCCAAGGCTATCCTGACAGCCAGGCCTCCGTCGACGAAAAAGGAATTACAGCAGTTCCTTGGCAAAGTCAACTTTTTACGGAGGTTCATCTCTAACTTGGCTGGAAAAACGAAGGTCTTCTCGCCTTTGTTAAAGCTGAAGGACAAAGAAGAGTTCTGCTGGCAAACGGAGCATGAGCAGGCGTTTCAGGATATCAAAGATAAGCTGACAACGCCGCCTGTAATGATGCCGCCCGTCAAGGGGAAGCCCTTGAAGTTATATATATCTGCCACGGAAGACACCGTCGGCGGATTTCTGGCACAGGACGATGAAAACGGATTCGAACGAGCTATCTATTATTTGAGCAGGCACCTGACAGAAACAGAGCAAAGGTACTCACCGATTGAAAAGGTATGCCTTGCACTATTCTTCTCTTGTAAGAAATTGCGTCATTATATGCTGCCTGTAAAAGTGTTGGTTATTTCTGGTATTGACGTGATAAAGTACATGATAGCTAAGCCTGTAATGAGGGGAAGGATTGGTCGATGGGCCATCCAACTGATGGAGTATCAATTACAGTACGTACCGCAAAAAGCAGTCAAAGGCCAAGTATTGGCTGATTTTCTGGTTGACCATCCATGTCTCGATATCGATCAAGCCGTTCTCAAAGAACTGGACTCGATGACAGTAGAGATCAGGCCATGGACATTGGCCTTCGATGGGTCTAGAACCGACAGGCTGTCTGGAGCAGGTATCGTTTTAACTTCCCCATCAAATATAAAAACTAAGCTATCGATTCAATTTGATTTTGAATGTACTAACAATCAGGCCGAATACGAAGCCTTGATAATCGGACTGGAAATGCTTAGAGAGCTCGACAGCAAGTCTGTCGTCATCGTCGGGGACTCGCAATTGGTTATCAGGCAGATACAAGGTACTTATAAATGCCGAAACCCAACGCTTGATAAATATTACTTAACTGCGATGTCCTTGTTGTCGGAGTTTGTTGACGTCACATGTTACCATGTGACGAGGGGAAACAACAGCGAGGCCAACAGTTTGGCCCAACTGGCGACTGGTGTTGATCTCCCTGATGACATCGAGGAATCCCTCTATGTCGTCAGGAGACTACACTGTCCGTCATTTATGTATCGAGACAATGTCCTGACTGTTTTGAGTGTGTTTCAGGACCCTGATGACTGGAGAGAGCCGATCAGAAAATATCTGGCTGATCCGTCAGACCGAGCATCTCGACAGACGAGGCTCAGGGCAGTCAATTATGTCTTGATAGGCGATCAGCTGTTCAGAAAAAGCCATGACGGCGTGCTCCTATTATGCGTCGATCAACAAGAGGCCATGAGAATTATGATGGAGGCTCATGAAGGAATTTGTGGGGCCCATCAAAATGGTCACAAGTTAGCATGGCTGCTGCGCCGATATGGCTATTACTGGCCAAAGATGGTGGGAGACTGTATTCAATTGGCAAGAGGTTGTGAGAAATGCCAACGCTTCGGGACAGTCCAAAGAATGCCCGTCGAGGAAATGAACATGATAATCAAGCCATGGCCTTTCAGATGCTGGGCCATCGATATCATCGGAGAGATCCATCCCTCGTCGTCTAAACACCATCGATACATTATTGTGGCCACGGATTACTTTACTAAGTGGGTAGAGGCCAAACCCCTCAAACAGGCCAACCAGGCCGAGGTGATGAAGTTCATCAAGGACTTGATTATTCACAGGTTTGGTCTGCCACAGACTATTGTCACTGACAGGGGACTGATGTTCGTCGGTTAAGAAATCAAGGAGTTTGCCAGATCAATGGGTTTTGAATTGGTCCATTCAACGCCGTATTATGCACAAGGGAATGGCCAAGCAGAAGCTTCCAATCGAGTCCTCAAGGACATTATCTCAAAAATGATCGAAGAGAACCCAAGAGCTTGGCACTTGATGCTGTCAGAGGCATTGTGGGCTTATCGGACAAGCAAGCGGACAAGTACAGGCACCACCCCGTATAAGCTGACGTACGGACAGGAAGCCGTTCTACCGATGGAGATCAACGTCCGATCTCTGCGGGTGATGCAGCAAAACGAGCTGACGCCCGAAGAGTATACTGAAAGTATGTTCCAGCAGCTTGATGAGCTCGACGAGATCAGGGTTGCCGCGTTAGACAAAATCGAGGCACAAAAAAGGCTGGTTGCCCGATGCTACGATAAAAAGATACGCAGGAAACACTTTGACGTCGGGGACATGGTCTGGAGAGTCGTTTTGCCACTTCATCAGCGCGAGAAAAAGTATGGTAAATGGAGCGCGACGTGGCAAGGACCATATGAAGTCTACTCGATAACCCGAGGTGGGGGTTACATTTTGAAAAAGCCAGATGGGAATCTCTGTCGAGACCCCATCAATGGAAGATATTTGAAAAAGTTTAGGCCCACCCTTTGGGAATCGATGTGTCTGGAACATCAGCGAGCCTTAGAGCTTGAGATCGAGCGGCGCCAAGAGTACTTCAATGCGCCGATCCCTTTGTAAATATAAGTAGGATTTATTTTTGGTTTTGTTTTTGTTTCCGTTTTTTTTTTCGTTTGTTTTAGTTAGGAGTTTGAATTTATAGTAGTAGTCATATTTACGTTTTCTTGTTGTCAAAATACTTCCGTTTTTAATTCAAGTTTTCATTCCCCGATTTGCAAATTTTTACATCAAGGCATTTTGATTTGAAATTCTGTTGAGTTGATACATTTTTAGCTAAGTTTTGTTGACAAAAAGTCATGCTTTCTGTTTGCAAAATTGTTTCGTCAAGGGGTCGGGATAATAGTTTGGAGTTTCGAGGTTTACTTTATTTTGGCTTTAGTTCAAAGGAAGATATAATATGAAGCCAAAAGAAATTATACTAAAGGGAAGCAATCTGTGGCTGTCAAGCCATTACATCGACGGAAAGTGAATAAGTCTGAGGCCATCAGGCCAATGCATAAACGGAGAAATAAACTAAGTCTGAGAAATCAAAGTAGTAAGGCACATGTGCCGTATCAAACTGCTCGCAGGCCGAAAACAATCAACGCAAGAAATCCTGAGTAAACTTGGTAAGAAATCCTTTGAGGGCCGTCTCGATTCTGGCCTGATCAGCTGCTGCTGCGTTTGCTTTGGCAATCACTTCGTTTTCGGCAGCCTTCGCCTCGTCGAGCAGATCGGCGGTGTTAGACAATTCCACCGTGACTGAATCAGCCTCGCCAACGACTTCCTTCATCTTGCCTCGGACCGAGTCCAGATCCATCTGTAGCTTGGCAATGGCTGCAACCAAGTCGGCTTCGGCATCTCGGAGATGAGTGAGTGAGTCAGTGAGGCCAAAACCCTGAACGTAGAGCTCGTTAAATCGAGACTGGAGGGCCTCGACAGGAGATGCAGAAGTTGTCCTCGCCTTGATAGCTTTGTCATTTTCCTTAAAATCACCCCTCATCTTCGCAAACTGCCTCGCAAAGTTAGAATAAAAAGGCGCTTTATCGTCAGGGAGTTTGGCGGAGGACAGCCGGCTCATTAAGTCATCAAGGGACGGTCCCATATTGATCATGAGGACCTCCAACGGCTGGCTCTGATGGCTCGACAGTAGCCCCTCGAATTGAGCAAGCTCTTCGGGAGTAAAAGGGGCTTGATTAGATTGGTCCGATACTGTCGACAGGGTTTGAGAGGAAGAGCTCATTGACGGAGCGTGAGTACCAGCAAATCGAGCCAGCATCTGGGAGAGTCGTTGAGAGGTATCCTTGGCTTGATTAGACAAAGGGATCTGCGAAGATAAGAGAGAAACATGATTAGCCAAGTACAAAATAAGCGAAAGGTTTCCGAATGACTTGATGATGAAAATTACCTCTCGACGAAGCAGAGGAACCGAAACAGGAGTCTCCTTGACATGAGCAGGATCGGGGACAGAAGGCTCAACCTCTCGATGGGCTGCAGCTGCATCGCTCGATGTACCGTCGACAACGGGGTCGACGAGAGGTTCCTCGATGTGAACTGAAGAGGACGGACGAGACGGAACCTCCACTCGCTGAAAACGCGACCCATCGTCCTCGCTGTCAGACGAGCTATCAGCCATCGACCTAACTCGTTTTCGAGGTGGGAGGTCATCCTTAGCAGCTTGACGCCTTCCTTTAGAACTTGCTTCCTGACAAGAAACGAGGCATCAATGTAAGTTGAAAAATGTGATAAGTAAATCAGACAAGGACTACCTCTTCGTCGGAACTGCTCACGATTATGGCACTCGTGCCACCTCGCTGATAGAAGAGCCGACGAGAGCGTCGGATATATACGACAAGGGGATCCGTTACCTTGTCAACAGAAGATTGAGCTTCAGACGTCTGCAAGGATTGAGATACGGCGGGCGAAGGTCCTGATGGACTGATGACCTGCAGCGGAATGGCCATGGGGATAATCGGTTCCTTGACAACCTTCTTTTTCTTGTCAACAGAAGGGGCTGCTGATTTTTTCCCTGCCAAAAAACAAACAGACGTGTTAGTACATTAAAGACGATCAAAGAAAGAAAACAATGGAAAGCTACCTGGGTCGTCAAGGGTAATGGTGCTCCCATCCTTGTAGTCACATAAAAGGTAAATCGTCGACATGTCTCGCAAGTCATCGGCTTGATACCCCGTAAAAGTGACTTGGGAACTAGATTGACGACTACAAGGACGGGAGGTAGTGCTCAAAGGAGGCTCAACGGGAATAGATATATAACCCAAGGACTCGATAAAATCAGGGAGTAAAGGAAGAGAAGGGCCAAATGGTTTATAGAATGTATGCCAAGGAGGGATCTCACCGGGACCCCCACGTTTTTTGGCTAACTTAGCGTGTTCTAGCATGGCCTTACCCATCCTAACATTTTTTAATGACTCGAAATTAACAACAGCAAGCGCATACACGTTATCCTTATTTTCGGGGTCCCAAATTACATCATAGAAACGTTCAAAACGAGAAATTACATAAAACGCACCTTTCTGCGACGCTTTTTTGGTAGCAGCAGCTGATTGCTCCAGAAAAGGTCCGTCAGTGGAAATGATTTCAGGGTGATTAGGCACTGTAAATCGAGCAGCTACAGCATGAAAGGTCTCCCGACGAGTCAGAGCAAGATAACCATCCCACCAACTAATAAACTCCGGCGAGCCAACAGGGCTAGGAGTAAAAGGCCGAAAAACAAATCCATCACGGGCCACCCGCCAACATCTCCGCAGTTCATCATAGCTCTCCATATCTTCCAACTCCATTAACTTATCATTCCTCTCGGCGAGAGAAACACCGTAACGAGGAATCATTTGAACTAAGCCGAACTGTCGAGCTACGTAGTGAGCAGAATAGAAACGAGCCGAGCACTTCATCGGCTTCCTTTTCGTCGGGGTCTTGGCAGCGGTCACTTTCAGCCCCGACGGGATATCCCTAGACGTCAAGAAGCTCGCCCACAATCGCTGATAGTCCCGGGATTCATCAGCGGACATCAAAGGGCTGTACCTAGAGAGCACCGACGGATAAAAAACTGAAAAGTCCGGCTCGGGACATTTTATCCTGTCATAAAGCATGCTGAAAAAGTGGTGAAAGTTACAAGGGGGCGTCCTCTGTCGAGATACATAGGACGCATAAATCTCATCCCCAATAGGATTCCCTTCAAAAACACGGAATGACGGAAAGTAGGCCAATAACCAAATCTGTAAAAGCCAGATGGGCCCCTGCAAAGACGTGCAACCGGAACCCAAAAAACCCTCAATACCAGTGCAAAAAGAGGAAAATACCACAGGCCCCAATGCCACACGCGCACCATCCGCAATAGATAAAGCTACAGCATTATATTCTTTCGTCACAGATAGAGCGGAGTTACAAAAAAGGTACCTTGACAGCCACACAGTCAAAAAGTGTACATGTTCAGTGCGCGATACCTCGACAGAATCAAGAAGGTCTTTGTATCGACCGATCACCGGTCCATATGAAACGGCACTGCCCCCGGTACCCGAAGCCGACGGGAATTGATATGCTTCATCACTCGCCGATGGTGAGGGGTCCACATAACGTCCCGCGGGACTGAGTCCGGTAATAGCCATAATATCGAGCAGTGTAGGCGTCATCGGGCCGTGAGCAAAGTGAAATGTATTGTCTTCCTTGCACCAGAATTGGACTGCTGCTCGGAGCAGGGGGAGGTTGAGAGCAAGTCCCGTCTTGCAAAATTGGATGGCATTGTAAATGCCACCGTCTCGCCACATCGAACCGAAAGTCTTTTCGACTCGGGTACACCACACGAGCCAATCGGAATGGTTCACGGAGCCTGCCCAAGGCCACCCGCGCGTACTAGACGAAAATTCTTTGAGCCCTGTGGCGAAAGGGAGAGACTCTTTCGAGCATATGAGAGGATGCTCACTTGGGGGAGGTAGATCGACTTTGGTGTGATACGGACCAATGGTGGTGCCAAAAGGGGTGTCCTCGAGGACTTGAGTATCAATACGAACATCTTTCCGCTTTACCTTCGTATCCGCCATGCTAAGGCCTCAAAAAACGGCTCGATTTCGAATTAGAAGTTTGAAGCCGCGGATTTTCGGCTATGGTGGATTCTTGGAGGTGGGTTTTTCGGATTTGGTGAGTATTTGGGTTTTGAAGTCGGGTTTTATGTTCCTTGGGTAGAGGAGAATCCGAATCTAGCGAGAAAACGGGTAAAACGGAGTAGAAAAGCTTGCTCTTGAAGCTTTTTGGCTATGGAGTTTCTCTTTGATGTTTGAAGTGGGTTTTTCGGATTTGGGAGTGTTTGGGGAGAAGATTTACGGTTTTAGAATCCTTAGGAGTTGAGGAATCCGATTTTTGCAATTTGGAAGGAAGAAAATCGAAGCAAGAAGCTCAATTTTGGAGGATGAAATTCGGCTATGGAGGCTTAGGGAAGAGGAATCGGCCGTGAAGAAGAAAGGAGGAGGAGAGAAAGTGAAAAGGTAAAGTGGGGCCCAGTGTGTAAGAGTTTTGTTTTATTTGAAAGAGGAAAAAGTGGGTGTTGGGAGAAGTGTAGTGAATAGACTTCTAATTTAATTAGGAACTAGAAATAGATTCCAATTGAATTTACCCGGGAAGTTGGGAGTGAGTTGGGAAGTTGACATCTGGCATAGAAATTAACTGATTGAGAAATATTTTTAATCCCAAAAATGCTGTTATGTTTAATTTGGCTAAAAATGGCTAATTTAAATATTAAAGCATGGTTAAATTAAATGCCGACCGAAAAATGAAAATGGGGAATTTATCAAGCTAAGTCTATCCGATAAAATTTTATTATCAGATAAAATTTATCAGATACGACTTACGGGGGGCATTGTTTGTACCTAAAAAATCGCCCTCGATAAATCAAGGTATAACGGCTCGATGACAAGCCAAAAATGGCTTATAGGCCGAACCAAGTCACTCCAAAACGGATCAGACCAAATCGGATACAACCTGAACCGAAAATGGGTCCAATCGAACCAACGGGTTAATTACGAGCCCAATTTCGAAACTCGACCCAATTCTCACGATTAATTAATTTTGGGCCAAACATAAATTAATTAATTAATAAGATTAATTAATTTATGGGCTAAGTTTAATTAATTGCAAACTAAAGACCAAATTATGGTTAATTAGGCCCGATTAAAATTTATTAAGTGTTTTTGGACTAATTAATTAAGTTAATTAATTAATTGGGCCAAGATTAAGTAAGTGGCCCACTTGATAAGTAAGGCCATTAATTAATTAATTGGGCAATTATATAAATGGGCCGATTATAACTACAAAGTAAGACCAAAATGGCTCGACCCAGAGCCAAAATGGCCCGATCGGCCCGAACTCGACTTGGGCCCAGCCCTAAAAATCGGCCAGCCTTTTGATGTTGTCTAAATCTGATTTTTAATTAAGGATTAATATTAATTAGAGATAATTAATGAAGGATAATGACAAACCATTTTAGTTGGTTTAAATAACAAATTCCTTGAATATCTCTAATTATTTATCTTTAATTCAAATTCAAATTAAACAAACACACGTTCTTCTCCAATTTCCATTAGACATTAATTTTCAGCAGCAAAAATAAGAGAGAAAACCACCATTAACATAGTGGAGGTAGTGGGCAAATAACAAAGAAGTGGGAGAAGTGGGATAGTGGCCAGCAGCTCCTTGATTTTAGGCCATCAGGAGGTTACTTGACAAGCCATCAGCCTTTTCCAGCAACAGCTATAAATACAGCAGCAGGCTGCTACACGCGGGGACACACACAATCAATCAACAACTTTTTCAGTCTAACACTGATCGGCTCAACGCCTCTCCGGAAGTCCAGCGCTCCGCTGCTTCTTTTTCAGCAAACACCCTGTAGAACCCCTGATATCAACCGTCCCTCCTCAGCCACCAGCTACCCTCGACAGCCTGAAGTCTTGCCGCCGCCGCCGCCCAAAATCCTCCGCCGCCGCCCAAGGTCCGCCGCCGCCGCCGCTAAAAATAAGCCGCCGCCGCCGCCGACATTAAGCCGCCGCCGTCGATACTAAGCCGCCGCCGCCGCTGCTTCCGCTGTCCAGGCGCTGTCTCGAGCGAAACCCCTTGATAGCAGGCAGTTAACAGCTGTTTTCTGTCAAGTTATCAGCCCGCCAACTCCTCGATATCAGTCTGTCCCTCCTCAGCCACCAGTGATCCCTGACAGCCTGAAGGCCTGCCGCCGCCGCCGCCGCCGCTCACAGTCACCCGCCGCCGCCGCCGCCGCCGTCTTCCGCCGTCAGCTGACACTGACTCGAGCGATACCACTCATATCAGCAAGTAGCTCGCTGTTAACTGTCATGTAAGTGCCCACGTATTTATATGACAAACTCATCAAGTAGCCATCTGCCTGATGAGCTCGTCGTCAAGTAGCCATCTGCTTGACGGCTATCGGCTAAGTAGCCATCTGCTTCGTCGATGCCTTGGTCAGTGGCCACCTGCTGATCAGGAGCCCGATTGATGGTCATCCATCAAGGTTGGGCGAACCATTGACGGTGGGTCTCCCGTCGTCAATGTTACTTTCTGTCAACTTAATGCATTGTTATGTTTCATCAGCTCATCGGCGGTTTCCCTGCCGATCAAGGAGTCATTTTTCAGAACTTAATCGACTTATCAACTCGTTTGGCAGACCTTGCCAAGAAAGGAGAACTTTATCATTTTGCATATTTTTGTAATGTTTGTACATTGGGAAACGCGCTAATTTTCTTTTATTATTAATGGAAGTGATTTAGTTCGTATACCTCGTTTCATTTACTTAAATATGCTATACGTCGACTAGTTTCCATTGATACGCTGTTTCTGTCAAGCTGTTGTTTTCTGTCAAGATGATTGTGTAAAACTGATTGATCGTCGACCTGTTTACTGATTTATGAATACGCTGATATGATAAACAGGCCATCGATTGGCTATAAAACATGGCATTTCAAGAGAGATTTTCATAAATTGTTTAAGTCCTGCGGCCAGGCAGGCATAGAAAAGAACTAGGGGTAGTGTTTGCCTACTCTGTCGCAATCGTTTAGAAGTCAGCCTTATCAGGACAACCCATTATGATATCATTATGTCTTTATCAAGACACTCACATTATTAATGTACAGATATCAACATACCTAATTTTGAATCGTTATGTTTGCACGCACAAACATTGGCACGCCCGCACTTTTTCCATATCATATCGAGGCATTTCTCGTCGAGCTGCTGGCTCGTCGAGGGGTTTACTGACAGGTCTGCAACAGACAGCACTTTGGCACACCTTGATGCCAAGCATACCTCGATGTCAATCCCTCGATGTCAAGCATACCTCGACGACCACTGTATCGTAATTGAACTTTGGCACGTACCCTCGATGCCAGAGGTCGCTCGATGCCAATCCCTCGACGTCGACCCATCGATGTAAAATTTATCACAAACAATATTTTGGCACGCCCGGTGACTACTCGACGTCGTCGAGGTGTTCCTCGATATGAAATTTATACGCAAGCAATCCCTCGACATCGAGGTATAACAGGGCCAAATTTATATGCAAACAGTAGCGAATAAAATATTTGCCTATCTCAAGGCAGGCGGAAATTTCAATCTTCCGAAACACCCCAATTCTACTGATGTCTTTAAAGCCCTTTGTAAGGAAGTTGGGTGGCATGTAGAGAAGGATGGAACTCTTCATAGGAAGGTAGCCATTTTATTTTCCATTGGTTGTTTAAATTAGTTCACTACATTTTCTATGATTCGAGTTGATGAAAATTTTGTTACTTCTGAATTAAATGCAAAAATGCCCCTGTGTGTAGCTTAATTGAGCAAAACTCTTATGTTCAGTTTTAAAAAAGACAAAAAGTAGTTTTGATAAATTTGTGGAGGTGTGCGTAACCCTCATTTCTAGCATTAAAATTTGGGCTTTAAACACCACCTAAATTCAATATAAGGAGAGGCCAAATACTTGTAGCAAAAATCATATCAATAATTTGCTAGTACATTTTAATCAAGCCAACTCCTTTGAAAGATGAAAAGATCTACTGTATGTTAACAACAATTAATTATTTGGTTCCCTTTTCATCAAAAATTTAAGAATTAACAAACCACAACTTTTATTCACGCTGAAAAACGACCCCCAAATTAATTGAAGACGCAAAATAAAACATAAGAGCAAATAAGAGTAAAATCAAGAGAGCATTTTCGCCGAAATTCGATGGGGTAGACTCAAACGGATCTGACCAGATGGGATCCAAAAAGAGTAAGAGGGGCAGCTCATATTCTATGGGTGTAAAAGAGTCTTTCATGCCGTGGCAACAGCATTCAGTACGAGGAATTACTTTATAATCATCGCTGCCCAACTCATATACGCAAATTCAAAATGAAATTCATTTCAGAAAAGAAAAACTAATTGGAAAATGTAAAACCGGATGCAGAAAGAGAGTGATGAATGAATGGATGAATAAGGAGGCGGTGAGTGTGGGCTTTTATAGAGGGGGGCTTGCTGCAAAAGTATAACCCTAGCTCTTTCTTCGTCGGCGTATATTTATTTTGAAGGTCATATTAGAAAGGGTAAATTACGAATATCCCTCGGGTAAGACCTAATTACAAAAATACCCCCACGTATTGGGAATTACAAAAAGCCCTCAAGTTTGTCATATTTTTATAGTAATTAACTATTTGTCCCTAAAATGTCCCATTTTACTCTTGGGTGTTATTTGTATTGTTTGTAATGTCTTATAAATATTAAAACTTGGGTGCTAATAATTATATCTCATAAATTAGCAAATACATGAGGGGAATTTTTATAAGTTACAAGATATAACAATTAACACCCAAATTTTAAAATTTAGAACATTTTATAAAAATTACAAATAACTTCCAAGGACAAAATTGAAACATTTTAGGGACAAAATGTTAATTGTAAGAATGTGACAAATCTGAGGAAGATTTTTTTAATACCCAATATGTGAGGGGAATTTTAATTATTTTTAATATGACGTCACTTTCTACTATGTTATACTCTTTTGATTTAATTATATAGACAAAATATAAGAGATAATTATAATATTATCATTCATATTAGAAGGTTGTTAACATTTTTATCGAACTTGAAATTGCATTTAAGTTTCATTTGATTGTTTAATCAATCGAGCCGAACATGAGTATTTGCTAGCAATACTCAGCAATAAATACATAGATAAAATTGCACTTTTATCTTGAACTTAATATTTTTTTTACTGTTCATCCTGAAATCACATTAATGTTGTATTTTCTCCCATGTTCTCTTTCCGGAGCACACTTTCGGTCAAAGTAATTCACGTGAGAGGCACTACCAGTTTTGAAGGGTATTTTTGTCATTTAGAATTTTGAGGGGAGTACAACACAAATGTTAAGAGTAGAAAATGGAGCAAGGGTATAATTTTATTGGGGGGGGGGGGGGGTGGTGGGGGATGAAGTGCAACTTTGAGATAAGTTTGGGGCATAATGAGTTATAATACAAACTACAAAGTGTAAAAATAAAAAAAAAATCAAACTGCAAAAAAAATGTATTTTAATTCTTTTTGTATAATTGTAATAAGATATATAATACAGAAAAAATAAAAACTTACAGTACAAAATCAACAAATATAAAGTAGATACAAATTCATAGTTACACATTACATAGTGTGAGATGTGTATAAAATTGAGCATACACTATACTTTCACGTTTGGGATCATCCTCAAAGTCTTGCATTACATTTTTCAAACGATGTTTCAAGTTGTTAAAATTTGTAAAGAAAAAAAAATCTTTAGTAATCTAAAATCATGGGTTTTTTTAGTTGATAATTGATATTAAAAAAATAAAGAGGTAAACTTATTAATTAAAGAAGCAAACTAATATTTCCATTCAGAAAATCGCGTTCCCTTGTTGCACTTTCAACATGAAATTATGTTGCATTTCCAATCTAATTCTTTATGACGAAAATACCCTACAAAATTAGCATGTGTCTCTCACGTGATCTACTTTGGCCAGAAAAGTGCGGGGAAAAGATTGCCATTTCTTTTACGTGAAATTGGTGTTACGATTTTTTTATTCAAAAGAAAAAATAACATCAAAAGTTATAATTGTCACTTTCAGGGACAAATCCAGTGTCCCGGGGAAGGGTGCGAGTTTAACCATCGATGAGACTAATTGATAATGATAATCAATATTTTTTTTGCTCAAAAATAGGATATCAATGAAAAATATATTGAATAAAAAAGCTAAAATAATATATAATGAAAAAAATTATCGAAGTTGTATGTAGTTCTCTCATAGCATAAAAAATTATCAACAATAGAATTAGTTCTGAGTGTCTCAACAATTTTCTTTTCAATGTAAATATTTCATCATCCCACAATATATTAATCTTCTATTTTGTTTCTAAGCCTATTTTTAACCAACGTTATTATATTGCTCATCGCTCAATCTTTGCAGTGATAACATGAAAAGTTAATACCAAGTGAATCAAGCGATCAATTAAAGGCAATGTTTAAAAACCGGATCGGACATCGAACCGATAGCCTTACTGGTTAGATCGGTTTAACCGTTTTAATCACTGGTTCAATCGGTGTGACGTCATTACAATATAATATTTTGATTTTAATTTTAATATATGTAATCAACTATTTAAAAATATATATTATTCATTTTTCAAGTTTATTTCCATAAACTAAATGTTTATCTCATGATTAATTATTTTTCCGATAAAATTTGAGTTAAGAATGAATGATAGCAACAAAATTACAAGCATGATACATGATATCAACGCAATAATTCAAATTATAATAAACACCATATCAATAACAATAATTTTATTACTAACTACCCATGAAAAAGAGAAATTATTGATGAATTTCGTCATTGAATTATATAAAAAAATAAAAATACTTGAAGTTTGTGAAAAAAATGACTTTTCTAATGAATTTGATACTCAAATATATTTATATAAATTATATATAAGATTTTTTTGTTTCTTGTTGATTTTGTTTAATTCAAAGTGAAAAATTGAAGAAGAGATGTGAGAGTATTGTTGAAGTTTAAAAGTCGCGGAAGAGAAATAAAAATCCGTAGCGTAAACTTTTTATTTTTATAAGTGAACCAGTGGTTCAACCGGTTCATTGGTTCATTGATTTTACCGATTTTCGACCGATTTTTTCTGATTCAAACTGATCAAGAACAAAGCTGATTTTAGAGAATTAACCGGACCAGATTGACAACTGATTACTGATTAAACCGATCGAACCGGTCGATCCGGTCCAATTTTTAAAACACTGATTAAAGGTCACAACAAAAACTTCCTTGTACTCTTTAATTGTGACCGCAACTCATAAATTGTGGATAATTAGATGTTCTTATTCTGTTTGAGGTGTAAAATACGATGACTAATATCTTTTCACTAATAAAAATAAAATATGTGGTCTTTTTTTTCTTTCAATTAGATAGATCATAGGTGACATTTTACTCGACAAAATATAATTAAAAAAGGATACTGTAATCAAATTTGACCCAAGAAAATAATTACTCGTCAACTGCCGAGAGATTTACTGTTCAGCTGCTAAATATATTATATATTATTGAATATACATAATATATGAAAGGGACTCCATTCCTAACACCAAAAAATGATGACATTTTGTTGCTTATAAAAAAAAATGACGACATTTCCATCCAACGAAAATTAGAAAAAAAAAAAAAACCAATACAACGACATTCCCACCACATTGTTTAGCACGACTTAATTACATGAACTTATAAACATAGAAAAATATCTATAATTAATTAACATATGTAAACCCCGATCGAGAACAATTACATGTCAACGCAGGGACTAGTTCAAATATAATTAATCTCCCCGCCGTCATTGAAAATTATAACCATATATGACGAACCCATTTAATCAAAACATAAGTGATAAGTATATTCTAACCATATTTGATTAAGTAATTCGGGTTCAATATCAAATTGTGTTTGAGCTAGAATTTCACCTAAAAGAAAGATATTACAATCCATGATCAAATCCATGATCGAAAATGATTTCTTCCAAAAAAAAAAAAATCTCACCGCTCAAAGTTCAAAAATATTAAAAAATAATCAAAAAATTTGATATCCACAATTAATGAAGATAATTAAAAGAAGGGAATATACAAACAAGACCAGAAATATAACCAAGCTTGAATATATCTTCACCAGCTTCTTCCATGGCCATATTGTTGTTGATCTTTATTGTTGATTAGTACACTTGTTGGAGAAGATCCTCCTCCTCTGCTATGCACATAATTACTATTAATCTTTTCCTCACTCAATTTCTTAACATACTCTTTCTTCCTCTTAGGCCTCCTACTTTTACTAGTAGTATTTGATGAATCGGTTATCGTAGGATTAATCAAATACCACCCAATCGACGTGCACATAATCGCAAAAGACCGCCCAAACATAGCCATAAATAAAAGAATCAACACTAGGATCATAAAGAAATAGTATTTAGGCTTCCTCAAATTATCAAGCCTAAAGCTTCTTCCATCACATGATCTCAAACAGTACCTCTTCTTCTTCTTCTTACCGTTAATATCCTCTTCTTTGTGATCTTTCGGTTTCACTACAACATCAAAACTCTGATCATGATTAATTGCCGTTCGATCCTTTTCATGAGATACATCATGTTTGTCGTCTAGTACTTTTGGTGGGATGTGCAACATGTTTTGGTCTTCTTTCTTGTTCTTGTCCTTAGCTCTCACGACGATTGGCTTGAATGCGTTGGAGTCATTAGCGTACACAAACCGCACAATGGAGATGTCTTGGGCCCCCTTTTGTGTGTAGATTTGTTGCTTCTTGGTGTCGAGATCTGCTAAAAGAGCGTAAAATTTGTCTAGACCTCGATCGGCATAAGGGTTCTTGTTGGTATCTTTGCTGCCTATAATCTTGCAAAAAGTAGTTGTATTGCTCTTTTTGGATCTCTTTGGGGTTGTACATGGGGTGGTGTTGTAGCTTTCGTTTTGGTCTTCCAGTTCTTGATGGCTAAAGCTTCCACTGCCACAAATGAACATTCTTGTAATGATAATTGGTTAATTTGGAGGGAGGGAGGGAGTGTATTCTTTGTTTTTGGAAATGGATTTAATTGAATAAAGTTGAAGTGACTCAAATCACATAGCTATATATATATATATATATATATATATATAGCTATATATATATATATATATATATATATATATATTATATATATATTATATATATATATATATATTATAAAGATTATATTGACGTGTGCCCAAATTATTGTTGGGAAAGCTTGATCATCAAGGGTGCAATAAATATAATGGTCAAACAAGTATTAAAGTCTTTGTCATGGATAATAAATCCATGGAAGCTTCTATTAATTAATTAATGTGGTTTGACTTCTTTGGGAGCTAGGGAGGCTGCTTTAGTGAATATTTGTGCGCCATGCTTGGACAACGTGTTTTCAAGGGCTTTCTAGTTTTTGTTATTTTTGTTATTTTATTTATTTATTAACTGTGTATTTAGAGCATGGACCGAAGAGTGCAAAAAACAGTGGAGGAGCTAGGAACAATTTTTTGGGGGTTAATTTTTTTTTTTGTCAAATACTTTCTTGATATTTTGTATTTCCTCAATATTTTGATACAATGACAAAAATTATGATAAAGCAATATAAAAAAAAATATCACACAAAAATTGAAAATATAAATATCTTAAAGAATAAGAATCATTTAACCTGTAATCAACAATCCTTTATTGAATAAAAATAGTTATTATCGAATCCAGCCTTATAAGAGTTTACATTTTCTTTTAAAAAAATATAATATATAAGTATGTAATCGATAAAAAAAAACTCATTTTCAATTAGGTTATGAGATCTACTTCAACAAAAAATATTTGTTCCCTAAATATTCTTGAAAAACTAGAAGAAATAATTTATTAAGAAAAGAATATAATGAGATATTTTAATCTAGATTAAGAGAATAAAAAAATATGTATAAAATGTCAAAAAATAAAATTCTCTTCATAAGAACCGAACTCAGAACAACAAGAAGAACACGTATTGCCTTAACCAACGCATCACTAGTTATTTTAGTTAATAAACTACTACTGAATATATATATATATATATATATATATATATAAACAATAGTTTTCTTGGGGGGGTCGCCCCCCCCCCCCCCCCCCCAGTCTCCATGACGCCTCGTCACTGGCAAAAATTATAAGTTCTCCTCAATATGGAGACCGAGTCTCGCCTCTAATGATCGCAAGTCACTATCACTTGACTTAACTACCTTTTTCAACATATATTTATTAAGATGAACTATATATAAAAACAATTACACTGCAATTCATTTAGAGAAATTCTAGCTGAAACTGGGCTATGTGCAAACAATAGCCTTCCAAAGCCACAAGATCGACTAGCAAAGTTGTAAAATATGACAAAATTTAATATACTTGTCCTAAAGTTGATAATATTTTTAGATAATTGATTTTCAAGGTGTTTTAGATAATTGGATGAATAATAGCTAATCAGATCCGGAAATAATGTATTTTGTATAAGATAGCCTTGTACAGTTGTACTGAACATAAAGTATGGCCAAGCTACATTTAATTTTGAATCTTCTAATATATATGAGATTGAGATCTTGAGGTCGTTCGGGTACGGTTATTATATTGAGACATGATCCCAAGTTTATATAAAATGAAAATTTTTATTGCTATTAATTCAACTTGATCTCTTTAAAGATCGAATCCCTGATATATGTACATGCCAGCAATCTATTATTTATTCTTAAAAGCCTTTTCTCAATACGGTTTTGCTGTGAGAGACTAGTGAAAATGTTGATTTTTTATTTTATTTTATTTTATAAAAATATCTCTTTTAACATTGACCGGAATTGCATAGACAACATTCGTTAGTTCTATTCTTTCTGTAGAAAATTCAAATTATTACTTCTTGTGCACCATTTATCTCCAGCACGTAAAACTGATGGAAATCACGTTTAATTACACAATCTGGATGAACTTTTTTATGCATAAACATTAATATTAGTCTAATCAGATCAGCTAGTTGAGAAACGCGAAGGAAAACAACATGACGCGTTTAAAATTTAAATTATCTAACAATTCAAATATTAAAGTATAGAGTTAATTACAGTTTTGGTCCCCGTATGTAGGGCTGAAAATCAAACCAAGCTATTCGATACTCGGCTCGAGTTCGTTCGATAAAAGCTCGTTTGAGCTCGGTTCGTCAAATAAATCAAACAAGCTTGAACAAGATTTCTCGTTCGATAACTTTTAAAGCTCGGCTCGAGCTCGACTCGATAAGCTAAAAATTGAAAAAACACATGTAAAATATCAAGCTACTCGATACTCGGCTCGAGCTCGTTCGATAAAAGCTCGTTTTAGCTCGGTTCGTTAAGAAATCAAACCAAGCTCAAACACAAAATTCCAAGCTCGATAAAATTCAAACCAAGCTTGAACAACGTGTCGTTCGATACTACTCGGCTCGTTTACACCCCTACCCGTATGGCTTGACTTTATTATTTTCGTCATTTTTAAATTTTTCCTAGCAGATACGTTCCTCTTATCAATGTAGTGTATCATATTAGTTCATCTTATCAATGTAGTGTAACATATTTGTCCCTCTTAAATTTTTCGTAGCATATTCGTCCATCTTATCAATGTAGTGTAACACATTCGTCCCTCTTAAATGCAAAATACATCCTAAATTCATTATTCCCTCTCAAATGTAAAATACATCCTAAATTGACGATTATGATGTATTTTGCATTTAAGAGGGACGAATATGTTACACTACATTAACAAGAGGGACGAATTTAAGCCTCCTAACCTCATTGCCAAAATTCCAAACTAGCTCATGATAGGTTTCTTCTAGGGCTGTCAATGGGGCGAATTTCAATCCGGATTCGATCCGAATCCGGTCCGATTTATTAGGATAATTGTCCGATTAGTGATCCGATGGACCTGATCCGATTAAGAAGATCCGTAATCCGAATTATATGGAACAAATATGGATCTAGGCTGATCCGATCTGTTACATATCCGTATCCGATATATATTACTATATGTTGTTTATATATTATATATTTAAATAAAAATAAAAATAAGACTATCTATGTTCCACTAAAATCTTTTACTATATTAAAAATAATTTTAAAAAGAAATGCACGAGAGATGTTGGTGGACTGACCAAATAACTAATTGGGTCTACAACATATTAATTTATACTATTTAATAAGAAAAATCAAACCATAACCATTCATCCTTCAATTTTTATCTTCTCTTCCATTTCTCAATATTGAGTTTTCTTCTTCTTTGTCCCTATTTATTTCTTTTTTACTTATATTTTTGTTTATTCTGTTGTTCTAATTTTTATCGTTTATATTTGTCCATCATATTCCATCTTCTACAAATTTTAGGTAATAGTTTCGATGAAGTAAGTAAAATTTTACAATTCTAATTCATGATGGTGGAATCTGCAAGTGATTTGGAGGAAAACGGAAAAAAAAATTAGCTTGCTAAATGGATCCGGATAATTTATCCGGATCCGAGATATCCGCCGGATTCGGATCCGGTTTATAATATTCCAGATTCGAGTGGATCCGAATCCGGATAGAAGAAATGGAAATCGGACTCGGAACCGGATCTGCCCTGATCCGGTCCGAATCCGACCCATTGACAGCCCTAGTTTCTTCTAGACTAGGGGATGTTTTGATCGAACCAAAATCAAACCGAAAACCTTGGTATAAAAAAAAACTAGGTTTGGTATTGGGTTTTTAAATTTTTCAAAAACTTTACTTTTTTATTTATATTTTGTTTGAATTTTTAATCGGCTAATTGACGCGTACTGAAAATAATTTTTATTTTTTTAATTTTCAAAGTTCTTAATTTTTTCATTTCATTTCAGAGATTCATAACATCGTTGATTTGGAAGTTTTTATGACTACATTGAAGGGCAAAGCCTAGAGGTGGTTCATAAGGCAGTTCGCGGTCTCAATATATTCCTTTGAAGACCTCAACATCTAGTTTATCAATCGAATCACTTAACCGATCAAAACCAACAAAATGACGCGATTCTGAAATCATAAAACATCTTATGCCTAGATAAGAAGCAAGATTTATGAAGGTTATAAGGCAAAGAGAACATAAAGAACACTTACCAAATCGCAAGATAATTTCAAAAGAATAAATGTACTATCCTTCGATAAAAAATGCTAAACATATGTACAATGTCAACCCTAAGATAGGGTAATGTTTTATGACGGTACAATTACCTAACTATTACCCGATTCTATAGTATCAAGAAGATGACCATCTTTTGCGATATGCTTCATATCTATAATGTAATTGTCTTTAAGAAAACCGAACCCAAATGTCCCATTTCTATACTGCCAAATTCTTCCCTCAACATGTCGAGGATTTAAAGCATTTCCATCTAAGTCAGGAATAACCAAGTCGTAGCTCGAGTTTATAAAAAGCATCCGTGATGCAGTTCCATTATCTGAACGGTCACGATTTACTTCTGCTTCATCGGGTGGCTGTAAATGCAAGCGACAATTGTACAAACGATCTTCTTCATGAGAAAAGGGAGATTCAATAAATGTTGTACTAGAAGTCCAAAATACCGGGGCATGGTAAGAGAGAGGTTTAGAAGAGTCCCCAACTTTTCGGCAAGCAATACCACCTATATCATCGTAGGATACTAGATAGAAATCCAAGCTCATGTCATCACATATACCCTGCGGTAAATATAATGTGTTTATTTATTGGCAAAAATTTCTACTGGAAATCACGAAGAAAGAACTCATCTCGGGTACCATAATCGACATTATTTTCAAAGCCAACAACGGAACTCTAAATTTTGAAATAATCATAATGGAAGAAAAACAAGCAAACCAAACAAGTAATTTTGTTATCAAAAGTGTCAAATCAATTCAACACCAATTGTAACTTAATCGAAACTCATTTTAAATGGAAAACATGACCATGAAACCTAAATCAGTCTAAGATTCATAGTCTGATTGATGAAATGCTGCAGCCAGTGACTACCATCAACATAGTCAGATCAAGAAAAATGGTCCAAGTTATTAAGGGGACAAGAGAAGAAAGAAAAAAAGAAGCACATGCTTGAATAATTTCAGCAATAAAAGAAAGAAAAAAGAATATGGTTGAACATAGGTAATTGGATGATCATAACAAAAATGATAAGAAAGATTCCAAGTGAAATCCATCAAAGGTCTAATCTATGAGGTATTAAAGAAACAAGGTATTCTATTTCTATATAAAAACTAGACGAAAACTGAATATATATTATTGAATCTCGAGCAAAGAAAAACAGAGTATGCAAACTATGGTCTCAGAAGTACTAGACAGTACCATGGACCCTTAAGTCAAACTAACTGAATCAATCATCGTTGCAATATTACCTTTAAAGCAATACTATAGTTCGACAAATGCCATACAGGAACTTGCTTATTCAAATAACAGTCGAATCCAAATTATGGAAAAGAGTATGCATCCACTTTTAGAATACGCTACTATCCACATATAATTAAAAAAAAAATGCATATATATCAGATTGAATTGCAAAACTTTAATCTTTGAACCAAATGCAGCTCACAGCCACCATATCTTATACTCCATATCACTGACTTAAATCATTCTAATATCTCATTCAAACACATCAGCATACCTAAGCAAAATCCGAGAGCTTCATCATGCTATCTATAACAATTCTAACTAAAATACACAACCATACTCTATATACAACAAAAGAAAGTCTAAAACAATCAAATCTTGGTGAAATTTTGGTACCTTCCAGAGTCCCTGCAATGGGCGGCCAGGATTAGGCGAGCAATTAACGATTTTAACGAAATGTTGTGTTTTCCATTTCTTCATCCTACCTTGCTTTTCCTTCTCCCTCCTCCTCTGCCTTCTAGAAGCTCCATTACCACCGGGACTAGTTCTATTCGCAAAATACTGATAGATCTCCGACATCATCCTATCAGGTGGTGATCCATAAACATTCTCGAGCTCCTCACCTCTTACACTCCCGGGGCTCGACACCACCCTAGTGAAACCGTAAACCCCGGAATTTTCTTCAACCACCACATGGAATTTCCCCATAAAACTAACATTAACCCTAATCAACTCACTCTCTAAAGCTCCCAATTCCCCAATCAAATCTTCCTTTAGGTTAGGGATCATCGTAAATTTCCCATCGGGATCGAGATAATTCACTTCTTCCCCATTTGATGTTACACTAATATATATAAAGGGTTTCTTCATTACGCCATACCCACTGTTTCTCGATGGCGAAATTCTCGAACCCGTGATACAAATCGGACCCCATTCGAAGAACACGAGGGGGGCGGAATTGGAATTGGAATTGGAATCGGAATCACCGCAGCGGCGCCAGAATCCGATGAGGTTATCGTATTCGTTGAGGATGCGGTAGAGGTGCTTGTAAGAGATTTTTCCGGAGCCCCATTTGTTGATTTGGGTTTTGGATCCCCATCTACGGTGGCACATGGCGTACCATAGACGGTGGTCGTGGTGGCAGAGGGAAAGGAAACGCTTTGAGGTGGAGGCAAAAGCAGAGAGTTCGGAAGAGTGGAGGAATGATAGGATGCACAGCTGAACGTCTTCCGGGAAGTCGTTGAATGATGGTGATGTTGGTGGTGGAACATTTTTTTCCATTTTTTCTTTTGTTCTTTTTCCTTTTTGGGGCGTTAATTGATGGTTTGGGCCGGGGTTCTGGGTATGGAAATTGAAGAGAAATATTTGAACAAGATTAGATTTTTTAGGATGGGGAATATTCTCCCGATAATGGGTGGATGATTCTTCTGTTTTAGAAATTTTTGGAGGAATTTATTAGTTAGTTGTAAGAATTTGGAGAAACTGAGGGGTATGGCAAAAATTTATTTTTGGGCCCCTCGTGGGAGAAATTATTTATTACAATCGCTGCACCACGTCATTAAGTACACGTGGTGCAACCTACCAATATACTTGGGATATGTGGATTAATAATCCACATCACCCATGTTTTGGCAATATGAACATGGGAAATTCTTACCCAGACCGAGTTTGGCCGAACCCAAAACAACTACATGACAAGTGTAATACACTTGCTTTGGGATTGGATGTAACTTCCAGGAGAGTGATCAATCACAAAGCAAGTGCAATACACTTGCTTGGTGGTTGGATGGGTTTGGCCAAGCCAGACTTGAACAAGAATTTTCCATATGAACATAATTTTCTAACTCTCTATTTTTTTGAAACATGGCTAAAATATGAGATGACCCATGTCCCAAGTGTATTGGTGGGTTGCACCACATATACTTGATGACGTGGTACATCGATTGTATTAAATAATATCTCCGTAGATTGGTCATGGTTGTGTTTTAAAATTGGTATCAATTTAAGTTTTTTTATTGAAAAATATCACATGCTACGCAGGTGACCCAGAAAATTAGGCAAAAAAGAAAAAAGGAAAAGGCCAATAACTAAAATAGAAAAAAAAACCAAGCCGTCTTCCCTTCTAGTCAATCATGGCGTAATTTTCATTTCAAACTTTAGAAAATTCTTGTCCAAGTCTGACTTGGTCAAATCCATCCAACCACCAAGCAAATATATTACTTTGTGATTAGTCATTTTTCTGAAAGTTACATCAGTTTTTCAGAAGAAAAAAAAAAAAAAAAAAAAAGCGTCATTACTTCAGTGAGCACACTCCAAATTCATCCAACTTCAATCCAAGATTTAAGGATGGTGATGAGCCGTAAGCAAATCTACAATCACTTTCCGTCACCCCTAATAAGTTCTCATTTTGAATAATTTCCAAATTCCAACCTTTTGTGCAATAGCATTCTAAATGGCATTTGAGTGTATAATATGTGAAGGTCATCATGTTTTGAGTTGTTTAATCAAAGCTATTTGTGTATATTCAATTATTCATTATTTATTTAATCCATAATTTTGTGGTCCTGTGCTTTGTCTTTGTTTCATGTCAATTTCTTTCTACTCATAATTGTTATATCCCCGTTATGATATATAATGATTTTTAATTGTGATTTTAACTTCAGGGTAGTGTTGTTTTATCAAAAGTCTTTGTGTTTTCAATAGACTATTTTTCACTACGTGTAGAGAAAATTTAATATAAATGTGATTGTGAATTTGATAGGTTTATTTTTTTATATGTAAAAATAGGTATTTTTGTTTTTTAGTGAAACTTTAACCTTTTTCCTTTTTTTTTTCTCCGGATCTTAAAATCCCCAATTTTTAAGTGTCACGGGCTCGATGTATGATTTTTTATGCAAGAATTAATTCTTCGGACATAAAGAACATAAATTGCTGATTTTCGGCGAAAACTAAACTTTTCGATCAAATAAGACATAAATTGATAATTTCTGGCAAAAATTAAATTTTTTCGCTCAAAAGGATTGAAACTGATGACGGTGACACAGTAAATGACATATATTGTCAAGGCATCACAATTAGGAGTGGCAAATGAGCGGGTCGGGTCGGGTTTGGGTCTGGTCTAAATGGGTCGGGTCGGGTTTCGGGTCAGGATAAACGGGTTCTTAACGGGCCGGGTCACAATCGGGTCTGGGCCGGGCCGGGTCGGGCCGACCCTTTTTTTAAAAAATGCACATTAATTTAATTGTGCCTAGGTCTTAAATTATTTTAAGCTGATATATAAAAATGGACCTAGAAAGTTCTAGTATATATATCTTGAACACTTATCAGTATATATTAGTATGCAAGCATCACGGAAAATTATAAATCTTAAATGTGATATATAAAAGTTACAAGATTAATTATAGAGTTTTAGATTATGTTATTGTAAAAGTTTTTAATATTATTTAAGAGAAAATAAAAGGGTATATTTATTAATACTCAATTTCATACGTTACAAAATTAATAATAAATTCTGAAAGTTTAATTTGGTGAGGTGTGGGTTGCTAAAGCGTGAATTACGAATTATTTTCTTTAAACGTAATTAATAAATCCAGAGGTTCCAACAAATATTAATAGATGGGATGCAACTACTAATTAATTAAGCTTAAAATCTTCTATATAGAATATAATTAATTAATATATAACAATCTATAAAAACTGGGCTTATTTAGTTTGACAGGCCTGCGTATATGTGATAAAATGTTTGCAAAATTGTATTTTTTAATAGACCCGTTAAAGACCCATTTAAAACCCATTAAAAACCCTCTAAATTAAATGTTTGGCCCGAACCGACCCAGCCCAGAAAATAAAGTTAACTAATGGGTCTGGTCATAACGGGCCTGGGCGGATCACGGGCCGCCCAGTGGGTCCAGACCCAATTTGCCACCCCTAATCACAATGAAGGCCCAATTTTGAACGCAACCACTTTAAAAGGCCGAAAATAAATTTTTATCGAGGTATAAAGAATTATTTAGTGCAATCGTTGCACCACATCATCAATGACATGATTAGATTTCAACCATGTTCTGTTCCAATTTCTTTAATGTAGATTTTGAAAATTGTCTTCAAATATGAATTAAAACATTGTTGATGTAAAATCATATTCACGTGTATAACTATTATTGATGTGTTTCACCACATGTCATTGAAGAATATTATTGATTAAAAAAATCTACATTTTGTTTATAAGAACTTTATACATAATTTGCTTGTTATAAGCAGATGAATAAAAGATAAAATTCTCTCCTACATTTATTATAGAGTTAATTAGAAGGTTTTATTATAGAGTTAATTACAAGGACATCTCGTATAGTTTGGTCCGTTTTGTGTCCATTTTCTCGAAAAATCAAAATTACGGAAACCTACTTTAACGTTTGCAAAACCTTAAATCCCGTTATCCGCGATTAGTTCTTGCTGACAGTAAAAAAATACCCAATTTTTAGTGAAAATCAAAATTTGCCTTTGAGTTACTATAGGGATGCAATCATGCGGTTTAAAAGTATTAGTGAAAGTTTTAAAACTTTTAATTATTTTATTAATGTATAACTCACTCCATCCCAAATTATTTATCATTTCAAATTTTTTATATAATATTTTTTAAATTAAAGTATAAGTAAAAGTAAATAAATTATAATTATTTATAAGAAAAACCAAAACTGAACATAAATAAAAAGACCATAATAAAAATAAAATATATATTCAATATTCATATTTAACTAGTAATTTTAATAATTTAGATTTTTTCATTTTTTTAAAACTAAAATAAATGAATAAAATCACGATTAATCACGAGAAAAAACAACTTGAAAAAAATTAATAGATGTCATAAAAAGGCTGAAATAATCATAATTAATATTTAAAACGTATTTTATAGTTTTAAACCCCCGGTTATGTAGATAATCATACTGTATTCAATTATTAATAGATAAACAGCAATTTATCTTAACATCACTATATATAATCTAATTAATCTACCTTTTCAAGAAATATACAAACTTAATATGTACAATTTTGCAGGCTCCACTAATTAATCATTAACATGAAACCTCCATAAAAACTGATAATCTTTACCCTCGCATTCTAATTTCACACCACTGCAAGAAGCATACACAAAACTCTTCTTCCCATCACTTTCCCATTCAATCTTCACTCCACAATTAAACCCATTCTTTCCCACTTGATCACAATCCCCAAGCTCCAACACAACATCCCCACCAATTCTCCTCCGGAATGTACCCGTGGACCCCACGCAATCGAGCCACCTGCATTCCGGCTGGCCCACCATCTCCTTGTAAGCCGAATTAGTCAACCTCACCCTGTTTCCGGAATTGGTCACTATAGCTGGCACCTCCTCTGCCTCCACCTCCTTCTCCACGTCATCCGCCGCCTTTAAAGTTGGATCCAACCGACCCGGATCGTCTTTTATCCCGTTTACGACTATCCTCGACCCAACAGGTCGAACGGGTCGCGGAGAGATTACGATTGGCTTCACTGGCTCCTTCAATTGAGGCATGAAATCCAATTCTTGGAAGGCCCTTTGATTAGTATCAGCCTCGGTGTTCAAATCTATGGGCCGGAGAGTAGGAAGCGCCGCCACCGACTCCGCCAGGGTATTCACGGCGGAGTCGAGGCCACTGCCGCCGCACTTAAATGGGAGGAGAGAAATCTGACCCAGAAGTCCATTTTGGGTGGCAACAAATCCATGCATGGGGGCAGGGGAAAGCCCCTGAAGACAAGCTCTTGTCCTTTTAAGAGAAGGCGGGGGAGGAGGGAAGCCGGCAGTTCGGCCTCGTTTCCGAGTTCGTGTGGGCCGGGCCTGGAGATGAGCCCAAACGTTTCTGAGATAAGGAGAGTTTCTTATACTCTGTGGCATGCTTGAGTTTTGATCAGTTTCACTTTCAGCTGCTACTGTTGGAGATTGAGGTTTTGGAGCTATGGGTCTGTACCTAGACATAATTTCCGCAGTTCTTGCTGTTGCGTAAGGATTAATTGTTTGAATCATCTTTTCTTCTTTTTTTTTTCTTTGAGGAATTTTAGCAAACAGGTGGTGTGAATTGTGAGGATCGGATCGGAATTCGGAGCTAGGAGGTGTGGTTATTTAGTTTAGTTGTTGGGGCTGTTCTTAAGAGGGAGAGTAGCCAATGAGAAAGGGGCAACATGAAGGTAGATTTGACACTTGGAAGTGGTGGGGTGGGGTACGTGTTCTGAGAGGACATGTGGGATTTGGGAGCAAGTTTGTTTGAAACAACAATACATGCATGCTTACACTTATGCACCACCCCACCGCGTGAGTTTTGTGCGTGAGAGAGAAATTAAAGCATGAAATTAAGTAGACAAAATACTCCTATGTACGTAACGGATGGGGGAGCACAATAAATGAGACTTCTCTTTCTCATCATGCCAAAGGCAAATATTTTCCATTTAATTAAATCATTTATAAAATGGAAATAAAGTGTATTATTTGGGATTTCACTAGCTAAAGTAAATTTCAAAAGAACATATAGATATAATTAATTTACGAAGAATTATATGTATGTGTATATTACTTGCCAATGAAATCTAGCTAAGTGTTAAAATTGATATATACTATATTCAAAACAATCATATTATATTTTAATTCTAAATAGTAAAATACTATATAGTTGATTAAAAGCTAGCATGCACATCTTCCACAAATGAGCGCTCATCAATTTCCACATCTCATTGATTGATCACCTATTATGTATATATATATATATGTAGTCGAGCATAAAGCGGTCATGTTCTATTAGAAGAAATTAATACAAGCAATTCTGAAAGTGCTAAAGCATTTAAAATTAACTCGATTCTTAGCTTTGATCGAGGATGATCATGATAAATATAAATGCAAATAATGTTCGTAAAGAAAATAATTAAATTAACTCATGGAGGTCTAATTAGCTTTACGATAAAATGGATATAATTTCCTGTTTTATACTAGTATTGTTAGATAAATATTCAATAAATTTAAAATTTATTGCATTTGTATATGTACTACTAGGTACTTGGAGTAAGGGAAAGGGGGAGTTGGGTGTTATTACCAATTAGCGGTGGGTTAAGGAAGGGAAGGGTGGGGCCAATTTTCTTGCAGCAACGCGTGTGGGGTTGGGTTCCATGCATGCATACACCTATCACAAAACCGCATGCATGTTTGGCCAAAATATTATTATTATTATTATTATTTATGCCTTCATCTTTTTTGGCTCATAATAAAATAACCAAATTTGTCTTGTATATTACACCGTTTGAAGTTTGGCTGGAAAAACAATTGTTGAATTTTTATTTCTTTAATTTGATTTGATGCAGAGCATAAGCATTTCAATTGGAGATTACAGAGTTTACACGTGAAGGACGGTTATACCGTACGTGTCACGTGAGTATGGAGGGTGAGCTAAAACGTGTTTGTCCCTAAAGCGCGCATGCTTTTACATTACAACCAATTGCAGCTGCTTCAGTAAAGGCATTAAATTAAATTTGGTTTCAGTGGGAAAAAAGTTTCTAATCTATTATGGATTAAAATTTTCATCTTTTCAATCGAAACATCGAAAAGTTTCCTTTTTGAATCAAGCGAAACGAAAATAAGATATAATTCCGAAACTATTTGTTTACCTTAAACCTTGTTATTTATCTAAATTTAGTAACTTTTATTAAAAAAATTCGTTAGTGTTTCCGAAATATTTTCGAAAAGTAAAAAAATTTCCAGTATTTATCTGAACGAAACATACACTTAAAACGAAAATTTGATCCATGGTTTCTATAAGCTAGTACTTAGTAAAAATCAAAATGTCAAATTCTTTAGGATCATATTACAGTTTTTTTTTTTTTTTTTTTTTTTTGCCTCTTCACACATTTTCAGAATATCTCTGAAAATGTGTGGTTTTGGCAAATATCTGCGAAATATCTCAAAATAAAATGGATAATTCACTCATTTTTTTTAAAATACAGCACAAAGGAAAATGAATTTTACCTGTCTTAATTATGACAATAATTATAGACCTTCCTTAATTTCCTTTTCGTATTGACAATTCATATTCTTCCGTCTCGAATTTCTTCTATTTTGAGTGAGTGTTAGAGTTTTGTTTGAATTAATTAAGAATGTTTTATTTTCTCTATAAATACTCCTAGGTTGTTACTGTAACATAATATTAATTATTAATGAGAATTCAATATCCCCAAACTTTATTTTTCTTTACATTCAATACCAACACAAATCATTACCAAGAGTATGAGCATGTGTCAAGCTTGAATTTTGAGAATAAGAATTTGAACAGAATTACTCAATATTTGAAATAATAATTTATAATGAAAATAAATGAGATATTTATCGCCAAATAAAAGCTAAGAAAAAATCGAGATAGAAATAAAGAAAACATTTGAAACATATAATAAAGATAACAAATGTATTCAAAAAAAAAAAAATAAAGATAACAAATTGATACTAAAAAAAGGAAAAAAAATTGAGGCAAAAAAGGGAAAGAAACAAAATAAATGAAGAAATTGAAATAATAATTTTTGGTAGATAGAGGAATTCATAATTAATAAAGAAATAATTTATTAGTTATAAAAGGGGCGAGGTAGTTTTGAAATAGAAAGTTCAAATTATAACATAGGGGATAAATGTTACAAATGATACTTTAAAGGGTAACTGTTACCACCTCATACTTTAAGGAACCAAATTATATTTTACGCAAAACAGAAAGAGTGGAAATATTGAATACCTCTTATATTTTTTCCTAATTAGCAAAACCCATAGTGTTATTTTTATTAGCAAAGTCTCCTTCTGCTATTTTTTTATTGAAAAAACTCCTCCCTGTCGGAATATACATTTTATAGGAAAAAAGATAATTATTATCCCCACAAAAAAGTGGTGCTATTTTTTTTATTGACAAAAAACTCCTCCATGTCGGAATATAAATTTTATAATAAAAAAGGCAATTATTATCCCCACAAAAATGCGAAAACACCACTTTCAACCTACAAAATTATCAATAATCTCTCTATTAATTTCAAAATTTGGAAATAACTTAAAACTTTAACAATAACATTTCTATTAACTTATGAAGAAATTTCAAATAGAGTATTTTGCTTATAAATGATACATTTTTTTTTTTCAATTATGCAAAGTAGATACATATTTTTTTTATTGAGCTCAAAAGAAAAAGTAAGCCAAGTCACCAACCAATAAAACCAGCATTGAAAGTTAAATTCCTGTTACGAGCATTAATTGGACTAGTGTATAGTCAAAGCAACAAATGTTATCGCCAGAACAATATTTATAATTTCATCAAAATAACAACCAATAGAACATTAAATTTTACTGTAGTTCATTGCTATTTCAATGAAGAAATTAAAACAAACTGATTTTTTAACCACATATATTATTTAATTTCAAGTTTATATAGTTCAATTGTCTAAATCTTTATCGTGTAAACGTTTTTCTTTTCCACAACATTTTAGGAAAAATTAATTGTATTATTCTATTTTTTATCTATGATTTTTTTAAATCATGAAACTGAAATTCATCATTTTCAATTTAAATTAGCAACTAATTTTTTCTTTTTTTCTTCAACATTCACTCCATTGAGAGGTGCTGAAAATTTGGGGTTTTCTATTTACCGCTCTTGTTACTTGTAAACAAAGAGGAGCAAGAAACCAAATCAAAGTGAAATTAAAAATTAGAGTTATATAGACCCCGTGTGGATCGATTTTGGTTTTGTTTCGCCCTGTTGCGATGTTTCAAATTGGTTTAAATGAGTTTGACGAAACATTTGAAAAACCACTTGAATTGGTTTTAATTGGAATTGTTTGATAGTAAAATAATAGTTAATGGATTTTGAGAATTTGAAATATGATTTGAATTTAATTTGGATATTGGTGTTTGGGGTAAAAAGTTAATGACAAATGTCACATCAAATATTATTACACTCGATTAGTAATGAAAAATTAGGTAAAGAGGGAGTATTAATAAATAACAATTTTGGCAATATATCTGGAATTTAATTTTCATGATTTGTGTGAATTAAATTCGTCCGTAAATATCAATGCTCTACTGTAAAGTGACAGATGGATATAATTTTCATTAAAGTTTTTATTTAATGTAGAGTTAATAAATGGTCGTATTTGAATTGATTTCACGAAATTTTTCTGCTTCTTCCCTCTCCTCTTCTACACCTAAAACACAACACACAGAATCAAATTTGATGGATGATGGAGAGAGGAAAAAACACCCATCGCTTCCACCAAACTACGTTTCATTAGCCCAACTCCAAGAGCGATGGCTACTGAAAAAGCAACAAGAAGAGAATCAAAATCAGAAAGCGGTAAAGGAAAAAGTTGGGGTTGATACACAAATCGCGGGTTCTGAGAAGACCAAGAAGAAAATTAAAAATAAGAAGTTTTATTATAGAAACTCTAGGAGTGCGAAAAAAGAAATCAACTCTGAGAAGTTTGATGGTGAAATTGAGAAAAATAGGTTTAAAGGGTCGGAAATAATTCCACCAAATAAGTCAAAGGAGGGTACATTGATAGGTGAAACCAGTGTTGGAGGGGGAATTTACAGTGAGGAAGTCTTGCCGGGAAATGGAGTGGAAGGGGAGGTTCCAAATGTCAAAACAGTGAGATTTAGAGGTGGGTTTCGAAGTAGAAATGCCTATAATCGAGGGGACTCGGGTGCTAATAATAAAGAGTATAGAGTTAAACCTCAAGGGTTGAAGAATAGTGAAGCCAAAATGGGATTGGACAAGAAAAAGGAGCTGGATAAGAAAGAGATGAGGTGGAGTGGAGGTAAAGTGCAGGGGTTGAAGGGTAATGAAGTGGAGCTAAATTCAAAAACGAAAGCAAATGATGAGATTATAGAAGTTTGCAGCAAAATAGATGGCTTAAAGGGAATTGGTAGAGATGGGTTTTCGGGGAAAAACCATAGAGTTGTAGGAAAGGAATTGAATGATGATAATACGAAAAGTACGAGGAGGAACGAGGTTGCTGTGATGGAGAATGCAAAAACTGGTGGAATAGGAAATGAGTTTAGGGGATATAGGAACATGAGGCCGAATGTAGGTACAAATTCCGGGCGATTTAGACAAGGAATGGATAGGAAGTATGCAAGCTCTGGTAGATTTGGAGACCAGAAAGTGAAGCAGAGAGATAGTGGTAGTGGCATGGTATGGGTGAAAAAGGAAGAGAAGCTTGGTGCTAATTTTGCTGAAATTGGCTCCTCTGGTAAACCATCGGTTTCTATTTGACTATCTTTTATCGTGATTGATAATGAAATTTAATTGTTATTGCTCCATGAATACCTGAATTTCTGCAGCTTTTGAAATCATGAGATTTGGTTTTTATGTGCATTAAGTTACTTGTATATTGAGCTTATTCTATGTGTGTGGTGATATAAAATGTGTATGCAACAGTGTAGAAATGCCTATCCATTGATTCCATTTCCTTAAAAAGGTGTAACCACAATGCTAGGGTTGATTAAGAAAACTCGAAAGTGACTAGAACCAGCGGGTTACTAATTACGGATCAAATATTGCTTAACTTTAGCTTATTTTAACCTATTAAACAAGTCAGTGTGCATTGTTATTCAGGATTAGAATAGACAGAAGGTTTTTGGGGATGAAGTCGAACTGCAGTGGAAGGAAAATGTCTACATAAGGCTAACATACTTTTATGATGAGTTTAAACACATTATCATGACGAACATGCATGCTAAAGGTTTCGATTCTTGTTTTGTGACCCTCTTAATACAGATATACTAGAGAAACTATCTTACCCTCTTAATACAGATATACTAGAGAAACTATCTTATGTGAAAAATGGAAAATGAGATAAATAGTTTTCAGAAAAATATCATTGGAATATAAACTCTGTGCTAAATATGATATTTAGGAGAAAAAGTAAAGTAAAAAGAGAGAGAGGCATGCAAAAACATGGAAAGACAGGACAGGGCCTCTTTTCTTGATCAAAGCATGTAGCACTGGTTCTACCACTCTTTGCACCTCTTTTCTCTGGAGTTTACATCCTACTCTCTCAATGTTATTCTAAGACATTTTAGTGTATAATCAGTAAAAAAATTCAAAATGATTTTTTTTATTAATCAAGAAAATTCTGTAATACATCTTTGTTTCTCCATTCAGGAATTTCGCGAGATCAGGAGTAACCTAAGCTAGCTCATGCAATCAGCATGATTGATTGATGATCTTTGCAAGTCTTACTTTGGAACAGGGTTCAGGCTTTCAGACTAATGTAATTGAAAATTGATCTATTTAAATACTTCTAAACTGTGAAATACATGACACTGTTGATTGAAGTTTTCGGGGTTTTGTTATATACTTTGCAGGATATTCACAATGGTATTAATTTTGGCACTGGGTGTGATTTATGATTATGGAGTATAATTTTTGTTTCATTCTTCCTTGATGCAGTTAATAGCTCAAGTCCTAGCTTGCTTTCTTTTTACCTTTAGGTTTTCCAGATTAATATTAGGAGAAGGGAAAGCGATGAAATAATTATCATTTCATTCAGATGAATTGAATCCATGTTTTTGCATTATAATTTTCTTGCAGCTTCATTTGAAAACATGAAATAGTATTTTGCATATCGGGTATCTGCTATTGTTCCTTCTGTTTTGGTAATCTTTGACCAGATTCATGATAACTACAATCTTTTAGTATTAAATTTCAACATAAAAGAGCATAATTTTTTTTAGTTTTAAATTGCTTCAGGATGTTTATAGGGAGTTTTTGATTTATCAGGCAGCGACATCTTCTTTCATACTGATTACATATTTTCTCATATATGTTCTTTTTGAAGTATCATTTGGTATAAGACCGTCGTTTTTTGACTTGTAATCTATTTTGTAGACTATCTTATTCTTATCTATACAGTTTGCCATCTTTGGTTCTTGCAATACATTTAGCAACTAGATGAAGTCGCAGATCACATCCGATGACTTTAGTGTTCGACTACATTAACCATAGAATATGTCTTCCACTGTAGTGTAGTGTAATGTGTCGGACAAATTTCCTTTATATGTTTTTTGAAGGACCGTATGTGGAGGGAGGGCAACTGTAAGAGAAAGGCTTACATGACATGATTTGTCGTCGAGTGATTGGATTTCATTGGGTATTCTGGGACCTTTAAACTAAAGATGTTTAATTGATCGGAATAAAATGCTATTAATATCCAATTCATATTGGATGAGATATTCCTAATACAACTGGTTGAATTAATCATTCTGAAGTCTTAACATACGTTAATCTAACAAATCTTGTGAAAAAATCTACTCGTTTAGTGAACAAGGAAAAATGATCAACTCTATAAGTGTATTAAAGCATGAAGGCCACATCTCATTTTAATTTATTCTTCTGTTTCTACAAGTACTATAACAGAAAACCCATCCTCAAAACTCCCAATTTAATTATAACTAGGATCAACTTGTATACATACCAGACTATTGAACGTCTCCTAATTCCTTCTTTTTTGTGTGTTACTGAAATTTGCAGCTTATCATCCTCAAACTGATGAGGGTATGTTTCTCTTTTGTTACAACATAAGACTTTTCATAGTAAGGCTGCAATGACGGCTTTAATCCCGACCTGAAAACACAATATCTTCATAAAGGGTAAAGTAGTTTTCCTACCATCACTTGTCGCGCACTTCTCTTTTGGGAAGTAAATCCATTCTCCTAAATCTGAAATTAAACCTAATGCCTGTAACACACCAATAGAGCATCAGAATACAAATTACACATTCCAGAAGATATAAGAAAGGGGTTGAGATTATTACCATTATAGTTTCTTGAAACGAATTTCAATATCTCATCAATTATTATTACCTGCAACATTTATACGGTGGCAATAGCCAAATATTTAGTGCCATATTACATAAAGGAGTTAGGTAAAATACGTACTCGAAAAAAAGAGGATGATATTGTGGATAAAAAAATTTAATGGAAAGAAAGAGGAATCATTACTCATAAAAATTGAAAAAGATCCACATATATAGTTACAGGGTAACTACAAAGTTTGAAGAGAAAAATACTTACTGGAAAAGAAAGATATAATACAACAGTCCATTCAGTCCAACTTAGTGGTGACACCTGCATATAAATATTCCACTTTTCAGTGTCCTTAACGAACAATTGTTTCTCCAGAGCCATTATGGATAATGTAAAGGATTGAGTTTCTGAAAGAAAAAGAACATTAACTTACAGAGAAAAGAATAGACAGCGGTTCCACATAGAGGATGAGTATATGAAGTAGCATAGTCAGGACTATTGAACCAAGAAGCCATAGATTACTCCAAGGTGGGATAACTCTGAAAGTCGAACACAAAAAGACTGTCAGTCTTTGTAATATTCCATTTTCTTCAATTTCATTAATTCCCTGATTTGAGGTAGAAAAAGTATGTACAAAGTATAGGGTAACCAGTACTGTTTATGTAGACACAGCTCAACTCAATCAGACTTAATCCTAAACTACTCATGTTGGATCAAGTAACTATTGCTGAAGAATTGTAAAAGATGTAAAACAGATTCATGTAAAAAGTGAAAATTTGAATAATAAGGTTACAAAACTTGACAACTTTATATGGACCCCAAAAAGTCCAAGCCACCTCATCATTAAGAGAAGAGCAAAAATTAGTTATCTTCTATAAACGGGAAAATTTAAGTCAAATCGATATATGCTTGTGTATACACTCTTCTAGGCTTGTGTATTTTAACATCAGGTTCTAATTCCTCCTTTAACCCATTTAAAAACACTCCCAATAAACAATGATCAGATCAATTTGTACCCGTGAAGACCTCTTAGAAAATCCATGACAATATTCTTATATAGATTCAGTTTGTTGTATGCTACCAAGGTGTTCATCTGGATTTCGGAACTTCATCGGGCCATAGTTTTCTTGTAAAGCTTTGAGAAGCTCGTCCCAATATAACAAAGTTCTTTTCACAATTAATCCATGTGAATAAGTGAGGACATCACCTTCACGATAAATAGCTGCGATGCCAACTCCTAAACTAGTCCTACTGATATTTATAAAACAGAAACTAAATCCTAAAAGAAAGGGCTGGAGTAGTGGGAGTCATAAGATTGTTTTGTATCAGGATAACTCAATGTGATACAACTGAGCTGAGATTGGAGCTAAATTTCTAGACGTGATATTCCATCACCCCTATGGTATTTCTCTAACATTTATCGGAACTCTAATCTGGAAAAGGTGTCCCATATTCCAAGTGATGTATGCTTCAGTTTTAACCTGTTAAGTGTTAACTATATATACTTAATGAGCTTTAGTTGACTTCTTGATAATCAATTAACTTGATCACAAGTGTACCGTGATAAATGTGCTAGGTTAAAAGGCATTGACATACGAGACACATTGGGGTAAATAGATAGTCAACAGTAAAATTCAAGCTGGAGAAACAGAAAAAGTACTCCTCAAAAAGTTGAAGTTCAAGCGATAAGATACTCTCATGTACTCACAAGAGTGATTGATTTTCACTGAGGTTATTCAAAGCGTTGAACATCTCAACAACCACAAGCACAGTCATTGAAACAGTTGATGGATGCCGATCACTAAACACAGTACAGGGATAATTTGTCTCCCTTGTTGAGCAACTGTCAAAGTTCATCTGAAGTAAAATAAGTAAAGCACTGTTAGATTTCAGTGAGAAAAATCAAGGATAGTTCAAAACTTTATGTTCACTAAACTGAAAGGCAAAATATTTCAAACTGTGTCAATAGAAAACACCAATTTTATGAAAGCACGTATTTCCCTTTTAGGATTTTCCAAAAATGTTCCATTTGCGAATATTGATGATGACATGTGATTGCCACTAATAACTTTTTGGAAAGCCATCTAAAACTCCTTTCCAATTCAAACTAGACTCAGTTCTGGACATAGGAATATACTGTTACACCAACTTTGAAATTTCCCTGTTAGGCTCATAAAAAATTAGAATCCGAAAATCTAGGACCCAATTCCATAAACATGAAAAAAAAAAAAAAAAACGGATTAGCAAAGGGGACACAATCAAGCCCTCTATCACAATTAATATACAAAGAGTTGAAGAAAAGAAAAGTTCTGAAAAAGTGAAACCAAGTTGAACTTTAGAATAAAGGGAGACAAGCAACTTCTCTTAACAAGATCCAAATCTTTTATGCAACTTACCAGTTCCGTATATGGCAATTTTGGCCCGTTGTCAGAGTAAAGAAACCACCACACAAATCCAGCAACAGTGGCAAGCCCGACATAAACTGCACAGATTGAATCTCAGCCCAAATTAAAGAAAAGATGAACATCGAGCAATTTTCAGTTAAATATCCAGTTCAAGCAAGAAGAGAGTTAACTTCTCTGGTTGACCTAGATAAATGAATTGATTTTAGTTTACAAGGGCAATTATACATGTCACTTGAAGTACAAGGCAGCTAGGCTTCAATAGTAACACATCAATAACTTAGAAAATCTAAAATAGTGTCTCGGTCCTATTTTACAGTTAGTCTCTCCATATTCCTTAATAGATAATATAGTCTAAGCATCAACCACCCTAGCTATCTTTGGGGACATTGAAGTTGCACATGCAATTAGGAAGACAAGGGATCACAAATAGGTGTACAACTAATAAAGAAAGCTCAAGACATAGCTTTTGGTCATGTTCATCAACCAAAATAATTATTATGCTTGAACATTGATTAATAAATTTGTTAATATACCTAGAAATGAAAATGCAAATGTGACAAGAATCACAAACTCAAGATATTACCAAAGCCATCGTAACAGAGAAGAAATAGTGTTAGTGATGGAGCCTGGGCGAGGTATTTCTTCTCAAAGTATATTGCATGAGAAAAGCTCTGTTGCTATGTTAGCTTAGGTGATGAAAAGTTGTTCTCCAGTTTCAATATATAAAAAATTTGAAAATGCTTGTAGAAACTTTACAAAAATTCAATTAAACACGGTAAAGCTTTACATAACTAATTGTACACGTACGCAAAGAAACTGGACAAACTCAACTAGACGACACCCAGAGAAGTAATATCAATATTCATTTTGATGTTTAACCTATTGTTCTAGATATAAATCAGCTTCATGTTATGCCGCCAACAAAAAATGAAAGCCTTTGGCATCTTTTAATATAAGAAACAGCACAACAATCTTGAAAAAAATAACAACTCTAGAAAGGGAACCATATTTAGGTGCCAATAGGTACCTCCAATAACTAAATAGCGGAAGAACAGCCATCCAGTGACAACAGCTTCATTTACCTGAAATTCAAACAGGACAATTGACAAGAAAATCTCTTTCAATATAAGAAAGATCTCATAAATTGATGATCCAACTGGTGCTAAGAAATGAATAAGTCGCCTGCACTGGAATGACAAGTATTGCTCAAACATAAAGGTTGTACAAACTGTAAATAAACCCAATTCCAAGATACCTTGCGAGGTTTAGCCTTCATAACATCAGAGTCCTGTTTATTGAATCCAATAGCAGTGGCCGGCAAACCATCAGTTACCAAATTCACCCAAAGCAATTGGACCTGTTGATTTAAAAAAATATTAAATTATACATTTTTGGCTCTAGCAAAGTCATCTGAATAAAGATGGCATATGAAAGTACTAAGTATTGAAGCAATGAAAGATTTAGATCTTCAATAATAATTTCCTAATTAAAAAGTTACCTCATGACACAGAGACTAGCAGACATGTTTTAGGAAAAGATACTGTCAATATCAAAAATACAAAATGCTTAAGTGTGCAAATTAAATAACTCACAGGCACAAGTGTGTCGGGGATGCCAAGTAGAGCAGCCACAAAAATGCAAACAACTTCACCAATATTTGAAGAAATCATGTATCTGATGAACTGCTTCGTGTTGTTGTAAATAGCTCTCCCCTCTGCAACAGCCTGATCAGACCACAAGACATTGTTGACAAAATATATGTGGTATATGAAGATATCAAGCTACATAATGGAGAATCAAAAACATGGAAGCAGAATAAATATCTTACTGCAACAATAGTGGCAAAATTGTCATCTGCCAAAACCATATCCGAAGCACTCTGAATAATCAAATAAGACAAGTTAATTCAGCATAAATGTGAGCAGAAAGAGATCAGAAGGAATTGACAAAGAGAATAAAAGCGTATGATTGATTGCCACAGATCTACTTAGAGGATGACCGTCTTGAAGAAATTGGAAGTCGAGCTTTTAACAGAGAAGGGTAAAGCACCCTGCTTCAAATTCCAAAATTTTAATTTGTTATGGAAGAACTCAACGTCAGGATCCATTCAATTATCCTAGTTTTAGCTAATCTCGGAAAGAACCAAAATCTAATTGGGGGTTCTTACTGGGATCATGAATGAAATCAAAATTGTAAAATCTTGAAAGCATGTTAGTATGGATGAAAAAGGAAGTGAGTGATTGGGTGGGGGGTGAGATTGAAAACAAAAAAAACATTGTCACCGTGTAATCAGGCAAACTATCACCCTCCCTGCTGAGCAGTATTAGTTCATTAAAGGTTAAGAATTGTTCTCAAGGATGTTACCTTCGCTACTGCAGTTCCTGATCCCATGGCAATTCCGATGTCAGCTTTCTTTAGAGCAGGTGCATCATTGACTCCATCTCCAGTCATTGCTACCTTAAAAAGAGAGAGAATATGGGCCTTAGCCCGACTTTAGAGAACTACAATGGAGATTGAACAAATGAAAGAACATTTCTGATGCAGAAGGGATGAATCATTGTAATCAAGTATTACTGCTAACATAGCAATGTTCGGGTACCGGCTTCCAAAGAAAAAATTGGAAAAAGAAAAACAGCGAACCAGTTACTGCAAAACTTTATAATTCATCAGTCTGTGAAAGCCTTTCAACTGCCACAATAATAAATGATGATTTTTCTATGCCTGATTCATTCTTAATAATTGGACATTCAAGTTGACAATCACAAAAGCAAAAGATTTCGAGCAGTGTTTTCAAAAGCGGACCGGTCATAAAACCGGAAGCCCTACTGATTACTGGTTCATTCGGTTAGATTGGTTCGACCAGTGGTTCAATCGTTATAATCGGTGTGACATCATTATTATGTAATATTTATATATATATATGTAGACAATTTAAAATACAATTATAATTAAAAAAATTGTCATTCTTTGTTAATATAAATCCAAATTGTTTCATGCAAATAATCAGTGTCTCAAAAACCAAGATTAATGTCAAAAAAAAATCTCAAGTATCCTTCAAGGATTCCTACATCCTAAACAAGACAACAAGATTAAAAACAATCAACCAATGTCCAATACATAGACTAAAGTACCACACAAAGTACAAATTTGTCACCAAAAAAGTCAGAAAAAGCAAGAAAAAATTAGCATCATATTTTTAATTGTCAAATACTACATGTGAAAATGAGCACCGAAATCTTTCGACTCAAACTTGAGTTACTCTTATTGAACTTACTTCCTATAAATGTTGAAGCAAACCGTCTCATTTCTTTACAAAAAGCACAAATTGACAAATATCCTAAACAAGGCAAAAAAAGAAACTAATAAATATTATTCCACTTCAAGTATATAAATTTAATCTTATTAAATGTTAAACAAGAGTTCAAATAAACAATAGCAACAAAAAATCTCTACATCTTAGAAAATAAAAAATTACCTAAAATTAGTGAGAAAGAATTAATTAGGGGTCTAGGGAATGAAGATTGAAGAAGACTAGACCACCAATGTCTTTGATTCTTTGTCGTGAACTTGTGAAGGAAGAAAAAGAAGAAGAAGAAGAAGCAGCAGCGGCTGTCTTTGGAGAAAAAAGAATGAAAGATTTGGCAGAGAAGCTGCTGCCTCTTTTTTTTGTTTGGGAAATTAAGTGAACCGCTTCACTAAAACCAGCGGTTCACTGGTTTTACGGGTTTTGACCAGTTCAAACTGGTTAATTAGAGGAGTGGGTTTTAGGGGTAAGCCGGACTGGACTGAGGACCGGTTAGCGGTTAAACCAGGAGAACCGGCCAGTCCGGTGCGGTTGTAAGAACACTGATTTCGAGTGGAACTTTGAAGATTCTAGAATTTAATAGTTATTACATTGGGCATCTTCGGAAGTTCTGGATTTGTAACTAAGTAGATCTTATTGAGTAGGTTCTTTACCAGTCATAAACAGAGCTTTCAGGTCATAAGGTCTTGGTGGTAACTGTAGTTCTACTGTTATGCTAAACTAACTTTTCTCAGATTAAGAGATCATTTTTTATAAAATACATTAAGAAATTGATATTTAGAAATAAATTTTCCAATTGTATGGCTCACTAACTCAAATTTTGACTCATATGCTAGTAAGTGATTAAAGAATCAAAATTTTGTGGTGTAATTTCTCTGATATCATCATATTGGATATTTTTAAAAGAATCTAGCTGAATCTCATCGAAATGTCATATTGAAAAAGCCCAATAGCAAAGAATTAAACAGCATTATGTTTTTATCAGATTAACGCTGAACCAAATGAGCTCCACCTCAGCGACTACTCACAGGTCACTGAGAGCAAAATATATGGAGAACACTCAACAAATTGCTATATTGCAGAGCCATCTGGGAGCAGTAGATAAGAATCCTAGGTGAAGTGAAGCATATTTCTCACTTGCACAGAAGTATGATAATCATTATGTCATACAGATAATGAAATGCAAAGGTTTACCACTTCATTTTGATGTTGTAATGCTTCAACGAGCATCCTCTTGTGAGATGGTTCAACCCTAGCACAATATATACAATGTGTAAATTTAACAGAATCTATAGTGAAAAGAAACTTACACAGTTGGTGGATCTTGACCTGAATTATGAGAAACTTGCAATGTAGTATTAAACCCTTACACTTACAGAAAGAAATAAGGATAGAAAGCATGTTGCTAATACCTTGTAAATAACATCATTCTCTGCAATGCCATTGTCTTCTGCGATGCTGGAAGTTTCTCAAACTCAGAAGCAGTATATGAAAGTCCGGTGAAATCATCCAAGTGATCAAAAGCCCCAATTCTTCTGCACAATGACTCAGCAGTAGTCTAAAAGTATACCAAAATACCAGAATAACTTTGTGAGGTTATTATATGAAAACTCCCAAAAAGTGATCCAAATTGAAAATAATAAAACTAATTGATAATTACTGAATTTACCTTGTTATCTCCAGTAACAACTATGACACGTATTCCAGCAGTCATACAAGAAAGAATAGCATTTCTTACTTCTTCTCTTGGTGGATCAAGCATACCAACCTATATCATTGAGATAAACATACAGATAAAATGATGGTTTCAGTGATTGCCAAATTAGTCCGTTATCAGCAAGTATAAACCATAAGTAACAGACGAAGTTAATGGAAAAAACACATTATATAATTAGATCATATAATCAGCACAAAAATAAGAAACCATACTATTGACTTTTAACAGCAAACTTGAGAAGTGAGCCACATAGAAGAGAAAGCATACCAACCCAATAAACGTAAGATCTTTTTCATCATCAAAGGACAGAGCCTGTTGTCCCGGAGGCATCCTCTTCAAGGCTAGTGCCAAGCATCTTAAAGTCTCTTTTCCTGCAAAACTGGTAAAAGAACACCAGATATCTACTAATAAGACCAATATTTATTAAACAAAAAATGCCTCAATAGAAATTTATATTAGAAGATAGAACTTAAAGATCAATTAGCATAAGCATATATATAATGGAGAAGTTAAAGGAAGAACTGAAACTATGGAACAAAGTTTGCATTTCCAATCAAAAGTCCTACTTCAAATAAATGCCTTCTTTCAGTAGTAGAATGGTTTAAAAAAAATCTCCATATTCCAAAAGGCAGGATATTAATACTACAGTGCTACACCTCCATCTCACTGCTGCCGCACTTTACTAGTTGAGAAGACCAATAGAAATGGGGAAGGAAGCTTCGTTTTATGAGTTCAAACCCTTTACACCATATTCTCCCATTACAACCACAAAAGAAAAGGACAAGTCTTGAACATGGGGTTGTTTGAGTTCAGAGAAGTGCAGAAAGAGGTAAGGAGAAAAAATAACATTTATAAGTCATCTATCATCTTCACAACTCTACAAGAAAATTAAATTTTGCAAATTGCAACCTAGACTAGATGTAGGAAGAATAGAGTATAATGTTACATTTAATGCCACCTTTAGAAGTTCGAGAAAACAAAAATTCACTTGTGAGCCCGTTTGAGTGAATTTCGTACTTCTTAAGATCTATTCTCCATATGAGCCTGATTGGCCTTTAATAAACTAAAACATAAATATAAAAATAATTACCTTTATTCAAATGCTAAGAATAAATGGTGCATCATCTCATGCATAAAATTTTATCATCTCCGGCATATCAGAATGAAAGAGATTTTAGCATGTACATGATAAGGACATGAAAGTAAAATAAAGTCTAAAGGTTCTCCGCATGCCACTCAATATATAAGAAAGAAGATGGGACCTTTTGGTCACTGATATAAAATTTAAGAATCAAAGAAGCAGCAATACAGACTAGATTAAAGAGAAAAAAAGTGAGGTGTAGAAATTGGAATAAAGAGGTGAAAGACACTACGAACACGATCCTCATATTTTTTTAAATACAGATTTCAACCATACATTAAAAAAGACCATCCATTTTATAATTTTATTGTATAAGAGAGTCCTATTGTATGCCATAGCTTCCTACAGCAATAAAATAAGTACGAATGAAAATAACGATGGAATGCCAACAGTAGATAATTCTTCATTGGTGTAGTTGAAGGACAATAACAATGTGCTCAGATATTGTCCAAGAATGAGAAATATGTTGTTTAAGGAACAAAAGAAATACATGAGAAAAAGCTCAGAGCATAAGAGTCCCCCAGTAAAGCAAGAGAATGATCAGAAATAAAGATGGTTAACTATAAAGCTGGGAAAAGTACAAAAGATAGAACTCCTTTGTTGTGATTTTTTGAAGAGAGTTTTATGTGTCAAACTACCTACATCTTCATCGCCGTTTATACCACAATCAAGACCATTCAGTACACATCTAATTGAACTCTTGAAACCAACATTTCCCTAGGATTCCACCATGGCCTTGCTGATCATACCTGGGATGGGTTCACCAATGCGAGTTGGACAGGTTCTACGAACAACCACTTAGAACTCATCCCAAGTAGAACAAAATGTTTGACCGAAATAGTAGCAGAAGCCCCACATCCTCGCTTAAAATAGTCCATAACTCCATATGAGCTACTCCAACCAATATTGATCGATATTAATTTAGTTTACGGTATTAATTACATGGCAAATGCTTGCCCTATTGTTTGTATCTACATGTGAAAGTGTACTGACTACTTTTGCTAATCCAAGTAGAGAAGTACTTGAAAGACACATCTTTATATCTTTGAAAAGATAAAAATATAACAAGACGAGATAATCCATGTAAACACGAAGAAAACAGACCTAACCTGAGAAATTTTGACTCTATCTCAGCTCTAATGTCTGACGTCAGAGGAACTGTTGAACCATTGTCATTGCATAAAATACTTGTGCATCTAGAGAGGATACTCTCTGGAGCACCTTTCGAGAACATAATCTCTATGTGTTTCCGGTTACAAAGCACACTCATCATTTTTCGATCACGAGAAAACTCCAACAAGGAGACCTACAAGTATGAGAAAATTCAAGTGTATGCTTATGGAAAGATTAAAAAAATTGAAAAAAAATAAAAAAAAAAGTCGAATATCACACAATACAGGCAACATTATATGACAGAAGTATGATAAATACACAAGCATGTGAGATTACCCTTACACACCACAAACATATTGACTTGATCAAAGTATGCTAGGACTACATCATTAATAACAATGAACTGGCTAAACAAGGTTATAATGGTTAACCTATGAATTTGAAAGCTTTAGAGAAGCCTCCTTAGCACTTGGATCATCATTAGTCTCTGACTGATGCAGAAATTAGTGTGGATTCTTCGGAGTTACTCAATTATATCAGGAAAAGGAACATTAAGCTTAATTTTCTATGACAGGGCATTACAGTGATACCCATTTTTCTTAAGCAAGTATTGACTTTATTGGAGGAATCACTTATGATGGTAAATACCAATATATGATAGGCTAGCTGTCCCCTCTTTGTGATACTTGACGACACTTTTGGAATCACAGGTGATCATTGAAAACTAAGAGAAGTGCGCCTTAAAAAAATATACTACACATGTCAACATGTCATGGGACAAAAATCGTATATTTCCACAATATGTTAATTTGAAAGTAAGAGGTACCTTGAGGACCCGGCATTATAAATCATGGACATAATTTTTATCATAAAAGTCAGCATAACAAGCACACTAACAACATATCAAAACAATAACAAGCACACTAGCAACATGCCAAAACAGTAACAAGCAACAATGAGCCTTATTGAGCTACTTTAAGATGTGCATGGCCAATTTGCCGAAAACAGGTTGACCTGCCATTTTGCTTGTATAACGAATGATAAAAACCAAATAGTAGCCATCAACACAATTCAAACCTTTTTGAATTGGTCTTCCCAATAATGATTGCAGTATGATGCCCGTTCATGCTTGGTCAGCATATCAAGAGCAGAAGGCATGGTATCAAAACCAGGAAGCCCAATCTATAAGATATGGTAGAGGAGTTTAGATACAAAGTATACAGGGCAAAAAGGAAGGAGGGAGGAGTAACTACGATTAAGAGATGAAATTAAATTATAGGTATTTACCAGAATCGTTAGCAGTATGATTGAAACTAACCTTTTCTGCTAGAACTCGAAGAGCTACTTCGGTAGATTCACCAATCTTTTCATAACTTTTCTTCTCTGGATTGTATTGAATGATGGACTCATTGCAAAGGGCTGAGCACATTGCTATATGAAGAAGACAATGAAATTGTGCTGGAATTTCTAACTGCAGAATACCACAAGTAAATATTCATTTTTTTTTAATTTCTTTTATAATTAGAAATAAATGTCCATTAAAGGGAAGCTAAAAGAGTAATTAGAGAACTCCAGCACACGCATCAGAACAAAACATTTCTCAAGCACCAACTAGATGTCATTGTCATAATGGCAATGAAGTACTACTAAATTTGACAACAGTGGTTAACAAAAAAAAATTCAAATAACTAATTAAAAAAAATTGGTAACAGGTAGAGTAGAGAGGGAAATAACAGGGTCGCGAAGGAACATTTGCAATCACATGGCATAAATACTGTACAATGTAGAACAATGTCTATTGATGATAAGACAAACAATAACATAATGAAAATAAAAAAATATACAACTTACTAGTTGAAAAGAATATTAATTCAAGATTGTTAATAATGAGAATATGAGAGAAAACTATTGTCATTGATATTCAATAGTAATTGATAGTCTCTATTACATCATAACCCTACGGGTTGTCCCTACAAGGAAAGAATATCACAATAATTCGTCACCCTTATTTGAATCTTAATTACATACACGATATTAATACTAGAATAAAAAAAAAGTTCGCCTACAAATCAAAACCCTTAAGTGCTTACACTAAATTTTGGAGGATTTGATTTTAAAATTTTATAACTCAAAAATTAACATAAAAAAATTGACAAACTATCGTCGGATCCAAAGAACTTTAGGCAGTGAAAATTGTTAAATAAGCAGTGCGAAAAATTACCTGCGTTCCTGTATTGTCAAAGAGAACACCTTCTGGTGCATATGTTGTTCCATTTACATGGTATTCAGCAGCAACAGGCCCATGATTTATAGAATGAAGCACGCAAATCTGGAAAGGTCAAAAAAAAAAGCACAAAGTTAACATAATATTAGCTTTTCATTATTCTCCCAAACAAAGAAAAAAGAAAAGACAGCATGCACTTAATCATAGATCTCAAGTAAGAATGATGTAGAAAGTATGTGAAGAATGAAATTTTATACAAAAGGATATTTTGAGGAAATGAACAGCATAATTACACAAGGAGCAACTACTAAAAGGTGTACAGAAAAACATTTATATGAACTACTGGAAACAAGAACAGGCAACTTATAATCTTAGAAATAAATGAAATCTTACGGCTCCTTATGGATTGGTTTCGCCCAAGGTCTCTCACCCCATTGGGACAGGACCAAAACTGATATATATCTAGTCCCACCTATAACAGGCCCAAACCCAGGTCCAGGCCCAGGCGTATCTCCTCAAAACAAAGTCATTAATTTGACACCTACCACCTTACTTTTTCCACCAAACCCCGACATCCAGACTCAATCCAAATCATATCTCAAAAATTTTATACCCAAAGAACCCAACATCTAAAATCAACCCAAATCGTGTCTCAAAGGTTCACTGAAACCGCCCAAAGCAATTTTTTGAAACCAATACCAAGAGAACCCGGGCTAACATATGTGAAGGTAAAGGAGCCAGAAAGAGTACGGTAGACTAAAAAAAAGAAACAAAGAAACAAAATACAAAAAAAAAACCAAAAAACAAAGAAAAAGAAAGAAAAAGAAAAAGACAAAAAAAAAAAAAACTTAAATTACATTGGGCGATTGATACCTTTGAGACAGACATCATATTGGTAGTCAGTGTACCAGTCTTGTCACTGCATATGACTGTTGTGCAGCCTAAGGTCTCTACTGATGGCAATGACCTAACAATAGCATTTAAACGAGCCATGCGTTTTGTTCCAAGAGCTAGACACCTGTTGACATCACAAGGCCACATTAAAAATATGAATTTCGTACTGACTCTTAAGTAAGAAATTAAACCAATATTCTGCATTCTCCATGCAAAAAGCAGCCTAACAAGATAACATTTTTGAACCTAGCATCTTGAAACAAAAAATCAGAGACTGAATGAACATTCAGTCAGGTATCTACTAAGGAACAGATAAAAGAATTTGGAGCTCTATTCCTTTGTTCTTAATAACAGCATAAATGATTATATCATAATGTCCAAAAGGAATTTGGGGTTGAGAACAAATACAATCAACGTGTCACTATATAAACAATGTTGCTACAATGAGTAAGCTTTACATCTTGCTTGAAACTGAGTTCAAAAAACAAACTCGGACGGCAGGAAAACTCGGAAACTGACACACGAGGAAAAGCCTCTTCTAGTAGAGTTTTATAGGGAACATATATTGTGTTCAGAATCAGAAAACCTTGCGACACGAGCATAATATCTTCGATGTGGATATGGTACAAAGGGAAGATATCCACATATGAACAATCATATAGTACCACGTGTATACAGTTATGCACCTACGTTGTAACAACAGCAGGAAGCCCTTCTGGGATGGCTGCAACAGCAAGAGCAACTGCAATCTAGAAAGGTAAAACACAAATTAAATAACAGCCAAAGAATTTAAAAACTGCATCAACTTCAGAAAAATGGTGAAATAATGTCAAAAAGTATGACATGAAGGAAAATCAAATAAACTCGGTGGAAAAAAATGGATAAGCTATTTAACAACTTCAAAACTGAATCTGCAGGCAAAAGACTGCAATCAAAATGTGAAAACTGTTATCCCCAAATAAATATCATCTGCAACACAATAGCAGAACTTAGCATGATACTCAGAAAACTGAACCTTTACATGATTATGTAAATGTCCAGATAATTTATGTAATCCAAACTCAATTTTACAGTGATCTGAAGCAAAGGCCACCAGATTATGATTATTGAAACATGATTCGATATAACAAAAAAAAAATAAGAATACATAGAGCCTTTGACAAGATTGTACATCTACAGTCAACAATAAAGCAATGAGGATGGATACACGCCAAGGACATAAGGTGTTCTTGCATCTTCTCACGTTGATTGAAAGAAGATACAAAGACTCTATAATAGTGTCAACTACAGGACAAATAAGGTGGCATATATTAAGAATTTCAGTATAAAATGAAAAAAGAAAAAGCAATCTGAACCAGAAATTGATTATTCATATAAATTCTTCATTCCAAATGAAAGTTCGTCAGTTGACCAAGGAAGTCAAAGGTTTGAAGACTACTAAGAAACGACATGCTTTCTGTCCCTGTAGTCTAGGTCATGCTTCAAGTCAAGATAGTGGAATCGCGGGGTATGAAAGTCAAAAATGTCATTTTACAATATTGAGAGGGAAAGAAAGTCAAAAATGCCATTTCACAAATATTTAGAGCGGAAGAAAGTAAAAATTGCCCTTCTGACTGGTACATCAGTCACCATCTGGAATGCAACAAATTTATTTACTAGAGAATCTTTTTGAATATAGAGATATAATATGACTTGTCTGTTATTCTCTCTTCTCACTTTACTGCTATAGATCTGATTATATGTCACAAATCCTTTAAAATAGAACTCAAAGTCATTTCATCTGCTAGTGAAAAGTTTTTAGATTCAAATCTGCTATGAAAACTAAATATGAAGAAAAAGCATTGGTCGGGTCTGAAAATAATTGTTTCCACTTGTAGTAAAAAATGAAATTGCACAAATCTTCCACAGAAAACCTACATAAATTCACAACATAGCACAGAGGTAAATGCTGGTACAACCAGGTATCAGAGGCGGATGCACATAATTTTCAGCCCAAATATAAGTTACTTTATTTTGTTCTAAACAAGAAATTGAAATTCCTCCAATGAGTAATGTCTATATTCCATATGAGAGGCCAAAGCGTAGGATTGAACAAGTGACTATCGAGCATCATAATGAAGTTGAGAGATTCAATTCGGTGATAGATAGACAATTGCAAGAGTTGAACAACGTTTCAATGAAGTAAACATGGAGTTGCTTATTTGTGTTGCATGCTTAAACCCACTTTGAAGCTTTTGACAAAGGAAAACTTGTTCGTCTTGCCGAACTTTATCCAAATGACTTCTCTTTTCTTGAGCTCTCGGTCCTTCCCAATCAACTTGAAAATTATATTAGGGATGTTCGATCAAGTGATGATATTTCTATATTGAAATGGATTGGTGATCTTGCTTAGAAGATGGTTGCAACTAAAAGACTTGTCGCATTCTCGATGGTTTACAAACTTGTGACATTGACGCTTATTTTACCCGTTGCAACTGCATCAGTGGAGAGAGTTTTTTCGGCTATGAAGATAGTAAAGAATAGACTTCGTAACCGATTGAGCGATCAATGGCTAAATGATAGTTTAGTTGTCTTTATAGAAAGAGACATATTTAGTAGTATTTCAAACGACGTTATCATGGACCCGTTTCAAAAGATGAAAAACCGTTTGGTCAATTATCAAAGTAAATATGTAGATATTTTGGGTTCTTATTGGGACTATAATATCTCGTGGGTTTTATTTTTTCCAAACTCCACCTCCCCATTTTTGTATTGCGTCATATATTTTCTCGTAAATAATATAAACTCTAAGTTTAACTGTTTGATAGATTTTTTTTTTTTTGTATAAGTTTAGCCCCCCCGACCAAAAATCCTGGATCCGCCCCTGCCAGGTATACTAACTCTATTCCATGTAAAATCTTGTTTGCTGATTTTGTTAAGGAGAAATGTCATCTTATCATACTCGCATCTTGTAACTTTATTTTGAAACTATTATAACCTAGTCAAACTCATTACATGAAGGCAATAAATTTCTTCAGGTGTTCTAACCTTGCACACTGCATAAGTGCCATAAATCCAACTTTTAAGTCTTCTCGAAAAGAAGAACATCTACTCAAAAACATAGGACCTAAGAATCTATGGGCACATATTTAGGCATCATCCATCACGATCAAAATTTAACAATTAATAAACACTGGAAGGGGAAAAAAAACTTTAAGGAGCACGTAGAATGTACGAAACATAAACATTAAAAATGAACCCGATCATATACCTTGAAGTAATGTATTGCACCTTGCAAGAAGCCTCCATGGGCAGGATCCCGAAAGTGACCAATGTTCACAATCCAAACCAATACACATATCCCTGCAATAACCTAGATTGAGCAGACAATTTCAGAGACAGATGATACACCTGGTGAAAGTTATAATGTACAAAAAGGGGAAATCAAGAAACCATATATGAATTTAATGTAAAATTATTTGTAAAGAAAAATGTTCAAGATATAGTCACCTTAGCCAAAAAAGTACCAAATTCATCCAACTTCTTCTTCAGTGGTGTCGCCTCCTGCATAATGTAATAGCACTGGCAATGAGATCCAGAACTCTAATAGATATGTGTCTTTAATCTATCTAATTTAAAAGAAGGTAAAGATTTGCATGTGGATTGTGATAGAATTTGAAGTGTGTTACACTCAGGTGATGGTACATATTACACTCAGGTGCTCCATCATGCTCTTATTACAATCTAGATACGGATAAGCCAATTAACCCAAAAAACACACTAAAAATCAGCTCAAAATTTTAAAAGATCATAAATGCCCACATCTTCAGTTTTCAACATAGAGTCGCGTATGCTTCCCATTGCAGTATTAGAGCCAACTCCGACGACAACAGCTCTTGCCCTTCCAGCAACTACAACTGTTCCCTGGAAATAAATGAAGGCAAAAGTATTCTTGTTCAAGCATATGTGATAGCATAAGATTTATGGTTTCAAACAAAGTACTCCCAGAAGGAATTTATTTTTCAACACTAACACCTGAACATTAATCATCACCAAGCCATGGAACATTTAAATAGTTCAATATAGAGGTGGGTATAAATTCAACTAGGACACAGATTTTGTCATTTTTCACCACAGTTTTCGATGGAAACATTGAATTTCACATCCAAAGTAGGTTGTTGGCATGTTACACTAGGCTAACAGATTTAAAAACTAAGAGAATATGTGTTCTCTGGTGACAAGCACAGATTTCCTTCACGGGCCAGTTTGTCAACCATAGAAAAACTCTTTCAAAAAATTAGGTTGGACAATCTCACCCATTTTATATCACACAGTGTGAACACCAAGTCCAAGAGTTTCATCTGTTTAGCTGCATGTCACTATCCCTAGATCTTGAGGTTCATATGTCTTAGTAATGATGTGATTTTCTGGAAGAAAGGTATACTAGTTTCTCGATCACATAAGTCTAATTCGTTTTATTACCCTCTCAATGGTAAAAGGTTCGGACCAAGCAATCAAAGTCCCGAAAAGCGATCCTTCTACTGTGACAAAGTATAGGTCATATTCATGTTAGTTCCACCTAAGAAATACTTCAAACAAACAGCAGCAACCACTGCATCAAAATTATATGCTCCAGCAAGATTTTCATATGCACTGGCCCTTCTGAGACAGTAACAATTGTAATTCCAAGTTCAATCCATCTCCAATTTGTCAACCAGGAATTGGCTCCATATCATAATAACAGAAGATTATATCAATCAACTCATATTTTGTTTGGTTATTTATTTATTTGAAGAGTTAACAGATATGCAGTTATCCAATTTAGTTTAAACTCTTGTGTCAATTATTTTACAGTACAAGCTGGGTTATATTCTCATTGATAAGTGTCCAAATAAGAGACAATGGGCCAGGTGCAAAATTGATGATCTAGCCATTGAACGATAAATTAGTGTCTCAATAACTAGCAGCAAGTCAAGTTGTACTATTACATATATTGATTGTCCTATGATTGGTAACCGTGACATTAGATATCAAATGCACTGAATGATTAGCTTTCAAAATTTTACCGAGAAAAGAATGTTTGTCTTGTCTTGGTATACTGCATTAGTCACATTGGTGGTTTCCAGCTCTTTTTCTACCGAAGAGCTCTCACCTATGATTAACCAAAAAAGAGTGATGTATTATTTCTGTGGAGGATAGATGTGAAGGTAGAAGTAAAACATCATTAAAAAAAAATCTATAAATAACTGTATTGTAACATGCAGAGCCTACAAATACTGTACCACGAATTACTACAAAGATTTTTATTGATCTAAAAAGTTATTATAGAGGTAATACATTATGGTCAAAAGTTTATTTTTAAAAGATTAATCAAAAGAAGCATCTCATATCTGAGGAACAAACCAAATTCTCCTCTCATTGTAGTGCTGTGGATAATTGGACATTTTCACAACCTATATAATTGATACAATGCAAGGCCATGCGATAACTTACAAAGACTTAAATAAAGGGAATCTCAACCATTGTTTTGTGGTACATAAAGTTGGTTGAGGATGTGAATGGAAGGCACATTTCATTAATCAAATATCTTGAAGTAAAGGTTAAAGAAATAGAAACCTACTACTAAGAGGCAAGGTCTTGAGTGATGCAAAGGCTAAGATCTTGTTAGAGTTAGAGTTATAGAGTGTTGGGAGTATTAGGTTTAGATTGGGTATTTTGGTATTTATGGAGTCTTATCTCTTTGTATAAATACCCCTTCCTGGGTTCATTATTAATAACACCTTTATACTTTCGACCTACATCTTTACATCTTTTCTCTCATAACATGGTATCAAAGCTTAGGTTTTTTACCTAGAGTTTTGAAAATAAAAAATAAATAAAAAAAAGAGTACACAAGATAGAGTAAAACCCCAGCCGCCGCGGTGACCATCTAACTCATCGCCGCCGCGGCTGGCCATTTAAGCTAAAGAGCCGTTGTCTTTTAATTCGTTATTGTCCCACCACCATTAAAAGAAAAAAAATTCTACCATCTTCTTTGACAAATCCATTCTTTTAACCCAGCCACCCACATCAGATTTAAAGAAAAGAAAGGGGAGTCTCAAGCCCTAGTTCAAGTCACAACCAACCCCGTGCTCTGTTTTCACAGCCACAATGGCTACTCCAGAATCTGCTTGTTTGTCTTTGTCAATTTTCTTTTTCAATCATTTATGGTGCTACGGTTTCAAATTATTTCAACCCTAGCCCAATTTGGTATTGATTTTGGGCTTCTGGTGGTTATATTTTTGGATTGATGTGTTGAGCAACTCTATGGTTAGTTGCTCAGGGGGAGTGAGTAGTAGTTATTTTTTGCTTTCTAGGTATTTTTTGTTGCTTGGTTTGTTGGGTTTTGGTTGGTGATTGTTAGAGTTAAAGTTATAGCGTGTTAGGAGTATTAGGTTTCTGTTGAGTATTTTGATATTTATGGAGTCGTATCTCTTTGTATAAATACCCCTTCCTAGGTTCATTATAAATAACAACTTTACACTTTCTCCCTACATCTTTTCTCTTATAACAGTAATATGTTGTTGTTGATGGACGTTGTTGCAATTGAATTTTTGCTTGGTAATTTTCGGTAGTGCGGTCGTCGAGTGTTAGCTGATGTCATCATAGGTGTCGGCATTGATCCCCAAGATTGTCGGTTGTGTGGAACAAGTGATCCATTTGTTATGTTTTGATTGGTGGTTTGCCAATCGTTGTCACCGCGGTGTTCGCAGGTGTTAGTTTCGACGTTAAAATTGGTTGACAAGTGTTCTTCGATTCAATGAAATTCGTTAACAAGTTCATCATCAATTGTTAACTATTGCTACAACCTTCACTTCGTTATTCATATTTATGGTGTTTTATGTTTAGTTGTTATCGAGTGATTATCGTATTTGTAACAAGCTTATAGCTACTACTAGCTTGAGGGGGAGTGTTAGAGTTAGAGTTATAGTGTTGGGAGTAATAGGTTTAGGTTGGGTATTTTTTGGTATATATGGAGTCTTATCTCTTTGTATAAATACCCCTTCCTGGGTTCATTATTAATAACACCTTTACACTTCCGCCCTACATCTTGACATCTTTTCTCTTAAAACAGATCTTATAAACTAGGCCCGTCAAAAATTTGGAATCGGCAATTGTAAATGCCACCAACTATGGTGAGGACCATCAAAGTATTGAGTCTGAATGGGAACCTTTAACATTAAACTCATGTACATAAGTTTAAGGAGCCAACAGATACTGGGGTTGACTAAAGGATTCTACTCTTTACAAAAGTCAGTTCAAAATAAATCAGTCATGATACAAGAAACTCCTAGGAACAAAAAATGTTAATTGTCTATCCCGCTTAAACTTTCGGATGAGGTGGTCAGTCAATAGTGATGTGTAGCTGGGGTCTGAACTCCTAGATTCTCATTCTACCTACTCAAGGAAAAGAGATAGCATGGACCATGCAAACTAAACTAAAGCCTCTTCAGCAATTGGACAAAGCACGGTATATGGGCTTAATTTCCAATATGACTTGAATATCTCACAGTATAAGAGGCTTAAGCATGAAGCCACTGAGACTCCTAGCACTCCATGGAAAGCACCAGAATGCAACTGAGAATATTCGTAAACAGACCCATCAAGCACCAGATCAGAAAAAACTTTCAGGAACTTGATATCGTGCTCGGAATGAGTAAAACAAGATAAATCATTTTGGTTAATTTGCAATTGCAGAATGCTAATACATAGAAAGTACCAGTAAGAATCGCTTGATCAACACGTAATTGATCACTCAGCATCTCAATCATCCGCATATCTGCAGGAACTTTGCAGCCCACTAGGAATACCAACATGAAAGCAGAGAACCTAAGTTAACTTAGAAAAGAAGTTGCAGTTTAGAAATTTGCAAACGTAAAAGCCATAAACTTACATACCGCTGACCTCTACAATATCCCCTGGGACAAGGTCTGCCGCAGGTAAAATCGAGAAGCAACCTATTACATGTTTTGAAAATGTAAATTATCTCTACATACAAAGGGATTGTCTTAAAACTCTTAAGACAAAAAAAATGACTTGCATAAAAAACAGTAAATATGTTTTCAGCATGACAGAAAGAAAGAAAAGTCAGTGGTCACTGGTCATGCTGTCCAGGCACGTAAAAACGTTTTGAAGTCATAATTGTTCTTGTAGGAAGCTCCAGTCCACAGGGCCCCAGTGCCAAAAGTTGTGTGATAGAACTTACATAAAATATGTGACAATGATCCACAATATAAAAATGTAACGACACCAACTCAGGACAAGAATCAAAGGCCTGAGTAGCGTAACAGCTAAATTACACGACAAACATTCAGCAAAGAATATACACCACTATATTACTTAGAAAAAAAGGAATATACACATCACTATTTCGGGTATCACAAAGCTTGTGTTCATGGGAGTCTGAAAGCATAAAAATAAAAGTAAAAGTAGGCAATATATTTCAATACTAAAGGATCTTATGATAAGAAGGGTACCAACGATTTATAAGTCAAAAAATATCATCAGAAACAATATGCGTAACTTCAGTGATTGTGAAGGAGAACAAACTTTACCATTTCGCATTACAGTTGCAACATCAGCTTGGTAGGCACGCAGTTCCTGCAAACCAAATAAATAAGAAAACAAGTAAATCAGCGGCGGGTGGTGGTAATAGAAAAGGAACTAGTAGAAACTCAAAATTCTGACAAAAAAAAGTCATGTATTTGTAACCAATTATGTATTATATGCGTGTGCATATTTGAATTTCTTGCTTCTTATTTGCATTCAGTTCTTATGAAGAGCTTTTACCTCAGGAAGATATATATATATATGGGGACTTGATCAATGTCCAGTGGAGAAAAGATATAGCATGGAACTTTATAGTGGGTAAGCTAACTGAATCTTCTGCAATTTCAATTATAATTTTCAGAAGATGGACTAATGCACTGAACATCTAGCTCACACAAAAGGAATTATTATGAACCAATGGGATGATGAATTTACAACCATAAAACCCTAAATCTTAAAAGAATGTGAACTTCCTTCTGACTTTTATCTATAAAAATCCTAGAGAGTAATATAGGGTCCATACAGATAGGTTTAGGCTAGATTTCACTTAATTTTGGTTTCAATAAGTTGGTTTGAGTGGCTACAAGGAAAACAAATTGAAACACGATTTTGATTGAGTTTGGATGTTGGATTTTGTGGGTTTTAAAATTTGAGATAAGATTGGATTGAGAAGTAGGTGGTAGGTGTAAAAGCAATGGTTTTTATAGAGAAAAAGTAGGTGTTAGGCGTCAAATCAATGTATATTATAGGTTAAGGGTTTATTAGTTGGATAAATGGGTCAAAAGAAGAAACCTAGGTTTCACGAAACCCAGATCTATACATTGTTTAGGGTGGAGTTGGCGCAGTTTTGCGGTTCCACACCAATCCATATGGAGCCATTGATTGTTACAAGTTGCAAATAAATGACGAAAAAGCGAGTGCCCAAAATTTGTCCAAGTAAATAAACTAAAGAAGTGACATTGGAGCATAAACCTGACAAACTCATATGCTAAAATATGGAAATGTGGAAAGAAATAAGAACATCACGTAATAAGAAGAATACACATGAAGTTGCATCTACAATATTCACAATCTTCCAGACAAGTCAAACCAACCTCGAGAGCCTTTTCTGCATTCGTTTCTGTGATTACTCCTACAGCAGCATTTGCAGCCAATATCATGAGTATAACCTGTAATATCGAATATGCTAAATTTAAGAAACTCTTCAACATCAAGTACACATTTAGCGCATTATATGTTTTGCAGAGATCAAAATATACAAGACAAAAGATACACAGACAGTTTCCTTGCTGAGCACCATGAAATGCAAGGTTGATAAACCACCAGAACTATTAAAATCACATTCTCAAGTGTATAATTGATACCCTGAATGATGCAGAAAAATAGTTCAGCGCCTGACAAAACTCTCCAAGTTCTAACTCAATTAAGTGAAGTAACTCATAAACAATAGACAGCAAGCAATAAATTTCCATGATCCCATCAAATCTTAAACTCAAAGTAATAGAGCGTCCGCAGGTCAAATAGCATCATTTCTATTAGTTGTGAAGAACCTCCAATCATACTGCCATATATGTTCATAAAACGAATTCGAACATATTCTTTTGGGACCATCCTCTCAGATAAAATAAAATAAAGACCAGCGAATATTCAATTTTATCAAATTTGTCTCACATCATTTAACAGACAAAACAAGCCAATTGGTACTGGCCAAGCCACCAAAGACTCGAGTTCAGAAATCAAAATAAGGTGGAGGAATCTGTAAAACACATGTAAATGTTGTTATCTTACTGAAGGCTCCAGGAACGCAGTTAATCCTGTCTCTCCATTTGCCAAGGCCAAAAAGAAGGAGACTATGGCAGCTGCAATTAATATCTTAACTAGCAAATCATCAAACTGCTTCAGTACCAATCTCCAAAAAGGCGTGCCTGAATTATGTGAAATGAATACAACATTAGAAATCACTTTATGCAAAAAGAAGTGAATTCAAAAATCACGTATGAAGATATGTCATAAAAGTGGCACCACTGAGATTCTACAAATAGATATCAATGGCAACGATAAGACAGATCAAAAACAGTATATTTTTATTTGACGTGTACAAATTTTTCTTTGACACCAAAGGGATTACAGGCCATGTAGATAGACTAGCAAAACCAACAACAAACACTAGTCGAATAACTTATCTGAAAAATCATGTTGACCGTCTTAGATGACAAAAACCTTCAAATGTTCATTAATTAGAAAACACAGTATGGAAAAAGACACAAAATTATATCTGCAAAATATTTATATTCCTAATCTTGTATTACTATACTTTGTCGTAAACTAGAGTCTGATACATGAAATCCAACATAAATGTATAGAGGAATGCAAAGATGCACCAAGAGTAATATATATTGCTTCTAATAGGTAAACATGATAAATACAAATATTATTCTTGATAATATAGCTAAAAATAATTTAAAGTAACGTGACATGTGTATTTGTGTGTGTATGTATGACTTACAGAGGAATAATGGCAGGAACATACAAGTCCATTTGAAGATTATGTTGGGGGCTTCGACTTTTTTTCTTGGAATTTAGTAGTGCATAATAATTGAACACTGTGACCTTGTAAATTTAACTTCAATTCCTTTTAACATTGGTAATTGGTTTTAAATTAATTATTTAATTCTTAACCTAATTTAATGAAAAGGATATACTTTAATTATTTAATTCTTAACCTAATTTAATGAAAAGGATATACTTTAATTCTAGTCTTCCTAACCTTCCCTAGGTATTTTATAATAGGATTAGGTTTATTTTAGTCTATAATTGCATTGTAATCTCCTTCAATTCAGCATATTCAGTTGCAAACTTGTGGATACATTCCATTGATCTTTTTCTATAGAAAATATTTGAATGGCTTTGAGAGAATTGAAAGTTCTCTTAAAGTTTCTCGGGAGATTACAAAGGAATATCTTTACCTAACTTATCTACCATCTTATTTTATTTTCTTTATATAGTTCCAGTGTTTATTTGATTTACCAAACAACCTTTTACATTTAATTTTAGGGTTGTCTTGCATCAGTGTGGAGTCTACCACACACACAGAGACATAGACACACACACACACACACAGAGAGAGAGAGAGAGATGCACTTACTTTCTTCTTGAGGTAGCACTGCAACCAGTCGGAGTACATGCAATCAAAGAGTTACATAGTTAAATTAGAGATGATAGAGTATGTAGAGTTTGATATCATATTCATAAACTGATGCCAAAAGGATGAGTAATGCCTAAAATTTTCAAAAAGTGATGCATAAAGATCCAATAAGATCTGTAAACCCATCATAAATGAAGAAAAGTGAGATGAATATGTGCAGAATGCAACTATTTTCATAAAAATACAAAAACATGAATAAATTAGATAAAATTATCAACTAAAAAGTTTACAGGAAGTGTGGCTGAGTTTCACTAGGTATCTAAATTCTGCACTGCTGTTTCATAATTCATTAACTAACTTTTGATCAAAGTTACAACAAAAGAACTTCTAACACTAATTTGTATCTGGTACATACTAAATAGGTTTTTAAACTAATGCTGTAGTACTTTACAGGACAATTTGATATATCTGACACTCTCGGGAAAACTGACCAGATAAAGGTGTTTACAATCACAGTATCACTTTGTCATCAAAAAAAATCTGAAATGTATCTCATTACAGCCAGATATAACCAGGATTTGAAATGTATCCAAAAATTGAAACGAGATTTGAATATTAACTAGAGTATTGATCAGGGCATGCTGAAGTACATGTACGTAAGCTGAGGTGTTTGGAGCATCGGTACTTCAACTAAACTGAACTTACCAACCAGGAATGCTCCAATTAGTATACCGTGAAATGAATAGGAAAATAAAATAAAGAAATTTTCAATCAACATAATCTTAAATTAATTGAAGTCAATATATAAACATGCTTGAAAACGAAGTTCGTGTTTCATCTCCAGGATCAACAACCAGATGTTGAAAACAACAAAAAATGCATCTGACTACCGATAAACACTAGCCAAAACACGTACTCTTTGGATCAACTTTTATAAATTGTGGCACATTCTTAAATACGAATGACAATATTAACATTCTCTGGACCTACAATGCTTACCATTTTTACCATATAATCTACCGTGCTCTGCAACCTGAAACATCCATTAAATACATTATTATTGCAGGGTAAGTTTAAAGAAAATCAAGCAATAATAACTGTACTTGAGAATCTTTTAAGCCTTTTGTTGCATCCACCGCAAAGAATTCCAGAACCTGTTCAAATAATCACGAGAGTAAGACATCCAATCGTAGAAAATAAAATGGCAAAAACCCTTAAACTGAAAAAACTACAATCAATAAAAAAAAAACTAGAAACTGACTAGAACTCCAATTTTAATTTGACTATGAACAATACGCGGGTTGATTTCAAGAACAAACAATTTGAAAAGAGTTTTACATCGGAGACAGATCTAGCGTAGGCATCCTCCATTGTTTCTCGAGTGTTTGTTGAAATATGATCACTTCCTAAATAAATAGCGTTTAATTTTATGAAAAAGGGAGTGGAAAACGTTAGAATGAAGCGAAAATGGATGGTTTTAGTAAATGATTAGGTTAATAGGGTTTTAAATTGATACTTCTGGAGTTTGGACACATGCCTTGTCCGATATATTTCAAGTCGTCAATTAGTGATAATGCTAATCAAAAAGGGGGCAAAAAAATGAAATGTACGGGCCTGTTTGTTTGAATATTCTTGACTTCGGAAAAAGTTGCATTTTTTAGATATGAAATTAGTAGTAGGTTTAATTTTTAGAGAGTTGTAAGTATGAGAGATAGTTCATTTTATATGAAATTAAATTTATTACGTGATATAAATAAAGTAAGAGATAGATAAATTTATATACAAAATACATTTGTTTAGATTTTTCTTATAAGATAATTTTTCAAAGATGGGATTACTTTCGAAAATTGAGAGATAAATTTGTAGGATAAGTTTTTTCATTGGAAAATAAAAAATATGTTATTTTGATTTTTCAGAGAGCACATAAAGCGAAACAAACAGACCAATTTTTACCCCTACATATTTTCTATACTAATATACTAAGTTTTTCCTCTCTGTTTTTTAGGAGAAAATTTCAATTTTGATTCTATTTCTCAAATCTCTTTCACCACTTCCATTTCCCCACAACTTTGGCATCTCTAGCTCTCATCATTTTCTTAAGCATCAGTTAGGTTCATTGCTAGATTTGAGCAAGCTAGCTAACAATTTTCTTATTATTTGCTTTTTTTGTAGTTAGACGATCGAGCTTGTTGGAGTTTTTTTGGAACATTGCTAATGAGATCAAGCTTGTTGGAGTTTTTTTGGAATATTGCTAATCAGATGAATGAGGCTTCAATGATTACCTTTCCACATGTAAAATAATGCAGGAGGTAAATGTCACGTTTATAATAACACAAGGGTAAACAAATACGTATAAAATATTACAAAGGAGTAAGCTTATCCATATAAAATAACACATAGGGATAACTTGATGCATTATTTTTCTGTTTAATATAAGTTTAAGCATATAGTATATAATGAATGATGTTTTTGTAAAGTCAAATTTTTTAAAGGTTTAAAAATGTTAGGGTGATGGTGTGAATCTTTCATAAGAATATAGGAAAATAAAATGTAAAATTTAAATCACATGGAATAAATTGAACATTATGAATATAACATTAAGTGAATTGTCATTAAGTCCTATTTTATGGGCAAAAATTAATTATATAAATATATAAAATAAAATAAAATGAAAAACCTATAACAACTGCAAACACTTAGGAAAATGTGGACATGTAAAATTGTTCTTTTTTGTAAACATAAATTAGTACGTACTTTCTATGTAGTGGCTAAATTGTTATAGTGTAGCTTAAAGGTCGAAAGAGTTCTTGGATATGTTAGCATATATTTTCCTAATTTTTTTTTGGGGGGGGGGGGGTTTCCATAGGGTATTCGTGTTGAGACATGACTTAATTATTTTGGGACGCATCAAACATATTATTTAGAAACCTCTTTCAGTTTATAGAAAAATAAATACTCGATTTATCCATCATTTTTTCACCAACAAAAACAAGGTAAGCCTTATAGTGTAAATAAAAAGTTTTCTTCAACAAAACTCTATTTCACTTCCTCTGCTTTGATTTCTTTGCATTTTTTAGGTTAAGTTGTCATCATTGTTAGTTCTACATCTAGGTTGCAAGTATATATGGATTATAGTGTTGTATTTTTAGGAGAGAAAAATTTAGGACTTAACTTCTCCTCATACAACCCATAAATCCATGATCTTATATTTTAATGTGAGTGAGTGCTTACTTCTTTAGAGCTATTCTACAAATGTAAGAAATAGAATATATTCGATTTGGACTTTAATCATAAATAATGTCACTGTTTTATTGAATGTCATGCCTCAACGTGATATTCAAAAAATTAAAATTCCTAATGAAGCTTTACACTCCAACGGCATTGGTCATACGCATGACTCGTGACACATACGAGCATTTCATTAGATAGGTAATGATATATTTACCGATTACTTTTCATCATAACCCCTTATTTTGCGTTCAAATATATCCATGACTCCCGCAACATTACATTAAATCTAACCTATCAATCATCTCGAGCAATCACCCGATCGAGAATGCGCGTACAACTCGTGAGAGAGAACTCAAGACTCGACTATCCCTACTCTTTGACACAATTAAATGCATCAAGGAAGTGACCATCACGCTTCAACAACACCTAGTCCCACGATTTGTGGCCAACTTGATGCAATAAAAGTGTTTCATGTGTGCCTATTAATGGAAAGATGGACCTTAATACTTCTTTTATTTTTTAATATTATGATTTACTAATAGGGAGAATTGCTCAATCTATACGTGATGCATAAAGTAATTATATTGATTATTTTCCATGTTTAAAAAATTACTAAAATTATTCCGGGATATTGGATTAGTTATGAAGCACAAGATATTTATGACACACTTGACTGTCCCCAACTAGAGTTGCATATTTATTAATCTCATTGAGTTTTTGGTAGCGGTGCACGTTATTTTTAAAATCGTACCGGACCATCCCGTACCGATTTCTCTCAAAATTAAAGGTTTTGGTATGGACGGAAACCGTTCTGAGTACTTTGGTAAGGTTTCGATTTTAGGCTTTTCATACCCAAAAAAATCGTATGTCACCGAAATTAAAAGAAACATGAACAAATTTATTCATTTTCTTACTTTAAATTATAAATAAATTCAAGACTTTTTTTTAAATATATAATTCTCATATATTCAAACACGATATTATCTATGAACTTATATTATAGTACATCAATAGTTATTGTTACGACATCGCTCTCGTTCAACTAAACAAAGAATCGCTCAAACTAAGCAAAAATTTAATCATTCATATGTTAAAAACCTAACATGCAAAAAATATATACAACATAGACCAAACAATAAGTTCCTCGATAGATTAAAAGAAATATCAAATAAATAACCAATTAATTTTACTCAACTAGGCCGCATTATCTCGTAGCATCTTATGCAGCTTGAGTGTGGCCTCTTAGATTCATATGAGAAAACAATTAACTTTTAAGTTCATTCTAATTAGATTCGAAATCAGAACCATTAAAAATAATCCATATATTATAAGGTACATCAATACAAGTATAATAACTAAATATTTTCCGTTCAGTCTTTTTACTTGAGAGAAATAGTATTAAATTAGAAAAAACTGTAAAAAAAAATGGTCCTTAAAAACCTAGGAGCTACGTTGAATAAATACATACGATGAAGAGTTGAATCATCTCAAAATTCCAATTTCGTTTTTCAATGTCTCCATTCCAAGTTTCCAACACAAATTGCAGTTTTGAATCCCCTTAAAAAATATTATTCATTCGTTCTAAAAAAAAAAAAAATCCCCTTAAAAATTTAAGGTTCATTAACCAAGACAATTTCAATTCATATTCTTTTAATATTCTTTTTAAAACCCGAGTTAAGAATATTTGTTTTACCATAAGAAAATAATTATCTATAATTTTTGAATAAAAAATGTTATTATTTAAGTTCATGAGTAAATACATATATTCATATGCATTCAATCAGCACATTTAATCAAATGTTGGAGTCTACCATTATACATAAGAAAAAAATTATATAGTCCCAACTCAATACTATGTAGATACCAAAAAAAAAGGGAAAAAAAACGTTTTAAGAATTTTGATTGTAAATAAATGATAATATGCACACAATTTAATTGCATCATCATTATACTATACTCGGTTCAATTTCACCTTTTGGATAGGTTCAATCAAATGTTTATAGTAATGGCACCGCTAAAACTAAAATTAGGGTTTAATGTGTGTAATAGTGTAAAATGATACATTACTAAGTTTAATGTGAATTTTTTTTATGGAATTTGAAATTGTGTATGAGTTTGATTTGATTGTTTAATGCAACGAATAATGAGTAGTTTAATATTTTTTTTTTTATCAATTTTTAGGTTATTTAATATATCAAACAAAAATCTTATTTTAACTTTATTTAATAAATACGATAATTCTCTAGCAAGAGATATTCCACTTAATGTGTACGATGGGCATCGAAATGATCTAAACTAAACCATCCAAAAAAAATAAAATACCTGACCACTGAACTCAAAACAATTCTTATTGAATATACCCGAATAAATTATTGATTGAAAAAAAGTTATTTGATTAACCTAAAGCAATGAGGAACCATTTCAAATAATTGGACTGCAGTCCGACCCGAAATGATCCGAACATATGTTTCGGATCCCCAGGGTGCGCGCTTAAACCCTAAAAACCTAACCTTTATTCTTCTCTTCGCCCACTTCTCCTCTGATGCTCTTCTTCACAGTTCACACACCGCAAAATCGATAAATCGAAGCAAATCAGAAACAATTAGGATATAAATCATAATCCTTATTGGAGAGATAGAGATGCTTAGGGTTTACAAAAGCAGCTCAGTGGAGTGGAAGCCATCAGCAGTAGTAGCCCTAGCCACCACCGTCGACGGCTCTCAGGTCGCCGCCGCTCGCGCCGACGGCTCGCTCGAGATTTGGCTCGTATCCCCCGGCTCCGTCGGCTGGCACTGTCAGCTCGTACGCCGCGACACACTCTTTGTCCTAATATAAATATATATTTTTGCTTTTATTTCAAATTTTTTATATTTGGGGATGGATTTGATGTGTAGACAATACATGGGGATCCCAACTCGAGAGTGTCGTCGCTGGTATGGTGTCGGCCCGGGCTGAGAGGTGGACCGTTGGGCCGGTTGTTGTCTTCCAGCATAGATGGTTCGGTTTCCGAGTGGGACTGTATTGATTTAAAACAGAAGGTAAGAGCACTCACTCAATTATAAACAATGCTAATGTTTTATTCAGTACATTTCTATTTGTTCTGTTTGATGGTGTTTAGATTAGAGGTTGAAGTTTGATTATGTGAATGTGAAGGTAAAATGCATTTCTATTGAACACGATAGTACTTATTTCATACGAGCAAAAATACTGGAGAAATAGAAGCTTAGTGAGCTGATGATGAAGTAATATCTAATTCATTAAAGTTTGTTCGATAATAAGTAGAATTTGTTAAGCGTAGTTGATAATGTATAGTTGTTTTAGGGAGTTTTAGATTTTGAAATATTTATGTGATTTGTTATGCAGAACTCTTGTGGTAAGACTACTTTAAATTATGAAGTTTTTATCACATTGCTGATAGGTACTCTTTTCCCAATGTGTTTTGCTGCAGATTGTTTTGGATACCATTGGCATATCAATATGGCAGATTGCGGCAGAACCACTCATTGATTTGCAGACCACCACAAATCATGCAACAATTCCTGAGAATGGACATGCTAGCCTTTCAATTAGTAATGGCATTGATGAAGAGGATAGCAGTGAAAGTGAAGATGACGGAGATAGAGATGCAGTTGAGCTTCACGAAGAAAACAATGCCAAGTATACCCGCCTAGCAATTGCCTGTGATGATGGCTGTGTGCGGATCTATAATGTTTCTGATGAAGAAAAACTTACTTATAATAGAACGTTGCCGAGGGTCGGTGGTAAGACAGCTGCCCTCTAAAAAACCTTGTCTGCCATTCTTGTTCAGTTGTTTAAAATTGCTTTTATTTGCAGGACGTACACTAAGTGTGACCTGGAGCCCAGATGCAAAGAGGATTTATTCAGGGAGTAGTGACGGGTATGCTTATGTTTTTATAGTTATGATATTCCACTGCAAAGCTTGAATAATTATAGCCATACTCTGATGATGTAGCTAATATCACATATGTAGCTAGATGGAAGTTTGCAATAATGCTGATGTAATTTATTTAGTTTTAGTTTTATTTTCTGATATTCCCCTCTTTTTCCTCTAAAAATTTAGGTTCATAAGATGCTGGGATGCTAAGATGGGTAATGAGATTTACAGAATAACTGTAGGGCTTGGAGGTGCAGGGAGTCGAAATGATCTTTGCATATGGTCATTACTTGCATTGAGGTATGAGTTCTGTTCACCTCACTCAAGCACTGGTTATCTTCTCATGGACTTGGTATCAACGCCATGAAGGAATTGGATTATTATCCTCTAAAAGTTTTTCTGGTTTTCTATGATTCTTCTCATTACATTTGTTCATTTCAGATGTGGGACCATTGTTAGTGGGGATAGTTCTGGTAATGTGCAGTTTTGGGATGGTCAGTTTGGAACTCTTTTGCAGGCACATTCTTATCACAAGGGTGATGTAAATGCCCTAGCGGCAGCTCCTAGCCATAACAGAGTGTTTTCAGCAGGTGCCGATGGGCAGGTACATTGATGGTTGATGTGCAATGTTTTGTTCGTGCATTTTCAATATTTTCCTTCACTATAATACTTTAAATTTTATTGTAGTCACTCCGTCAAGGTTTTGCTATGGTAATATTCTCATAGATTTTCGATATTCAAATAAGGTTAAGTAATAGTCTTATGTCTAATTGTGTCTGCTACTCTTTTCTCTGGCCAATGGTGGTTAAGATGCCCTAACACAGTAAACTACTTTGTTCCCGTAATTTATACCCATCCACAATCAAGGGTTACATGAAAAAATGAATTAAAATCAATAATTGATATGAAAACAATAAAATATGGATCCTATTTTTTCCTATATATTTCAGTCATTTCTTTCTTTAATTGTGGATGCTGTTTTTGCAGGTCATACTGTATAAAATTTCTGGTGATGCAGTTGGTTCTAGTGATGAAAAGATTGTTCCTGAAGCCCTTAAGAAATGGATTTATGTTGGCTATGTAAGAGCTCATACTCATGACGTGAGAGCACTGACTGTAGCAGTACCTATCAGCCATGAAGGTTGTTTTGCACTTTTGTTTCATTTGATTTTGATAAATATACTGTTTGATTTTCCTCTTTCTTTTATGTTCTTGGTTGTTTTTTCTGATATTCACTTTATCTGTTCTCTTTATATCAGCAGATCTGCCACCTGATGAAAAGGTGAAAAGGCAACGAGGCAGGGAGAAGCCCCTCGATTTCAGTTACCAAAAGTGGGCTCATTTAGGTGTGCCTATGCTTATCTCCGCTGGTGATGATACTAAACTTTTTGCGTACTCTGCTAAGGAGTTTACCAAGTTCTCTCCACATGATATATGCCCTGCACCACAGAGAATGCCAATGCAACTTGTGCCAAAAACAGTTTTCGATAAGACCCCATTGCTTTTGGTCCAGGCTGCACATTGGTTAGACATCTACTGTGTGCGGTTAAAAAATGGTGCTGTATCTGAAGTCGGCCCTGGCCCATCTGGTGGGCTTGCAACCACGGAATTAGTGGCACGAGTTAAATGTAAGGCTTCTCGGAAGATTGTATGCAGTGCAATTTCTTTGTCAGGCACATCATTTTCCTACTCCGATCATTTGAAACCCAATTTATTTGAGCTAAAAAGAAGTAAGTCAGGCAAGAATGTGTGGACCGTAAATAAAAGAAGGCTACCCCCGGAATTGCCATTTGCTCATTCCATGATTTATAGTTCTGATTCTTCTCGGTTGTTACTAGCTGGGCATGACAGAAGGATATATGTGATAGATGTAGGAACTGCAGAGCTTGTTCACGCCTTCACTCCTTGCCGCAAAGAAGATGGAGAGGAATTGCCACCTAGTGAACCTCCTATTACAAAGATGTTCACAAGCAATGATGGTCAGTGGCTAGCTGCCGTAAACTGCTTTGGAGATGTATATATTTTCAATCTTGAGACATTAAGGTATGGCAGTCATTTTTTTCATGTTGGTTGGTTTGAGTAATTATAAAGCTTTGTTTGTATCAAATTGTATTTGTCTTTTGCTAAGGGGTGAAATATTCAAACGATTAATTCACTTTTGAAGCTGCTACATAAATGCCTTCTCACTCGTTGGTCGGTTGAGTATTTAATATGCGTTGTTTGGATCAGTTTTTTGTTTTTATTCCTTTGTCTTACAAATTTAACTTTTTATACATAAAAACAGACAAATGCATCCAGCTACTTCTGATTTTTATTCTAATTTTTTGCTTTTGTGATAATGTGTGCTCAACTAGAAACCTAAATGATTTTAGGGTGCTATTTCTTTCTGATTATAGTACTCTCTTACATCTACAGAAAAAAAGGTTTTGGTTTTAGTGCACGGTGTTTTCTCGAATGTTGAAGCCCTTGATAATTAATATGATTAATTTTGATTGTAGGCAACACTGGTTCATATCAAGATTGGATGGAGCCTCGGTTACTGCCGGTGGTTTTACTCCTCGAAATAGTAACATCCTCATCATATCCACCTCTTCAAATCAAGTTTATGCTTTGGATGTTGAGGCTAAACAGTTGGGGGAGTGGTCCATGCAACATACATTCTCTCTGCCTAGAAGATATCAAGAATTTCCTGGTGAAGTCATTGGTCTATCCTTCCAGCCATCATCGAGTTCCTCTTCTGTTATTGTCTACAGTCCCAGGTAAATACCATTCTCTATTATGGACAGCTATTAATTATCTTTTGATATACTAGAATGCTTTCATATAGTTGGACTCCTGTTACACTAATAATGGGGAGCAACCTTTGAAAAATTGTTCAAATTAAATAGTTAAGTATTTGCTGAAAGGGAATGAAGTTCATGTGTAGATATGTTGTGCAGTTTTTGCTGTTCAGAAAGCTCAAGTAGAATATTCAATGGCAAAATTACATGTTTAGTCCCTCAGGATTGACCATCAGAACTTTTGGTCCCACTCTTCACAAAATTGCACTTTTGGTCGTCGCCCCCTTTTCTATTCATTTATTTTTTGCATACGAGACAAATGTGCTGAGGTTTCAGTCCTGTGGGACATAACATGCAATATTGCCAAGATCCAATAATCATGTCATGTAATTATGTAAAAGACTCGATGAGTCCCAATTCTTTTAAGAAGCTCCATGTACAACATGAGTTTTTTCTACGATATTTTTTCTTTTTATTTAAATATTTGAACAATAAGACTAACATGTTGACACTTTAGGGCAATGTGCTTGATCGATTTTGGGATGCCTGTCGATAGAGATAATGATTCTGAACTTTCAACTGGAAAGTTGCAGCACAGCAATGGAGGACTAAAGCGCAAAGTAAGAGTTCATGAATTAGAAACTAATAAACAACACAGCGGTAGAAAGAATTTCGAATTTTGCCCGTTTAGAGATCCTGTTCTATTTGTAGAACATCTATCAAAAAATTCTCTGTTGGTGATAGACAAACCATGGATACAAGTTATCAACACCTTCGAAGCGCAGCCTGTTCATAGACATATTTACGGGACATAATAATACTCTAATTATTAGGCCTTTATTCAATCATTTTTGCTCTTTTCTTTTTTAACTTAGGTTTGGGGGCTTTTCTTCACCTTGTTGTGCGATGTATCTCTTAACAATTCTATTAACAATTCAAATTTTAGTTTATAATTTGTTGAACTGTGCACTGGTTTCACGTCAAATTTTTGTATACATGCAATATAGCGGTATAACCTCTCTTAAATTGCTCCCATTTGAATGTATTTGTTGGAAATGAAGTGGAATGTCTTTCATCTAAATTTCAAATATGACTTTCTATCAATATTATTATCCAATTTTATTTACCCGGTGTTGTTGATGGCTTGAACTTTTTTTTCTTCTTCTGGGCGCATCTGGTCTCTCACAGACATACATCAATTATATGGTCCACATAATGTTCTTTTCTTACTAGAAATTAACATCATCTTCCACTATTTGAAAAAGGAAGAGTGATGGTCTTTATTAGTGTATGATCTAACAGACACTGATGGTAAAAACCTCAATTTAAGTCGAAAGGACTAAATTGCTAGATTAACTTAGTACATGAGTTAATTATCAGTCGTAGAAATTAGAGGACATTTGTCAGCGATCTTTATTTACGAGACCATTTACAATATTCCCTTTTTTTTTATTTGAGAATACAAATTTTTGATATTATTAATCGTGAATATATTTTTCTAATTTGTAAGTTTGAAACATATTTTTGTTGAAAGTATGACTGAAAATCAAACTAAACTATTCGATATTCGACTCGAGCTTTTTTGAGCTTGGTTCACAAGAGCTTGAACATTATTTTCCTTTAGTAACTTTTGAAGTTCGGTTAGTCACACAAATCAAACAAGGTTGAAACTCATTTTCGTTTAGTAACTTTTGAAGCTCGGCTCAAGCTCTCGATAAATTAAAAATTGACAAAATACTTATAAAAATATAAATATATTCAATACTGAGTTGAGCTCGTTCGATAAAATTTCGGTTCGTTAAACAATCAAATCAAGCTCAAACATAAATTTTCATGCTAGATAAAGTTTAAATCAAACTTGAACAATGCGTTGTTCATTACTACTCGACTCATTTACACCCCTAGGTGGAAGCAAAATTTACAAGTTTTATGTACTTAATTGAATTTCATAACAATTAATAAGAATCATCAAGAAAAAAATCAAAAGAATAATCCAAAACGACTCCAAATTATAATTCCATTTTTTAAATCCCATCTCTCTTCTCCGGCACACCCTTATCAAATCAAGTCATTGTTTTCAAAATCATCCTAAAATCTAATCAATTTTGAAACAGCTAGCGTAAACAAACCAAACAGAAGCAAGACCGTCCAAATGAGCATTAGAAATAAATCAAGAAACATTTTTCCCATTATTCCATTCACGAAACATATATTTTTACATATGTTGAATAGTTTTGAGAAGCAGTAAACATATAAACAAAAGAATATATTCATGGTTTTGAATATAAATGGATGGGAACAAATTAACATCAAATTAAATATGTATATGATCAAAAGACTGTTCTCCTTACTACAACATGGCTTTTGCTTCTTGGGTACCTAAATTCATTCTTCACACTCACAATATCATTAATATTACTAGTAATATCCTCACCAAAATAGCAACAAGGGCTGTCTTCATCAATTCTCCCCATTGCAGTGCTATTGCTTCTCGGCGGCATGGCCTTCACCTTGGTTTGATCTTGCATGCTATACGTATACGAGTCATTACTCCGGCCCGATCCGGCCCGAACAAGTTCCCTCAAATCCTCTTCGTGAAATAATCGGGCCGAGTTGACACTAAAGCTCTTAGGTAGGCCCGAAATCTGCGATGTCACCGGCACGGCCACAAAGTCACCGGAATTCATATTGCCGGCATAATTGGTCATGCTCTTCACGTAAAAGTCTCGGGCTTTACCTAGAGCCCGAATGGGAATCTTGATGATTCGCAAGAACTTGTTTTGTTGGCTTGTTTTTGTTTTCATCATGGTAATTTTTATCTTCAAAGCTATGCAACAAAATAATTGAAAATGGGATTGGAAATTGAATTAATTGTATATATACAACTACAAGAACGAGTACAACATACATATATATATATAAAAATTAGGATAGGCAAAAAATGTGGGCGTGGACTTTTTCAATAGCCCAAAAGATAAGATTAATCAAGCTTACTTGGTACTTAGTTCGTACGCGTAATTAATACTATATTTTTAGTCAGAAGAAAAGCGTGGTATATAAAAGCTGGAAAACTAAACGCAACATTAAATAATATGTATATGACTTGACTTCATCCAAATTTGACGAAGAAAAGGAATATATATGACTTCAACTGAAATGTGAATTATTTAATTAATTTAATTAAAATGTTTGGGTCTGTTTGTTTGGCGTTTTCTATGTTTAGGAAATATCAAACAAACATGTTTTTTACTTTCTGAAATAAATTTTTCATTTATTTATTTCTTCAAATTATTCTTTCAAAACATAAACAAACAATATTTTTCTTATCTCTAAACAAAACATATTCAAACTCTACTCTGATTTAACATAAAGTAACTTATTTCTTACACAATTTATCTCACAACAAACATGATTTGACATAAAGTCTTACACATCTTACACCTTCTTCCCAAAAAAAAACCTACACCTACTTTATTTCTCAAACCACTTTCTCAAAATTCAACAAACAACATTACGCAAATTAAGATTATTTCACAAACATCTATTACTCTCCCAAACTACTTTCCCAAATAAAACAAACAGGCCAAAAAGCCTCTAATTGATTGCCTCTTCACTCGAGCCTGACACTTCAACAACAACTTCTCAATTATTGTTGAGTTAGGTGGGTTTTGTGATAAGGCTTAATTATGTTTGACTTTAATCTATGTAGCGATATTATCTGGGTAAATATTATTATTGTCAGAGCAATTTTTTTAATTTTCTATTGTGCCCCTCTTGAATTTACAACCCCAGTAATTCTCTCTTTCTTATATTACTCCCAAATTGACAACTATATCTTCTCTTTCCTATTTATAACCTGAGAAGTACTCAATTTTCTCTTTCCTCTCAATTCATTAATATTTAATAATCTTTGTTTTCTTTTCCATATGCTTTTTAAACATGGAATATTGATAATTATTTAATTTATATAGAGTATTGAACAAAATATATTAATTACATTTTTTATATTATAATTAGTAGTTTTGAATTTTGAAAATCTTCCAACTTATTCCACTCAATTAATTAGGCAGAAAATCAAGCTACATCGTTAAAAAAAAATTAACAATTTTATTTGAAATTTTGAAAGTCATTTCGAGTTCGAAAATTTAAGAAATAATATAAATATATATATATATATATATATATATATATATATATATTGTATGTATATAATTTAGTTGTACAATTATGATTCATGTTTGATTTGATTAAAGTTCATTTGAGATCAATTTATCTAACAATCAAACACAATTTTGAGCTCGATAAAAAAAATTAACCAAGCTTAACAAAAAATATTACTATTCTAATTTTTTTGAGCAATTACACATGATTTTAAATATGCTTAATTAAAAAAAATAACAAGTATAAAATAACAATTCATAATATATTGTAGTTAGTTTCTATTGTCTTATATCATCAAAAGACATATAATACATAATTGAATGCATTCTTGAATAATCTACATTAAACACCACGTTAGATGCACCACATTCACCATCTTAGTATAACCTCTTTCATTATTGCTTTATATGTTGTATTTTCCTACTAAATTGTTAGACAAATTTTATGGATAATCTATGCTTGGAAAGCTAAACAATAAATGAAAAATAAAATTGTGACGAATAATTACCAGGAACTAACGAAAATAAAAATGATACCATTGAAACGGAAAAAATAGAAAAGAAGAAAAAGAAGAAGAAGATGATGATGATCCTCAACAGTTCTTTAATTGAGAATATGAGAAAAAGTACCAATTTATTTAATTTCTATGTGGAAAGATTCAATAAGAAATGAGAAAAAAAAAAGCTAATAATGTATTAATAAGAGAGAGAAGGTTTAGTTGAGTTTGTTATTTTTTAATTAAATAAAGGAATGTTAGAAATTAACAAATTCAGATTTTAATGCTTTGACCAATAGGGGTAAATTAGGAAATTACAAAGGATTGTTTTGGCAGCAACAATCCTTGCTCTGGCAATATTGCTAGCCTTTATTTGTCGTTTTGGAGGATTACACACATATTAAGAAATGCAATAACTAATCACCTTTTTTTAAGTAAAAAATCCAAAATACCCTTTTAATCATAATAACATCATTAATTAACATTTACTACATGCATTAACAAGAAGGGTAATATCGTGGAAAACAATTAATTTTACATTGAAATCCTAAAATGACAAATAAAAGTAAACAAATTTTTTTGGCCAAAGCGACAAAAATGAAGGGAGTAAAGTACGTAATTACTCTAGTATATGCAAGTAAATGAATATGTAAAGTATGCAAGTTTGTAGGATAGTCGGATATATAATTTGAAAATTAGATTTCATTTTTTTTCCGAGTGAATTTACTAACAAAATATATCTCTCTATATTTAATTAACACTTAATCGTAAAAGGGCAAAATAAATTCTTATATTTTTCAAAAGGCTTTAGCCTTTAGTCAAAAATAAGAAAAAAAGACATGAACTGAACATGCCATCTTCCACTTAAAAAAGTCCAACTCCTTTCTGGAGGGGTTGGGGGTGGGAGAAGGCTTAGAGGGGTTGGGGGTGGGAGAAGGCTTTTTTTTTTCTAATTTTTTTGTTTGGAATTTATATTTTAAAAAATATTTTTTTTTTTTGTTTCCCAAGGGTTTAATCCCTTTCGAGGTGCGTCGGGCACATAATGTGGGAACTTCTCCCAACAGGGATTCGAACCTGAGTCCGCTACTTTATAGTGACTAGTCTCTTCCACAAGACCAATCACCTGTTGGTATTTTAGATATTATGTGATAAAATATGTGTGATAGTAATCTTTTTATACCTCAAATTTATAATTTAGATTCACTTCAGATTCACTTCTTTGTGCGTAAACAACATAAGAAGTGTTGGAGAGTCTTGGCCTTTTATTTTTATTTTTATAATTAAGAGGATAACTTAATTCTTAAATATGACAATGTGTAAGTTGTCCAATAAATTATTTTTAGTATAATCGACAATAAACCCAATTTCTCTCACAAGCTTAGAAATACTGGTAATAAAGAAAGTTTATATAATTGAGCATATACTTTTGGGTTTTTTTGACAAGGACATACTTATGAAAAGTACACATGATAGAATATCCTGAATGTAAAATACTTTAGATGAACAATTTGTGATTATAATGGGAGTAAAACATCAGATCCACTTGTGTTTTGAGAAATCATAAGCACAAAACAACTCTTTGTTGCTTTTTTTTTTTTTTAAGGAATTTCCCTATATTTTACAAAATGATACACACTCTCCCTTTCATAGTTAAATAGTCATCGCTAAATTTTTAGGTTAAATAATATTTTATCCTCCATACTTATTATATTTACATATTTATTAAACTAATTAGATTTTATATATAATATTACTAAATTAAATAATAACTTAATATAAATAAAAATAAAAAATACTAAATCTTTCTATTTAATAATTAATATGTATATATTACTATGGGAAACCCTTAAATGACAGGACTGTAAGTTTACATCCAAAATCGAGTGAATATTCATGAATTCCGTGCAATATTTTGAATTCCACTCTTATAAAAAATCGAGTGAGAGAACTCTTCGTTACTTTGGGCGAAAAAAGAAATTTCGTGCAATATTTTGTAGAACACAAGGAGATTCCTTGCAAAAATAAATAAATAAGGGGGACTCTAAGTTTTCCAAAATACAGATGGGTACGATGCATTTTTCCCGATCATAGTTACATAATTTTGAGTAAAGTTGAGTTGTAAGTTTTATGTGAAGTACATGTACATGATAGAGAATTTTGGAATATAAAATACTTTAGATAAATAATTTGTGAGTTTTTTACTACTATATATCACTAAAAAAATTTCGAGCTATAGTTTGGTTTTAACTGATTATGAATTTCACGAATTGTGGAGTCTCCTCTAATCTATACTGTTGTATTAAAATATAATCACAGACGATATTTTATTTAAATTTGATTTGAATTTTGTATAGAGTTTGAATAATATTTTAAGTTTGACTTGATTATTAATGAACTGGACATGGACGAACTTTTATCGAACAAGCTTGAATCGAGTATCGAGTATTTTGAAATTTTTAAATAAGTTTGACAAACCAAAACCCTTATTGATTGAGCTTGAATAGCTTAATCTAGTTGTCAACCTTAATTTTGAACTCTCATTGATGAAATACATCCACAATTATTTTATAAGAAATATAAATATTGAATGTTATGCTAACGATTATTTATCAACCATTAGTTAAATCTTTAAAGAAACGTGCACGCAGCTTATACAAATACCAATCGTGGATCCAATTCTTGTGTTTATCATATAAGTATTACGTACTAAAATGAACCAAAGCAGATGAGATTTGCATCTAAATTATAGAAGTGTATTAAGAAAAATAAAACTGATCGCTATAAATATGCCTATATACTTAATTTGCTCACTAGCTTAAATTATAAGAAGGGATTTTTTTTTTTTTATACCCCAGGTGTACAAGCTTACACTAGACTAATCCTGGACCATCAGAACCCTGAAGACTAATCCTGGACCATCAGAACCCTGAAGGATGTAAATCGCAGGATGTGCCTCCACCAAGCCTCGGGATCTCACCATACTGCTGTACACTCTGCGCACAAATGGGTCTTCACCACAAATGACCCTTAGATAGACCCATAGAAATGGTTCCATCCAAGTTCCAATGGGATTCGAACCCCCACCCTTACCGCTGGAGCAAGCCTTATGAATTGTTGATCAGCCAGTTGGAGATATGTATACTTACATTTGCTCTAATAAATACTCGATCCGTCATTTTTCTTTTCCCACTTTGATTATTTGATTTTTTTAGATATTAGTTACAAAAATAAACTTTAAGTTGATTTTAGTTGTTATCTTAAAAAATAGTGATTACTACTCCCTCTTTACAGGAGGACAAACGTAATGTGTGGGTTAAGAATTAATGTCTAACATTGCGATTTGCGACATTTAAGTATAGGCCCAACACACAAATAATGAAACTCCAGACGTTTGTTAACCTAAGGAATAATGACACTCCAAAGGTTAACAAGATGAATAATGGCAATCCAAACCTTTGTTATCTGAGCAAATTGTGTGGATAGCAAAGCCCATCGTGCGTATCAAGGTGGAACCCGTCACATAAATAGGTGGTCCACTTCAACCTGAGTCTCTGATATCATATTAGAATTCACCACATGGATTGGGATAAATTCACTTACAGAGGAAAAGAGAGATGGAAATGTTTGTACCTAAAAAATCACCCTCGATTTGTCGAGGAATAATTGCTCGATAATGGGCTAATGAGCAACACTGGGCCGAAAATAACAGGACCAATAAGATTGAAACTGGTTGGGCCAATCTTGGCCCAGAAGGCTGACCCGACCGAAAGAAAACTGGTGAATGGGTCGCTGGACCAGTATGAATTGAACCCAGTTAAATTACGACTTAATGTTGGCCAAGTAGAAATTAAATAATTAATGTATTAATTAATTTATGGCCCAAGAAGAATTAATTGATTTGTGGTCCAAAACTGTTGAAAACAAACAGGCCCAATTGGAGATCATCTCGGCCAAGAAGTGAATTAATTAATTAATTAGGTGAATTAATTGATTAATTGGTTGGGCCAAGGGTTAATAAGCGGCCCATATAATGATTGGGACAGTGGCCATGTAATTAATTGACATAATTAATTACGATTAGAAAATGGACCAGAATGGCCCAAATACATTTACGGACAAGGCCCAGCCAATTTATGTAGATTGAGAACGGCCCATTAACAAAAGTAGTCTTTGAATTAATTAATTAAGAGATAATTAACAAGGCCACGTAATAGTTGGCTAGTTAAATACAACCACTTCCCTTAAATGTCTCAAAGTTAGTTACAAAACTAAAATACTAGAGATTGGCTAGAATTCAAATTCAACTGCCAATTACATCTGAAAGTTAAACGTGGGACAAGGAACAAGAAGAACAATAACTCCAAGAAGTGGAAGTAGTGAAAGTAGTGGAGAAAGTGGAATCGGCCTCAATTTTGACAAACACTTATAAATATAGAGGGGCTGCCATACGCGCAAGGGACACACACAAATCAATCAACAAATTTTCAGTCTTCACTAAATCCGACTTAATGCCCATCGGAAGTCCAGCAACGCTGCTTCTATAAGTTAGTCAGCAATACCAATTCCTCGAAGTCAATCGTTAATCCTCAGCAAACCGCAGGACATGACAGCCTGAAGTTCAGCACCGCCGCCTCTCACAATGCGCCGCAAAGCTGCTTCCGTCGTCAGCGAAGCCGTTTCTAGTGATAACCATTAGTTTTCGAGCAAAATAGTACATTGCACCCATCATGTAAGTGCCCACGTATTTACATGGTAAACTCATCAAGTAGCCATCTGCTTGATGGGCTCGTTATCAGGTAGTCATCTGCTTGATAACTATCTGTTGAGTAGCAATCTGCTCGATAGATGCCCTTTCCGGTGGCCACCCGCTGGTTAGGAGTCCGATTGGTAGTCACCCGTCAAGATTGGGCGATCCATTGATGGCAATTATCTGCTGTCAATGTTACCTTTATGTCAACAAGTGCACAATTTACACATCAGCTCATTCGGTGGGTTTACCTGCCAATCAAGGAGTCATTGATCAAGAACTAAGAAGATCCATTAGCTCGTTTGGCAACTATATGCCAACATAGGAGTCTTTTTACTGTTTTGCACACTATGTAATACTTGTAAATCGGGGAAACATGTTAGGCAAAGATCCATGTATTTTTATCTATTAATATTACATTTAATTAATATACGGATATATTTGGCCTTCGTCTCTTGATTTTATTAAAGTATGATTTACATCAAGTAATTTCCAGTGTCCAAATTGGTGCGTGGTCAGATTATTGAGTTCAGGTTTTTAGAGTTAAGTTGACACAAGTTAAATTGATTGACTATCAACTTGATTACTTATTTGGTTATAAATTCATTGATGTGTTGAGTAGGCCATTAATTGGCTATGAGAATTTGACATTTAAGAAAAGGTCATCATAAATTATTTAAGTCATACATGGAAAAGAATCAGGGGTAATGTTTGCCTACTCCGCCGCAATCAATTGATTAGAAGTCAGCCTTATCAGGACATTGAACTATATTTTACATTTATATCAATATGTCCATTTTTGAACCGTTATGTTTGCACGCACAAACACTGACAATCCCGCACTCACTTTACATTATATCGAGTCAATTGCACGTCGAGACAAACCATACATAATTTTACGCAAATAGGAAATAAACTAATTTCCATTTAACTCATATTATAAAGAGGACAAATAAGGATACAGTTAGTCAAAATTAGATATTTAATGTGGCACCGGCCTAGCCAATCAAAACCTTGCATCCGTTTTCCGTTGATTTTCCCTCTCTTTTATATATCTCCACCCTTTTTTTCTTCTTGCTCCACAATTATTAATTATATACTGTATACTATAAAATAAATAAACCTCACAGAAAACAACCCCTATCGTCTATTTCTCGCTCTCTCTGCAAGGACTTATCGTGCAGGTACGTTCCCTGAAATTTCAATTTATTTTCCTCTTTTATATGCAATTATTTACATACATTTTTTAGAAAAGAGGACTATATATCAAGTTGCTATCATTGATTGCAGCAATTAAAGAAAACGAATCCCGAGAAGGGGTTCTCGGTATTCGCAAATTCGCAATTTTATTGTTTCTCAATAATCGAAAACCCCTAAAATTTCTTACATAAGAAAACTAGGGTTTATATTCATCATTTGTTTTGGACAAGGAAATCGAGGATTGTGGGTTATCTGAACTATATGGAAAGTAGTTTGGTGAAAAGGGGTTTAGATTTTACTAGGAAGAAGAAAAAATGGATTATTTTACTAGGTTTGATTGGATTTTCAAGTTATGGTGTGTATAAAGTGTATCACTTGCCCTCTGTAGCTAGAAAAAGAATAAGGGTTATGAAATTGTTTGAATCCCTTGTTACAATGGCTGAAATTGTCTCGGATTCTGCGGAAACAGTAACTGTGGTATCTAGGGATTTGAAGGAGTTTCTCAAGTCTGATTCAGATGAGATACCTAACAGTTTGAAGCAATTATCCAAAATTGCTCGGTCTGATGAGTTTTCGGAGTCTGTAATTCGGGTTTCTCAAGCAATGACAGTTGGGATTCTAAGGGGTTATAATGTGGAGAGCAATAAGAATGAGATTCAAGAAGTGGATAATTCAAGTTTTACGGATAGGGTTATGGATAAATTGATGTCGACTGCTGGGACAGGGTTTGTTTCTGTTGTTGTCGGTAGTTTTGCTAGGAATTTGGTTTTGGGGTTTTATGCTAATGATGGTTCGGGTGAAGGTTTGAGCGAAAATGAGCATGTGGAGTCGAGTTCTTCGCAGTTGCCTAGATGGGTAAAAGTGGTGTTGGATGATAAATGTAGAGTGGTAATAGCCGATTGCATTAAGACTTTTGTTAGCACTGCAGTTGCGGTTTATTTGGACAAAACCATGGATGTTAATGTTTATGATGAGATGTTCTCTGGATTAACTAATCCTAAACATGAAAACAAGGTATCGAACATCTTGGCTTCTCTCTGTAATGGGGCTGTTGAAACACTTGTTAAGACCTCTCATCAAGTGTTAACAGATTCAAAACAAAGTCCTTCATTAAGTGAAATTCCAAGCTTAAAAAACAAAAGCGATTTTGAGCCAAGAAAAGAGATGAATGGAAAATTTATTGATCTTCAGAATAGTGGATGGGTTAATAGTGTTTCATCAACATTGGCGGTGCCAAGTAATCGAAAATTTGTGCTTGACGTGACAGGAAGGGTGACATTTGAAACAGTTAGATCAGTGGTCGAGTTTTTCTTGTGGAAAGTATCTGAAGGATTGAAAAAAAGTGTGAATGTGGTTCACGATGAGGTTGTGGAGAGGGGATATCAAGTTGTGAGATATGTTGGTGCCAAGTCTCATGTGATTCTTACTATATGTCTTGCATTGTTTTTGCATATACTGGGAAACACTCGGGTTTTGTTACCCGCATAAAGTGATTGGTATTTATTCCTGATGCACAAAGACAAGATCTATGTGCTAATTTTTTAGCAAGGTCCCATGTCTACTCCTTTGGGGGGGGGGGGGGGGTATGAAGAAAACAGAGGAGCAGATGATCTTATGTTATAGTGTTGAATTGTATAATGTTATCTTATGCTGTATTCTAACTACTATAAATTTGAGCTGTGGGTTTTCAAGATTATAAATAATGTTGTGTTATGGTATATGTGAGTCTAGAAGCAATCTTGGAGGATGTAAAGAAACTCTACATTCTCTGGCAAAGTTAGTGGACTTTGATTGAAATACTTTATCCGAACTCTTAGAATATTACTATAATTATTGAAATTTTTACTTTTGTCCCTCTTAAATTTTTTATAGTAGATTCGTCCCTTTTAAATTTTTCGTAGCAGATTCATCCCTCTTATTCATGTAGTGTAACACATTCGTCCCTCTTAAATACAAAACACATCAATTTTTGTCAATTTTAGGATATATTTTGAATTTAAGTGATGCTTTGGATTAAGATGGACTAATGTATTACACTATATTGCTAAGAGGGACGAATCTACTACGAAAAATTTAAGTGGGACAAATGTGTTACACTAAATTGATAAGAGAGGAAAATGTGTTACATTACATTGATAAGAGGGACTAATCTGCCACAAAAAAATTTAAAGGGATGAAAGTGCAAAAGTTAACCCATAAGTAAATGCAATTTTATATTACTCAACTTTTTTCAAAAGAAAATATAATATGAGATAGAACTATATTGAAAAAGAAATATAATTTGAAATAGAAATATATTGGAGAATATGATTACTGAACCGACATAATCATTTATAATATTTTAAAGTATCTTATGAATGATCAAAAGTAACTTTAGTTCCTTTCCTTTACTTTAAAAAATAAATTACTATTTGTTAAAAATTCAAAAGCAGCCTTGATAGATGCGCAGTCTAAGTGTGTAGTATGTTGAGCAAACAAATAAATATGTAGTGCTGCAATGGTTTTTCTATGCAAATTTATTCTATTTCTTTTGTCCAAAATAATTAATAAATAATTAATCGATTCACGACTAACGTCATTTACTCTAAACTCAAATGGTTCTAAAACAAGAAAGTGAAACTGTGAAGCCTTTTGACACAAATACACTTTAGAGAAAGGATAGTTTGATTCATTTGTAGTATTACTTGTACTACGTACCTGCAAATTAACAATAACAATTAATTAAAAAAAAGCTATTTCATCAATTCAATTATATGTGATCGATAGGATTTAAAATTTGAATTTTGGATCTAATTTACATATGAAGTTCAGCAACCAATACTAACTCTTATAAAGATTAATTCGAGAGAGTTTAACCTTAGACAAAATTGATCCAGAGGGTTTAAAATTTGAATTTTAAATCTATATATTTTACAAGAAATTCAAAAACTAAAGACTTAATCATTGAAAATCCCAAACAAAAAACTGTAGATATATTTTTGAATTTAAATGACTTTTCCACAACTTATAATCGATTTTCGGTAGAGGGATGAAATTTGGGAGAAAAAATGGCATATTTCAAATTTTCTCAACATCGATATTTTTATTTTATCACACGTGGATGTGGTTAATTTTTCAAATTAGTACACATAAACTGACATATTAATTAAATATGGAATTGTGATCTGAATTAGAAAGAGTCAAAACTTCGAATAATTCAGTCTTGTATAAATAAAGTACGCCGGATCATATAATTCGCACATTAAAACTTGCATATATTGCATAAATTTCAATTTCACAAAGGAGAATACAAAACAAAGCAACAAAGCAAAGTAGAAATAAAAAACAAAAAGCCTCCACCTTGTTGTGAAATGTATATACTTATAATTTAACTAATTAATACTCATCAAAGGCTCTTGCTTTTTTACCTTTCCCTTTCCTTCTTCGCCTAAGATTTCCGTTATGATCATCACCTCTAATGTTTCCGTCGTTGAAAATCAAAGGCAAATTATTATCTTCATCCCCAATATCATCTTCATAAGTTGATATGCGAATGCATGAACACCGTTCTAACGACGCAAAAAAGGCTCCGGTCAAGCCGTTGATGAGCCACATTGCCACGCCGTCGAGTTTGGCACAACTCGGTGGCCGCCTGACATCCCTCGGAGTAGTGGTGGCTCTAAGGTTGAAGGTGGTGGTTGCCATATTATTATGATGTGGAATGGCAAGAGAATATAGTGGGGGAGATCTAGTGAAAGCTTTAATTAAGTAATTAAGGTCTTGTTCTAATTACTAGTGTATTTAACTATTTATGTGGGATCATGTAAATTGATGATTGATTTGTAATCAATTAGGGTTACGCGTGATGTTCTCATGTGTGTAATTACCAATATGTCATATACAAGAGAAATTATTTTGTACATCATTAAAGATATGTGGTGCAGTCGATCAATATAATAATAATATATGTGGAGTGAGAATTCACATCATTTATATTTTAATTAATGTGAATACAGTTTAAGGTTCATTGTGTACATTGAAATTCATCCATAAGAATAAGTGAATTAAGTATACTAATTATTTTCTTGATTTAAAAATTCTGAAAAAATTAATTGAGAAATGCAGATATTGAAGCTATAAAGAAGGAAAACATAAAGAGCCAAATAAATAAGGTTCTACAATGTGGAAATTAATGTAAAAGGCAATAGTTTAATTGTTTAACGAAAATAATATCTCAACTTGCGTAATTACAATTTATTAAATAATCCATGATGGTGATGTGGAATGATAATTGAGAAAGCATGACTATAACATCATGATGACACCAAATTAAAGTTGCCAGTGCGTGTAATCATGGGGTTATAATCTTTTTTTTTTCAATTAATTAATAATCTCTGACCAAAATCATAAAGAGAGTCATTGCTTATAAGAGGACTCAAATTGGGTCAGGTCATCGTTTGAAGTTTGGGTTGATCCACAGTTAATATAATACGATCAAAGAGTTCAAGGTTATGGGTCACTTTAATTAAAAAGACAACATTAAGGTACACGTGGATATATATTTTTTTTTCATAAAAAGAAGTGGATGACAAAAAAATTCGAATTGATGACCTCTTTATGGGGAAATTATTTAGAGTAATCACTGCACCACGTCATCAAGTACACGTGGTGAAGTCCACCAATATACTTGGGACATGTGAAGTGATAATTCCCATCATTCCATGTTCCGGCAATGTTCCCAAAAATTCAACGAATTTTTTTCCGTCAAAATTTCTCAGTTTTCTTGTAGTGATAGAGTTTATGTTGCATGGACAAGTAAACGAGGACATAAATATAATACGGTACGGAGATACAAATTTTAGAAATAACAAGACATTGCATGACATGATATTCCGTAAATCATAAAATAACCTATGCATTGTTTTAGTAAATGAAAAAGAAATATTTTTGTTCTGTTAGTTTTTAATAAAAACTTCATTGAAAGATCTGTTGGCCAATGGGCCTAGACTAAGAAAAACATTGAGTGTTAGACTTGGCCCAATTATGAAAATACACCAAAATTCAAAACCAAGCCGGCTCTAGCCAAATTCCCATGCTCATTATCCAATAATAAGACGTATGTTGAAGCAATTGTAAATAACTAAAGTGAAAAAGCCAAGGACAAATTTCCGTAAACATAAATTGAAATGGTATTAAGTAATGAGTTGCGCATCACTGTTACACTATTTCGTAATTAAGGGTAAATCATATAAAAAAATGAAGGACTTGATTGAGTTGGGACTTGGACTGGATCGAGCTTCAGCTGGATGGGTATAAAAACGGGCAGTCCTGGCTTTACTCCTTGCATAGGGGCCCAACATTTTGGGCCCCCAGCCCATAGCAATAGTAGTATTGGTATATATAGTCCCATTATAGAAAAAAGAAATGGCATGGGTCTAAAGAAAATCACGCCCAGACCCATAACTCCACAGACTACCTCAGCCCACTGTTATATCTTTGCAACACATTAAGACTATGGCCGGGTGCGTTGAAGATGGCCCAAAGGCTACTATTCTGGCTGTGGGACGCGGCCCTTACCAACGGTGTCTTTACATTTATTTTTGTAAATTAAAAATAATTATTAATAAAAAAAGTTATAAAAATAAAATAAAATAAAAACTGAAAAAATTAACTATGAATTTAACAACACCTTATTTAATTTAATTAACTAGAAATGGAAGATACATTTGATTGAAAAAATTAATAACAATTTGTTTTAAGTTAAAGAAGAAGTAATATTATTCGTTTTAATTTTGAATATATAAATTTGTTTGTGAAAGTAAAATTTAACAAGATTATAGTATAATAAAATCCTTATCCATTATTAATTTTGAATTTATATATATTTTCTTACAAAAATAAAATTTATTTAACCACATTTAAAATTTGATTTGAAATGTTAAATGTACAATTGGGACAAAATATAGAAATACGATATTTGCATTAAATTTATTATTATTGTCTATACATTTATTATTATGTTATCATATTTAATATTAATAATATTTATTTTTTGGCATTTTACACCCTAAAAATATAGAATATAGGCATTTTACACCATAAAAATATAAAATTTTGTCACATTCAAACTTATGGGCAATTACAAGTTTTATCAATTATTTTAGTAGTAAATTTATAATTATCACTTTTATAATATTTTTAAATATATAACAATTACCATCCAAGTTTTAATATTTATAAGATATTACTAATATTACAAATAACACACAAAAAAAATTTAAAATATTTTAGAGATAATGGATTTACTTTAAGAAATAATAAATATGAGAAGAATTTTCGTAACCCAATGCGTTGGAGAAATTTTTATAACTATGCCTTACCTCAGGGAAATATCAGTAATTTACCCTAAACAAATCCTGTTTTTTTTTAGAGCAACTAGCAACTGGCGCACGCGTCCCCGCGTGCATAGTTCCTATATTGTTATAACCCGTAATTTGAACAACTCTTCCTTTTTTTAAAAAAAGAATTCAAGTCTGAACAGAGTCTTACACGATATTAGGGCATTTAGATTTTAGATTTAAGTATTTTAGACATACGTATTTGAACCATTGATATATCGACAATTGACATGAGTATATGGACAATAGTAATGAAGGTCAAACACATTATCACACACATAGAGAAACAATAACCAAAAAAAAGATTTTCCCATACGAAACACACGTAGAGAATGTGAATTACAGTGATCTCATTGCTATAATATGATCGAATAAGTAACGGTTTTCTTTGCATACCATACATTCATCTATGATTCCTAAGTCTTGCGAAAATTTCCGGGTAAACCACATTCCTTGTGTAAACCCCCTCGTGTCCATCTATCCTCCCCTTTTTAACCAAAACTTTGGTTGTCGTTTCAGAAACTCCTCGGGATAGAGCAACATACAACTGGCCATGGCTAAAAACATGATCTGGCAAATAAATTCCAACATGGGGTATTGTTTGTCCTTGTGACTTGTTAATTGTCAATGCGAAACTGAGTCTCACTGGGAATTGCTTACGTGTGAATTCAAAAGGTAATTTAGCATCTTCTGATGTCTTTAAAGGTATGCGCGGCAAGAAAACTCTGGTTCCCTTGAATTGACCAGTTAAAATTTCAGCATCAATGAGATTTCTACCAAATCTGTGACATATTAGTCTCGTGCCATTGCAGAGGCCAATTTTTGGATCGATATTTCGTAGCAACATAATTGGACAACCTTTTTTAAGAATCAACTTGTGAGGTGGAAGATTTCCAGGCGAAAGTGAATTTAGGAACTCTGGCAAATATAAATTACGCATATCATATCCCACAGAGTCAAATGAGTAATATGTCACTTCCTCCCCAGGAAATATTTCAATGACCTTTTCATTTAACTTGTTCACATCATCATTCAAAGGGGTTATAAGTGCCCTATTCATCATGTAATCTACATCATATATATGAGAATCCAAATTTGGGAAAATTGCTGCTATTAACTGATTAATCGATTCTTCACCTACCCAAGGTATGGCCATGGAAGCAGGAATCCTTATCATGTCATCTTGCAAAGTTGGCTCTTCACCATTACCTACCCGGAGAATGAATTTCGAGAAGTTTTGATCATGTTGGGCTCTTACATTTTCCGCTAAATGAAGAAGTTTAACATTGCTCCATAAATTTGACTGAACTATACTTGCTTGTATAGTCTGGGACTTAGTACCTCCTACCACGACCGGAACAACTTGGCGGAAATCCCCCCCGAAAATCATCACCTTTCCACCGAATGGCAAGTCTTGTCCTAACATATCCCTCAAAGTGCGGTCCACAGTTTCAATTGCTTTTCTATTTGCCATTGGCGCCTCATCCCAAATTATTGCGGACGCGCGATCTAGCAATTGACATAATTCTGATTGCTTGCTGAAATAACACAAAGAATCTGAATCCAATTTTATTGGTATTTTTAGCTTTGAATGTGCTGTTCTACCCCCTGATAGTTGGTTTGCTGCGATCCCTGATGTCGCAGTAGCAATCATTATGTGGCCCTCATTCCGAAATGCTGCAAGTAATGCTCGGTAAAGGAATGTTTTTCCCGTTCCACCTGGACCATCCACAAAGAATACTCCACCTTGTTTTGTCATTATTGCATGCTTTATATTGTTAAAAGCTAGCATTTGACCGGAATTTAATTTGTTGACAGCATTTAGTTCTTCGGAAGAAACTCGTATCGTGAGCTCATCAACAATTATACTGCAGACCCTATCAATATCTTGGAAGCTCTCAGTAATCCGAGGCAGATCAAATTCTTCTGTACTTCTCTTATGGTGTGAAAGTATTTTATTTATGTCCTGAAGAAGTCGATTAGTTGCGAATGCACTTGTGGTAGAGCTTGAGGACGGATAGTCCTCGATCATGTAAGCGTAATTTTCATCCCATAAGCTTCTTCTCCCGTTGGCTCGCAATAAAGTAAGATTGTAGCAAATAGTCTTCTGAGGGCAGCAGGCAGTTTAACACTTCTTGCTTCAATTAAGCATTGTCGAATACCATCATCCTCTTCAAGCAGCCCTAATCTTTCAGCAGCTTGCTTAAATGAGAAGCAGCGCACACCATTAATTGTTAACAGATTGTCAAAAGATTTTGGTCCTCGAATATGATTAAGCAATAGGCGTAAATAAAACCGTTCCCCTTCATTTGGTGATGCAGCATAGACTCTTCCAATAACTTTTTGGTTTGTTCTTCTTTTCTGCCAAATTCTTTCCCTCGCGAGCCACCGGTAGTGTCTAGGGAATTCGACATACAAATATTTATTATCTTCCATCTCATCATTATAAATTTTGAAGAACTCCGTCAACATGGTGCGAGAGTTTCGCTCATCAGTTAGGACATCTGAAATCCTTTGATGACCATAAAATTGAACTTGTTGCATATTCGGAAGGTGAAGTTGCAACCGCACTACAGACGGATAAATTTGGCTCATTGGGAACTTATACATTTTCCATAACGCCTCAGGAGCACATATCCATCTTCCATCGACGTACTGGCTACATTCGTCATAACCTGGGCCAGGACGTACTTCAAATACTACACAGTCGGGTCCCTTATACACATACTTATATAAGTACTTTATACTTTTGATACTGCTACATATCTCCACATTAATATGACAGTCATACTTCAACAATAGCCAAGGATTATAAGGAACCACCCATCTATTGTCAATAATTTTATCTCCCTCGTTATCTAGAGCAATGTATTTATTATCATCACGACGACGATAAATTGGGTACGAATCATTCCCTTGTACAGTGCATGAAGCAAAATTCTTTGGATAGTTTTTTTTGCATGTCCCTTTATCCATGCACGGAGCATTTTGGTTCATTGCTCCACACGGTCCATGTATCATATGTCTCAGCACCGCCTCGTAAAGCCTAGGTTCTTCTTCTCGATTAGGTATTTCTGCTCTGACAATATGATCATAATCATCTGGAGTATTTAGCTTATCATCTTCATGAAGGACGACCAACATATGCACATGAGGTAAACCACGTTTTTGGAACTCAATAACATGAACATGCGCCACTACTTTTCCAAGAACACCGCGTTTGTAGATATCCTTCTTTAGTTCCTCATATTTTGCTCGAAAAATCCTTGTAAGCAAATCCGGGCGATCCTGAGATGTTTGTCCAGGAAGCAGTTGTTCTTGTATCTCTTTCCAATTAGGATTGCAGGTCATAGTGATGAAAAGATCAGGCTTACCAACTTTTTGAACTATAGCCATAGCATCTTGGTACCTTTGGTACATATCTCGTGGGCTCCCAACAAAAGATGATGGCAAAACAGTACGACGTCCGATATTTGCTGTTAATTGAACATGGAATGTGTGTTTTAGTTAGTTAGTAAAAATGTTGAAAGAAATACATAATTGGACAAAATATGATTTTGATGGCATATTTACCCGCATCATTTTCTCCAGCCTCTAAACAATCTTGCAAACCCTGATACAATTCCGCTCTGATCTTATCCTGATGGGATCTTATGTATCTCAACTTTTGTGTTTCAATCTTCACAAAATTATCAACAGCATATTGTTGTAGCAATCGACCTCCATATAGAAGGATGGATGGATTGTTAATTCTGATCTAAAATATTGACAGGTGAAAAGAGAAAATATTAGTTTTTTTTTTAGTCTATGAACATCATGTATACTATATTTGAATTGAAATAAAATAGAGAAATATGAATTACCTGCAACATATATGCGTAATAATCACAACATGTGACTCTTACGTTACGAATTGTGCAAGTGTCACTATCCCATCCATAAGTGCCAAAAGGAAGAAATAGAGGATACTGCAGTGGGTCGTAATATCCTGAAAATTCCTTTATATGCCTAAGTTGACCCCCAATTGTTTGGACAACAATATTTCTATTATTAGCATCACCTAATGATTCATCCCCTGATATAACAGCTGCAACTTGTGATGCTGTTGGGAGTGTATATTGTCTGTCTGAAGTAGGTCTCTCTTTGATTAGCAACTTGCAATGATGAATATCGGGGCGCTGAGCAAGTTGACGAAAAGTCTTTACAAATGGATTATGTTCATCAAGTATCCGCTTAATTTTTTCAAGCAACTCTCTATTTAATCCAGTATTTTCAAGCATACGGTTATCCGTCTCATGCTCTGTATCATAAATGAACATTTGTAGATATCGTGGCCTAGTTCCCGAATGAGGTAACAATGAACCAATCTTATGATAAATTGCTCCATGGGCTCTAAAGGCATATACCCCTGGACCTGTTGATACTCTTTCATCAAGCTGAACACCCATTGAGGTGAATGAGAAAACATGATTGTAAGGTCTAATATTTTGTCTGAATATTCTCCCCTCTGCTGATGTATCTGTAAAAATGCGAAGTAGTTCAACGGGGACAGGAATTTCTGGCAAAACAACTCTCCCCCCCTTGCAGCAAAAATTTTTGTTTTCACCATGAAACAACCTTGCATAACATAAATGGCAGGTGGTTGGATTTGGTAGTTTGAATGGAGGAAATCCATGTTCTTCGCGAAAATCTCTTGCTCTATTATGATGCAGGTTTGTACGTGTAGTCCTCTCATCATCGTTGCTGGATTCCGAGTTCACATCTTCAGCATCACTCATGTGTATGTTGATTTCATCTCGTTGAACATGTACATCATGACCTAAGTTAGAATATTGTAGTACATGAGTTCATTTGTTGATATCCATGTGTATCATAAAATGTATTTAATAGATTTCAATTCAGTATTGGTATATGTATAATGTATGAACTTATAATTACCTTCTCTTGTAGAGGTTTGTCCACGTGAAGTTGAGGTTTCACATTGATGACTTAGATGGGTATTAAATGTGAATGGGTTATGAGGTAAAGGTGTAAGATGACTTCTTCCAGAAAATCGTGTAACACGTGTAATAGTAGCAGCTGTTTCTGCATTGAAAAATTAATTTAAAATTTGAAATAGAAAAATAGCATGGAGATATATGTCAAATGTGCAGACATGGATTTTTTTTTTAAGTGATGTGATGTTCACTGATTTGTTCTTACCAGCAGGAGCAGGCTGTGTAAATGTCGGTGTTGATCTGGATGCTTCAGCTTGGTTGTTGGGAATTGAATTAACATAAGTCGGCATTGGTATTGACCGTGATAAGCGACCTAAGGACACTCTATTAATTGAATTAACATGCGTACCAGTGCTTGTTGCGGTAGATGATGAAGTACTCGAATTTGATGTTTGCGGCAGGTGGTTTGAGGATGAATTTAAATTTATTGGCACAGGAATAGATCTAGCTAGGCGACCCCTTGCACCAGGGCTAGTTGGGAATTGAGGGCCTACACATATTTAACACAATTATAGGTTAAGAAAGTATTTAGTAATATAATAATGAAAATGGTGCACTTGTATAACCTAAATCTGATTGTAGTTGTGCTCTGGTCAACTGATTATTTGTTAGCCTAGCTCGTCGTGAATGGTAATATTCACGCCTTTGAGCAAGATATGCTTCTCTTTGTTCCGCAGTCATTGCTTCTCTTCTTTCTCTCGCTCGTATGCGTGCTCTTTCTCTTACTCGTTCAGCTTGGGCGGCCAGATCTTGAATAGTGTTGGCATGACCATGAGAATCCATGTGAATTTGTTGGTTTCTAGTCTTTGCAATTGTAAATTTGATGACAATAACTCTAGTACGCTTTCAGTATCTGCAATTGTAGATTTCATGACAATAACTCCAGTACACTTTTACTAATGGAACCCACCTAATATGTAAGTCTAAATCATGTTCTTAGTAAACTGCCTAAACTAAATGAATTGGAACTGAAGAAATTAAAAAAGGAAGAAATATATAGTAATCAAGTATACCTGAAGTGGCAAGAGTCTTCTGCAAACCATAAAGGTGCTCCACCTAAAAATTAAGAAGTTCAGATTGTTGAGTCTATTGAGCTTATTAAACTGCCCAAACAATTAGAACCATGTTTTTTTAGTAAACAAATTTGCAGAACCTGAATATAAACTAATGAAGTAATTTTAGCAACTAAAATCAAGAAAATTGGATTGGATTGTAGAGCACCAAACTACATCAACATTTGGAAAACATAATTGAATTGTAGAAATAAGAAAATCTAAACAAACATAAGCAAATGGAGTACGTACCCAATTAGTGAAAATTAAACAATTACAGGCATTTTTGTTCAATTAAATGGAGTACCCAATTGAGAAGAAGTTAATTACAGCCATTTTCTTTCAATTAATAAATTTGTAGAATCAGGTTAGACATTTTATTCCCCCAAAATCCAAAAATTGAACCAAAATCATGAAAAAGAAACTGAAAAGTTAATGTGAAGACCAAGGGTTTACCTTGAGAGTGAGAATAAACAATGACAATGAGATTACCAGAGAGAGAGAGACGGGTGGTTCCATGGGTAGTGATAGTTGAGATGAATTTCAATTTCCTTGGACTCCGGAGGTGCGATTGAGTGGAGTAGAGATAGAAATAAATTTCTGACAATTTAACCCTGATAATGAATAGATGACTATAATGTGGAACCGGGTTAAATATGGAAAATACTTTTTTGGTATAAGAACTGTCCGATTTTTTCCTTTCTTGACATGTTTGTCCTTGAATCTGAACTATATAATTTCTGTGTTCGAAATTTGAGGGGCAATTTTTGTAAAGTTTGAGGAGAAACTGTCATTCTGTGAGAGGAAAAAGCCTTTGTTTTTATTAGTAGTATAGATATTAAAACAAATCTAAACTAAAGAAATGTTCCTTGAGATAAAAGAAGAATCCCAAGTGGAGTACGTACAATTTTTCAGATTCTCCAGCATCCCCCAACATTTGGGAACTACCACACCCGAGATATTCCAAATTATTCCCTCTTCTTTCCTTTTTTCCCCCCAAATTTCCGCTCAGAAAACCCTAGCTTCCAATCTAGGTCTTTCTTCATCCCATTTCCTGTTAATTCTGTCTGACGTTTGAAAAAAATGGCAAACACGGAGCAGAGCAAGCTTTTTGTCGGGGGCATTTCGTGGGAGACCACCGACGATGTTCTGAGAGATCATTTCGCTAAATACGGCGTCGTTTTGGGGTCCGTGGTTGCAAAAGATCGGATTACAGGAAGCCCTAGGGGATTCGCTTTTGTCACGTTCTCTGAATCTTCGGCCGTTGACCGTGCTCTCCAAGATTCTCATCAAATTCTAAGTAGAACGGTCTGTTCATTTTCTTCGCCTCTGTTTTTAGGTTTAGGGTTTTCCTACGAATTTCTTTCTTCCTCTTTCGTCATTGTTTAAATGACAAATTTTGATTTTTTTATTTCCTTTGGTTTTGGGCTTTGTAGTTTTCCAATGTATGAGTGTATTGTTGTGTTTGACCTGCTAAATTGTTTATTTTTCTCATAAATTAATCTCTTTTTTTTTAATTGGTTTTATCTTTTCAAATTTGAACTTGTTTACTGCTGAACAATTGAGTTTTACGAGTTCTTTTGTGTGACTGTTCTGGTTGATAATTGTCTTGTACGGATTTTCTTATGTGGTTGTATTGTTGCTTAGAAACCCAATGAATGCGATTACAATCCTTAAATTATTTCTTCAAGTGTTACTGCCTGATTTAAATATGTCAATTGATACAATATCTATAGCTGATTTTTGTAAAATTCTCTTTTTTTTCACTAGGTAGAAGTGAAAAGGGCAATTGCCAGGAGTGAACAACAAATTCATCAACAAAATCATAGGGTATTCAGTAGGAATAACAGTAGGACTAACAGTAGCAACAGGGATCAATTTAGGACAAAGAAGATTTTTGTAGGGGGGTTGTCAGCTAACTTAACCAATGAAGAATTCAAAAGTTATTTTGAAAAGTTTGGTAGGATTACGGATGTAGTTGTTATGCATGACAACATGACTCATAGGCCAAGGGGCTTTGGTTTTATCACTTTTGACTCAGAGGATTCTGTCGAAGAGGTTATGCAGAAGAACTTTCATGAGTTAACTGGAAGGCTTGTGGAGGTCAAAAGGGCTGTTCCTAAAGACGGAATTAGCAGTAGTAACAATGGTTATAATGGCAGGATAGATAATGTAAGAAGCCCTGACTTCAATTCTTATCCTCCAGGGAATTACACTCCTTACAATACGAGGTTTGGGTATTTTCCCTCTGGATATGGAAATGTACCAATGTACCCTTTCGGAGCTGGAATTTACGGTTATGGGCTCACTCCAATTGCCCCAAGGGCTCCATGGAGCCCTGCAGTAGTCGGTTTTAGGGGAAGTTTGTTGCCCTATGGAAGTGGTGCTCCTGTCTATCCAGCCTACTTAAACGGGGGACCTGATGTAATGGGTTTTGCTGCAAATGGATATAGTGGGATCTTGGGCACCGGTTTCAGCGGAAAGCCGACTCAATTGGGCAATGGATATGCTCAAAGAGCAGCGGAGTCAACTCAGATTACTAGGAACGACAGAGATGTCAATTCTTTTGGTTATGGTAAAGGCTTTGGAGGTGCTGGTAGCAAACAGAGTCGAAATGGTTATAGTAAGTCATATCCAGCTTCTAATTCTAGCTGACTACTTGGTGACTTGGTTGTGGATATGAACAAGTACACTGATGGGTTGGGGTTCTATCACAATCATGATTTACATATCCGTATTTTAGATGTATTTCTGATTAAATGTGTGTTATTTTTATTTTTTATTGTCAATAATAACTCATGGATTCGGGGTTCGGATTATTGTAATATATTACTATTATTTTTCTTTACCTTTATCTTTTCTTAATGCTTTTCAATTTACGCTGACTCTGGGTCGTGTTTCTAGAAATCAAAGATTCAAAGGTGTCATTGTGAATACATTTCAGTTTCCATTCAGGTGATGAAATGTTTTTGTTCTGATTATTATGAATCTTATTTAGCCAAGATGGTTCTTGCTTGTCGCTTCTATGTTTAGCTGTTAAACTTATTTGTTTTTGTTAATGGTCTAATTATGTTTAAATTCTGCAGTAATTTTCAAAAAAGGGTAAATTACGAACACCCTCTTAGGTAAGGTTTAATAATAAAAATTTCCTTCACGTATTGAGTATTATGAAAATCAGTCTCAGGTTTGTCACCTTCTTACAACTAACCCCTTGCACCTAACTATTTCAAATTTGCCCTTGGAGGTTATTTATAATGTTTATAATGTCTTAATTTTAAAATTTGGGTGTTAATTGTTATATTTATAAATTATAAAAAGGATAATTATATATTTATTACCAAAATAATTTATATAATTTATAGTTGCCCATAAATTTAAATAAATATTGCAAAAATAAAAGGTATTTATATATTTATTAACAATTGAAATTATAATAATAAATTTAATTGAATTTTAATAATCATATTTTATAAATATGAACAAATTATTTATACATTTAATTAAATGAATTTCTTTTTCTAAATTAGTATTTTTTTACATAGTGTATTATAAATTGCAATATTTATAAAAACTTATGAGCAACTATGAATTTTATCAATTATTTTGGTAGAAAATTTATAATTATCTCTTTTCTAATTTATAAGATATAACAATTAACATCAAAGTTTAAATACTTATAAACATTACAAACATTATAAATAATACTCAATAGCAAAATTGGAAAATTTTAGGAATAAGGTGTTAATTGTAAGAAAGTGACAAATTGGAGAGAGAATTTTGTAATAACTAATATGCGAGGGTGATTTTTGTAATTAGATCTTACTTAGTTATTTATAATTTACCCTTAAAAAAATCTCAAATAATGAAATGTGGAACTTATAACTTTTAAACTTAGTGTGTTCTTGATTGGAGTCAATTTTCTAGATTGATTGTAAAATATTTTTATTCATCTGTTGTGGAAATTGAAAATATATGTATATATATTTTTAATTTTATTATTCCACTGAACAAAATTAAATCTTAAATGATCATATTTTATGGGCTGACCTCGGCTGCCATAACCCAACTCCTACTTGACCCAATCAATGTTCAGCTCGGCCCTTTTCTTATTTGAGTAAAAGCATGTTCTCTAAGATCCTACTTATTTTAACACGGCCAGACCAAGGGTTGTTAAATGTTAATGGCGCGGATTTAATCGGTTTGTTCATAATGATAATTATTTGATTATTGACTTGGGAAAATTCTTGTCCAAGCCTGGCTTGACAAAACTCATCCAACCACCAAGCAAGTGTATTGCACTTGCTTTGTGATTGGTCACTCTCCTGAGAGTTACATCCAATCCCAAAGTAAGTGTATTATACTTACCATGTAGATTGATACGATCCGTTAAAAATTTAAATTTAATAATAACAAATAAAAAGACTCTACATATGTATATAAATATTTCCCCAGACAATATATTTGAGGTAATCAAAACTCTTTAGTATTGGTAGTTTTAGGACATTTGATGAAATTTCGTTCTATTAACTTTTTTTTGTTTACAATTATAATATTTGGATACAATTTTGGTCTATTACTCCTAGAATTTGAAAGTTCTCATCGGAATTTGTCGTTAATAGTGTACGTCAACTACACAAATTTTTTTTCTTACAATAAAAATTTCGGAAAGTTTATTATGACATTAGGAAAATGTCCTAAATCCGCAACCCCTCCCCCCCAAAAAAAATGATATTTGTATGTATGTTAGTGTGTGTTGTGCGTGTTTTGGAAGTTGAATTCTGATTATTTTTTCTTGGAGGCGTCATTTTCGTCCTTTTGCTCCAGAGTCTGTTCTTTTGTTTCATGGACAGTTTATGATATATATAAATAGGGACACATTGTAATCCCAAGGACCGCATAGCGCAGTGGATTAGCGCGTCTGACTTCGGATCAGAAGGTCGTGGGTTCGACTCCCACTGTGGTCACCATTGTTTTTCTATTTTGGTAATTTGTATTTTTATTTTGGAGTAAATGTGCAAGAAGAAGAGTACTGCTAAGCCCATTATAACGAGTTCATGGCATAGCATTACCGACCAGTTCTGGCCCCAAGGAAGGCATTGGGTTGGACAACTTTTCCCTCCATTTATATATAAGTTTTTTTTTTGGCTTTTTCATTTACTAGAAAAGTGATTAACTAATTTCTTTTTAATCAAATTAAAAAAGTGTATGTATTTTGCACGTGATAAACTAATTTTTGTTGATTAAATTAAAAAAAAAATGCACGTGTTTTGCATGTGATTAACTAATTTCTTTTGTTAGTTCAATCATATAATCATTTTTAATCATATTATGGTCTAAATGACATACCACAAAATTTATTTGATTAAATCGCTTTAAAGTTGTTATCATTTATAGGCTCTTTAATAAGTTATAATTTTTAAAAAACTTACAAAAGAAATATCAATTTTACCTGCTTTTACATTGATCGTTTATCATTCCTATTTTGTTATTTTAACCCGTTCGTTCACAATTTTTTTTATGGTTTATCTAGTTTATTTAGACGATCCATCCATTCTCAAATTAACCGATTAGTTGATTTTCACATTTGTTAATCAGTTCACTCATTCTCTTAACTAATTTTTTTAATCAAATTAGAAAAGTGCACGTATTTTGCACGTGATTAACAAAGAAATATCGATTTTACCTGCTTTTACATTGAGTTTATCATTTCTTTTTTGTTATTTAACCCGTTCGTTCACAATTTTTTTATGGTTTATCCAGTTTATTTTAAAGATCCATCCATTCTCAAGTTAAGCTATTAGTTGATTTTCACATTTGTTAACCAGTTCACTCATTCTCTTAACTAATTTCTTTTAATCAAATTAGAAAAGTGCACGTGATTAACTATAATTTTTTGTAAACTTACAATGAAATATCTATTTTACATGCTTTTACATTGAGTTTATCATTTCTTTTTTTGTTATTTTTTTGGAAATTGCAATAGTACCCCTCTCTTTATCCAGATTACATAAATGGCCCAAATAAAATAATTTAAGCCAAAAATTTTAACAAAATTCAAATCTTTTCATAAATTTTCATAGATCTACAACAGTCCAAAAATGCATGCTTTCATAAGCTAAAATAATCAAGTAAAGGAACATGCATGAATGCATATGAAAAGTTGAACACATCTAATTAGATTAATTATCATCACTACTCAAATCAACTTCAATTAGAAGCATTGATTACAATAACGTAACTAAGAATAGGAGTACGTAAAAACTAGCTAAACAAAGTCCTTTTTCCTCACTAAAGCCATTAAACAAAGTCCTTTTTCCTCACTACGGCTCCACGACCAAGGTCCGACGGCAGTTTGGACACGTTGGCTGTACCCTCAGCCATGAATCGATGCATTTGACATGAAATCCGTGTCCGCACTGTGGCAGAACACGGAGTCCATCGCCGGCGGCGAACTCCTCCAAGGAAATGGAACACTCTGAGTTCGCCGCAACGTCGCCGCTGCCGTAGATAATGATCGGTATGTGGACAATGTCCCTCCTATCTTCGCTCTGGAAGAACTCTCGGATCCAATCTTGGGTCATTATAGCAATGAGGATGGCTATTACCATGAGGATGATGAGGATCGTGAGTGTTGCGACATGGGAGTCCAATATGGTGTTTGCTATGTAAGTGACGTTGGAGGTGTGTGAGGAAGGCGGGGACATTATCTTTTGTTTTTTTCTTTTTGGGGGGCAGAAGAAATCGGCTGTTTAACCGATCGTTCACAATTTTTTTTATGGTTTATCTAGTTTATTTAAACGATCCATCCATTCTCAAATTAACCGATTAGTTGATTTTCACATTTGTTAATCAGTTCACTCATTCTCTTAACTAATTTTTTTTAATCAAATTAGAAAAGTGCATGTATTTTGCACGTGATTAACAAAGAAATATCGATTTTACCTGCTTTTACATTGAGTTTATCATTTCTTTTTTGTTATTTAACCCGTTCGTTCACAATTTTTTTATGGTTTATCCAGTTTATTTTAAAGATCCATCCATTCTCAAGTTAAGCTATTAGTTGATTTACACATTTGTTAACCAGTTCACTCATTCTCTTAACTAATTTCTTTTAATCAAATTAGAAAAGTGCACGTGATTAACTATAATTTTTTGTAAACTTACAATGAAATATCGATTTTACATGCTTTTACATAGAGTTTATCATTTCTTTTTTGTTATTTTTTTTGGAAATTGCAATAGTACCCCTCTCTTTACCAGATTACATAAGTGGCCCAAATAAAATAATTTAAGCCAAAAATTTTAACAAAATTCAAATCTTTTCATAAATTTTCATAGATCTACAACAATCCAAAAATACATGCTTTCATAAGCTAAAATAATCAAGTAAAGGAACATGCATGAATGCATATGAAAAGTTGAACACATCTAATTAGATTAGTTATCATCACTACTCAAATCAACTTCAATTAGAAGCATTGATTACAATAACGTAACTAAGAATAGGAGTACGTTAAAACTAGCTAAACAAAGTCATTTTTCCTCACTAAAGCCATTAAACAAAGTCATTTTTCCTCACTAAAGCCATTAAACAAAGTCCTTTTTCCTCACTAAAGCCATTAAACAAAGTCCTTTTTCCTCACTACGGCTCCACGACCAAGGTCCGACGGCAGTTTGGACACGTTGGCTGTTCCCTCAGCCATGAATCGATGCATTTGACATGAAATCCGTGTCCGCACTGTGGCAGAACACGGAGTCCATCGCCGGCGGCGAACTCCTCCAAGCAAATGGAACACTCGGAGTTCGCCGCAACGTCGCCGCTGCCGTAGATAATGATCGGTATGTGGACAATGTCCCTCCTATCTTCGCTCTGGAAGAACTCTCGGATCCAATCTTGGCTCATTATAGCAATGAGGATGGCTATTACCATGAGGATGATGAGGATCGTGAGTGTTGCGACATGGGAGTCCAATATGGTGTTTGCTATGTAAGTGAAGTTGGAGGTGTGTGAGGAAGGCGGGGACATTATCTTTTGTTTTTTTCTTTTTGGGGGGCAGAAGAAATCGGCTGTTTAACCGATCGTTCACAATTTTTTTTATGGTTTATCTAGTTTATTTAAACGATCCATCCATTATCAAATTAACCGATTAGTTGATTTTCACATTTGTTAATCAGTTCACTCATTCTCTTAACTAATTTTTTTTAATCAAATTAGAAAAGTGCACGTATTTTGCACGTGATTAACAAAGAAATATCGATTTTACCTGTTTTTACATTGAGTTTATCATTTCTTTTTTGTTATTTAACCCGTTCGTTCACAATTTTTTTATGGTTTATCCAGTTTATTTTGAAGATCCATCCATTCTCAAGTTAAGCTATTAGTTGATTTTCACATTTGTTAACCAGTTCACTCATTCTCTTAACTAATTTCTTTTAATCAAATTAGAAAAGTGCACGTGATTAACTATAATTTTTTGTAAACTTACAATGAAATATCGATTTTACATGCTTTTACATTGAGTTTATCATTTCTTTTTTGTTATTTTAACTCGTTCGTTCACAATTTTTTTATGGTGTATCCATTTTATTCCATCCATTCTCAAGTTAACCCATTTGTTGATTTTCACATTTATTAATCAGTTTACTCATACTCTCCTGTTTAACCCAATTTTAGTCTGATTTTACTTATTCTTTTGCTTATTTAACATATTTTCTCACATATTTCACCTTTTTTTTTTTTTTTGCCAAAACTAATTTTTTTTTCTCTTATCGATTTGATCTATTTTTTTGTTATCCCGTGTTAGCCGATGTCATTTGATTTTTTTTACTGGTTTTGCCCATTTTTTTGCCGGTTTTACCCATTTTTTTGGGTTAACTTTTTTTTTTTTTTATCAATTCACCGTTTTTTTTGTTTAACTCGCTTTTCTTTCTATATGATCAATTTTCCTATTAATTCTACTATTTTTATCATATTTTTTTGATCGAATTGTTGATTTTAACAATTTCTATCTTTTGACGTTTTTGGGCTTAAGCAAATTATACATTTTTACTTAACTAAATAGTACCTTTTTTTATTCATGTAGCATGAATGTGATATAATTTTTTTTAGTCTCTTAATATTTTTGAGGTTCCTTTATAAGTAAGTAACTTTTTAACAACTTTTCAAAGAAATTTTTAAAGAAATATAGAATAATTTTTTTTTTGTTATCATTAATATTTTAATGAGTTATAAAACTTTAAAAGATAATTATAAGGTTGATGTATGATAGACTTCTTGTCAAATTATACTTTTAGGATTTTTTTATTTACTTTTTTGCCATAAAATTAAATATCACAATATAATTTTAAAATAGGGGTATATTAGTCTTCACAAAAAAGGGAAGAAATTTCCTTAAGCCAACTCGTACTTTTATATGTATATAAAATAAATATAAATATAAATAATAATAAATAAATATAAATAAATATAAATATAAATAAATAGATATAGAATAGATAGATATAGATAGATAGATATAGATTATGCAGTTATGTTGATTTTTCTTTATCTCGATTTTTGAACCATTTATTTAGTGGGACTCTTAAGAATAGCTAGTATATGTATTCATCTTTTGTTGGGAAAAAGGTTGCTTATCTTAAGTTAGTTTTTGTCACTTCATCTTACCTTAAAAAAGTTATCGAGTTTGCTACCGAAAAATTCTTCGGCCCCTACGATAATGGTCTAGCTCCACCACTGATTACCACTATATTTTGATTGACTCACCTTGAGGAACAAGAAAAAAACACTTACACTATACAGAGTGAGAGTGAGTGTTGTGTGTTTGTAGAAACTAAGATTTTAAAGAAGATGAAGTCCATGAAAGATGATAACAATAATATGAAGTCCAACAACATTAAGAACACTTCTTCTAATTCCATTTGTTATGGAGTAGACTTTCACTCAATAATGCCCCTCAAATCACATTCACATGGTAACTAGTTAACCCTTTTTTTTTTCTTTTTTTTCCAATTTAATTCCTCTGTTATTTTTTTTTATATATATATACTGACTCTTAATTTTTATTTTTATGAAGGTATGGTGCCAATAAGGGTGGAGGACTGCTCCAACATGTTATTAAGCCTAGACACTACTACTGCAACATTATATAATCATCATCATCATCATATTATTCATGATGATTATTATTCTGGGCTCAACTACAAAGATTTCTTTCAGACAACAACAACAACAACAACAAGAAGAAATGAACTTCAAGAACAGAATATTAGTAATAAGCAACAACCTCAAATTCCTGTTAATGAGGGTGAATTAGTAATTCCATGCTTTACTAATGGTAGTGATTTACAATCTTCAACAACCAAGAAGAGAGGTTTTGAAGAAATTGCACCTATTAAGCAAAGTGTTAGTGTTCATACCAAATCCATTGACACTTTTGGACAAAGAACATCACAGTACAGAGGTGTAACAAGGTACCTACGTACATATCATTATTTTAAATTAAAGACTCAATTAATCTTTAGTAAAATTAATTGCATAATTTTCATTTTTTTTCCCTTAACCACACTACTATAGCTAATCTGTTTTCAAGATTTGGTTTTTGGTTTATTGGTCAGAAGCACAGGTTAGAATTTCTATACATTTCCACGAAACATCGAGAAGTTAATGTTTTTCCGAATGTTATTTTAAAAGTTCTCGACAAGTTTCTAATATCTAACTGATGGTAACATTACTAGAAAACGTAATTTTTAATGCATGGTCGGAAGTCAAGATCGTTTCGTTTATATTCATTTAAATATCTTTTGTTGTTAATTTCATGCAGACATAGGTGGACCGGTAGGTATGAAGCTCATCTATGGGACAATAGTTGCAAGAAGGAAGGGCAGACTAGAAAAGGAAGACAAGGTAGAAATTAATTAAAGAAATTCCATATATATATATATATACACAATAATTCTTGTACTTTGATATTTTTGTGCTCCATTTTAATTTTCGAACTCTTGGTAATGGTATCATTTGATTTTGTTTCGGATATGGTGTTCCCGTGAAATCCTACAAACTCCAGTTTATCTTGGTAAGATTAATATACTAAATACTTTTACATATAGTTTATTACTATGATTTACCCGGGATGAATTTTATATTACATGCTCATGCCATGTCATAGAAAATTAATCTCGAGTGTAATTTACCTTTTTCTTTTTTTCTTAATAAAAACATTAATTTCAGGAGGTTATGATATGGAAGAGAAAGCTGCTAGAGCTTATGATCTAGCTGCACTAAAATATTGGGGGCCATCTACTAATATAAACTTTCCGGTTATATATACTCCTACATTTCATTTTTACTTCTTTTTGTTATCAATTTATATCTAACTACTATTTTTTTTTCTTTTTTAATTTTTGTTTGCAGTTGGAGAACTACAGCCAAGAGCTTGAGGAAATGAAGAACATGACCCGACAAGAACATGTGGCCCAATTGAGAAGGTGAGGAATGAATGTTGGATTGATATTGCTTTTAATTAGATTTTGAACAGAATAAAAATGTTAATTAACTTGATTTTTTTTTCCCATTTTTTCAGGAAAAGTAGTGGATTTTCTAGAGGTGCTTCAATATACAGAGGTGTCACAAGGTCAAATTATAAAATTTCCTCAACCTTTTAATTAGAGAATTATGTAAACTCATATAATAGTGAAGTAATTAATTTAATACTAACATTTATTTAATATTTCTTAAAATAGACATCATCAGCATGGAAGATGGCAAGCTAGGATTGGTAGAGTTGCTGGTAATAAGGACCTCTACCTTGGAACTTTCAGTAAGTTAATTTTCACCACTCCTCAACTCTTTTTTATGCCTTTTTTAAAATACTCATATGTATGTATCTATGTATATAGTGTGTGACCCAAATCTAAGTTTAATTCATGGAATAATTGCTGCCAAAATCATAACCTATTAATACTGTCAATATTCATTTCTATTTTTTTGTATAAAATTTGAGGCACTCTATTCTATTCCCAATTCTGAGTCTCTGCCATGGGATAATTGTTGTCTGGCAAGTAATGATTGTTGCGTATATAAAAAATTCAGGCACACAAGAAGAAGCTGGTGAAGCTTATGACATTGCTGCAATCAAGTTCAGGGGTGCTAATGCAGTTACTAATTTCGACATATCTCGATACGATGTGGAGAAAATAATGGCTAGTAACACTCTGCCTACGGGGCACGTAGCCTGCAGGCGAAACAAGGAGACGGAGGCTAATGCAAAACTGCCCGTGGCCACGGTTCAGAGAAGAGAGGAATTTGCATCATTTGAATCATCACATGGACATGGTGGTGTAAAAACAATGAATCTTGGAAATTACCAAATTGCCCTGCAAAATCTGTTTGGTATTGATTCGACTCAAACAATGGTGGAGGAGGAATAGACTACGCCGGTTGGACAACTTCTAATCGAGCCGTGCAACTTTTCATTTAGACTAGAAAAATTGTAGGATTTGGGATCCATGCATCTGTTTTTAGTTAAATGTTTAGAAACTTTTCCAAATTTGGAAAAAAAGTGCTCATATTTGAATTAAGTTTTTTGCAAAAATGGAATTGAGAGGGGTCTGATCTAATGATTAATTTGTGTGCAAAATTGAATGATGCTTTTCCTTTATACTTTCAAGTTACTGTCAAGTACAATAACCAGCTAATGTTCCCAGTAATAAGGCTAGTGCTTTGACCATGCCAACAATATACAATCATAGCAATTTTCCTTCTTTTTATTTAAAAACTTTATCCAAAGTAAAAAAGACATTTAATTTCCTCCCATAATTCAAAAAGGAGTGGAAGAAGATTCTCTTTTAGTTGGGATACTTTTGGATTTATGGGGCATTCATGATTAGTTATGCTTCAATCTACTGTTCAATGGTGCACTAAAGGTTTTTAATTTTTTTCCTCTTCCCTCCACTTGTTGCTACATATGTTGGAGTTAAAAGCAAATCTATGTCCTTATATGGCACTTACTACAAATTAATTTCCCCTAAGTAAACAATATATATAATCGATTGTGTATCATTTAAAAAAAGAGAGAATTGCATTTTTGGTACACAGCTATAGGTTAATTCCCACTTTTGGTACACAGCTTTATATGTCCAACACATTTGGTACACCTCTTTAATAAAGTTCGACACATTTGGTACAACCGTTAAATAAATTGCAAAATCACCGTTAATTCCGTTACTTCGACACATTTGGTACACCTCTTTTACAAAATTGACATGTGCGCGGCACATGGCTGCCAAAAAAAAAAATTAAACTTGATAAACTTTTATAAAAATTATCATATGTATTTATTATATTTATCATATCATATTTATATAATGATAAAAAAATATAATAAACTATATAATGTCATTTATAGTTTAATACTGGAAGAAGAATAAAATATAATAAACAAGTTTATCAAGTTTCAATTTTTAAAAATTATTTATAAAAATAGTTTATTATTTTTATAGTTTATTATTTATAATAAAAAATATGTCTTTATTATTTATATGACATGTAAAATATAATAAACTATATATTGTCATTTATAGTTTAATATTGGAAGAAGAATAAAATATAATAAAAAAGTTTATCAAGTTTCAATTTTTAAAAATTATTTATAAAAATAGTTTATTATTTTTATAGTTTATTATTTATAAAAATTATTAAAAAATGTGTATTTATTATTTATAAGACATGTAAAATATAATAAACTATATAATGTCATTCATAGTTTAATATTGCAAGAAGAATAAAATATAATAAACAAGTTACTTTAATTTATCATATTAATAAAAATTATTAAAAAATATGTATTTATTATTTATATGACATGTAAAATATAATAAACTATAATGTCATTTATAGTTTAATATTGGAAGAAGAATAAAATATAATAAAAAAGTTTATCAAGTTTCAAAATTTTTTTTTTCTGGGCAGCCATGTGCCGCGCGCATGCCAATTTTGTAAAAGAGGTGTACCAAATGTGTCGAACTAACGGAATTAACGGTGATTTTGCAATTTATTTAACGGTTGTACCAAATGTGTCGAACTTTGTTAAAGAGGTGTACCAAATGTGTTGTACACATAAAGCTGTGTACCAAAAGTGGGAATTGACCTATAGCTGTGTACCAAAAATGCAATTCTCTCTTTAAAAAAATCATTTTCACCTATTCTTAGGCCATTTTCAGCCGTTCGGGAACTCCCGCCACGACCCGAGACACCACCAACCCCCTGAGACATCGTCTCGAACCGCCAGGGGGTGGTACTATATTAAAAAAATTATATATTCCCCGCTCTCACCTTATTATCAATAATAATAACAACAACAATGTTGTTAACTTAAATTAAAATATGAAAAATTAAATTTTATATATTTATACATTTTGTCCAAATTTTACTTTCGAAGATAAATTTAAAGATTCAAAATTAAAACTAATAATGTTACATCTTTAATTTAATATATAATGTCAATAAGTTTTGTACAAAATTTATAAATAAATTTGTCCATTTTTAGTTATTCTTTTATATTTAGTTAAAAAATAAAAAAATATATATATGCATAAGCAGGTGGTGTCAAGTGGCGTCAACTGCTTGCTCGGGTGTGATGGACTCTCTGCTAGCGAGTCCAGCAACCCGGGGCTTGCCCTGAAGCGTCCACGGGGTGGGTTGGAGATGCCCTTAATGGCAGGGTTTAGGGCTTTGTCGGGGAAACAATAATTAGAAGTATTTGATTCGTTACAAAGATGGCAATAGTTTTCGTTTTTTTTCTTTTCCAATTTCCAATGTACTTGGACAAATTCTCAACAAACCAAGTTAATTAATTGTTGAAAGCGGAAATTATATTTTTTTTGAAAAATAAATAAATAAAAGAGAGAGAATTTATCTCTTCTTTAGATCTACTCATCTACACTTCTTCATTAACCAATTTGAATTAATTACAGTAGAAAGTTTATAAAGTGGTTAAGGACCAATGTTATATTTAATTAACCACTTTATAAACTTTTCTACTGTAATTTTCTGCACTCTCTAATATTTGATTTTTTTTTTCTCACGTAACTCCTAACAGTCATCTAATGATCAAAAGTTGTGAAATAAGTAAGAAAAAAGTTAAAAAAAGAAAAAGATTAAACAATTAAATTTAGAGAGTGAAATGCATGAGAGAAAATTTTCTAATTTCGGGGGGAAATAAAGACGTGTGTGTGTGTGCGCGAGTCAATGTGACATCCTGGGAAATTCATTGCGAGTTGCGACCAATAGACTAAGTTTATTTTGCATTTGTGGTTTATGTAATTATTGGTCAGAAGTCTTAATAAAGAAGCAAAAAAGTAAATCCTCGATATTGGTTTGTATTCAAAAAAATTAGATGAGTGATTGACGTAGATATCGTATTGTCTAAATTTAGGTTAAAAGTGGCCCATGAAAATTGAAAGGGCAACTTTTTCTTCATATTTAGTTGATCTTATAATCATGATGTTCTTTGTCCTATTCTTATCAGTTAAGATAACTAGCTGGCCATAAATGTAATGAACACAGCATTTTCCTTCTTAATCACTAATTAAGATTCTTACATTTAATTAGTTTGAGTTTGTTGTCATACATTACCATTTTGTATCCGGCAGGTTAACTTTTTAAGTACATTGTCTGAATGGATATATTTTATAATAATATCAAATATGTAGTTACACACGTGATCAGTATTGCTACGATAATTAAATTTGGCATTAAAAAGTTTGATTCAAAGGACAAATAAAGGCGAAAATTGAATATCCACCACCGGAATAGTTTACCTACATATTTATGTTATACTTCTCCATTGAAATAAATTAATTCGTTCAGAAAGAATTTCAGAATCGTCGATCGTAAATGAGGTCCTGAGGAGTAATGTATTTGCGAGTTGAATTTAAATTAACAATTGGAAAATAAAAAATCCATTGGAAACTCATATAATCAATCTACTCAATGGAATTTTTGCCCCAAAAGTCTTCAGGTTGACAATTTTACCATTAGTCACACAAATTTGAAGTAACTTTGAAATTTTTTCGATATAAATGAACATCCATTGTGACCCGCATGTGATGTTTACTGCTCAATTAGACCGAAAAGTCCCAAAATGTCTTAAAATTTATGAAGAGGTAAAGTTTCCCGACAATTTCTTCTATCACCATATGCTTTAAAGGATGAACCCGCAGATCTGCCAACCTAATTTTAGCAGTTTATCATTCTTCTTTGTCTCCAATTCTTTTGTTTATCATTTCATTTGGAATCTAAGAGTATATGCTCTGAGAATTGGACAAGATTATGTCCTAGTACAATTAAGTATCGGTATCTACTACAAATTATAATATCTAATCTACCCCGTGAAAATGATTGGTCTGCTTTTATGGTTTTAATTTTCAAAAAAATAGGTCAAAAGATTTTTACATATGTTCCCTTCCCTCTAGGATTTGTTTCCTATAAGCTATAAGAGCATCACCAGTGGTGTACCCATATGGGAGCCCAAATTAGTTTAGGTCCAAAATTTGCAAAAAGTATCTCACAGTGGAGGCCCTAAAGGGAAGTGCAAAATGCACCCAGAACCCATTTACTTCCAATTGAACCCAAATTTGAGCCCTCAAAATTGCTGAACCCATTTTCAACATCCAATCATAAATTGACACGTATACGATGTGGGAAAAAAATCTGATAAGAAATTTCAACAAAAAAATCTTATACGAAATCTCAGTATCTAATCATAAATTGACACGCAGATAAAAATATTATCACAAAACTTTTTAAAATATAATATCAAATTTCGATTCAAATGGATAAAAAAGCATATCAAAGATAGGATAATGATTACATAAAATATAAATCCGCACTTGAAAAAAATAATGAAGACACCATCAATGAGTTAATTGTCTACAATTAATAATTATTAAAAAATTACAAATATTTTGAATTTTATTTATTTTTTCTTTAGTCCAAAATTACTTTTGATTGTATTTTTAAATAGATTTTAATTTTAAGTTAGTGAAATAAATTTAATTTAAATTGATTTTAAAAATGGGTTCACACTTTTGATGTCTATTGCTGCAGAAAAAAACTTTTTCAGAGAGTGCAAAACACTGTAACAGGGTGCATATGAAGAATTTGGGTCCAATATTTGGGTACACCACTGGTGATGCTCTAACATGAAACTCTGACCTTGTCTCATAATTTATTGTATAAGAAATACTTAAGGAACATGAATAAAAAAAATTGCATTTGGTGCAATAAACATTTTACAGAAAAAAATTGAGAAGGTTTTTTATAACACATAAGAGGATCGTGCATTTGCCCTAAAAAAATTTAGAAGATGAAAATGACTATAGATTCATTTTATTGATATTTCTGAATTAAAAATTGTGTCTAGCCTTGAGTGGTTATTTGATAAACACACTAAAATTTGTATGTTAAAGTACATGTATTAGACTCTAACACTGTTTTCTAGACCTTTTGCCTTTGGAAAATTGATTAAGAAAAATACTAACAAGTATTTATTGTTTCCAATACATTGTCTTCTTAATTAGTTTAATGTTTCAAAGTTCTTTTCCTACGAGGTCAAAAATTAATTTTAAAAAATGAAATCCAGGAAGATGATAAATTCATAGGATATAAATCAAATGTAGGTGTTACAAGTTCATCTATTATTATGATAAGTCTACCAACTATAACATTTTTTATGTAATTTATTGTGTGTGGATCATGAGTAAAAGTTTTTGTTTGCAATTTATGTATAAAGTTGTATTATAAGATCCTTTTAAGGCTATCAACGGATTGATTCGGACTAGATTTAGATCTTACTCGGGTTAACTATTACAATTTTATCATAATTTGATCGAGTATCATAACTTTTATTTTTAATTCACTTACTTTATACATATTAATTTGATCACTTACTTCAAATGATTTAACATATTAATTTGAAAAAACAATAATATTGATATAAATATATCAAAATTAATACATGTTGTTAGATAAAAAAATATACGTACAAATAGTATTATTAATGAATTATTAACTAATACTTATCTTTAAATTAATGATAAAACATCATATAACGTTATTTATCTTAATAAAATATCATATAAACAAATTATTATTAAAAAATATATTTAACGGATTTGATCGACATATATTCATTTTATTTTTAATTCATTACAAATCGTCATAAACGAATCATAAATGTGCCTGACCGAATTTTAACAATTGATATCCACCCATTGACAGTCCTTTACCTTTTGTAGTGAAGGACTAGCAAGTTTTGAACTTATGGAAATTGAATTTATTGGGCCATAAATAATACAGTTCGTTTTTTTGGTGAATTGAAAAGGCCCAAGTCAATAACGAAAGCACGTACATATGAGGGCTACCGGAAATAATGCGTTTCATATAAAGGAAAAGAAAGGTGTTTTTTTTTTTTTTTTAACATAAAAGTAATGAAAAGTTGAAAACAACATCAATATTTTTTGTTAACATAAAATAATGAAAAGTTGAAAAGTAATGATTTTTTTTTGTTGAATCATTAACAAGCATATCTATTTGGGGCAAAATAAATAAATAATTCAACCATTTTAGTTGAAAAAATAACTATTTAACAAAAATAATGGACATATTAAGTCTAGGCTATAGTAGGTTACGCCACCAACCTCATTAATTCTGCTATCTATTTGCTCGCGTTGCTTGTTAATTATATCTCGATAGACGGCGACAGGCTTTAATAATAGTATTGGTAATATTTTATTTTGAGCATTTGAAGTTTTGAATTGTAAGTAGGGGTGGGCACGGGGCGGGTTTGAGATGGGTTCGGGGCTAGAGATATGGGTATAATAAATTTCGGGATTGACACTTCTCATCCCAAACCCGTCCCGTAATAATTCGGGTATCCGAAAGCGGGTACCCGAATTATTGCGGGACATGACGGGACAGGATTACGGATCCCATATTATTTTTATTCATCAACTTTTCGTCCCCCAAACAAAATAATATTACAATATCACGTAATTATATTTCGTCATTTTCCTTTTGCTAAATCGTATAACTTTTAACTCATTATTACATTAAACATGTCATCAATTTATCATAACGACTATTTCAAATATATCCAAATGCGATCACAAAGTGAAAACATATAATGAGCAAATGATAAAATACGATCAATATCGAGTCTCAATAAGAAACTCCAATCCAAATACTATCTATAGTTATACCAAAATAATTTATCCAAGCGCACACTTAAATTACGCAAAAGTTATAAATTTTTAAAATAACTATAAGTCTAAAATCATATAATGACCCATAATATTGATTACTAATAACTAATGAAAGATTTAAAAGAAATATTAGGGTAAAGTAAAAAGGTTCATTTATTAGATATTGTTAATTAATTATATAAATAAAGTGTATAAATTATATAACAATAATATTATATAGGCGGGTTCGGGTATTCGGGGTTGGAGAGACCAATCCCAAACCCGTCCCGTATTCCCATAATAAAATACGGGTATTCAAGTTCGGGTACCCAAACCCAAAAAATACTCGTCCCGTTCGGGTATTTTAAAAACGGGACGGGTCGAGTTTGGGTTACCCGAACCCAACGCCCACCCCTAATTGTAAGATAAAAAAATCGAGGGTAATTCATGGATTTCTTGACTAATATCATTATTAATGTTAAGAATATTAATTTAGCATAAATGAGAAAGAGGTAATCGACGTGTCTCATTAAAAAGACAATTCTACCCCGTCATTACTACAATAAACCTTTTAGATTCGATCGGGTATTATAAATTTATCGTTCATAATAAAGAAATGTTTTTAGTATCCAGATAACATTATTATGCCACGTCAATTGCACTTGTGCAATAAATAATAACATAAAAATCTCTAATAAGTGATTTCCTATTTTTAAAATGTTGAAGGTGCCAAGTTGCAAACCAATTGAACATGACAATATTTATTAAAATACTCAGTAGCTAAGCTCACTATTCAAATGTAATTTTCATGTAAAAGGAAGAGAACACTAGTAAAAACAAAACTTCCATTTCCAAAAACCAAATGGAATTATTGATAATCTAAATTAGACAGAGAAGAATTGTGCTGGCAAATTTCCAATAAACAAGATACTGGCTCTATTTGGTTAGGATGTCGTTTATGGGTGACATGTGCATGTTTTTTCACCAGGCCAGCCGTTACTATCTAAAGAAAACTCCTTTTTCCGGGACAAACAAACATTTCACATGTATCCAACTCAAAAAAATATGCTAAACCGTCCGATTCATTTCATTTATGACCACCCCTTCCCTTATTAATAATAATAAAAAAATAAATACTAATATAAAAAAAATAAAAATAATAATAATAATAAAATACTAATATCACAACATTTATCACTAGAAATTACTCCTACCTAACCACGCACACAAAGAGTGAATGTTCATTCAAGTTCTTAGCTGCCCTTTCAATAAACGAAGCTTCAATCATAAATCTTAATAAATTTCACTTTTGAGGTTCTGTTTGGTTCTTTTTTTTTTTTGTGAATGAAATGTTAAGAAAATATTTTGTATGTTTACATCATGTCAGAACATTTATTTTATTTTGATTCATTTCCATTTTATTTATCATTTTACTCCTTCAAATTCAAAAACCAAATATGAAATTATTTATCTGTGATGGAAAATTAGATCATCCTACTCGATATTCGGCTCAAGCTTATTTTGTAAAAATCCAACTACTTGAACTCGACTCGATTAAAATTCCTTTGAGTTTAGTTCATTTAACAATCAAACATAATTACAAACTCATTTATTCAATGCTAGTCGACAGTCTCAATTTACTTGCACCTCTTCCTCCATTCAATGCACAGTCCCATGATACAGATTCCCAAATTCTAACCATGTGACACTAGTTCAACAAGACATTCTGTAACCATGACAATAAACTTTTCAAGAGAAATGAAATCTCTTTCACTCTTTAAGTTAAAATTGAATGACTGAATATAAAAATATCCTTCAGTAGGTTGTGAGTTTCATGTCAAATTAGATTCTTGAGAAAAAATACAAACAAAAAGAAAGAAATACAACTGCCAATGTCATGTACAATCCTTTTAAATCCTCTTTCAATCTAAAAACAAGTGATGAAAAGAACATTATTAGATTCATAAAAAAGATACAAGGAATCCCTACCTCCTCCTACTGCCTCAGCAGCCATGAACAAATTTCATTTCGTGCTTCGATTTCTAAACAAGCAGTTCTTCTTACAAAAGAATATCACCCAAAAGAACAAAAGAATCCAATTTAAAAGGTACAAAACATAGAAATAAAATCTTATATAAACACGAGCATATCACCATTCTATCTTTGTTCCCACACAGGATGCCACACTCGAGTCCCATCAATTACCTTGTTTCGGCCATTCCCATGCAGTATCCACTTCTACCGATTATTTACATGCCGATTATTACACCTAGCTAATAACTAAAATTTACTCCACTTGCTCCCCAATTAAGTCTAATCCCACGAGCAAAAACGATACTCCTTGAAAAAGCAAGAAGTAAAAGTGGATCCCTTGAGCAGACAACAAACTTCTTGCAGCAGCAGTCAATAGTAAAAAAGCCAAAGCCAACTCCTTTGTGTATATCCTATTATGCTTCTTCTTCTTAGACTCCCTTTTCTCCTTCTGCATAACTTCCTCGCGCATTTCCTCTAAATTAGGCTCCGAGCTACCTCTTTGATGCTGCTTAGGTTGTTTCTCGACTAATGACACGAGATCACCCTCGGATGAGCGACCGGATTTTTTGGTGACTACCCACTCATAGGCACTTCCGAGTTGAAAAAGGCCAGAGACCATGGCATTGAACTTGGTTACGGACATAGTGTTTTCGAATAGAAGGTAAGGCACGATGAACGGGAATGACTTTGGTGCTGGTAGAATACTGAGAAATGACATGGTTGCGGGTACATAACAAACGACCCATGAGGGGAGAGTAGCCTCCGGAATAAACATTGTCATTGGTAGAATGATGCAGAAGAGGGTGAACGAGTAGAATGGGAGTATAAGTTTCCTTAGCAAGAAGAAGAGGAAAATTATGTTGCCTTTCTTCCATATACTTATCTGCATCATAAAACAAATAAATATCATCAAATTCATAATCTAGTGCTGTCAAAACAATAAATATGTACCATTGGCTACATCCACAGAATGAAAAGGGGTAGAAGCCTAATATTATTTCTTGATTATTAATTCACATTCACTAAATTATAGGTGAAGAATTGAAATATGTGCAAATAATAAGTGAAGGAAACTGTAAATCTAATCATGTAAATTCTTAACAAGAACGAACCCATTACTATTACACCAAAATCACATTGAGCTAAACACAAAAATACCCCATGTGCTTTGCCTAATTGATTAAAAAAAAAAACAAGTGTTCTTCTTTTATTGGCAAAAAACCACATTTGAAATTCCCTCAGAAGTCAATAGGGAGGTTATTGTCAATTTGTTTAGTGAATAGGGGATTATTGCCAATTTTCAAAGTTAACAGGGGGATTATCGATAAATTTTTAGGTTAAGAGGGGTGTTTTCGCATTTTTTGTAAGGGTATAATTGTCATTTTCCCTACGAAATATGTATTCTGGCATGAGAGGGGTTTTTTGCCAATAAAAAATAACAAGGGTTTTTTGGCTAATTAGGTAAAAAGAGGTACTTTTGCATTTCACTCAAATCACATACCTTGGACTGAATTATGGCCGGCAAGCAGAGCCGGAACAACTGCATTGGCCCCGAGTGCCATCTATGTTGTTGCTTCCTATAAGCTTCGTAAGATTCCGGCAATTCACATTGGCACTGAAAATTTAAAATAACATAAGCAACTAAAGAACTAGGTTCATAAACAGCCAAAAAAAGAAATAACTACCTCAACGTCATTGAGGAAGATGAATTTCCATCCATGAAGATGAGCTCGAACAGCAATGTCCATATCCTCAACTGTGGTCCTCTCTAACCATCCACCTGATTCTTCCAATGCCTTTATCCTCCACACGCCAGCAGTTCCATTAAACCCGAAAAAATTCAAGAAAATCCCATTAACTTGCTGCTCTACCTCAAAATGGAAAGCCAAGTTAATGAGCTGCAATCTTGTTAGTAGATTTTCATCTTTGTTCACAAATGACCACCTTGCTTGAACCAAACCTAGTTCCTCATTATCCTATGATTCAAAAAAGGAGAGCAAATAAATACTAATTCAAACTTGAATTCTGGTGTATCTATTAAATCAACTTGGGGATAAATAAATGAAATGAACATACCTTGAAGTGAGGGACAGTTCTTTGAAGAAAATCAGGGTTAGGCTGGAAATCAGCATCGAAAATGACAACAAATTCGTAATCTTTAACGTAGCTACAATTCATGGCAGACTTAAGATTGCCAGCTTTATATCCCTCTCTGTTAACTCTATGTCTGTATAAAATGTTGGCACCATTTTGCTGCCATTTAAGAACCTCCTCTTTTATCAAATACTGAGTAGTTGGGTCATCAGAATCATCCAAAACTTGAATCAGCATCTTCCCTTTAGGCCACTCCAAATTACACACAGTAGCTATAGATTGTTGATAAACCTATCACAATCACAAACAACAAATACCAATAAATTTACAACACTAGTAACTAAAACCATGGATCAAAATTTCAATAGATTTCCACTGCATACACTGAAAACTTTCTGTTTTTGAGTCTATAAAAAATATAAAGATATACAGTAGTTTCCAAATAAATTTTAACCCATGACTGAAAAAACTGAGAAAGCAAATTTTCAAACTGGGAATTTTTATAAAAAAGTTACCTCTTTTTCATTGCACATAGGGATCTGAACTAAAACCATAGGGAAATAACCATCTCCACCATCTCCAGACTCTAGATCTAGAAGGCCTTGTTTGGCAACTGGTTTAACATTCCTGAACTTAATCCAGAAGCAACCCAAACACAGAACTAACCTATCCAAGCTCTGTACAAGGAACAGCAAAATACACACATTTGCCAAAAACTGAAGCGGTGGAGCAAGATACTCAACCCGGATCAAAACCCACCTAGAATAAACCGAATCAAACAAATCCCTAACTGTAATTCCATTAGTTAGAGTGTAAAGATACTTCAACTGAAGATCCGGAGTTTTAAAATGCCATCCTTTGAAATATGCAGCAATTTCAAAACCAAGAAGTAACAAAGACAACCAAAGGAAGATCTTAATGCAAGTATAGAATCTCGACTTTACAGCTGGGTTTTCCGCGGTGGAGGTGTCGGTGGAGTCAGTCCGTCCGGCAGCCACGCGGCGGCGGACGATGGCGGTGAGAGAGAAGAATGCGGAGGCGATGGATGTAAGACAACCAGCTGCTTTATGAGCTTTTAGTAAAAGGACCCAAGTGAGCTGCTTGGCGTTCTTGTTCCGGCCACCCTTTTGAACGGCGTCGTTTGGGTACATGAAATCTTCTTCTGTAGGGGATTCTAGTTCCACCATAGACCAATTGTTTGGGTTATCCATTTTTACTACCACAGGTGTACCCCTGTGAGTTTCTTTAGCCCACCAGTACAAAGATGGAGCCATTGATTTCAAAATTTCCAAGAAAATGGCGTAAAGATTGGATTTTTTTACTTATTTTTTGTGGAAATGCTTGAGAAAATAAGAAATCTGAAATGGGTTTTGTTGTAGTGATAGTGAATGTTACAGAAACATCATTTGGGATGAAGAAACATTTGGATGAAGTTTATAAATGAATAAACTATACTATACTATAATTTATTAAACACTTCTATAGATATTTAGTAAAAATTCACTCAAAGAAAAGATATGTAGTAAAATTGTATGTATTCTGAGAAAGAATGGGGGGACTGAGAAGAACAGTACAAAGGGTGCTTCTATACATACATTATTAATATTATATATAAAAGGTCAGTCCTTTTATACATACAAAATAATGTACATTACATTCATTTACAGCTTGCAAACAAGTGAGATACATAAATTGATAAAGATGTAGAGAGAGAGAGAGAGAGAAAAGGATAACAGCTCAACACGTCTTTGATTTTGATTTCCAGGAGTGAAGTGAAATTGGAAAATCAAAATCAAGAAACACACAAAAAAAAAATTATTAATAAAAACAGAGAGCACGTTCTGTATCAAAATTCACCTTTCACCTCCACCACCAAACCCAATTCACAAAAAGAAATAGGGAATTAATATCTTTCACCTAAAATTTGTACAAATTAATGAAAAAACCAATCGAATGGGATGTTTGAAAAAGGAACAAAGGAATTGAGAACAAAAAATACCAATCAATGCGTTATGGAATACAAAAAGGGAAGAATGGAACTAAAAATCTAAAGAAAGATGACCTCATTAAAGAAATTGAATATCACCGACAGTGGATTGTGAGCAAATGGGTTATTATTTGTGGGTAATATTTTTTTTTTTTTATTTTCCACTTTTTAAGATTTTATACCAAATGAAAAAAAGCAAAATCCTGCTCAGAAATTAAATTTTATCTGTATATGGAATAAAATTTATATGCCCTAGGTCTTTTACCAACTATAGATTGATCGAAAATTAAAAATATAAATGAAAATCTAAAGTCAAAATTATCTCAAGAGACAGCATGTAATAATTAAAAACTTAACAAAAGGCAAGATTGACTGAGTTTTAAAAGGTAAACATTATTTAATATTGGAGAATTTGGAAACTTGAAACTTCCTTTAGTTTTTCCGCGTGGAGGATTAAATTAAGGCGTGTCGTGTGTTAGTATTTAAATTCAATGAATATCAATTAGGTAAAATTTTAAAAATCGTCTCAAACTAATTACTGATTTTGAATTTTCGTCCCAAACTATTTAGCTTAGCGAATTCCATCCCGTAATTTAATATTTCTTTGGAATATCGTCCCATCGTTAATTATAAAACGAAAACTGCGCATTTGCTGTTAAATTACCACATGGCTGCTTACGTGTCATGACGTGGTAAATTTTAATATGAATAATTATATAATAATGCAGAATTCGTCCCAAACTAATTACAAAATTGAACCGCCATTTTCATTAAATTAGAAATTAAAATTTTGGACTAAATTCATAAAATATGGTAAATTATGGGACAAAATTCCTCGAGTTGATATAGTATTATAGTTTGGGACGAAAAATTAAAATTAATAATTAATTTGGAACAATATTTCAAACAAATATTAAATTGTGGGACGAAATTCGATGAAAAAATATAATTTGGGACTAAAATTCAAAATCACTAATTAGTTTAGAATGTTTTCTACAATTTTACCTATCAAATATTATAAATTAGATAGACTTAAGTAATGTAAAATAAAAAATATATAAAATATAATGAAGTCCATGCAATATAGTAGCCAAATCTTGCGTTTGAAGGGGAAAACTTCCTTATTTTAACTTATTTTAAACTCACAACGGATCAATCTAACAATCAATCTTGTAATTTCTAACCTTTTCTAAAAATATTATTTAATCAAAATAGTCAATGTATTTTTTAAATATGCAATCTAACAATCAATCTTGTAAATTCTAACTTATAAACAATAAAATAATATTTAGTCAAAATTCTCGATATATTTTTTAAATATGCAAATATGAATTCTTTTTAGTTTATCTGATTTTATGAAAATGACATTTTTCTTTCGATGATGATTGTTAGAAGACTAGTGTAGAGAGATTAGACGAGAAAATATTGGCAGCCACAATGGATTTTGAATGAGTATTTGTGTACTTTCACTACTAAAATAGAACGCATTATTTACGCCGAAGACAATGCACAAACCAAATCTACGACTTGAAAACTACATAATGCTTTTCTTGTATAACTGTATCCCCTTTCCGGGATTGATTAATTAAGGAAAATAAAGTATGAAAATAAAATCCTTTTTGGTATTTACTATTTATTGACTAGTGTAAACCTAATTAGGAAATTTGGAACAAATTCTCGTAGTGAATAGGAAAACTTGCATAGACAAAATTAGAGGTAGCTCCGGAAAAAGTTATTTTCTTTTTAAAAGTTTCATTTTGTTGGCAAAGTAGTCAAGTACTAAGGGGTACCGGTGTTTGGAGAAGCTCCTGCTTTTGTTGAAAAAGAAGCAGTTGGTGTTTTTCAAATTTTCAGTTCATGGAACACAATAAATAATTTGTAGAAAATTAATAAAATTTTGGGACATTAATTAAAAAAATAAATCATGTATCATAATCTATAAGGAATCATGCTACAATAATTTGCATGTATGATATAGGGCACATAAATGTATCTTTTTGGTCACGAGAAAATGAAATGTGTCTAGAGGAGATGAAATCATGATATATTAAATGTGCGATACTTGATAGACATACAATCATGGCTAAAACACACCGTACCGCCTCCATTTTCCCTCTATTACCAAGCAATGATTGTAGATAGATACGATTATGTAGCAACAAGGCTTTTATGCCCCATTTATTCATCTCTCATTTATGTACGAGTGTTCTTCGCCTCCATATCTATCATCGTCTTGATCTTATTAATACTCTTTTGGATCTGATCATGTTCTTCCGTTGAATGAGAAGATGACCGCTTCAGAGGAGAGAGCATTTTTCAAATCACAATGTGAAAAAAAAAATCAAAAAAGTAACTTTTTATTTGAAATAGGTTCAAGTTTACTTGATTCATACTGAAGTCGAGATGAATGTTTGTTAAAACAAAAACTTTTATGGAGTACTTGTTATTAATTAAGAACTAATTTTCTAGGACAATGTGATAGACAAATGTCCTTAGGAACTTGGAAGTGGGATTACTGCATGACAGCTTTGGCATATATATGATTACTCACAAAACCTTAAAGAACTGCAGAAGCTTCGGCAACCCTACTAGATAATAAGACATAAACAACATTAAGTACTATATATATTTATTATATAAAAGGGAAAATAGAATAATAAAAAGAAATAATATATAAAGAAAAGTTTGGAAATGTAGTGCCCCATATGAGTGATAGAGATTTTCTAATTGTAATGTGTTAGGTGTCGTAAAAAGACGTTGTTATTATAATATAATTGATCATTATATTCAAAAGTTCCATATAATGCTTATATGAATGGAGGGTCATGCATCCAATTATATATATACTTATATAAACTAAAATTTTGTAGGATATATTGACTGCTTTTATCAAAATTTTGGGTTTTTTTATTTCTTGTGTAACAATGTAAATTTTGTTACATAATGTACCTTGTCATTTTATTAAAAAAAGAAAACGTAAAAAAGGAAAGGAAAGATATAGCCATACACATCACATACTACTCTTGCCTCAGTCTTCTTTGGCCTGTTGATTGCCTAATTATTGGTAACAATGGTTTGTATGTGATTAAATTACTATTGATAATTTTATCAAAAAATGTTGATTTAATGTTCAGCCCGTGCTAGGTGTATATTGTCTGGCTTTGCATTTTATGAAAAATAAAGTTTAATGTGGCAATGATTGTGACCGCTCACCAAATTATTTTAAATGATCATCTTACATTTCCAGATTTGTCGGGGAGTACCATTTCTTTTTCTTTTTCCCCACACTTTGAATCCAATGCAAAACGTGCAACATATTTGAGTTTTGCACTTTCTAACCTCAAAAAGATAAGACGGCTAACTTTGGCTAAATCATAATAATTTTCAACTAGAGCAAAAATATACTCCTACGAATTAATTTACAAGCTTGTTAAACATTTGTAATATATTTTTTCTATTTTATTGTTAATTTTTCCATTCCTTCCTCACAAATATTGTCTGCCCTGCAAGCCAATGAAATAGCTTGTAATAAGAACGTTATTCTATCTTGAAAGAATCTTTAATTTATCAATTAATACGAATTGTTTATTTTATTGAGAATTCATAATATAAACAAATGGCCAACTTCATCTTTCGCGAACACATTTAAGCGATTGGTTGAAACTCTGAGATCACACATGACTACGGGACTATACACTTTAGGACTGAGTGTGGTCTATCATGAAACAGTTTCAAAGGTCGTGATCTCGAAAATGTTCCAAATCATAGATTCATGTCGAGACGGGGTATCGAATGAATCGTCAAGACTTGTACGATTATGCATGATTCACTTGAAGTGAATTTGTTGTTGTTTCATGAACAAGACATTGTTAATGTCAGTGCATATGACTAGGTGGTTCGATAGGGGATCGGACGCATCGAACGACCCGAACAGAGAGACCCATTGTGGAAGTGCGTAAAAAGCATATCGGTGGTGGGATGTCTCTCAAGACTTATAACAGTGTACGATTTAGTCCTTAGATTTGAGGTGCTAGGACGAATTCGGTATACGGGTGTGCGTACTTTGATTTAGGAGCCGGTCACATAGCTTGTCCATTGTGCGCCTACGTTGGGTACGTATAGTCGTATGCGTGGATGGTTAGCATCAATATAGGATCTGCCGACTCATTGTAATGGATGAGGGAATTTCCTGTACATTCTTAGATGATACATTCCGAGAAATCCATGGCCATGGTCAGTGACGGATTTGGAAAAGGGTTTCCAGATTTAGCAGTCACACTGGAAGTATTATCCTGAATTAGAAAGTACAGAATCGAGATGATTAGAGTTGCCGACCAATTCACACACCCTAGGTCTCGATCGGAAAATTAGTCGTTAGAGGGACCGTATGTACATGGTACTTATAAGAGGTTTAAGGTTCACTAAAGTCAATTCACCTGAAGTTGGGCCTCATGGGCTTGTGGCTAGACATCGACCATGAGGTGTGGGTACTCCTGAATTGATGGAAGATCAATTCTGGAGTGGTCAATTAAAAGTAGTTTAATTGATCGGAGCAATTAATTATTTAATTAATTGCTCATTAATTAAATCACATAAATGTGAGCATGCGGCCAATTGATGGTGAACCTAGAGGGTCACACACAAAAGCTGAAACTGTGATAGTCAGTTGTAGAACGAATTGATTTAAATGAGTTAAATCAAAGTAAAGAATTAAAGGGTTAATTCTTGGAGAGAGAAAATTAATTAGATTTATCTAATTAATTAAATTAAATTAAATTAAATCTTTAATTAGATTTATTGGTTTATTTAATTAAAGTATTAATTGAATAAATGGGTCATTTAATTAAAGTGGTTAATTAAATGACTTTGGCTATTTAATTAAAGGAACTAATTAAATAGAGGGATGGGCCAACTTATCTGATGACCCATTAGCTAAGAGAAGATATGGTTAGGGATAGGGTTTGAACTCTTCTATAAAAAGAAGTCTTGGAGACTCAAAACCCTAAGGAAGCAAAACACTAAAAACCCTAACCTCTCTTCTCTCTTGGCCGCCGCCCCCTCTCCCATTCAGCCCTAGCCGTGCACCGCCTCTCTCCTTCTTCCGATCTAAAGTGATTAAAGTGATTGCAAAACCCTAAGGAAGCAAAACACTAAAAACCCTAACCTCTCTTGAACTGCATTTCTCCTAGTTCTTAGCCTGAGGATTAAAGTGATTGCAGATCCAGCTGGTGTGGACTATTCTCTAGAGGCACAACACTTGGGGTGCTCTAGTTATCCGAAAAGAAGACCGGGGAAATCACCACCTTGCCTGTGGTGAGGTAAAATTGCAATTTTACCACTGTATTTATTTTAGTATTTGTGTGCTGAAATAAATTCAACCTTATTCATATGTGCTAATAAGATCCCTGGGATGTGGAGTATAAAATTTTTAAATTCCGCACCGTTGTAGTTGACAATTATACCCACAAAAAATTCCAATATTTGATTCCTCGTAACCCATCTTTGAAGACATTATACGCATGGCCAGATGTTTGAAAGTATTCAGACGCTACTATGTTTTTAGAGAAATTAACTATATTGGCATATTGCAAACCCTGTAGTGTTAAATACTTTCCTCTCTATTGTTCAGGTGTCTGATTTTATTCACGATTTTCAAAATTGGGAATTTAATTTATTTTTATTATAGGATCCATTTGCTTCTTTAGGATCCGATGATATTGATTATTATGAATTACCTATGGTGTTTCCTGGGAAAAAAATGTAATTAGAATGTCCTCTTCTAATTCAAATTAGGCGAGTTTAAGAAAGTCGCTCATTTTTCAAATTCAGTTGAGTTTAAATTTAGTTTGAACTTGATTTAACCAGCTTGAATGTCATTTATCAGCGGAGATCTTCTTTATTTGAACTCAGCTCAATAGACAGGAAGAAGAAAAATGATAAAATGTTGGAAGAATTATTCAAATTATCTCTTAAATTTATTATAATTAAAATGATCAACCTCTATATTTAAAAGTTACTCAAATTACCCCACGAGCTAATGGTTATCCACAAAATCTGATGTTGTAAAGTACCTGAATTCCCCTATGAGAATTGAAGAAATATGATCGTTACTTACTAGATCTACAATTACAAAACACATTACACATCAAAATTAATTACAAAAACCATCCCTTATGGCCCGTTTGGTTGTCTGTTTGGGAAAATTGTTGAAAAAAAGAAATAAAATGAAAGTGACTTTTAAAATATATGTCTGATTGTCAGGATTCTTTTTTTTTATATATATATATATATTTGGTTGTTAAGAAAGTTTATTTTGGCTTCTCACTTCTCAAAATGACTTCTTATGAATTTTTTTATAAAACTGAATTCTTGTAAATTTGAGATGAGTTTAGGGATTATCTTCTTATGAATATTTTTTTTTAATATGAAAGTTCAATTTTATAAGATTATGCAATTTTTGGTACATAATAATTAAAATCTTCAAATTGGTCTGCACGTGGTCTTATTCGAGTCAATTTGAAAATTTGGCAACAATTTAGACTAAAACCATCACTAAATTTGAAGATGTGGGGCTTTTTTGATAATCTGAAATGTTATGGGGTAAAATTATCAGTCAACATAAGTTATGACATCAACTTTGTAATTTGATTTAACTGCCACGTCACCACTTAACGGCAATTTTTAACGGCAGTACCAAATGTGTCACAATTTGTTAAAACGTGGTATCAAATGTTTTGAACACAAAAAACAGTGTAACAAAAGTGTGAATTGACTTAAAGTGCAGCACCAAAAATGCAACTCTCTCAATATTAAAAATAGAAAATGTTACATTAAATTTTATAGGCTTGATTTATCTATAAAATTACATTTAACAATAACTGACATAACAATTCATTCAATTTGAAAGTTAGTATATTATTATTATTATTATTATTATTATTACACACACACACACATATATATATATATATACACATTTTAGAAAAAATCGAAAAAAATATATCTTGAAGTAGTAAATTTTATATTAATTATAATATAATACATCTCACACTTGTTCTTTCAATATGCAATTTCTTTTTTGTTAATATAGTAGTGTCTTTTCTCTAACCACCATCCCATCAACATTTTAGAAAAACAATCTAAGTTGAGAACCTATCAAAATGGGTGTGGAATTGTACCTCATCGCTAGACGAAAAAAACATGTATGACGATAACCAAACATGATATAGGAAAATAATAACTACGTTTCTCTCACTTTTCTTGTGATTTCTTACATGTATTTTTGTTTACAAAATTTGGGCAAAGTTAATCCAGGAATATTTTTAGAATTCCATTTTTGTCAATGATGTTAGCATGCTTCGTTAAAAGTTAATATAGAAAGGGGTAATTATAATAAATACAATATCTGAAGGACAATTTGAATAATTTCTCAAATATGGTGGATGATCCGTAAAACTTTACTAAACCTCAAGCATAATTTGAGTAATTTTATATTTAAATATCAAGTTATTCAATTTGTTCCGTCCTTTTTGCTTCTTCGATGTCCTGCTCTTGCTCTAGTGCGGTCGTGGTGGAAGTTCTTGGGATCAAATAAGCTTGCTCTATTATGAATCGATTTAGGTGTTCAAATGTAATTTTTAAAAACGATTGCAACCTTCTTGTTTGCGATATCAACAACCGTTTCAAATATTTAAATTGTGATTCTCGAGGCCATATTTGAAAATTCGAAGGTTTTGAGCATATTGGCCTAAGTGGAAGTTTCGATTTTTCCCTCGATGTACCAACTTTACCGCTCACAACCTCTACGCATTGACATTTACTTCCGGATGGTCGGGAATGATCCCTTTTGATGCTATCCCTTGTAGTGTTTTTTTGTGGTAGTGGATTTTTCATCTTTAATTCTGTAGAACCTTTCACATGATTTTATCCGTTGTTGTTACTGATTTATCAAAAAGAAAGGAGATTCTTGAATGTATAATAATTTTTTCACAAGAAAATTGAATCATAATCATACTAAGAACACCTGGCTTGGTCTATAGGGACTATAAAATTGTCAAAAGGCGATCTATTGATGGAACTAACGAGAAAGAGCAGGTGCATTCATTGCGGGAATCACATTTTCTTCTTCTCATTCTTATAAATCATGCACTTTCCACCCAAGAAACACGGGGCTATATATATATATATTTGGAATTGACTTGACCATCTAGTTTGAACTCGTGTAAATTGGTCAAACCCTATGCAAGAATTGATTTACAACTTATAAAATTTCATCTACTTTTTTATACTTGAAAAATTGTTATTGATATGATTTCTACTATTTATTTTTATCATCAAACCCCGACAATCAAACTTATACAAAACATATCTCAAATTTTCATACACGCTAATTGTTATTTTATCAATATTCTATCATCTTAACACTTATTGAAGTCATTATCCAAATTGAATTTCCATAATTTTGTCGAAACTGCCAAATTAATCTTTAATAACTCGTAGGTTTCCATCCCGATTTAAAAAGTCTGGCGCATTACACTCAAAGTGTTACATGAATTTGAAGCAAGAACATAAATAATTACAACTGATGACTTACAAGTTCATTCTTTAATATGAATGTCCTCTGTCAATATAAAAAGAATAAACACCCTAGTATTCATAAAAATTTCAAAACCTTCCTATGTTCTCTGGGCTGCACATTCTGAAAGTCTATCAAACTAATGAATTGTACAACTTGAATTAATGATACAAAATTCACACGAAATCATTACTCGTTGCTACATGTTTCTCATCTACCTAAGTGGCTAAGTAAGTTTTTTTTTTTGGGATAAATGCAATATCAAATAAGTTGGTGAAATTTCCAAGATTAAGTCGATTCATTGTTACAAAAACATTCTAAGTTGCCTTTCCTTTAAATCTTGATGCACCAATGTTTTGAATTCGAGGTAACTCCTTGCAATAAATTAAACATGCACATCCGCCATGAACTGAATGAACTGTCAGAAGCTCTATCTGCATTTTACACATATGGTTAGATACATTACCAGATGCATAGATTGAGATCTATGACAACAACGTCATGCACTTCTTTAGAAATGAACTATGCTTCAACTCTTTCACTGCCATTAATAATGCCGTAAATATCACTATATATAGCCATAACACTTGAAGACACTGCCAAGAGTATCATGATCCACGAGACTACCCTGTCATTTTTCGTAGCAATTCCATGAGTATCCCTGAATTCAACAATAAAAGTTATCTTCATTATTCAAAATATAAGATGACATTTTCATAATGTCAAAACATAATGCTTTGGCATATTAATGTTATAAAGCTACACTCACTTGAGGGCAATGGCGGCAGGGAAAATGAAGCCAACTGAGACTGTAGCTGTGGCACCAGTAAACTGGAAAGCGTCCCATATACTCGGCACACAATTTGCTCCAATGAAAATAAAACCCATTAGAGCTATTGTGACTAAAAAGAATCTTCTGTTGTCGTAGGCAATGGGGATGGCATATGGGAAAATGATACCATCAACATTGAGTCGAAGAGAGAAGAAGACGATTGGAAACACGAGCATCAAGTGGATGGCATAGCTCACTCTCACAACGTCATTAAGCAATGAGCTAAACGGGATACCAAGATCACCATCAAAATTGGCTAGCACATCATCCATTGTCTGACTACCAAAGAGGAGAAATCCAAAGAAACTTGTTGCCACATAAACACAAGTACATAAAGTGATTGACGTCCGGACTATTGATTTCATCTGTGAGGGATCTTTTAGCTCATTTTCGATTGGATGTACTGTGAAAGTATGTTGAGGAATTTAGGGAGAAAATAAATATTTAAATGTGAGTATTAATATTTTGAGTAAATATGAAAACCAGATAGTATTAAATCGCAAGCTATTTCGGTCAACCATAATTTGAGATCAGTTTTAAAAGATGGCTAGTAAACCAAAAAAAAAAGTGTTATGTATAGCATTTGTGAATGAACTTACTATTGTGGTGACAAATATAGGCTGTGACAAGAACGGGAACAGTTGTGAAAAGTTTCCAGAAAGATACTTGATCGACAAGTTGAGGCAGCAACTGAGGCATCCCAATGCTTCCACTTATCACTTTGACAATAGCTATTCCTGCTATTATCACTACGAAGACAATAGCCAATACCACTGACAATGCTGAAGTGTATCTCAACGAATCTGGCACCGCAACCATTAAAACAAAATTACTTAAGGTGTAATCCTTATACTTCTTACTGGGCAAGTCTTTTAGTTACAAACTAGACAACGTTGCATACAGAGGTCTCAGAGGACTGCAAAAATGTTTGGAGAGAGGCTTTTACAATGTTTATGTGGAGATAGATGCAAAAAGTGTTGTACAAATGATTCAATCTAACCAGACACCGCATGTTGAACGATACATTATGCTGGAACAAATAAAGGAATTGTTGGACTACCTTGTTTCATAATACCAAAATAATGTTGATGAAGCGAAAACATAACGAGAACATGGTTAAAATTCTCTGGAATTGGGAGAAGACAATCAAACCATCATGTACTTCAGTACCTTTTCACCAGCGTATTTGGTTTCGGTTTTGGCACAGGGGTGTTATTTCTATTCTTCCTCAAGAAGAAGAATTCTACCACCCTATTAGGAATTCAAATTATTTTTCGATTTTCAGAGTTCCCATCTCTGCTGCATGTTTGGGCTTTTTACGCTACAATTTGTAATTCAGATTTCTAGAGAACTGAATCTTGGAGGATATTTAAAGCTTGCAGTGGGGCATATTGTTTATAGCACTGACTTATACTCTTTTAAAGATCTTGTAGTGTTTAAGATTTGTTTGAACACAGTTTTACAAGATTAGGTAGAATTTCCAATGCTTTCTTCTTGTAAAGCATTTTAATGCAGGGCAGTTTTAGCCCACCCATGTACATTGATTTGATCCTGGAATAAAAGGACTTCATTTTGGTTATAAAGAAAATCAGTGAGTAGTGAGAAAATTCAACCTACTGATAATTATACAGGAGTAAAAGGTTCTAATTGATCAACTAAGCAAGAAGTTAGGTGCAGTCTCTCCAGAGGATTTCTACAGAGTTGAACTCTCGAAGCTTAAGGATATAAGTTTTCTAAGCTGTAAATTGAATAGTTTTAGAAGTCTATACTCTGCAGTCTACATATAACTCAATCTGAATTAGTGTAACTAAGAATGCCATGTTGCTTATCAATAATGTTTCAAACTCAGTAAATACTGCCTTCGGAATCAATACAACATGCTTTTCACCCGTTTATAGTTTATCAAAGCTTAGCATAGAAATCGGGGGGAGGGGGTGGAAATGAATGAAGCAAGCTCACCAACACGCTTGAACGAAATCAGAGGCGCAAAAACAAAAATGGTAGTGAGGAGCAATATGGAACAACGTGTGGTCCACCAGTGAAGACCAAACCATTCTTCCATCACCCCTGTGTGGTGAACCCCTTGTGACCATGTCTCCGATAGCACATCACCTGTACAAGCCAAATAAACACCATGATCCTATCAATTAAGAAACTTTATGCTAAACATAGAAAATGCGGATGTCCTTGAACCAACAGACCACAAGTTCTCCATCCACCTAACTTGTGAAACTGATTTAACATATATTCTAAATTTAGAACTCAAAACATACATATGGCTTTGCTTTGCAGTCCAACAAGCAACAGAATACTGCAAATCACAACTCGTCACAATAATCCAGATTCAAGAAAATGAATTACTCCTTCCTACCCACCTTTAATTATTCAATTTGCCGATATATAATGATTAATTATAATAGTTAAGTATCAAAATTAGCAAACTTTACCAATAATAATCATGTAAACTACGAGCATTCCCAAGTTATTTACGATGATACCGAGCTGCAAAAGGCTTCGACCGGCTCCAGAAAATGCGTCGCCGGCTAGCCCGGAATAAGAGCCGGTCTTGGCGGCTTTACTGAACCGGAGTATCATCTCAATTGATTTCTCCGTCAGCATCCCGGCCAAAACGATCGCGATCAAACCGGGGAGCGTGCCGAGTTGCTTCAGAGTCGCTGGAAGAGCCATGATTCCGGCCCCGACGACGGTGGTGGAGAGGTTGAACACCGCGCCGGAGAATGAAGCTCCGCTGAACTCTCCACCATGATCCTTCGGGAGGAGTGGCACCGACCGCTGGCTCCGCCGGTGCTTCCGGTCGGAGAAAGGCATTCTTTCACTTTTCCTTTTTATATTTTTATTTTGCAGATGTAATTGGAGATCTGATTTCAGAGAGAAGGATTTTTAATTTTTCTTTTTCCTTTTATTTATTTTATTGGCAAGTATTCATTAGAGCGTCGTAGGAGATATTACGCGGGAACTACAACAGATTTTCCTTATCCTACCCAATAATATTACGACACATAGGATAAATGACTCAAATACAATCTTAATTTTTGTTACACTATATCAACCATGCAGTATAGTATTTCAAACTTTTGATACTGATTTGTTCCTTGTTATGATGTTCTTTTGGAAAAGGTGTTTTCATGGATCAAAATTTTTAACATTTTCGTCAAAAATAAATAAAAGTTAATACTTTTAAACCAATAAAAAACGAAAACAGAATGTAGTTTTAAAATTATGTGTTTCATTTAAGACTCTTATTTTTCTTTTATTTCTAGTTCTACCTTACGTTTAATAAAATGTTTTTGAATTTTTTTTTTCAAAACGTTTTTGATCCATCCATATTTTTTTAGGTATGAACTCAAGCGTAAAACCAGTAAATAAGCGCAATGGGGGTGAGAAGTTCGAATACTGGAGACGGGGAATCTAACTGTATTTCTTGATGATGATTTCAGATTTCAAAACCCTAACTTAAAATTTGAAATTTTGGAATTAAATAAAGCATAAAGGAAAACATAATTTAAAGGTACAAATAAGATCATCACCAATTCTTAATTCCCGTAGCTAATGTCCGACAGTAATACTGGAATTGCACAATAGAAGTGGCATATTTTCAAGCATAATGTTTAAGAGATATCTCCTAAACCTGGTCTAATTAATAATTTTCTACAATAGAAGGCTTCTACGTGACAATCTTGAGGTATGATGCTAATTTATCAAAAACAAATTTGAATTCCATAAATATGCCCCGATCCCATCTAAATATCACAAGCTTCAAAGGTGATAAATCGATTTTTTTTTGTTAAAACCAATTTAGCATTTTTGACCGATTTCAACCATTTTCCATCCATTTAATCAAATTCTAACATTTTTTTAACAAATTTCACCCACACATCATTTTTACTTGCAACATAACTAATAACATAAATGGTAACTGAAACAAATCTAAAATCTCATGGGTAATTTGTATAGTTACCCAAATACGGAGTGTGATCAGTGCAATTTGTATAATTTTACTATGATTTGACATAAAATTTATTGTAGCTAATAAATGCATTGATTTTGTTGTCGTAAAATAAAGTAACATATTATATATATGCATTGTGACAGGGGAATCGATGCACCAGAGGGCAAAATGCCATATGGGCAGAAGGCAAAGGAATAACTCACTAAAATTGTTGAGGGCAAAGAGTTTTGGTGTTCCATGTGGATCGCTATGGTCGAGTTGTGTGAAATATTGCAACGGCATATTTGTTCAGGTATATAATTGTATTACTTCCTTAATTATATTATTATGTTTATTAACTTGATGTTGCGTGAAAATGATCAAGGATATCTTTGAGAAGACTTCCTCCTATCTTGATCGTTTTTCCCTCTCGTTCTGACGTCACGGGACGAACTTTGAGGAAACTACTCAATTAGTCTTCACACTAGTCTTCACACTTCTGGCCACCTCCTCCAAATGAAAAGGAGGGTAGTATTTATAGGTGAAAGTGAGGAGGTAAAGAGTCTCATATTAAATGGGGGAGATGAGAAGTCCACCATCAATTAGGTGGAGAGGAAAAGTCTCCACTAAGTCCAAAATTAACTAGGGGTAGGATGGTCATTTTAATGAACGTCATAAATGTAATTCTTATTTAAGTATTTTAATAATCAGGAATTTGGTAATTACTAAAATACCCTTATGATTTATATATCCACATCATAAGCCCCCCAATTCCATATGTAAATATCAAAGAATATTTACTTGTGGAATTTAAGTAATAATAATACTTAATAGAACATCATTTCATGTTAAAATGATGTGACTTTATTATTGGATAATTAACTTTTTTCTTCTCAAGAGCGAATCCTTTCATGAGTTAACTTTTCAAATAGATTCTTCAGCTTATAGTTTTCAAAACATCAACATGATATTTTCCTTTAGAAGTTGTTGGGCCGAGACATTCTTGCCTCGCCAGTAGTTTAGCCGTGGCATCCTTGTCTTGACAGTAGTTTGGCTGAAGCATTCTTGCCTCGACAGGAGTTCTGCCGAGGCGTCCTTGTCTTGACAGTAGTTTGGCTGAAGCATTCTTGCCTCGATAGGAGTTCTGCCGAGGCATTAGTTCTGCCGAGGCACTCTTGCCTTAGCAGAAGTTCTGCCGAGGCATTTTTGTTTTGGCAGGAGTTTTGCGGAAGGATTCTTGCCTCGACAGGAGTTCTGCCGAGGCATTAGTTCTGCCGAGGCACTCTTGCCTTAGCAGAAGTTCTGCCGAGGCATTTTTGTTTTGGCAGGAGTTTTGCGGAAGGATTCTTGCCTCGACAGGAGTTCTGCCGAGGCGTTCTTGTCTCTACAGGAGTTCTGCCGAGGCGTTCTTACATCGACAGGAGTTCTGCTGAGGAGTTTTTGTCTGAGCAGAAGTTCTGACGAAGCGTTTTTGCCTCGACAGTCGTTCGACCGAGGCTTTCTTGCCTAGGCTCGACAAAATATTTCTCGAATAAGTACTTGGATTTCGGGAGTGGGTTTTTCTATATGTACCTTGGTTTTTATTTTTGTTTTGATTATTTTCTTTGATGTATGGTTAGTAACTTGTGATTGATCTCAATTGCTTTTGGACTTGTGATATTTCACCTACATATGTATACATTGCATTTCCATTAGAGTTGTTTGTACAACATCTTGTCATTGTAGAAGAATTATTATGCCTTCGAAATGAAAGAGTTTTTGTTTGTTCCTTTTAAGAGGTGTTACACTTTTGGAGAGTTTCTTTTTGACCCCTTTTAGAGGTGTAGCACTTTTGGAGTGTTTCTTTTTGTCTTCGCTATGAAAGCATTTTTGTTTGACCTCTTTTAGAGGTGTGATGCTCCTTTGAAGAGTTGTTTATTCCACTTCGGTATGAAGGTGTTTCTTCATTCTGACCCCTTTTAGAGGTGTAATGCTCTTCTATTGAGACTTATTTAATCTGATCCCTTTTAGAGGTGTAATTCTCTTTTATCGGGACTTCTTTAATCTGACCTATTCTAGAGGTGTAATGCTCTTTATTGAGACTTCTTTAATCTGACCCTTATAGAGGTGTAATGCTCTTTTATTGGGACTTTTTTAATCTGACCCCTTTTAGAGGTGTAATGCCCTTTTATTGGGACTTTTTTAATCTGACCCCTTTTTAGAGGTGTAATGCCCTTTTATTGGGACTTTTTTAATCTGACCCCTTTTAGAGGTGTAATGCCCTTTTATTGGGACTTTTTTAATCTGATCCCTTTTTTAGAGGTGTAATGCCCTTTTCTTTTTTGATATATCAATTATTGAAAATCTGACTCTTTTTTATTTTTCTTCAAAGTGGCAGACAATATCAGGTACATTCTTGTGTGAAAAAATAGGATCCGCCAGCAGATCTCATTAAACTTTCATTGATCGGTACATGACAACTTTTATAGTTGAATCTTAGCGATTATGCAGCATGATAATTTTCTTTTCACTACCTCCACCTGTAGATCCTCTGATTTTCTTTTTCTTGTTTTTGACCTTCTCTTTTTGATAATTGTATCTTCCCTTATTAATTGATTCACGTCAATAGGATTTGATTAAGATCTACCAAAATCCTCTAGGATATTGGTATGATGTTCTTGAGATATTATATGATCCAACATCACTTCTTCCACTTTGTTCGTTGTGGAAAATTTCATCCTCATATAGTATGTGGAGATAGAGCCTTGAAAAGGTTTGAAGCTGGGTCTTCACAATATCATGTTATAAGCGGAGGGTGCCTTAACCAACAAGAATTTCACAATTCTTGTAGCCTTTCTCGGACAGTTTTCCCAATGAGATGGGCAACACGACTTCTCCTAATGCTCCTAGTGTTTCTCCTATTCAGCTGCTTGAATGCATTGTAAAAGATTATATCTACTGAGCTTCCAGTATCAATCAATATTTCCTTCACACAATAATTTGCAAAAATAGCAAAGATCACGAGGGCGTCATTCAGGGTAGGTAATTGCCCGTTTGCTGAATCTTTATCATCAAATGTGATAGAATCGATGTTCTTCTCAGCTTGTTGAATCTGCTGCTCCGCTTATAGTGGGAGTTCTGGAAATGGTTTTTCTGAACTCAACAAAGCTATTCTAGCACTTGTTGAATCTCCTTCAGATGTTCCTCTATATATCCCGTTGATAATGCCTGCTCCGAGCAAACTGTCATCATGTCTTCCTTGCACCGAACCACTCCTGATGAACTTCTTTGGTCTTGCTAAGAGTGTTCAAGAGTCGTTTGTGGTTTTTTGTGTCTTCATGTTCATGGAGAATTGATGAATGAAGCATTTACTCATTTGCTCAAAGTTAGTAATTGCACCCGTGAGCAACTGGTTAAACCATGTGAGGGCACTCTTCGCTAAAGTTGTGCGAAATTTTTTTGTAAGTGGCTGCATCGCTCATTGCATATAGATCCGTCTTGGCCTCAAATTTATCTGGATGCTTCTGGGATCTCCCATTCCATCGCACTTTGTGAAGCTTGGGACCCTGGACCCTTGTGGTAAGGTTTCTAAAAGCACTGTTGGTGCAAATTGACTTCTTCTCGTTAGGGTTATGGTTGCATATGGTTCTCCTACTTCTCTTGCTGGATCCTTACTATTAACTTCTTCATCATTCCAAGGTTGCCCTGGACTTTGTTTTTCCCTCGGTCTTTGTTCTTCTCTCGCTGCTGCTCATGATGCCCAGTGAGTGAACATGGGTGAAGCATGCACTTGTTGCTGCTCAACCACATATTATGCGACTGCTCGTGCGGCTATCGTTGTTGCCATTACATCCATCATCTCTTGAGTCATTGTGGTTGCTATGGGTGGCGCCTCAGGTGTTGCTTCAAAGTTTGGTGCTTGCGCATCAGACACCTCTTCAATTTTTGACGCATCAGGAGATGTTTTATTCTTCTGCGCCTCAGGCGCTGCTTCAACTTTTTGCATCAGACCCTACTTCAATTTTTGTCACACCAGACACTGCTTCAATTTTTTATGCCTCAGCTGCCGCTTCAGTTTTTGGCGCATCATGCGCTACTTTTTTTTTTTTTTTTTTTTCGGCACCTTAGGCACTGCTTTTTCTTTTGGCGTATTAGGCACTGCTTAATTTTTCGGCACCTCAGGCGCTGCTTCAGTTTTTGACACAACAGGCGCTGCTTAATTTTTCGGCTCCTTAGGCGCTGTTTCAGCTTTTGAAACATCAGGGGCTGATTCAATTTTTGACGCTTCCGGAGCTGCTTCAGTTTTTAGCGCATCAAGCACTGCTTCAATTTTTGACGCATCAGGTGTTGCTTCAGGATCAGGCATCTGAGTTTTTGCTCCTCCTTCTACAGTCGAATTGCCTGATGCGCCTCCTCCAGTTGGATTGCCTTGTGCACCTTCTCCAGCTGGATTGACTTTTGTGCCTCCTCCAGTTGGATTGCTCATTGTGCCTTCTCTAGCTATATTTACTTTTGTGCCTCCTCCAGTTGGATTGCTCATTGCACATTCTCTAAATTTGACTTCACCTCCCCTCCTGAAAGAAAAGCCTTTGTTCTTCTCTGGTTGCTGCTCCTGATTCCCTGTGATGGAATTCAGGTGAAATGCGCGTCCGTCGTTGTTCAGCCACACTGTGCGACTGCTCGTGCGGCAACTGTTGTTGCCATTGCATCGAGCCTCTCTTGAGTCATTTAAATTGTGGGTGCTACAGGTGCCGCATCAGGGGGTGCTTCCAGGATATAGGCTGGATCTGGTGCGCCTTCTACCACGTCTTCTCCTCCTTCAGGTGGTCCCTCGGGTTCTTCCATCCATCGGTTTTCCTCATTCTCGTCCGCCATCTCAACGTGCCTATCAGAAATTTCCCACAGACGGCGCAAAAAATGATGTTGCGTGAAAATGATCAAGGATATCTTTGAGAAGACTTCCTCCTATCTTGATCGTTTTTCCCTCTCGTTCTGACGTCACGGGACGAACTTTGAGGAAACTACTCAATTAGTCTTCACACTAGTCTTCACACTTCTGGCCACCTCCTCCAAATGAAAAGGAGGGTAGTATTTATAGGTGAAAGTGAGGAGGTAAAGAGTCTCATATTAAATGGGGGAGATGAGAAGTCCACCATCAATTAGGTGGAGAGGAAAAGTCTCCACTAAGTCCAAAATTAACTAGGGGTAGGATGGTCATTTTAATGAACGTCATAAATGTAATTCTTATTTAAGTATTTTAATAATCAGGAATTTGGTAATTACTAAAATACCCTTATGATTTATATATCCACATCATAACTAAAACTATTTGGATCTATATTTTTATTTATAAGTATTTTGTAATATTTGATAATGTAGGAATCAATGCTTAAGAAAGGCCTATCATGGCACTATAAAGCCTATGACAACGTCGAACCCTGAAATGCCATGGGAATGGAGAAAGGACAGACGTGAAGACAAATAATTTTTAAAGTGTAATTTGTATAATTTTACTTTAATTTGACATAAAATAAAATATTTTTTACCTTACAAGATAAAAAATAACTAATCTCTTCCCTCGCTCTACAAAAATAAATTATATGTTACATACTTCTCTTATTTCCGCAATCTCTAAAAAAACTTACAAATGTTATAAAAAATTAAAAACATGATTCATTTCATGTCTACAAATTCAACCATAGAACTTTATTTAAATATACATAAACCTAAAATATTTAAAAAATCTCTAATTTCGAATACCATTCTCATAAAATTCAAACAAACACATATTTAATTACTTGATCCGTGGTTTATGCGGTTTTTCATTACTTTAGCGACCTGTCCTATGCTCCAGCGTGAAATTAGTCAATCTAAATTAAAATATAGTATCACAATATTTTCTAACTTCTAAATCGGAACATCCCGCCCCCGTTTTCTCCAAAATAAAATATGGCATCATAACATTGTTCATTGTCTCTCTCTCTCTCTCTCTCTCTATATGTTGCTTATGAATCTTAAATCTAAATTTTTCAGGGGCTTCTATTTTTTTTTTTAATAATAACCTAATTGAAGTTGCAATCGTTTCGTACACTCTTTGGTCTTCATGTATTCCAAGCAAAGTTTAAGTGGATTGCATTCGCTTAAATTGTAAGTAATATCATTCCTGGAACGTTGGTAATAATAGAAACTCGTAATTATTTGTTGAAATTTGAAATGTAAAAATTTAACAGTGATTTTAGATATGCTTTTGAAATTGTAATCAATGAGTTAGGTTTGACATTCATTACAATTTTGTTGATCAGATTATACATTAATTTTTGTCATTCATTCATATTAGAGCTTAATTCTATAAGCCATGAGGCTATACAAATTTCGGAGAATGGAATTCTGTGTATTATTAGTCTTAATCTTGTACTCATTGATTTGATATATGTTTTATTTTTTGTGTGATCTGAATAACTTCTATTTATATAAACTGTGAATTTTGCATGATCTGAATAACTTTTATTTTTGTCTGGATATTGTGTAGACACGACCGACACATTGTACAAGGGCTATGGATTTGTTATTCTTTAAATTCTATTTTAAGAATTTTTCATTGTATGAATATTTTAGGATTTAATGAGGTTGATGGTATTAGTGAATCATCCCTATTGAATGCAGGGTCTGTTTTTGAATGTTTTCTTTACGCAAAACACTTTGTAATGCTACTGGAGTCTGTGCTATATAAAGGAAATTTGAGAATTGTACTTTTGTTTCTGCAGCTTCTGCACGTCGTTGAGGAAGTGTGGCCCTTTGAAGTTATCTATCTCTTTGGAATATTTATGCAATATCATATGAAAATCCTTTGCCTTACTTTTGCATAATGACATGCCATAGATTTGTCAAAACAGTGGGATAGAGATGAACGTCGCTGCTCTCTTAACTTCTGCTGGTGTCAATACCATCATATGTGTAGGGATATTTTCACTGTATTCAGTTTTTAGAAAACAACCTAGCCTTGTGAGTGTGTACTTTGGACAGAAGCTTGCTCAAGTATGCGCTAAACGCCATTTCCACTTTGGCTTTGAGAGACTTGTTCCTTCTGCTGGTTGGATATTGAAAGCATGGGAAGCATCCGAGGAAGAATTATTCGACATTGGAGGTTTGGATGCACTGGTCTTTCTTCGTGCAGTTGTCTTCAGGTGTTTATTTCTTCTGATTAATTCAAATTTATCTGCATATAGCCAGTATCTTGTGCATGGTTGTTTTGGTTCACATATTGCTTGATAATGTTCTTCTTTAATGTGCTATCTTGCTCTAAACCCCTTCTTGGTCGATGTTGGTTTACTCGTAAGTAAAGAGGTGTCCCTGTACTAGAATTCCCATAACTGGGATTTGAAGAAAGATACATCTCTTGAATTCATTTTTCTAGAACTGATTTCTTTTTTCTTTATCTAACACGATGAGTTATTAGTAAAAAGTAAATTAATAAAAAAGATTTAGTGCAGAACTTTTGTGCAAGTCCAACAGTGGTTTCTGGCCAATAATCTTGCTTTAAAGCCGGAGGACTGCAACAACCAACTTTCAAGCTTATTACATTTAGAGAATAAGATTATCTTACTCGAATTTATTACACTTCATTATCACTCCAGATTTCCACTTGCCCGGAATAATTTCAATACCATTTGATGGCATGGTATGGTTCATATATTTGTGTGCTGAGATGAACCTGTGAAACTATATTCATTTACACCATGATGAGAAGTAGATAGCATTATCTAGAAATTACGTCAGATCTTGTTGAACCAATTCAAGGTTACTGGGGTAGCTGAAATAGTATGAAACTTGCGAAGTTCAGATCTTTTTCTGAGACATATGATGTTAAATGCAAGCAATTTTGTATGTTACATATATGCTTTGTGTTAATTTTTTAATGTGTATGCTACAACTTTAAAATCAAACTAAGAAAGTCAAATTAAATAGGGTATTTCCAACAGGGTCGTAGTGATGATTTATGGTTCTGGGGGTGAAGTTGGAAAAATTCTGAATGTTACTCTTAATGTACATGAACTTTTTGTGAGTGATTGTTCTAGTTATGGATCAAATATCAAGTATATGTAAACTGATATAAATCCATACAATGTTCTCGTAGATGCAACTGTAATAGATATTAAACATGATATATTAAAAAAGCAAGCATAGAAAAACTGTCAAAGCTCCTCAATTAAGATTAGAAACAAAACTTTATAAGAATACAACATGAAACTTTCGACATGAGATCTGAGTCTCTTATTTAATTATTTATAAATTTTTTTCTACGTTTTAGGTTCATTACCAAGAGGATTTAGAATATAAGGAGTGTTCTTTTTCAAGGATTTAGAAATATATATTTATATTTTATATTATTTAAAAGTAGAAAGCAAAACTGAAAAGTGTGGCATCATTGCCAATAAATAGTTTGATATTCTTGGCTTATTGCATATGAGCTTTTTATTAATCTGCATTGTTAAAGATTTTATCATGATTAATTTTAATTACTATAGCAATTGTTCCCAGATTAGAGTATTATACAAAGATCAATAATATTCAAGAGAGACATGTCTTTTTCTCGTTCTTCTATGTAGATAGTTGGACAATTTTTTGACTTAATTGGATTTGTTGTTGTTTTGCTCGTAGCTGTCTTTCAATATTATCTGCTACTGGTCTATGTGCAGTATCAGGGTATTCACCGTTGCTTCTACCATATGCTTGTTTCTTGTTCTTCCACTGAATTATTTTGGGAAAGAAATGGAGCACAAACTAATTCCGGATGAGCAATTGAATGTGTTCACCATTGGGAATGTCAAGGAAGGATCAAGATGGTATGTGATTTGTGTATAGACTCGTATTATCAAAATTACATTTATTTTCTATTGTCTGTGTAATGGTATCTTAATTTTTTTATTATTGAGAATTATGTGCACTGTTTTCCTGGTTATTTAGCTATTGTCTAATATTTAGTGTAGCGTGTGCATATGTCCATTAATACTTGTTATACATTGAAGTTCTATTGAATGTTTGATCCTAATAGCTGCAAACGGAGGGCTTTAATTGCAAATAATTTTCAAATATTATGCTATGTGCACTTGTTGGACGGAAAATTGTAGGTATACATCTTAATTACTGAAGTAATTATTACTTGCCGGAATATTTTGCTTATCAGGTTATTTGGCCACCATTTGAATGTTCTATCTTAAAATTTTTGTTTTCGTCAGGCTTTGGGCCCATTGTCTTGCATTGTACATCATATCTTGCTGCGCTTGTCTTCTTCTTTACTTTGTAAGGATTATACCTAATGTATCCCTTTTTATGAACTGATATATAAAAAGTTAAATCTAAAGACCTTTGGATTCCCATGCCGCTTGTCTAGGAATACAAGAACATCACAAAAATGAGAGTGGCGCATATCGCTGCATCTGTTTCCTACCCAAGTCACTTCACAGTGGTTGTTCGTGCAATTCCGTGGGTAGAGGAAGATTCATACAGTGACACGGTGACAAAATTCTTCTCGAATTTTTATGCATCAAGCTACTTATCGCACCAAATGATTTATAATTTTGGCTCAGTTCAGAAGTTGATGGTGAGAATCTATCTATATATATGTACACACACATATATTTTATTATATAAATACATAAATATGTATATTTGTTTCGTTCTAATAACCAGATCTTGTTAGAAACGACAACTGTACTTTCCAGTTCTCCTCCTTGAAGGCAAATGTCCCTGTAACTTCTTCTTTCTATGAATTTTATAAATTATGCTACAACACACATGTGATGGTGTTTCTGTGCTTAAGATATTGCTTCATTGTTCTAGACTTCTATAAGTCATGAGCCTTCTAAAAATATATGAGCATATGCCTAAACTTGCATCTTTTCAAAGTTCTAGCGTATAATTTTCACACTCAGTTTTATAGTGTAGTACTTGAAGCCTTAATTTTAATGTATCTATGCCTTCCCGTGAATGAAATTTAATGAATATGAATATCCAATTATTAAAGATAAATTTTATTTTGTATTAGATGATAAAGCTTTAAATGATTCGAGAAGAATTTTTGTTCATCATTTACCCTGCAACAAATTGAGTAACATAAAAAAACTGCATAATCATTTACTTCGGGCATTTGGGCAACATCGAGCCATCTATCTACTCTAAAAGCTGGTTGATTCTGCTTTGGTGCTTTCACTTATTGATTGTTGACACATATCCATTTGTTTCTTTTCTTTAACTCTGATAGTGGGCCATACAGAAAATCGATAGTCTTTTTAGTGCAATGTAGTTGGGGTTTGAATGCATCATTAAAATATATAGGAAACTAATCAGCATGGTTCAAAGACTTGGGTCTGTCTGCTGGGGAGTACAGATGGTAAATGTATTATTCGTCATAGAGTAAAAAACCAAAAGTTATATTTCTGTCACATGAAATTGAAGGACAATTATTGTATTTAAGTCATCTTTAGCTGTGATCCATCTGAAAATGTGTTTTTCATAATCTGTTTTTACTTATAAGGAATTTGAAGAAGCCCAATTATGGTGGAAATTCTGCACTTGAGGCAATAACTATTATCCTTTGAACAGAGGAAATAGGGACAGAAGGCGAATATAATAAGGAGGGGGAGCTGGAGAAGTATTTGATTATGTTTCTTGGTTGCATTCCTTATCAAGGCCACAAATTATTAATAACTTGGATTGAATTGGTCTACAACACTGCAAATGTTTTAGAATGTTATGCCTCTTTACTTGAATAGTTGAATTACAGCTACAGATATAACCTACAATCCGTTTCAATGTTTTATCACACTTTTTCCATCTCACAATTTTTTTTTCTAATCAAGGGCAGTCAATAATGGAAGACCCATTCTTCTGTTGGATCTTTTACTCTTGATTCAATATTTTATCTTGTTATGACAGTTTCAATCATTCTCTTAATTTTTTGGACATCTAAATACATTATTTTTGTTCAATGTTTTGAAGTGTTTGTAACGTCTTATTCCTTATCATTGCAAGAAGTTGTTGTGATGATGTATGAGAGCTTGAGATGATACTTTCTGATAAATCAAACTTCAACATGTCAGATTATTGAATTAAGCTCCACTAAGTTGTCATGTTAGATATTCATCTTTAACTGTGAGCTTGGAATTTTTTTATGGGCCACAATCAATAATGATGAGGACATTCCTTATGAGCAGTGGAGTCTAAAATGCAGCTTGCAGATAGGTTTGGTGGGATGAATATGATGGTTTTTTAGCTAAGAGGCAACTGGTGCATAAGAAAATTGAACCACTGTGACTTAGCTCTTAGTCTTTTAATCTATCTTACCTTTTACAATGAATTCCCCAATTTGTATATTTATCTTCTCTATGCATCCTTTGAAGTGATAGTTGTGTTTTGCATCCATCTGTTGCATGCAGACTGATGCTGAGAAGATGTATAAGAGGTTCAAGTATGCCCACCAGGAGCAACACTGCGCTTCAAGATTATTGAGATGTGGCTTTTGTGGAGGAACTGCAACATCTTTTAGTATTTTATCTGAAGAGCCTGAAATCTCTAGGGGAAGAAGCTCCTTCGACGGTTCAGATTTAAGGAAAAAGGTTTTGATAATAAATGAATTCCACAACTTAATAATAGTACTATACTTGTACATGTGCATTTTTCATTTGTTCTTGTCATATATAACTCATTAGACGATATACCTGTCTCATTTTCCTATTGGTTTATATATTGGAGATTACTTTCTCCTTGTTTCTATATGACTGCATTGTCAAATATTGTATCATCGGTGCAAAAATTGTTAGAGTGATGTGTATCTCAAAATAAATTATTAAGTTGTTGTTTTTTTAAGGAAGTAGATTATGTAAGTGAGCCTTTCACATGGATTTGAATGCTTTCTGTAAAGAGACGTCATAAATGAGTGTGTATTAATAGAAGGGACTTTGGATACAGTATATCGCAATCTTAAGGCAAGCTCATCTTTTCTGTAGGAGTGTGGAGCTGCTTTGGTTTTTTTCAGGACTCGCTATGCTGCTTTGGTTGCTTCTGAAGCTCTTCAATCACCAAATCCCATGACATGGGTTATAGACTCTGCTCCAGAACCGTGTGATATCTTTTGGTCAAATTTATGTGTACCATATCAACTTATTTGGATCCGCAGGATTGCTGTTGTTGTGGCCTTTATTTTTTTTGTGATTTTCTTTCTTATCCCAGTTGTATTTACACAAAGTCTTGTTCATCTTGATAAGCTAAAGAAGATGTTCCCTTTTTTTAAGGATATCGAGGAGAGGTAATAAATGTGAATATTTAGGTGGTTCAATTATTTTTGTTCCTAGCTTTGACACTTTGGAGCTAACATGGGACTCATAATAGTTCTTACTTCATAATTAAAGATTAGTAGAGGAGATTATGTACTGCATGCCAAACTTAAGAGCATCATATAGTCAGTCTTCTTTTTAAATTCAGCGAATTTATTTTTTCTGTAGCAGGGAAAATGTAGTCAAGTACAATATGCTTAAGTAATTAAGACTTGAAAATTTCTTAGAGGTGTTTCAAATGAAAATATTGTATATTTTAGATCCCAATCTCATCCATGTTATCTTACTAGAATAATTAAGGATCACAAGTTTCTCTTCTGCTTTATTCTATCAGGAAGTATTTGGAGCATCTGATTACTGGATATCTACCTAGTGTGATATTCATGATCTTTATGTACATAGTCCCGCCAATAATGATGTTGTTCTCAACTTTGGAGGGAGCGATCTCTCGTAGTGGCAGGAAAAGAAGTGCATGCGTTAAAGTTATATGCTTTCTCATATGGAATTTATTCTTTGCTATTATTCTAACAGAGGCAGCTATTGACCATTATCAAGTTTCAATTTTGGATTTGGGAAATCCAAAAAACATACCAAATTTGCTTGCCAGAGCAGTACCATCAACGGTATGTGTTCTTTTTTGAGAAGCTTTGGCTATGTATGATTTTTTATTTTTAAGTTGTTTTTGACATTGACCTGTAACTATGAAAATATTCTTATGGAATTGTACTTTGTATTTGTATGTAGTCCTTTTTCATATATTATAGTATAGAGATGACAAGCCAGAATGATTCAAGTAAAGTAAAATTGTTGTAGCTTCCTACTTGTATCTCATTAAATTCTTTAATTATGCAGGCTACCTTCTTTATGACCTATGTCCTGACATCAGGTTGGGTGAGCTTGTCATGTGAACTCATTCAGCCATTTCCTCTCATTTGCAACTTGTTTTATAGATATATTCTCAATAACAAGGATGATTTAACTTATGGCACATTTACCTTCCCCTACCACACTGAAGTTCCGAGGGTCCTCCTCTTCGGTCTTCTGGGCTTCACTTGTTCCATATTGGCACCTTTAATATTGCCCTTCTTGCTGGTTTACTTTGTCCTTGCCTATTTAGTGTATCGCAATCAGGTTAGGATTCTTGAGAACGAAGAGCTTTTGCATGAACCCTTTTTCTTTTTCACTCCCTCATTTTTTACTTGTATGTGAATACATGATGATTCAGATACTGAACGTATATGTCACAAAATATCAAAGTGGAGGACTATATTGGCCTGTTGTGCACAACACAACAATATTTTCTTTGGTGTTGATGCAAGTAATAGCCTTGGGAGTTTTCGGAATCAAAAAGTCGTCAGTGGCATTTGGCTTCACTGTTCCGTTGATCATTTGTACACTTCTCTTTAATGAATATTGCAGGCAAAGGTTTCATCCAGTTTTCAAGAAGACACCTGCAACGGTAATAATTATAATAATAAATCCTTTATTCATCTAAGCTAATAAAAAGTAAACGATTCCGGGGATATAATATAATGATCTTTTATTTTGATTGCAGATTATGATTGACATGGATCGAGAAGACGAGCATTGTGGGAGAATGGAAGAGATTCAACAGAAAATTGAATCTGCTTATTGTCAGATCATATCATCAAAATCTCTCAATTCGCATAAAACTACACAACAAAATGAGTCTAAATATGAATTTGATTTAACCGGGATACCCACAAATCTTAACAGCAAGCTAGAAGATCTTGAGGACATTACAACACCGGGTTTGCCCTCATTACTTTTCATTAATATTATTAGATATAAACATCCTTAGTAATTACCATTTACTGCTCTTTTCCAGGAAAGAGAACCGTTCAACTACCTGGATCCTTGGTTGGACGCCCTACCCATTTCGAACTTGATGAAGTGCAGGTCAAATAGATAGACGTAGATATGTATTATTCTTATATATATGTCAATCAATAGTTTCTGCTTATAGGTGTTTATGTTTGAGATTCTTTTGTACAAAAGATTGATTGATAGACCTCGAGAAGCACTTGTAAAATCTTGTCTTATCAAAGCTTCCAAGGAGGTGTGAAAAATGATATGTTTTTGTTTTTGTTTATGACTGAGCCGCGCCTGTCCAATGCCCGACAGGTCAGCCATTATATTTGAGAAGTTGGTTGAATTTGAACTTGTCTAGTAGAGCTGATGAGTTTATGAACCGAGTTTGTGCTTTAAGAAGCTCTACCTGAATAAAACTCAACTGCTTAAAGTTCACAAAAATCTTAAACTACGTTGTATAAAATTTAACTCTGCTTTGAAATTTTAATACCGGGTGTCAAATCCATTAATTTTATGGAGTTTGGAGATGAAATATGTGGATGATGTCAATTTAATGAACTTCATAGAATTTAGATGGGAAAAATTAGGCAATAGATTTTAATAAATTTCATTCACTTTAAATTGAACTTCACTTGAGTTTGGTTCAAACGTAATTTGGATGGATTCTGAACTAATTTCACAATTTCGCAAAATTAAGCCATAACAGATCCTAAAGGATCCTTAATGTTTATGTACAAGAATCTTTATGGGCATTTAAGTAAAGTGATCATTTCTTGAGTAGGGGTGTGCAAACGGTAAAACCGAACCGATTTTCGGTATATCGGCCGATTCGGTATTTTGAAATCTCGTACCGTTTGCCAAACCGAAAGCTTAGATTCGGTTCGATAAATTAACGATTCAGTACGGTTCAATTTGGTTCGGTACAAAAAAACCGAAAATTGTTGGGCCTATGAATTTCTGAGAAATTTGGGGGTATGATTTACTTTTTCTCCTCTGGCTTCTTGTCCTCTTTCTTTTTTTCTTTTTTTCTCTTCATTTTTTTCCTCTTTTTTCTCTTCTTGCTGGCCGAACTGAGAAGATATCAACTATAGCAACTTTTTTAATTTTCTTCACCACAGCAACTGTATCCATTTCAACACCTATCCTTGTTAATTTTTGTTCATTCAGATCAGCAGCAATTGAGTTAGACCCGTTCGAATGAAATCTTAAAGAGAAGAGAGGAGTATTGTACTTAGGAGCACTGGAGCAGGACGACGGTGCGGTGGAATTTTGAATTTTTTTCTTTTTTTTTTAGGATGAAGAAGATCTGGATTTAGGACAGTCTGAAAGAAGTGAAGAGAAGTCAGATTGGAAGTTTCAAACACCTTTTTCACTTCACCCAGCAAAAGAATAGGAAAAATAAAAAGGTATACCGGTTCGGTTCGGTAAACCGACCGATATTACGAATGCTCCCAAGGATCGGTAATGGGGTGCATACCAAATACCGAACCGAAAGTTCGGTTTTGGCACGATCCGGTCGGTTTACCGGATCGTGCACAATCCTATTTTTTGAGAATCTAATGTAAACTAGTCCAACATAAACCCAAATCCAAATAATTATGTGATTCAAGTTTGATTCAACGAAAATACAAAAAATATATGAGTTGAGTTCGAGTATGTCGTCATCAAGTACGATAGTATTTGAGTTTGAGTAAATTCAAACTTGGGTCAAAGGCCAATTTCACAGCCCTATTCCTATCATCCATTTCTTAGCCGGCATTCTGTGCATCTGATTCCATCCATATCCATAAATATGTATTTCTATTTGTACCACATACTACAGTGTAAGTATCCACACACAAGAACCTCAAATTCTGATATGTTCTTTGGAGATACAAACATGTGTGAAAACCAGTGCAGCTAATTGCTAGCATTTGAAGCATCCTCCCACAAATATTCATCACTACCTTGTTGTGTTGGCAACTTTTTCAATTTCCAAACGACTTGCATCAATCCACCATTCGCAGAAGCAGCGTACAACAGAAAATCCTGCCCTCCAGAAACTAAAACTTTATGATAACAAGAAAGCAACCTATTCCCAAAAGTCGTCAAGTAGCATGTTCATCCTGTTAAGAGAAGATTAAAGTTAACTTCAAAATCAGCCAAAATATGAATACAAAGAGTATTATATGAAACCAACCTTTGGTTGCTCACGAATTCTTTTGATATCTCATCAAAGTAGTTGGCCATCACGCATCCAACAAAAAGACTACAAGTAATCACCAACTCTTTGTTTCTAGAGATAAAGTATACGACATCAATCAAACCTAGAAGGGTCGTGAAATGGTTCCATCATTGGAAATTTCGCAGAACACGATGCTGATTTTCGATGATTCCAGGCATTTGTAAGAAAGGGACCACGGAGTTGACACACTTCAATTTTTGTTTATCGAATCTGTATAAAAGAGAAAAGGGCCACATCACATCACATTGATTTCCCATTTACCATTTTGTAGGTTTCTATTTTTGTTACAAATAGATGTACAACCCGTAAATCTACCGTGAAATACAAAATAATATCAAAACACAAGGAACAATGCACGAGATACTTTTAGATCCCGGGAGAAGATGAGCGCCAAGAGAAGAATAAACACACATCCACTACTATGTAAATCGACTCTAGTTTCACACAAAAGACATTCTCACTCGACTATTTACCATTTATTACAATTATAAACCAACATGTGGTTAATCTAGTGGAAGGAACTACTTCCTACAATGCGGCAAACCCGAGTTCTAATCTCTATTGAGAAAGGTTCTCACACAATGTGTCTAACGCGAATCAAAATGGATTGAGTCAGGTCTAAGACCTGAACACCCTTGGGGATTACAATAACAAAGACTAATATTTGAACTTGCCAAGTCCTACTCTACAAATCTCTAGATATATAACATATGTCTAGGTAAAACAAGTATTTAAGAATCAGGGTTAATGTGCAATACTAACTACAAATTACGAATCATCAACAAACCTCAATGGTATAGATTACTACTTTGCTAAGCTAAGGAGTGAAATGACATGGAAACAAAATTTTGATTATATTGTGCACATATATGTCTCCGACTCATGGATTATTCCACCGAAAAGTTTTAATTTTGAGTCAATTGAAAAAAAATTATAGAGTAGTTTCTACTTCAACATGCTTCTTTGATTTACAATTTTTCCAAATGTTTCCAGAAAGTTCCAAAAAAGTTACTAGTATTTGACTAACCAAAACATACCTGAAAAATAAAATTTTAATTCATATTCTGAATCTCTTAAAATTTCACTACTATACTATCCCTTTCAAAACCTGTGTGGGGGGGGGGGGGGGGGGGGGTAGTTCTTCTAACAATTCAGGTTTTGTTGTTAGCTTCAGGAATGAAGAGTTCATTTTGTTCTATTAGTAGATTTGGAACATCAGCTAAGACGGAAAACAGTAATTTTTCATAATATCTAAAACTGGAATCAACCCAAGTTTCAACCACGCTTAAATTTATCCTAAATATAGAGCAGTTCTTGAATTTTTTTTAAAGCTTGATGCTTCATGGCAATGTGACAATGTCTAATTACCCAGTTTCACACATCACTAAGCACAATAAATATATTCAGCCATCAAATTCTAATAATCAATTAAAATTTCAACTACCAATTAATATCCTGTTCATTTGACTACATTCTACATTCCATTGGATACGCGAAATAAGAGTCTTTTGTTAGGAAGTTGTGCCTCTGACTGTAAAGTCTGATCCCCCATAACATAATGCAGCATTCGAGGTACCCTTGATATATCTCAAGATCCTCTTCAAAGCACTCCAATGCTCTTTACCAGGATTCGCCATGTACCGACTAACTGCTCCCACTGCATGTGCAATGTCCGGTCTAGTACAAACCATAGCGAACATTAAGCTACCCACTGCTGATGCGTACGGTACTCGAGACATTTCCATCCTCTCCGCTTCGTTGCTAGGACTCATACTTGAGGATAACTTGAAATTAATAGGAAGAGGGGTGGAGATTTGCTTACAATCTTGCATATTGAAGCGCCGCAAGATTTTCTTCAGATAATTTTGCTGAGAGAGCAAAATCTTCCTATTATTTATGTCTCGGTAAATTTGCATCCCTAGAATCTTGTTTGCTGGTCCCAAGTCCTTCATTTCAAATTCCCTAGCCAGTTGTGCCTTTAATTATTTAATACGATCTTTGTTGGGGCCTGCAACCAACATGTCGTCAACATACAACAGCAGAATAATGAAATTACCATCACCAAATCTCTTGTAGTAAGCACAAGGATCTGAACTAAGTCTGTTGCATCCAAAGCTCGTGATGAAGGAATCAAATCTCTTATACCAACACCTAGGCGCCTGTTTTAAACCGTATAGAGATTTGTTCAACCTGCAAACCAAGTTCTCTTTTTCTTTTTCTTCAAAACCTTCTGGTTGGAGCATATATATTTCTTCTTCAAGATCTCCATGAAGAAATGCAGTTTTCACATCTAACTGCTCTAAATACAAGTCGAATGTAGCACACATCGCCAAAATTACTCTGACAGTTGTTAGCCGAACAACAGGAGAAAATATCTCATTGAAGTCAATATCTTCTTTCTGAGCAAATCCTTTCACCACCAATCTAGCACGATACCGCTCCACTTGGTCATTTCCATCTCGTTTGATCTTGTAGACCCATTTATTTCCAATGGCTTTTCTTCCTTGCGGTAGCGGAACAAGATCCCATGTTTTGTTTTTATGGAGGGCTTCAATTTCTTCTTGCATTGCTGTCATTCATAGAGAAGCTTCCCGACTTTTTGTAGCCTCATGGAAAGTTGACGGCTCTCCATCCTCTGTGAGTAGACAATATGCAACATTTTCCTCCATAATGTAATCTGAGTGCCAAGCTGGTTGTCTTCTCTCCCGAGTTGATCGTCGAACTTGTGGAGTTGTCAACTCAACTTGCTCTTGTTCTTCATGTTCTGGTGCTGCTTCAGAAGAATCTAGAACTTCTTGTTCTTGTCTATCTTCAACTTCAACTGTAGTAGTATCTGATTTTTCTGTTGACGTGCTATCATTTTTCTTTTTCTTGTATTTTATCGTCTGTGAATATCACATCTCTGCTGATTAACACCTTGTGGGCAGTGGGATGCCACAAGCGGTACCCCTTAATTCCATCAGCATACCCCAAGAAAATACATCTCCTGGATTTTGGATCCAACTTCGATCTTTCTTGGGCATTATACATAACGTACACAGGACTTCCAAATGTATGTAAATGAGAATAATCAGCTGGTTTACCAGTCCACATCTCCATTGGCGTTTTCAGATCAATTGCGGTTGATGGTGACCGATTGATCACATAACAGGCGGTCTTGACTGCTTCTGCCCAAAATAATTTGGCTATCCCTGCAGTTCTCAACATTGCTCTTGTTCGTTCTAACAAGGTTCTGTTCATCCGCTCTGCTACTCCATTTTGTTGTGGAGTGTATGCCACTGTGAATTGTCTCTTGATTCCTTCTTGTTGACAGAAGTTATCAAATTCATTGCTGGTATATTCTCCTCCATTGTCTGTCCTCAAACACTTGATCTTCTTTTCAGATTCAAGTTCCACCCGCGCTTTGAATGTTTTGAAAACAGAAAACACATCTGATTTTGGATACACCCAACATCTCCTGGAGTAATCATCTATAAAAGACACAAAGTATCTTGCTCCTCCTAGGGACATAACCGGTGCTTGCCAGACATCAGAATGAATCAGTTCTAATATAGTTTTGCTTCTAACACTTGAATTGTTGAACTTTAATCTGTGCTGCTTACTAGTGACACAATGCTCACAAAATGATAATGATACCTTTTTTAGCCCTGGAAGAAGCTTTTGTTCAGCAAGAATCTTCAAGCCTCGTTCCGACATGTGGCCAAGTTTACGGTGCCACATCATCGTTAAGTCTTCTGCTGAAGTTGCTGATACAATAGATGCTTCACCTTCTTGTTGTGTTTCCCCTTTAAGCATGTACAGATTTGCAGCTATTTTTTCTGCTTTCATCACCACAAGCGCGCCTTTGATTATTTTCATAATCCCGTCTTCGATATGGGTTTTGCACCCACTACTATCTAATTGTCCTAAAGACAATAGATTTTTCTTTAGGCCCTTTACATGTCGTACTTCTCGGATGCTGCGAACTGTACCATCATACATCTTTAATTTGACGGTACTAATACCGGCAATCTCCAAGGCATGATCGTCTCCCATGAACACAGATCCTCCAGAGATAGGTTCGTACAGTCGTACTGGTGAAACCATTCCCTTCTCGGAGTCATATGCCATGTCGCTCCTGAGTCCATAAGCCAGACATCAGTGAATCTTTTTCTGCCTTCGGTAATTGTTGTTGCCTCACTGTGTAAAATTTCTCCATCATCCGATGTACTTGCTACACAACCCTGAGCTTTTGATGACTCCGAACTTTTTCCTTTAGCTTCTTCGTTTTTCTTGAGAAGCCTACACTCACTTTTATAGTGCCCCTTTTTGCCACAGTGATAACACTTGACATTTTTCTTACTTCTGGATTTAGATCTCCCGTGATTTTGACTCCCACTGGGGCCACGTTCCGTTGATCTCCCTCTCATCATCGTCAAAGCTTCAACTTGTTGTGAGCTTCCTATTCTATCTTCTTTGTTTTTGCGCCGACTTTCTTCTTCAAGAACCGCAGCTGCAATATCATCGAACTCTAGAATTTCTAAACTGTTTGTTATGTTGATGATGAGTTGATCATATGAATCAGGAAGACTTTGAAGTAGAATTTCGGCACGTTCACTTGTCTCCATATTATGTCCCATGGTTGTGAGCTGTGAGAATAAAGTGTTGAGGGTATTGATGTGGTCAGTCACCGTGGTTGACTCCATCATCCGAAGGGTGTAAAGCCTTCTTTTCAAGAAGATTTTGTTGTGTAGTGATTTGGCCTCGTATAGTTTTATTAGTGTATCCCAAATCTCTTTTGCAGTCTTCTTCTCAGCCACACTTGACAACACTTCGTCAGCTAATGCTAAGTGCAAATTAGCAATAGCATTGCCATCCATTTCGTTCCACTTGTCGTCAGTGATCCCCTCGGGTTTATCTCCAATTGCCGCCAAGCAATTATCTTTTCTTAACACTGCTTTCATTCTCATTTTCCATAATGAGAAATTATTCCCATTGAACTTCTCTATTTCGTACTTTGTCGTCATCTTTGAGGATGTCTACTTTTTACCACTAATTGGATCTTACGGTAGCACCAAGAATCGGCTAGAAACCTGGTGCTCTGATACCACTGTTAGGAAGTTGTGGTACCGACATCTCAATACAACTAAAGTAGAAATGAGAAAACTTGTGGAAATGAGATAAAACAATTGGAGTCGAGCAAACCGTAGAAGAATTTTATTAACGCAAAAAGATTACAACACTTTTCTATAACAAAGGAGAGACACAAAATATTAGGAGAAACCTCACTTTTTATTCTCTCTATATTTTTTTTTTCACACTCTCTCAATGTTATTTTCTCAAGTAGAAAACAATCCCTATTTTTCTTGTACTCAAAATGGAATTCTAATAATTTTTTCTACTCTCCACTTTCTTATTAATATTACAAGCATGTAACATATATAGGTGCACTAAGGCGGTTAGAATTCTCTACTATCATCTAAAGTTTTCATTAGTTACTTTACTTAGAGAACTCTATTTCCTTAATTACTTGTCCACCGACTTAACCAAGTTGGTTAATTGGCTTGAAGCAATTCAAAGTCAATTGCAACTTTTCTTCTTAATTAATATGGAGAAACGTGGCTTTACTAATAACATCTTTCACACAATTGCAGTTTAAAGAAAGCTAATTGAGAAATAGAATTACCAAAAAAAAATATGTAGGGCTGATTGGGGTCGCCGGCAACAATATTCCGGCCGCCGTTTGACGCCGACGGCAGTAGTGAGGGTATGCTTGTCATTTTCAAGCTGAAGAATAAGTAGAAACGGCGCCGCAACTCTCTTATTTGTGAATTGCTTTTTATGATTGCATAGTGTAAAGTAATAATAATCCTCCATTATAATAATTTATGTTAAAAATTAATGTAGAATTTGTCTATCTTTTGTTTTTAAGATAAGATTATTTTCTACACTAAAACTTAATTGTAGCGTGTGATAAATCATAATAGTTTTTTATGGTAGATAATAAATCATAATAGTTCGATATAAATATTTGTTAATTCATGATACATAAGTAAAACCACAGTATAAAGGATAAACAAATGTTATTTGTATATTTGAATAATTTTTATTTATTTGTCATGATCAAACAAAGAAATTCAATATATATATATAAAATGTGGATACACGGGGACATAAAAACAACAAAGGAGGGCATTTAATTTGTTGTTTACATCAATTCAATATATACTCCAGCTTTCGTTTATATACTAGCTAGTCGAATTAATTCAATCAATTTGGACTACCCAATCTTTCTTGTCTTCGATAATTCCACTTTGGATCCCTACAAGTCTTGAATACAATTTTAGGCACGCAAGTTGATTGCTCATCTTATATTCAGTCCTGTCAAACACAAATACTTAATTAATTACTACATCTTGAAAAAAAAAAAAAAAAAGCAAATATGAATCTCATAACATTTTATTTTTTTTAGTTAATTAATTAATTACCTTTTACCCTTGTAAGAAATAGATCCAACTGGAGCAACACCAACTGCAGTTCCTGTGCAGAACACTTCATCTGCATCAATTAATTCTTCTATTGGAATACATCGTTCCTCAACCTGTTAATTATTATACCCAATTAATTAACAAGAGGATATGATATATAATATAATATAATTAAAATTAACTAAGATGTAATTAATTAAGTTAATATAATATATGAATCAACCTTGTATCCCATATCGCTTGCAATTTCGATTATGCTTTTACGTGTCACTCCTTGAAGAATATTTCCATTGCTTTCTGGAGTCGACAAAACATTATCCTGGAAACAACCACTTATTAATATTCATGAGTACTGTACGTATTTAATTTTCTGAATTTATTATAAATAATTTGTGGCAATGACGTTAATTAAAAGTTAAAAGTGTATGTATGTAATAGAGAAATTAATTAAAGTGAATTAGTACCTTGAGCATGAAGACATTACAAGAAGAGACTTCTTCAACATTTCTTTTAGTTGCTGAATCAAGGTACAAGACATCGGAGAATCCTCTATCCTTGGCTTTATTTATTGCTTTTAAAACCTACATTAATTAATTATTACATATATACAACGTCAATATATTAGTAATTCAAAAGTAGTAGTTAGTGATGATCAAGTAATTAATTAATTAATTAATGAATTACTTACGGGGGCATAGTTAGTAATGCTTTTGACACCTCCAGCCCCACCATGCATGGCGCGATGAAATTTATCTTCTACATACAAGTTCAGAGGTGCCGAACCTCCCTGCAAGAATATTAGAATTAAATTAAAATGAATTAATAAATTATGAGATGAAGTAATTTAGTACATTATTTAAAGCAATTAACCTTGAAGTAGTTTCCAACAGGTGAAGCATAGACTAGGAATGTGTAGTCAGGAGCCGGTGCCAAACCTAGTACAGGTCCACTTCCTATAAGTAGAGGTCTAATATACAATGACCCTTTTCCTGGGGGAGGAATCTGCAATAAAATGAAAATGAAAATAATTATTAATTAAAACAAACAAATAAACAATTGAATAATAATAATGAATTATTATTATACATACATACATACATACCCAGCGTTTATTTGCAAGAGCAGTTTGTTTGACGGCATCAACAAATTGGGAAATAGAAGGGGAAGGCATACACATTCTTTCGGCCCCAAATTGCATGCGAATTGCATTTTGTTGGGGCCGAAATAAAAACACCCCTCCACTACCTTCTCTTCTATAAGCTTTTATTCCTTCAAATAATCCCTGTCCGTAATTTAATACTGCAGCAGAAGGGCTGAGTTCAATGTTCCCATATCGGTTAAGCTGGCCTTGCTTGAACTCATCATCTTTCTCACACTTCATCATATACATATAATCAGTTTTCATCAATTGGAAACCCAAATTGTTCCACTCAATTTCATCCTCCAACCCACTGCATTACCATTACCATTATTAATTAATTCATTTATTTATTAAACCAAAATCAAATCAATCACAAAATTATGAAAATGATTGTATTATTAATATATATATATGGACTATATATGTTACATTAATTTGGGTAAAATTGTAATTTTATAAAACTGCACTTTTGGTCCTGAATTTTACAAGGTGCAACGAGAGTAAAAGTGGAAAAGTGCATTTAATTTTTACTGTACGTACGGAGTCAAACTTGTCGAGAATCTAGTCTAAGTATCCATATATGGAACAAAAAAAAATGCAATTTTATCATACATATATCATACATATATGTCATTAATTGGTGAAAATTAAATGAAAATACCTGTCCTCAGATGATTCATAAGGTTCTGGTAATGAAGATGCATAGCGAGTGGAAAGAAAACCATGCCGACCAATCTATATATACCAAAGGCAAAATAATTAAATAAATAAATATGCAATTACAATAAAATCACACTGCAATATAAAATCTAGATATATATATATTAGCTAGGAATTAGACTAACCTTTGATACATAAGAAGAAGTTGATGTTGGAACGAGAACTCTAAGACGCGAAATCATACTCATCTCGATCTTAATAATAGATATAGATATAGATATAGATATAGATATATTTTTCTTCAAGCTTTATAGCTAATTATAAGTGGTTGTATACATACTCACATGCATATATATATACTGCATAGTGTAGCCAGCTTTATTTGAATGATTCGGATTAAAATAATGAGTTTAAGACTATAGCTTTCACAAGTCAAAGGTATGGTAATTTGGACTCATTTAATATTTTTTAGACTCATTTAATATTTGCAAGTAAGCAGATCTATATATATATCATTTCACATGCACAACAAATATTTCTTACTAGTTAAACGATTAAAGAAATACTCAGTCACGTTCTCCGCCAACTAAGATTTAGTGTTACGGTTTTAAATATTAATTATTAAATATTTTTCACAAACATAATTGGGTCTGTTTGTTTGTTTGGATTTTGGGAAATTAATTAATTAGAAGAATAGTGGAGGTTTGTGAAATAATATCGATTTGCGTAATGTTGTTTGTTTGAGTTTTGAGCTAGATAGTGGTTTGCGAAATAAAGTAGGTTCATATTTTTTTGAAATAGTTAAGTTGTAGAGGTGTAAGATATGTAAAACTTTATATTAATTCATGTTTGTTATGTGAGATTAATTGTATAAGAGATAAATTATTTTCTTGTCAAATTAGAGTAGAGTTTGTATAGATTTTATTTAGAGATAAAAAAATTGTTGTTTGTTTGGCTTTTAAAAGAATAATTTGAGAAAATTAAAAGATGAAAATTTTATTTTAAAAAATAAAAAAACATATTTATTTGGTAAACACAAAATGGAGTAATTTTAGAAAATATCAAACAAACAGATTCATTTAGTTTAGTGTGGCTGTTTGACTCTCGCCGTGAACTTTCATCTGTTTAGCCCTCCAAAGGCGACGATCCACAACTTGTGGGACCACAAGTCAAGAATAGAAGGAATTGTATAAGCATGCACCTAATAGCTAGGTTGCTTCGGAATTGTATAAGCACCTAATAGCTAGGTTGCTTCGGAATTGTATAAGCATGCACCTAATAGCTAGGTTGCTTTCTATTATATCCAAAAGTCCCTTAATTATTATTATTTTTCAAAAACCCATTTATAACATGTGAAGTGCTTCAATTATTTGGTTGGTACGTGGAAATATGTGAGGTGTCTATGATACGGTTCTATGACTTTTTTGACAAAATTTGTATCGTTATCGATTAGTGTGTGTGATCTTAAAAAACTCAAAATCATATTAGAATTTTATGAACTTTACTAACAAATTCGGTTTCGTGCTGCACCGATACAATATGGTTTTGCAATTTCTTAAAGCAATTTTTTTCATATAATTTTTCTTATATATATAAAAATAAAATCATAATATCTTACAAACTAGTATTTTACATTAAATAAAACATTGAAAAAAAATATTAACAAATAAGACGTCATAATGCGACCTAATTGAATAATATTAATCGGTTAATTGTTTCATCATTGCTTTTATTATGTGGATGAACTTACTCTTTGACCTTTATTGTCTAGAATATTTGCAATTAAGTTTTCAACAGATAACAAAATTTTATTGTGTTCTAAGTTCGAGCATATGTCTTGTTAATTGAACGCAAGCGATGTAGCAATAAATAATAATGATGGACTATAATATAAATTATAAATGATATCATTTTCGTAAATGTTTGAATTATACATTGAAAATAAAATTTTAGTTTATAATTAATATCAAAAAATGAATAATTAACTCATATTTCTTCCCAATTTTAATATGATATATACACTTTTTTTCAATATGAAAAATCTAAAATAAATATATATATATATATATATATATATATATACCAAAATAATCCGTACGATTTTCGTCAATATCAAAATCTATCATTAGTTTTCGGATCACTCTTTCAATGAATAAGTCACAAAAGGCGGGCTTAGAACTCTTTTTCTTTTTTCTTTTTTCATTGCGTGAAATTTCAGGGAAGGAGGATGAATTTTGAATTTTTAAATGGTTGGTGGGACATACTCCATGGATGAACATGAAAAAGTGGAAGTTTGTTATTTATATTATTTATGGAATCATTAATTTTGGTTCTGCCCTCTGATGACGAAGGCTATTTTAGATATATTTTAATGCCCCACGACTATATCGCGGGCCATTAGTTTATAGAGTTATAAAAATAAAAATATAAAAATTATAGAATTAATATTCAATTTATCTCCCAATAATTCAAAAAGTGCACTTTACCTCTTCATAATTTTATAAAAGACTCACATTATCTCCATAACATTTTTATAACCACTAAATTTTTTGGACAAAAATACCTTTCATTATATACTATATACATAAACTTATTTTAAATCAAAAAAATAAATAAAGCAATTTACCTTTTATGTTATTTTATATGGATCAATTTACATATATATTATTTTTCGTGAAGAAAGGCAATGTTATTAAAATCGGACCGGATCGGTCGGTCCGACCGGTTGGACCGCGAACCGAAGGTTGGTCCGGTCTGATTTATCCCCTAAAATCACTTACTTCAAAATTCAGTTTGAACCGGGTTGAACCGGTCCGAAACCGCCGAACCGGTATGGACCTGTTTAACCCGGTCTTGAATTTCCTTTTTTTTTTTTTTAAATTTTTTTAATGTTAAAAATAAACTAAAAATTCTTGTAAAAGTTAAGATTTGAACACCTAACCTTTAGAGTGAAAAGTGACTTCCTTACTATTTGAGCTACATCACTTTTGTTGAACTTTTAGTACAAATTAAAATTTATAAATTATAGAAACTTGTAGCCAAATTTATTTATAGATTAGATAATTAACTCAAATAAATATTTTACACATTATGAATGAAAATTAATACTCAAATAATAAATTTTAATAATTTATTCTATAAAATATTTATTTTCAATATTATTTTTAGGATAAAGAGTCAAATCGATATAATATGCAAGTTTGACTTTGAATATTAGACTTAGTTTATTAACCATATTTTAAAATTTATGAATTTCTTAGTTTGTTGTATTTTTAACTTACACTTTTAAATTTTTATTTAAAGAAATATAATCATTTATATGAGCATACAAATTAGTATCATATTACCGTTATGATATTAGTTAGATAAATATTATATGATTTAATTTAGTATAATATAACAAATTTATATTTTTAATTAATTGTAGGATAATGTTTAAATTTTACGCACATTACATATACTTTAAAATTAAATATATTTATTATATTATTATGACGTCATCCGGTCCGACTAGTGATCTGACCGATTCGACCAGTAACCAGTCGACTCACCGGTTTATTGTCCGATCCGGTTCTGAAAACTTTGAAGAAAGGTAATTGCGCCATTTTTACTTCCAGATTACCCCTGTGTAATGAGCTGCCTTCAATCCATTTATTTCTAGTTCACTAAAGATTGCACTTTTTTTTTTCCTTTATTCTTTTCTTTATGTGGTATTTGGAACTGGACAAAAAGCCCAAATATAATTAAGTAGTCCTATTTTTTTTGATAATCTTTCAAATTTTGTCAATTTAAATGTTTAACTTAAGGAATTATTTCCTACTTCTAATTACTTCCTTTGAGATGTATATGCATGATAAAATTATGAGATAAATGCCACTCAAATTTGTCTATTTTCATAGTTTTCACATGTACGAAATAAGTAATATTCTCGTTAATAAGAGCTAAAAATATTGACATAATCTTACAAAATAAAAATAAAAACAAAAATCAAACCGTCTAATTCTTCTTCATAGACAATTAATTTCTTATCATGCAAACTATTTGTGCCTAACTGAAACTTGCATCTTCTTGTCTGTAATTGTTATGCTCATCGTGCTTCCTTCAGTTAAGATATGTTAATTAATTATTTAATTTTATTGGATATTATTTTGGTATGTATGGTGAAAAATAATATAACAAATTTATACAATTTTCTATTGTTTGTTATATAGTATTGAATAAAACAGTTCGAAGTATTTTTTAATAATTTATTTAGTATTTAAGCTCGCATTTATACTTTTAATTATGAATTACACAACATCATGAAAATTTTGAACGAACATTATGTCTCTTAGACCATCTCCAACAGACCTCTTAAATTCAGGCCTCTTATCTTAAAATTTAAGGAGTGAACAGTGTTATACATTCCCACTTTTTACTCTGCACTCCAACAACTTCTTTATATTTTAAGATTCTAGTTTTAAACAACCACACCACTCCACTCCACTCCAACAGCTCGTTTATATTTTAACAAACTACTTTAATTTTAATTTATATATAAATAATAATGATATATAATTAATATCTATTTAATATAATAATAAAGTACAATAATTTATACTTTTGTCTGCAAAAGCAATTTTTAAGATTTCAATTTGGACCCTCAAATAGTCAAATATGAGAGTCCAAACTTAAAATTTTTTGGCATTCTCAAATTTTAAAGACTCCCTTGGGGTTGATTTTTTATACAATTCTTGTCAAATCTCTTATAATTTGGGATATAAAATATCCCTTGGAGAATGTCTTATATGTCAAAAAGTTTTTTGGACACATTCAATTTGCAGCTAGAGGTCTAAAAGGACCAAAAAAATAATGTGTATAAAGACTAAAATATCCTTGAATGTTATAAACTACTCCCTCCGTTTTTTTTTTATTTGTCGTTTTGGAAGATTGCACACGAATTAAAAAATGTAAAAAATAGTCACTTTTTTTAAGCAAAAAATCCAAAATACCCTTTTAATCAAATAAGCTTAGTATTAATTAATATTAATAACAAGTATTAGTAAGAAAGATAAAATTGGTAATATAATATTAATTTTACATTGAGATCCTAAAGCGATAAATAAAAGTAAACAAGAAAATTTTGCCAAAAACGAAGGGAGTAATTTGTAGGGTATAAAATAATACTAGAGAAAACTGTTTCACATAAAATTAGCACAAGACCCAACCTAATATATTAATTATTAACACTGTAACCAAAAAAAAAGAAAATATTAATTATTAACACAGGATAATCTAGCTGCTACATATGTAATAACTCGGAAAATCGCAATGTTAATACTAAAACTCAAAATGCCAAAAATGTACCTCAAAGAAGATTAATGAACCACTGGGTAAATAACATTGAGATACATAAACAAATACTAAAACATAGAAAATAAATTTAATCACAAACCAACAATAGAAATAAGTTAATTTTCATCATAGAATAGCACAATTGGACGAGGAAGAATCCCCATCAGCGCCACCACCGCTAGATGCCGGATTTTGTCCGGTTTGGACGCCGGTCCACGCCTTGCAATGGCAATGTTGGCCGTCGGGAATTTTGTTATAGACCGACACGACGTGCTTCCCACATCCCTCCCAACTTCTTTTGCCGCAGGTCGAACACTTTATTTCGTAACACATCTTCCTCAACCTTGTTTTGATTAAACTTAGTATTTTATTTTCTGATGATTAATGATTTTCTTGAACTGAAAATCTCTTAATAAAATTGCAATCCGATCCAGTAACTTACTTTTGTTGTTAATTTTGTAAGCCAATAATAAATTTATTATATTCCATTCAAACTAGATCTGGCGTGAATTCTTACCCACCACTTGCTCAGTCAATGAGGTGGTTCTCGTTTGACAACAACGCATAGACCATCAAAAAAGTCAATAGTCAACAACCTTCTCTTGACATAAAATTACAGTATAAAACTCTTTCAAAAATAATATTGTTACTATATTTAGACACATATTTAGTTCTTTAATATTCTTCAAAATTTCAATTTAAGTTTTATCCAAAGTAATTCTTTCCTTTAACTTTCAAATAGTTCTATTTTTTCGTTATTTACTTGCAAATTTGGGTTTTTTGCATTTTGCACCCTCAAAATATGGAAAATAGGCACTTTGCACCCCCAAAACTTAGATTTAGCACTTTGCACCCTCGAAATATGAAAAATGCAGCACTTTGCACCCTCATTTATTTCAAGCAAAAATTCAAGGGCAAAATAGGTAATTCAATAGTATTGGCACTTTGCACCCTCAAAACTTGAGACTTTGCACTTTGTACCCCCAAAATAAAATTAGCATTTAACACCCTCTAATTAAGAACAAATCAGCAACTTCTGCACCCCAAAACACAATAAATGGGCACTTTGCACCCCAAAACACAAAATTAACACTTAACACCCTCAAATTTGACAAACCCAAACCCCTCATTTTTTTCGTCAAAGTTGACTATCGGAGTGAAAAACATCTAAGGCAAAATAGGTAATTTATTCTTTTACTTAAATTTTGCAAAATACAATTATAAATACTCGAATACTCATTTTTCTCTCCATCTTTCTTTTCAACAATATAACCATAAATAACTAAATAAAGTACAAGTAAACTTCTCGAAGACCCATTGTCTACTTCAACATATCAAAGATCCATAAATAATTACTTATTTTGCCTTAAAAAAAATTCACTTTAATGGTAAACTTTGCCAAAAAAAATAAGGGGTTTGAGTTTTTTTTTTAATTTGAGGGTGTTAAGTGTTAATTTTGTATTTTGGGGTTCAAAGTGTCCATTTATTATGTTTCGGGGGTGCAAGTTGTTAATTTGTTCTTAATTAGGGAGTGTTAAGTGCTAATTTTATTTTAGGGGAGGGGGGGGGGGGAAGTGTCAAAGATTTACTATAGAATTACCTATTTTGCCCTTGAATTTTTGCTTGAAAATATAAGAGGGTGCAAAGTGCTAAATCTAAGTTTCGAGGGTGCAAAGTGCAAAAAACCATACAAATTTACTCAAAGTTACAAAATAACCCTTTTTTTTATGTATAGAACTTATATTAAATTTTAAAAAAAAAAAGTTTAACAACTAAAATTGAAACATGATGAAAGCTAAAGGTTTATATGTGTGTCTAGGGTAATTAAATGACTATTTTAGAAAAAGTCTCAAAGTTACATGAACTTTTTTTCCTTTTCCAGTAAAACGCTCCGTATTTTCAAAGGTTTCCATAAAATTATTGAAAAGATTCTATTTTAAGGTCAATAGAAACGAAAATAAAAAGTGCTTTCATGTTTCTCTGATTTATAATTTCTCACAATATTTCCGAAGAAATTTTAATATATATTTGAACGACCAATTTTCTTTAAAAAAAAACTAAATTTAGTTTCATGCTCGCAGTCAATGATCTTCATATCCACATCAATCGTTCCATCAATATGAGAATTATTGTACGTACCTGGACTTTCATATGAAACATCTCTTGCATAATAAAATCATCTCTAGGACCTAAGGTTGAGCTTAGGCTAAGAAGCTCCAGACGCTTCACATTGAATTCTTGCTATTGAATATGAATAGTAGGATCAAATGTGCTCACAGAAAAATTATTGACTTAAACATCGGACTGATTTGGTCGGAGTTGCCCCAACCTAGTTTCACTCTCTTTTCTAGGCTTATCCACTTTATGTACCCGACGCGTCTCCAAAGTTGATATTTGTTCATTTCTAAAGAGGACGTCACTTGCATGCTTAAACTTCACATTCGCCGTCCCATCTCATGAACTAAGTGGTTTTCGATTTCTATTCGTCTTTTCATTAGTAAACTGTAGTTGGCGACAAGTTGTAGATCAGTTGGAGCCGGCACTGAAAGCTTGCAATTAAGAGATGTATGTTCCAATTTATTCATGTACATAAGCTTGATGGGCACAAAAGCTCCATTCTTGTGGCACAACCAACCATGAGCAGCCCTCAATGCAGCCCCTAGAGAAGCTGAATCTGGAAATCCGAAACATTATATTGTACTGGTTCCTAACAGAAACTCATGATTCTTTTGATAAATGAATCGATCGATAAATGGATACTTAACTTTACCTGGCCTTTCGACTGTATATACATCACAACCGAAAATGGAAGCAATCAAGCTCAAAATGGCCTTATTTGCCGATGCTCCACCGGTTGCGATTATTCTGCTTGGAGGACAAGGCATTCCTATTTTCTCCGTGTGTGCACGCATTGAGAGTAATTGCCCCTCAACTAAAGCTCTAACCTGTTAATAAACAAATTAAATTAGTTCCTTCAGTCAGTGCTATCTATATAGTATGGGTAGCGATATTGCCAGAGCAATAATTGTTGCTGCCAGAGCAATTTTTTTAAATTTCCTAATCTACCCTTGATAACTAAAGTAACTTTAATGCAAATGGCATTTAATGTTGTTTTGGTAAATATGGAATAGCCATATTTATTACTCCACGATTGCTCTGGAGTGTGTCCCTCAAGTTTCTATGTTCTACAAAATCATTAACATTAATATAATTAGAAAGAAAAGAAAAAAAGGCTGACCATGCATATCTGTTTAGTCTTTTTTTTTTTTGATAAATATAAAGGGATATATTATCGATTTTTATGTTTTTTTTCAAAAGGTATCTATTATTAATCTTTATATTTTTTTTTCTTTGAAAAAATATTATTGCACCAAGATTGGGGTGGAAATTGGATTTGTAGAAGCAACAAAGCAAACATAACTTGCTGATTTTTCCTATTTTTCGCCTTGCATAGTTTCCAGTATCATAATTCAGTAATTCTTGAATTTCACTTTACAAACAAGGGGAAAAAATATTTCATGTTTTTTACTTATTTTTTGATTCATTTTTGTATTGCGCTGTTCATTTTTCTTGTCTTATTACAATTATTATTGATGTTTCTTTTTCTTAATTGCATCTATTGTAATTTAAACTAAATAGACTATTACTTTGGTTTTTGAGATTCAGTGAATAAAATATTTTCCATTTTAGAACTTTAGGCTTTACTTTGTGGTTTTTCATTTTTTTCTATCATTTTCTTGACTAAAATTAAAAAACTAAACATAAAATTAATGTAGTTAGAATTGTAAAATAAATATTTGACATATGAAAAATGGGTACCATATTTTTTCGTGCAAAGGCAGATAAGAAACACAATATATTTGTTTATGAGTTAATCAAGGTAATTAATTAAAATCATTAAGGGCTTGAACATACTACTATCAAACTTTGACCAGTCATTAAATGCTCCACTAGGCACTAGGGAAAGGGTAGAAAAGGAAATTTAAAAAGTTTGCTCTGGTAGCAACAATTATTGCTCTGGCAATATCGCTACCCATATAGTATTGAATAACTACAATCCATTATGTATAGCTCTCACTACAAACCTCAAACGGAGCATCAAATTCGATGACTCTATCCTCCTCCTTTAGTCCATCCAAATACTCACTCTCAAAATCACTAACAATGTAACGATGCTCACCAACTACATATGAAAAATGAAAGTTGTCATGTAAATTAAATTGTAATGTATAGATACTATTAAATGTATGTCCTCCCTATCAGCTTAAGTTTTTAGATGAGTTGGACACTCGATATGTAAATTTTTTGGAAGAAAATTAACTCACTAGGGAGCGGTGGAAGAATTTCGTGCTCCTTATAGTAAAAACCTATCTTTCCACCTGTAGCACGGGAAGGAAGGATTAGTAAGAAAGAAATTTTAAATTTACGCGTGGTTATTTAATATCAAGATAAATTGATATAGCTAACCATTTAAAGGTGGTGTTTCCTTTAGATATGTATTGAAGACTTCCCAAGATCTATTTGCATACCTATTACGAATATCTGTCAAGTCAAGGTATCAATAATACTACTATTTGTTAAGTGAAATTAGAGTTAAAATATGTCAAATATAGAAAGCGCATATTGTACCTTCACGAGTCAAAGACCCATTCTTATAGACCAACATAACCATATAGTCTTCTTCTACATTCACTGGATTAGGAAATATATGTCCTTCAAGGCTTGGTTTGTGGTCCATGGCTATACCAAATACCTGAGATATTATTGATAATTAACACTAACAATGATTTATTGGTCTCAAACATATTCGAATATTTCTCAACTTACAGTGTCACTTGTGCCAAGGCTAATCGCGAGATCTCCAGGAGTGTTGAGGGTTAATCCTACACCACCACCAAATATTACCAATTTCTGTGTAAATTTTGTGGACAACTAAGGCTATATGTGGTTCCTAGCTATGTGTGGTTCCTAGATTTCAGTGAGTACAATGTTCCCTTAAAGCTTTTTCCTCCCTCAAATCCAAGAACCAAACATAGCCTAAAAAAAAGATGTATTGAACTCACCTGCTAAACTGTTAGGATTGTCTCCGGGCCATTGAACAACTACACAATCTTTTTTAAAGTGATATCTGAAAGCAAAGTGAACATCATCTCAAATTAGCACATACAAGAAAACAAAATACGAAATCGATGTATCAGTTCATTTAACCAATTACCTTTCCACATAATAGGAAGAAATTAAACCAGCAACAGCATGTGGAGGTGCTAGATTTCCAAGTTTTTTCTCCAAATCTGGAGCTGTGGCCTACACAAAAATCAAATCCCATCAAACACCAACCTTAAAACAATTCCCCCCCCCCCCTCCCCCCCAAAAAAAAAGAAAAAAGAGGAACCTCCAAAGCTAACTTAGACCAAGCTCGTAACTTAACATCCATTAAATTCATTCCTGCCCCATCAGTTTGATCGATACAAGCATAACCTCCGATAAGAAGAGAAGCCATGAAAGAGCTAATAAGCGAAATCCTCTCCGTGTTATTATACACTTGCACTTGTTTCTCAAATATCTTCCTAATCTGTGGTCCTGCATATCTCTCGTGTGCACAAGAACCGGTAAGCTTGGACAACTCCAATGCACCTCCAACATCTTTCTCAATGGCTCTGCACTGTTCGGTGGTGCTACAGTCCATCCAAACAGGCGATTCTTTGACTGAAAACGCATCACGAAATTGCTCCACCAATCGATTATTGGAGTCCAGTGATGCTAGTATCGTACAACTCCCGTTTTTCCAATACACACTACCGTGTTGCTGTGCACTACCTGACACAGCAATGATTTTACCGAAATCCAAGTTTGAGTTCTTCAATTTTTCGAGTATGAGGTCCAGTGCTTCGACCCACATTAGTGTTGGGGAAGTAATCCTTCCATTGATCAGAGGATCACGGTAAACTCCATCTTTGGTTTTGTAATGGGGCAATTCGGTATCGAAATTCACAATATCTGTAGCGAAAATTTTGAGGTTTGCATCTAGCACAGTTGCTTTTAGTGACCTGATAAAATCATGCAGAATGGAAGTATAAACTAGGGAGAATTAACGCAAAAGTTAATTAAGAACCCGATAAAGATCATAACTTTGCAGCTATATTAGATTGGGAAACAGGTACTACATAAGATTTTTACTACTCCTATGTCATTAAGAAGCATGAATTAATTAGTGAAGTTAAAAGAAGAGAGTTAGTTACTCACTGAGTAGAACAGTCAAAACCAAGGAATAAAGAGTCTTGAGGGAGAGAGCAGTCCTCCATTACAACAGCTGGTGATGTATGGACTGTGTCCTTTCAGTGTGATCCTTTCCTTTCATTCATAGACATATATATATATTTAATAGGAAAAATTACATTAAGACCCCTGAGGTTTGATGAAATTAGGGAGCCCCCAAGATCGAGATCCAACTTGATTTGGATGGGAGTAGAGTAGATACAAATAGGTTTTGATCCTACCTTGATGAAGCAAAACCTGGGGTAAATGAGATATATATAGAGCCTAACAATCTTTGTTCTTGTATTGCTCCAGTTATAAAACCTCTGCTCCTTGGTCTGTTCAGAGGTGATCCCTTTTAGCTCAACTTTCTCTTCCAACAGCCATTTGATCTTTTTTCAGATCTTTTAACAAACAGTTTGAGGGCAAAACGTTTTTCTGAACCACAGCAATCTTAATACTACTTATAAATTGCTCGTTTTCAGCTGTTAGCAAAATAAATGGATACCCTTTTCAGTTGGACTCGTTTAGGAATTCTAGAATTGTTCATCCTTTTAGCAAGCTCAAATGCTCTCGTGTTCAAGTTTCCTAATATCCACCTTTTCCTCCTGATTATGAGCGGGCACAAGCCTAGTTAAAAAAAAATAATAACAACAACAACAACATCAACAAGTCCAAATTGTATGACAATAAATCGGAGGAAAGTCTTTGATTTGTGAATATCAGCCACCAATTAGCAAAGATTCTAATACCGACTCAAACGGACTCATGAGTCATGACCCATTAAACTCACGGTAATATACAACACTAAAGAACAATATCTAACTTAATAACTCACAATTTAATTTCATTTTGCAGCATGCATGCACTCTTTGTTTGAGCATCTTCAACCTGTCATCTATAACAAATTATACATGGTGAACTGTATTTTAGTTACTCAGTTTTAGATATCCAATCCAACAGTTATTATTTAAAATTTTTAAAATTATTATATTTTATTCTTTTTTAATATTAAATTATAAATGACATTATAAATAATATTGTATTACATTTACATGTAAAATATAAGTAATAAATATATATTTTAATATTTTTTATTTAAAAAATTTGAAAAAATGGCTTTAAAGTTTAAATAACGATTTAATATACTATTTAATTCAAATAAAAATTTAACTCGAATCAATTTAATAAACTAAATTTGAGACATAAATTTGCTAACATGGATGTCATGTATAAATATACAAGGACATCCATATATGCAAGTTCAAACTTGTACTATGCATAGTCTTGTAAAAATACAAGACATTGCTGCAGGATAAAAAATTGACTTGGTTATATATTTGTGTTTTTAGCTATTGGAGGAACTAAAAAAGTGACTGCAGGAGATGTTCTTGTACGCTTAAAAAAAATTACATACTAGTATTTTTGTGGTTACACCGGAGTTGCCTCAACCTACTTTTTTCCAGTTTTACAGATCCTTAAAGGTGAACCAATTTTACTGATTGTTGGTTAGCTCTCCTAGATTTATGGGCTTAAAATCAAATCAAACTACTATTTGATGCTCAACTTGAGTTCGTTCGATAAAAGCTCATTTGAACTCGATTCGTCACACTAATTAAACAAACTTGTACCATCATTTTTCATTTGTTAACTTTTAAAGCTCGGCTCGATAAACTAAAAATTGATAAAATACATGTAAATATCAAGCTAATGGCTCGAGCTTGTTCTATAAGAAGCTAGTTCGAGCACGACTAGTTTAACAACAAATCAAGCTCAAACACAAAATCTCAAATTCGATCTTAAACAGTGTATCGTTCGACAATATTAGACTCAATTACACACCTAGACTCGAAACCCGGTTCGACTAAAAAAGCCAAGATCGAATGGCTTCCAAGTCTACCTTAACATCAAACACATTGAACTTAAGTAATGAATAGCAGAACAGAAAACAAGGTAAAGTAAATAACTAGCACGAATTCATTATACATTGCGTGAATTTGTAAGCAACTAGTAAATGTCATCACATTCAAAGATCAATTGCCTTGCCCCTATCTACACCTATATATATAATATATATATATATATATATATATATATATATATATATATATATATATATATATATATATTCACCTAGCCTAACTTTTGGAAAACTAATACTAAAATAAATGAACTGTTACAATACAAATTAAAAATAAAATTAGTTCTTCAAAGATTCAAGTATTAGACCTGATTTAATATCAATATATATGAATTTAATTTGTCATATACTAGTACATTACATTAAATCAATCAATCGTTGAAATTAAAAAGAGAAAATATTTACAGTGACACACACTAACATAAGGATGGGACAAAATGAAAAAATTGCAATTCTTTGGAAAATGAAAGCCCATTTATAAACCCAACAGAAACTCACATGCATGTCCCTTTCTTGTGAAAAAGAAAAAGTACTTGAATAAAATAAAATCATCTCTCCATTTAAATTTTGTGTGTGTGCATATAATAGGTAAAACTCAACCATTTCCTTTGTTCCATTTATTGTAAGAATTGCTTCCATTCTTTCACTCCCTCATTTCTATCTTAATTCATGTGCAAGAACAGTGCCAAAATTTCCAATTTGGGCTCATAAAACGAGGGACAAAAAAGTCTTTCCATTTTCAGATCCTTTCTCAAGTTGTTTTCTTCATTGATCTTTTTGCAGCATTCCTTTTTGTCTTGCGAGTACAATCATTGTAAAGGATAGGATGAAGTCAAATACAGTAATTCTTTTCTTTTTCTAATTTTTATTCTTCAATTCAAAAACTGCATTCCATTCCGCATAATTAGTTTAAGGTTTACCACTTCGAAAATACACTGCACTTCTTTCTACCTCCTACATTTTTATTTTCTCCATAACAATTCCATGACCTGCAACAAATTAATTCCAGAAAAAAGTGGACATATATTCATTTATCTACTAACATTGGCCTTGTTACTTGTTTCATGTAATGTCATGGTTAATGGTAAGTTAAAATTCTTTTTTTTTTTTTTATGCAAATTAATCTCTAAATTTCTGTTATGAAACTTAATTAATTTCTCCGTTTTTTCTTTTTGCATGTCTTAGGTAGAAAAGTCACAGAATTTTCACATACCACTTTGGTGAGATTCTTTAATTTGGTTGTCTATTTTCTAAAAGTTTTTATCTGATTTATTTAACTCAAAAATAAAAATGCAAAAATTAATTGGTTTTTGATTGAATGCAGAGGAGATCAGTGATAGGGTCAATGCCGCCAAGATGTGATGAAAAGTGCAAATCTTGTGGGCATTGTGAAGCAATTCAAGTTCCAATTGTGCCCTCAAAAGCAAAAGCAAAAGCAAGACGAAAAAGCATTTATTTTTATGCATATTCAAGAGGAGATGACATTTCAAATTACAAGCCTATGTGTTGGAAGTGTAAATGTGGAGACTTCATTTTCAACCCTTGAATTAATTCATTTGAAGAAATTAAACCACCCCATCTTTTGTTAATCCATCAAGTAAATACTATTCAATTCTTTTTTCTTCAACAGTTCATTCATATGTTTCAATTTATAGGGGGTGAAATGCTTAACTATTCACCATTATATTTACAGAGGTAATTTCTGAATTCTTTCTGCTTTTCTGGTCTCTATATATGTATATATAATCAAGTTATATATTTACCTTTGTTGAATTATGATAGTATATGATTACTGTCTGTTAAAGTGGCATTTTACTTTGGCATTTCTAGTTCCATAAGACCGGACGCTTAGCATTTTCAGTCCCATAATTTGTAATATTACATTTTTGGTGATATTCTTTAAAAAATTGCACTTTCAATCTCAAATTTTTTGAAATTGTCCAGCTCAATAATCTCTATTGAACACTCCTAGTCCTAGTATGTTGAATAGTCTTTGTTTAGTACTTTTGGTTTCATATGATTGTCTCGGATATCATTTTTGTCCCATAAGGGATAAAAAATGTGAAATATCTTAAATATTTGGGACCAAAAATACAGTTTTAGTAAAGTACAGGGCTAAAAATGCTGAGAGTGTGCCATGCATGTTGCGTCATTTTCTGTGCAAAAATTGGGAGGACATGACATATTGACATTGGGGTTTGGTAATTTAAATGAGGAAAAAGAGGTATGTTATGTATGAATCCCATTATCATCAAAATCAAAAAAAAAAGGAAAAATCTGTCACCACTGTATATGCAGTACTGTGCAGTTACAGTCCTGGTTTTCGTATTTTACATTTACAAGATTCATAGTTCAGTTCATATCCGAACCTAAATAGTAGAGTAGTATATATATATATATATATATATACAGTGTAGAAAAACAGCGGCATTGAGAACTTAGCAAGACTTTTGTGTATTTCGAGGTTAAAATGAAGTTAAAGACTAATCATTTCTCATATTCTTTTCTTCTAGTGGTACAATAAATTACTACATTACTCCTATGATATTATTGATGGATTTAAATTTGAGGAATTTGGGGGAAGGATTTCAAAAGTATAGTATAAAATGATTAATTGAAGATTTTAAATTCATCCCAAATCAAATTGATCCAAACAAGTGTTATGGATTTGTTATTAAGAATTTAAAATCCATAGCTCAAATTCGTTAATACAAATGAACCCTAAAAGTGTTGAGCCTCAACTTAATTTAGTATTGAGACAAAGCCTCATTTGTTTTCTTAATATTTTTAATAATTACTCAAACATCAATTTAGTTAAGTTCACCACTTATAAATGTACCTTTACCACTAGCTTTCTCAAAGGTAAAGTTGACATCAACGGGCTGGGCTCATTTAGTTGGGTTTTGATTTTGAAAAACTGGTCTGGTTGGTTTTGGCAAAATCTTTGAAATCTCATTTGGAATGAGTTTAAATGTTGGATTTTGTGGTTTTGAAACTTCATTTATAATGAGTTTGGATGTTGGGGATCTAGGAGAAAAAATAAATATTAGGTATCAAATCAGTATATTTTTATAGAATTTGGGGAGAACATAAGTAGTAGATGACAAATCAAAATTTTATAGTGTTGCAACTTGCAAGTGAATTTCCAAAGTTTGAGTATGATTTTTTTAATAGATTTGAGAAGTTTCATGGGTTTGGATGAGATGAACGGAAGACCAAAAAGTTCAAAAAGTTAGGTTCAAAAAGTTCAAAAATTTTATAGAAGTTTTTATTTCAACATATTTTAATGATACAATTTTTAAAATTTTCTCTAAAAGTTTTATATTTGACTCATCAAAACTAGGGCTGTCAATGGGGCAGTTTTCAATCCGGATTCGTTCGAATTGGTTCGATTTATTAGGATAATTGTCCGATTAGAGATTTGATGGACCTGATCCGATTATAAAAATTCGAAACCCGAAACTCTTGGAGCGAATATGGATTTAGGTCGATCCGATCCGTTAAAGATCCGTATCCGACAACAAATAAATAAAAATAAAGATATATATACAAAATGATTTATAAAAATAAGTATCATTAATAATATTTCAACGTCAATTTAAGAAGATAGTAATTTATAATTCGTTTATAAATATATTTAAACCAATATATTCATTCTACAAATATAAATATAGTAAAGAAACTTTGAAAATGTGAGCTAAAATTAAATAAAATTGAAAAGATAATAAACTTGTTTTAGGAAAAAAATATTAATTTAACTTTTTAAATACAAATTTATTGGATCCGAAAAATATTCGATATCCGGCCAAATTCGACCAAGATCCATTGAATTCTAAAAATTTAGATCCGAGCACAATTCGAGTAAGATCTGAATCCGACAGAATTCGATCCGATATAAATAAAGCCTGATCTGGACAAACCTGATTCGACCAGATTCCGATCTATTGACAGCCCTAATCAAAACATATCTGGAACACATAATTTTAACACACGAGTTCCAGCGGTCTAGTCTATACTAATTTGTGGAACAAGAATTTGCTAGTTCTCTCAGGGATCGCTATACTAATTCGTGGCAACAAGGATTTGCTAGTTCTCCCAGATGTGAATTCACATGTGGTCCCAGAGATTTGATTTTTTTTTTCATTTATATTATCTATTTTTAAAACATTGATTTTTACTGTTCACAAATCCAAAAGTCCCTAAGTATTATATTTTGTAATGATGCTAAATATTTTTATTAAATTACAATCCAACTAATAATATGTTTTTTCTTCAACTTAATTATATAGTCCAATTAATATTTTTTAACATAATGCAACAAAAAATGAAACTATTGAAAGAAAGATTGAACTTTTGCTCGTAGAACTATTTTTATAAAATTATTATTGCTTCTTAAATTCAAAATATTTCTTATTGTTAATCGTTTTATTATATGTTTATCTACCTATACTTACTATGAAAAGATAGATTGAAAGTAATGGTAAAATTAAAAAAATTCCGAGCAATATATATAGTTCACCCCATTGACTCTTGAGTCCTGGATCCGTCCCTGCTGAAACGAACATATACTACAAGCCCCAATTCTTGCTGCCTAAACACATTTGATGCTGTAAAGAGTAAACTGGTTGGCATTATGAAATGCCAAAGAAAACAAAATTATAAATATAGAGTTATTGGCCTTGTTAGATTGGATTTTTATGAAATTTATTCAAGTCTTTTTTATCACAGAACAAACAGCATATTCAGGTTTTAGAACTATTCTTCTTCTTGTGATGTGCCACCGACACAAAAGCACTGGTTTTCCCAAGACAGAGACAGAGGCCTGATAAGTAAGTGTGTGGGTCGAATCGAATCGAATCGAATCACAGTGGAATATCGTGGGTGTTTGTGTCCATGAAAACAAACATTATAAGACTAGAATATATACCAACCAACTAGTTTTGAGGCGCTTGAAGTCTAACATAAATTTTTTTAATTTTTTAACATGTTTTTTTAAATGCACATAACTCACTAAATTTCTAGAACCTCCCTTAAAAAAAAAAAAAAAACCCAAACATACACTTCCTCCACAATATTCTTCAATAGTGATGGTTGGGACCATGTCCTTGAGCAGTTGTGCCTAAGCCCTCATAAAATTAAACAAACCTAAGCTTAGCAGTTCATACACCAAAGGCAAGCACAACTTATCTGCTTCATTGAGTAGATTTCTTCTTCTAAATATTTCCAGCCCCACTCTTTTTATCTTCTGCACTTACTTATAATAATATATTTTATCATCTCTGAAACTATTAAGTATTCAGTCAAGAATGTTTCTTCTCCCTGATAGCAAAGATGATGCTGAAGCAACCACCTAGTAGGAATCAAAGGTCAAAAAGCTTAAAGGCTCTTCAAATATTTGTACTAGTTGCTATTTGCATATGGTTTATTTACCAAGCAAAACAATCCCACTACAAGAAAGCTGCTGATCAAATAATGGAACAAGTATCTGATAGTGGGAGGAAGGTGTTAAAGCCTCAAACATATGAAATTGCAGTAAAACAAGGCGGTGAAGAAACGGAACTAGAGAATGAACAAAGCAAAGATGCAGGTGATGAAGAAACAGAGCATGTTCAGTTGCAGGATTTGATTGATGAAGATGACGAGGATAGATAGAGATATAAGTGAACTACAACACTTGAAGATTATGCCAATAATATGACTAGGTATTAATTTTGAATCTTTCTGAAGCAGTGGGAGGATAAGCAGATCAAAGATTAGAATAAACAAACAAGAAATTCGCATATCTGTCACTTTAGGTTACTTTTGTTCTTGGATTTCAGTGAGCGATAAGATAATAAAAATGTATGTTTTTCTTGCATCAAATAATAGAACATTGAGGTTTGTTTATTTTTATTTTCCTAGTCATTTTACTCATTGAAATTTAATAACCAAAAAGAACCATATTTTAGTGAGATATGATTCAAAACTCACAGGATGCTGCAGATTGAGATGGTATTATTACTTCTAATTTTTCCAGACATTATCAAATCTTTACAGTGCTAGTATGACCATCCAAGCTCACATAACATAACCGGGTATTTGCAAATGCTTGTGCTTAGCTTAAATATGAGATTTAAAAGAATTTATTTTTAATAGTAGTAGAGAATGAAAGGTATGTAGCGCTTGGATATGCAGAAAAGTGGCATGATAAGCCATAAGTAGGTCCTGACCTGATGTTTCTAAATTCAGGCTTATTTTGACCTTTTCTTTTTTTAAGATAAACAGATAGAAATTCGCATTGCAAATACCTTTCAAGTACTCTTTATTTATAATTTTTTTATCTCAGAATGTTTTGTAACTAGATGCAAACATCCTCTAAATGTTATCAAACATAATTTGACACCATACAACAAAATTAGAGTCCCAACACTCTACTCGTCACTTTTAAAAGCACTACATTGAAACTCAAATAAGTTTTCACATTATCGCGATAACTCAAATCAAATACTCAAGCATCCAGAAAAAAATGAAATGCCTTCCAAACGGTCACGTAATTTAAACATGACAAGTATCTGGTTCCAGTAGACAAATAGCAGATAAAGATACAAAAGACCAAAAGATTCTTAGTGTTCACTAACCTCTTGTTTGGAAAAAGGAACACACATTTCACATCAAAAAATGCTCAGTAACAATTCAGATGTCTGATTTATACAACTTTAGCAGATAAAAGAAATTGAATCGTGTTCAAAAGTATTGAAAGAATCGTTGCAAGCAAAAATTCCTCAGATAAGACATGTAATAGCTCTAGCAAAATTGAAGTAAAAATAATTAGATTCTATCCAAAGTAGGTAGGTGCATGCTTACTGAGCGCAAATTAAGCAAGGTCAATGAAGAAGAGCCAAAAATGTCGACAATATCTTCTGCTTTAAGAAAGCGTAAGAATAATCAATTCAAAGCTCGCAGCCAATTCTACACGTGTTTTTTCTTGACTGGTTGATGTGAATTCCACTGCAACGACATCCATACAATGGATGTACCTGCAAAGACAGTTACTCAGTAACTCGTTCATGTTCCTCATAATAAAATTACATAATCAAGATGTTAAATATTATTCCAGTACTCAATGTAATTATAAGTTACACAATGAAGCCCAAATATGAAAAAGAGCACCTAATGTGAAAATCACACAAAAAGCATTCATAGTTGTATAAAACTACATTGGTGGAACTGCAATATGTAAAACAACATCCCTGGTGTTTGGAGGGGGTCTGTAAGAGTGTGCGTGCAGGGAAGGCGCACATGAACTAACTTAAATATGAGACTGAAGATTGAGGTAATTATATTGTTTGACAATAATGATATTTAATGTTGCAATATAAAAGCAATACCCCGGATCACAAGTAGTAGACAACGATATAATATAGTCTAAATCTCAATTGATTAACAAAAGATGGCTACATACGGCGAAAACCCTCATCTCTATGGGAGTAGCACTTATGCTATTGGTTATTATGAGAAGCACACGCGTTACTATAGTTTCACAGTTTATTTAATGCAAATAGCACATCCATGCTTAACATTCCAGAAAACAGATAGCACATATAATGTCTTAGTAACTGGTAGTGTATAATTAATTTGAGATAACATTTTTCGATTTTTTGAAGTTTACCTGCAAAAAAGGCAACAGTTGTCAGATTTGTAATAGCCATGGTATGGTAAATGAGATACTCAGTCAAAAAATGGCCGAATGCGTAGATGAAGGATAGGAAAGTAGCCAAATATAAAGGTTTGTTGTCAAGGTTGAACGCGCAAAGGAAGCAAAGGGTGCAAGTCAACAACGTCCAAACTCCAAATGTTCGTCCGTGAACGTGAGTCACTACAACACGTAGATAAAACTATCAAAATCTCGAGTAGGGTATAATTTTAAAACAATGATAAATGGGAAATGTCATATAAATGGCAACAGACTGCAGAACCCACGCGATACAAGAAACATGTTAATAAGAATGTTTTTATCCAAAAAGAAAAAATTCCCAACTTAACAAACATAAAATCCAACAGAAAAAGATTTTCATATATAGCATCAAGCTTGTTTCTAATCATAAGAAAGCAGAAATGTTCTTCCTACTCAGTTTTGCAAATAAATTGTAACGAATTGCTCTATATGCTCATCCACATTCAAGCAATTAAGTTGTGGTCAATAATAGCAATTAAAGTAAAGATCTATGAAATCGAAATCTAAACACTAGTACATTAACACAAAAATTTCCTTTTAATGTTTTTAATAGTAAAAATGATGACAGTCCACCATTTGGCAAACTAATTGGATCAAATCAAATACGAAAACCCATCACGGAGCGGAAATTGAAATTAAAACATAAGTATTGCTATATTGATTTGAATAAACATGCAATGCGGAGTTATATTAGAAAATAGAAATAATTAATTAAGGATTAAGAAATGGAAATGGAAATGGTTGAGTGAATTAAGGAATTAGCATACATACTGGTGGTTTGGGAGAAAACGGCGAGGCGAAGAGCCCAAATGTCGAAGAATCCGAACCATACAGAAGCTAATCGAAGTGTGCCCACAAGCATCAGCCAACATCCCAGTAACTTCATCTTCTCTCTCAATCACGCATACACATTCACTGTGTGTTTCAATGTCTTTTGTTTTTAGAACTAATTATATATACTATTATATATATATATATATATATTGAGAAGGGAATATTTATTAAAAACAAATGTGTTTGAAACAATTGGAAAATTATGATAAAATTAATACATTTGCTGAAAAATATTCAATTTGATTCATATAGTCTTGGTGCACCATCCAAATACAACTTAAAAAGATAAAATTAATAATTTTAGACTTTTAGCTTGATACAGCAACTACTGTCTCAAAAACGAAAAAAAGCTCGACACCGCAACTATGTATAATTTGAGATGTCAAAAGATCAATCAAAGTAGACACAGTTGTGAAATTGAATTTATAGGCATAAAAGTTAATAAGCGAATTGAGGTCGGGTTTTGTTTCCGGAAAAAACTCAATTGATGGGTGAAGGTGAAGGAAAACAAATTAAATTTCAGTAGCAGTCAAGTTTAATATTTCATGATCCAACATTCGTATTATTATTATATGCGTGACACAAAAACAAAATGTGGGATATTCGTATAATATGTATGTATGTATGTATGTATCATTGCTTTTGATTCTTTTATTTTGTATCCACAATTTTCATCAAACGCCCTTGAGAAATGCTATGCTATAATATAATAATAATAATAATAATAATAATAATAATAATAATATATACAAGGATCATCATACACAAGATTCATAGATCGATCTTATAATACTTTAAAAAAGAAAGAATCGTTGATCCGATAGATGCAATCCTCGGCTTACATTTCATATACACAATCCCCACTCAACTTTTAAAAGATTATTAATTAAAAAACCATTACTTTCACATGCCCCGTCAACGTCAAGTCCTTCCAATTCAAATAATAATAATAATTGTTGAATCTTCTGGAAATCATTGTCTAAGCATATCACCAATTGCAAAAACACTATTAAATAATAATGACTAAAGGTCGGAAAATTCGAAATTCCTATGCTGCAACAAGTAGGATTTACAAGGAGTGAGCTGACTACAACTAATCAATCACAAGAAAAATAAATAACATAAAGAAAAAAATATGAACATAACAGGGCCTTCCACATAATCATGAATTGGAACTCCTTTTTCCAAGACAAAACTGCCTGTGAAGTAGCAAGAAAATTATTGAAAAAACAAAAGAAATACTCCTAAGAATTGCTTTTCCATGCTTCATCGATCGAGAACCCACATCGGAATCGCACATCCATTCTTTCCTCCCTCTTGGTGCATCCATCTTTTTTCTTGTACAGCACGAGCACGGGCTCATCCACATCCGCACCTCTCTTGACACGGCTTTTCCTTTGCTATTTTAGCTTTGTTATTTGCTTTGTGCCGCCAGGCTCAGAAGGAAATCGGTGAATATATGCTCATATTCTGGCATTTTCCCATATCCTGCAAATTACACCAACATGATTCATTTTTCAATTCCTATGCTAAATGTTTCCAATGTGTCATTGATTCATGTCAGAAGTAGTTCAATACCTGGAAAATAGTTAATATCTATCACATAATAGTTGTCTCGAGTTCCATGCTCTCGGATAATATCCAAGTTGAAAAGTCGAAGACCCTATTAAGATGGCATCAAGTATCAACACCAAGACATTACTTAAAAATATTATTTTCAGCAAATATAATTTAAAAATAAGAGATGGGAACTAGACTAAGTACCAGCCTGCGGCGAAGTTCCTTAGCCAGTCTCTCGAGCAACGGTCGTGGAGGGAGCTCTACAAGAGAAAAATAAAGGTAAAACTCATTAGCCAAGACAAATAAATGCCAACTATATTTAAATGAAATTAAAAACGTAATAAACCGAAGCTTACTCACCAGCAACACAAGGATCCAAGTCTGCTTCATCAGCAGATGCAGCAGCGCAAGATACTCTTGGAAAGCGATAAACACCAGCACTCTCTGAAAGTTCACGCTTACTCACATCAGGCAACGAGAAACGCCTCACCACTTTTATTGCTTCCCCCACAATATACACTTTGAATAATACACCTCCTGAAATCCACAACAATGAAAGCAAAAAAAGAAAAAAGAATTAAACATTTTGATGAACTCCGTAATATGGACGGATAAATATGAACTCGTATTTACCGTGATTAATGAATTCCTGCAAAACAAGTGGAGGTTCAAGCTTCTGGAGGGAGATCTCATCATATGCAAGGGAAAGCTCATGCGACTTGGCAAACAAAGGTTTTGCAACTGAACCATTGAATATACCGATAAATTTGCTGATTATACAGGATATGTATGATTACTGTTGTAGATAGATAGTATGGAGACATACCAAGAGGAAGCCTAAGCCCAGCCTTGTTCACCTCCTCAGAAATAGATGATGGATCTTTCTTGATCACCAACTGTTTAGGGACACCAACTTTTCCTGCATCCCAAGTAAATTGTCAGAATTTTCATTTATCAAAAAGCACATATTAATATATATATATATATATATATATATATATATATATTAAAATTACCATAGGGGTCAGACAAGTCCAGGTCAGCAACATCCTGAAGCATAGACTGCCGATTGTGCACTTGTTGAATGGCATCAGGAGGATCAAGAACTGTGACCTCGGGATGTGCCTTACGGTAATCCTGATGAATATCGATAAGGGTGATGATTTCAATGTGAATTTAATCCAAATTATATAACAAAACTAAATAGTTTCATAGCTAAAAACATTTTTTCCTTCAACGAACATGTCCTTGTAGTGTATTTGTCCTTTTTTCGTAACCATGCAATGCATGTAGATAGTATATTTCAATATCGGTTATCTTTACATAAGTAGCCAAATTCAGGTTTCTAATCGTAAGTTCTAAAACATACACTCTTTTATATTAATATAAATGTTGATATTGAATGATGAGACCAACCTCAAGTACACCACGCCATTCTTTTCCAGATAACTGCACGAAAAGAGATGGAAAAGTAAGATGCAATGATACATTCCAAACTCCAAAGTAGCCAAGAAAACAGAATTTTGGATAAACAAATAGACAATATTGGAAGAAAAATCTCACCTTGTGTAGTACAATGTCAAAAGGACCTTGATCAGAAAGGGGTTTACTTTGGTCAATAGCAACAAATACAATTCCCTTGTTCCTGAGTTTTGTTCAAACCAAAATGGAGTTAGCTATGATCAGTTAAATGAAAATTTAGAGAAAAAGAGATGTTAAGCTATCAATGATTAGGTAGTTCTCCACCTATCATTGCTCTATACTACTATCTATAAATTGAAGGAGTTGTTAATTTGCCCCCATTTTAACATCCAAAGTGTACATAACAACTGGTTTATCATATTAGTTATGCAACAAAAGAAGAGATATAATTGCCAATAAAAGACTCATCAAGACCATACCATGCTAGCTTTTGTCAAAGTCCCATGTGATTAACTCAAATTCCGAACAAGGCAAATAGGATCATGGATCAAATATTAGATACGTTTCTACTAAAAACACCTAAAGTTTATGTTTTTGAGTCAATCAAAACAAAAATATAGAACAGTGTCTACTTCAACATGTTTCTTTGGTTTGAAATTTTCCCAAATGTTCCCCGAAAGATTTTTGAGAAGTTTGTAATAATTAACTGGCATACCACAAAAAGGAAATCCTTTTACATGTCCTAGTTAGGAGCAGGCATATCCGAACGAACACAAAATTATATGCACAAGAAAAACATCCATTCTGATGTTGTATTGGCCACACCACGTTAAGGATATTCCTTGAAGAATATTCATCAACTTCAGATTTTTAAATAGAACTCCGGATTTACATCCCCTCACGCAAACAACATTTCCCCATCTAATAAATCAACCCAATTGTTTAACCTTGAACATATTTCAAAGAAATCAGAACATAAATTTTCATCCAAAAACACGTACATACATATCTACACCTTCATTTAACCCAAAAAAAAAAACATAAAATCATTTACACCATAACCAGAAAGAGCCCAATACACCAAAAACAATAAAGAACGATAACAACAAAATCAACAGTACATCTCAATTCATTCTACAAACATCCAAAACATTTCATTTTTCCCAAAAAAAAAAAGAAAAAAGAAAAAAAAAAACAGATTTTACCTAGCTAATCCTTCAAGTTTGGGCTGCAAAAAGCTCTTAATCTTCTTAGAAGTAAGAGCGTATCCCACCACCACAACAACTTTCGACGAATACTTCCTCGGCATCACCGCCACCATTTTTTTCTCTTCGTTCCTCACCTCTTTTTCTTCTTCTTTGTTTTTCGCTATTTCACCTCTCATCCTCATACCAAAATCTAATTATATACTTATATGTATTTACGAGTGTCCAATTAAACACCGAAATTTAATCCCCTTTTTCCAGCTAAACAAAAGCACTTTTTTTTTTAATTATATTTTGTTAATTAATTTCCTTTCTTTCCGTTGAAAGAGAAATTTCCTCCAAATGTAAAGCGTCGGACTTTTTTTTCTTCTTTTTCTTGTTATATTAATATGGGGTTGGAATTAGACAGAGAAAACGGAGATTTAGGTAGAAAAAGAAAGAGAATGGAGTTCTTGGGTGTGAGTAGAGGGAGAAACAAACACGCGTAGAGTGGAAGAGAGATGAGCTGTAGAGTGGGGCTATATATAAGCTGAGCTGCAACGCGTGGAGGAAAGCAAGGGGTACATAAATGATAAAATTATTCCCTCGGTTTTAATTAATTGGACATTTGTCAATTTTTTTATTTTTAATTTATTTATATGTTTTGATTTTCAAAATATTTTTTTTTCAATTTGTCCATTTCTTACGTTAAAAAACTTAATGATCACCACTGTTTAAAATTTTTTTTAAAAATAGCCATTATTATAAAGGGTATTGAAACATTTTACCATAAAAAAATATGTAATGATGATGTTTCTTAATTTGTGTGAAAACAAGAAATGTATCAATTAATATGAAACGGAGGGAGTACATACAAGGATAATTGTTTACACACTCCGTCATGTTAGACAAATTATAAAACATATTTCATAAATTTTTAATAATCAATTCTCTCCTATAGTTAGACACTACAATGAAATAAGATTTCAAAAATTATCAAAATATTGTGTCCTTTCGAAAATTAAGCTACCTAAAATATTGTTGAAATTGGGTTTAACCCTAATTAAAAATACGTATCATATTAAGAGTAAAACAAGTACTGGAAAAGTTTTGAAAAATTATAAAATGTGTGTACCTTATTTGGAAAAGAAACTTAATTCAATAGTAATTCTTGAATTCAAAATATTTATTATTTAATGAATAGACATAACACAAAGTTAAAAAGAAAATATTAAAATCTCAATTAATCTATTTTGTTCAATAATTATTAAATGATGTTTTACTGACACCCCACTTATACTTTGTCATCAAATTCAATCTTATCTTATGCCATGAGGTCTTAAATTTTTGTATAAATTTCTCTATAATTATAATGTTGACCATAATCTTCTGCATGAAAAGTCTCTTGTAGTTCTAATCTCACATGAATTTGTGTAAACTAATAATAAAGTATATGATGGAGACTTAAATGTTTACTTGTCAATACTAAATGATTAAAATCCTTAGTTATGTTTTTCTATTTTTAATTGTGATAAGGATGGGTGATGTATTTATTGCATGGGATGGAAATATATATATTTGGAATTTTGGGGGTTCAGAGTCCACTTGTCTAGCGTTGGACCTTATCTTTGCATAATTGGATATGTTTTCCAGATATGGATGCATTTAACTAATCATTAAATATTTATGGTATATTCCTTTGTAAATTTTCTTATAAAGATCTGAAAGATTCATCCCCAAATATATCCATATGTACAAATTAATTAATGTCGATAAACTCTAGGGGTGACTTTGATCAAAATCAATAAGAAAATTGTAAACAATGCACCTTCATACGATAGGATGAATTATCTATCACACTTTGATGTCACATGCCTATATAAATTTATATACAAGAAAGGTTAATAAAAAAAGAATTCCACATCATATAACTTATCGTACAAAATTAGGTTTAAACATCTACAGATATTAATTATTAATTTTGAAAAAACAAAAACCACTATTATTTTAAGATGAACAATTGTTCTGACGATAAGAAAAAACTATTTGAGTGCTATGAGTTGGGGCCATAAAAAGATTTGAAGAGCCGATCCATTTATAGTGGAAATTAGAAAATAATATTTTAAATCCGAATCATTGGACCACATCCGATCCACACCCTACATTCCAATTTCCATATTATTCTAACTCCGAATCTTCCATACATTTATATGCCAATTGATTGAAAAATTGGCTACTCATATGCTTTAAAATTAATTAGCTAAACCACTTATCGACTTTCATTTGAAAAAAAACATAATTGGTGACACAACTAATGTGTTAGTACTCGAAAAAAAAAAAAAAAAAAAATCCATGTAGATTTGGGTTGGCGAAAAAATATTTTAAAATAATATCTACTTAATTGCCCCAAATTTTATCAGTTGTGCACCTCGTGACTTCAACTAGGGGATTTTTGGTAGGTTAATTTACCTTAAAATAATCATATTTTTGCATTTTAAAAATTAGCACACGTAATTACACACCCATTAAAATATTGGGGCTTGATTTTAAAATCTTTAAAATGATAAAAGACACAAATGCCATTAAATATGAAAATTTATATTTTTATTAGTAATAGATATTTAACTAATATCAAATATTTTTAAATTAGTTTAATATTTATTAGTCGAAAATGTGTAGAATGAAATTGGTTTCTAGGCACAAGAGAAATGTAATATTAATAAGATATTTATTCAATTATTTTTTGATTTAACACTAATAAAGTATTCTTAACTAGTATAAATGTATTTTCTTTTCATATTCGATCGCATTTGCGTCTTTTGTTATTTTATAGTAAAAATTAAAATCAAGCCCACTTATTTAATGAGCATGTAAGGTGCTAATTTTTAATTTGTGAGTGTAAAATGCAAAAATATGATAATTTAATGTGTATAGTGTTTGTAAATGTCTTTAAAAAGTATTTTTCTTATTATTTTTTTGCTTAAAGCACTTTGATAGTGTTTATAAGAAGGTGTTTCTGCTATTGCTTCTTCAATTGAAAAGCAGGTAAAAACAGGTTGACAAGGAGCATCAAATCAAATGAGATGCTTCTTCTATTACTTCTTCTGGGTGGCATTTTTGTAATAATTAAAGCTGTTTTTAAATAAAATACTTATTTTTTACTTTTGTTTTAAGCAACTGCTTTTGATTTTTCAAAAGCATTTGCAAACACCACCTTAACCCTCATCAAAAAAATTCAAATTGAAGTCAAGACTCCCACGAGTGACAAAAAATGTGGCCACTTTTTCAACTGCCCTAAATTCGGTAAAAATGCCAATGAACATTAATCGTAACACCAACTTTATTTTTTCCCCGAGTTTTATTAATGAAATTTGTGAGAATTAATTATCCTTTTTTCGAGATTTAACGGGTCATATGTCAGAAAAGAAAAATATATTGGTGACTGCAATAAAAATTGTCATGATTGCACCAATTTAAGAATTATTATAAGGCGGACTTTATTCGGGTTGAGCCTAGTAAAACTTATATTCAACTCATAAATTAATCGGATCTCAAAATAAGGCTCGGGCTGAGATAAGATCTGGTTAAGTCATCGAACCTCGAACTCGAACAAACCCGGCTCAATCATCGGTCCTAGATCCATTAAGAATTATTTGTATTTTTTTCCTTTAATGGATACCATTGGTCCTTCTAAAAAATTGTCATCCTCAAGAATCATAAGTCATTGATAAAGTTGAGGTCTCGTACCAAAAGATATTAATATGGGTGTTTGCTCCCATTAATATAAATCTTTATTTTAATTTATTACTATTATTACTTGATAGTAATTTTTTATTTACAATTTTTTATATTTAGAATTTCTAAAGTAATGTTTGCATATGTCATGCTATAAGAAGAAAATTGGCATCAAGGGAAAAAGACCCAACAAGTATGGATCCATTTTCTTCCATAACTTTGGCATCAAAATATAAAATTCAAAAAGGGAAAAAGAAAAATTAAAAGTGCATGATCAATTAGATCGAATGAAATTCTCAGATATTAGCTTTTATCTGAATCCATGACAGTTATTGAAGAATATATACTTAATTTGTATAACCCGATCCGATCGATCGATACTTTATCCTTTAATTTGATTGATGACTGATGGGGTCTCTGTTATTGGTTTATATTTATTAAAAATAAAATTCTTGTACATCAAAAAACTTCAAAAGTTAAACCTCTTAATTAGAAAGTGTTTAATTTTTCATCGGAGTCATTATCTTAAGTACGTGTATATAGCATTTCATTTGTGGATGGGTTCATGATCAATAATTTAATATATATTGCATAATTTTCTACCAATAAATTAGAGTAGATCGTCCTTTTACCTTACTAGCTGCCATAATTAATTCAAGTTGGTCCTAATTAATTTCTTATTTGACTGTGGTTTAAAGAAACTCTGGATAGTTCTTTGGATTTTAGGACTAAGATACAATAAATTAAATGTTTTGAGGCAAGATGGAGTTCTTTATTAATTGCTTAAAACTACCTTTTAATTTGGTAACATGATCCTTAGAGCTAGATAATTATTTTATGATATTATTTCAAAATTTAATTATTAATAATGCTGGTCTTCATAATATATGCATGTCTTAATATATGATTAATCAACCATTATTAGTATCTTATTTAAGTTATTCTATTACAAAATACATATTTCGTATACTAAAGTAACTAATTAATACACAAACTTTCAATTACATTATTATCTACAAAAATTTGAAAGGAAAAAGCATACAAAAAAATGCAACATATTGTCATTAAGATTGAGTCCACATATATATATATATTGGGGGGTGTGTGGGGGATGGGGTATCAACATTTGTCATTGTGTGTGTTGGGGTGAGGATCTTTGGGTCCAAATATTTAGGTGTGTGTGGATGGGATGGGATATCAAGAATTGTCATTTAGATTGAGTTTTAGAGATTTTTAAAATTCGGAATATTATTAGAATTTAGATTGAATGTTATAGTGTGAAAAAAAAATGAGATAGATGTTAAATTAACAAATTATATAAAGTAAAAATGGGTGAAATGTATCAAATAAATGTTTTTTTATATATTTAGAATTATTAGGTTTGAACAGATGGGTCAAGGTCGAGTTTAAGCTTAATCTAGATGAAACTAGATATAAATTGGACAGAGAGATTTAAAACTAGCTAGCTAGATAGGAGTATCTTAATTAAATCCATAAATACAATTAATTAGAAAACTAGTTTGGATGATTTTGATTTTATATGAATTTAATTTTGTAAGTGGCCATTTTATGCTACTCCTTACCCAAAAAAATTTAATATGAAATCCACTATATACTTAGTGGAGATAATTAATTAGGCATTGTGGCCAAGGTAAGGCAGATATACATGTTGGATTGATCCTTTTTTAGGGTCTGTGTGTTTGGTGTTTTCCAAAAAAATTTCGTGTTTGGAAAATGCCAAACAAACATATTTTCTATTTTTTGAAATATATTTTTCATCTATCAGTTTTCTCAAACTACTTTCTCAAAACTCAAACAAACAATAATTTTCTTATCTTTAAACAAAACCTATACAAACTCTACTCTGATTTGACATAAAATAACTTTTCTCTTACACACTTTATCTCACAATAAACAAGATTTGACATAAAGTCTTACACATCTTACACCTACAACATAATTCTTTCAAAAAAACCTACATTTACTTTATTTCTCAAACCACTCTCCCAAAACCCAAACAAACAACATTACGCAAATCGAGATTATTTCACAAACATCCACTACCCTCCCAAACTACTTTTCCAAACACCAAACAAACAGGCCCTTAGTGTTTCCGTGTCATAATCCATATTCACCTTGGTAGGGTTTGTCTGCTTTGGACCCAAATTTTAATATGCAACATATTAAAATTCTTTTGATTTTGTTTTAATCTTTCTTGTTAGCAATTTTGAATTAAATAAAAAAGGGGGCCATTAGTTACAGCTGTAGTATGAAGACGTTATGTGATTACATCAGCATTGCCAATCTTAGCTAAATCCATGCATCATTAGGACACTTTGATAACAATTCCATACTTTATTGAGTCGAGTTTATTTATTAGGTCAATGTTAGTTTTCTTGTGTCAAATACATTGTTAGCTGAATAAACATATATATATATATATATATATATATATATATATATATATATGAAACAAAATAAAAAATGCATTATAAATTTTTGACATCTTAGGAAACGTTTGATTGGAGTGTTAATAAATATTACATACTTGCTCGAGTTTAGGAGTTTTTTTTTTTTTTTTTTTGTAAGCCAAAAAAGAGAGAAATAAAAAACTACATAAGGTTGTTTAGGAGTTTTTAATTAATATTTTATTGAACATTACGGGAAGACGAAGAGAAAATATGTAGTTTTAACTCTTTTTTTTCCCCGAGAACGTATGTAATTTTAAGTCAGTTGCATTATATTACAAATAAAATACGTAATTTTTTTAGAACTCTGATAATTTCCTTCCCATTTTTATTTTTAATTCAATGCAAATGATTTAATTAAAAAAGGTAAACAAAATACGGATTAAAATTAATTATGGTGAAATATAGGAGTATTTGTATTGAAAGTCGACCAAATGTAGTAAATAAACGATTTTAATAAGGAAAACATAGCCTACAATAATAAACGTGACTAGGGGTGTTCATAAATCCGCTACACCCAACCCATCCGCCTGACCCGACTCAACTCGCCTGCAACCCATCGTATTAAGTTTTAAAATAATTAAATGCAGGTTGGTAACTTGTAAACCCGTATAGTATGGGCCGGGTGACGGTTTTGATGGTTAAGAAACCGACTAACCCGTAACCCGCATTAATTCATCTTTAATGTACTTTTTATTCGTGTGTTTAATCATTGTATGTAATAAATCACGTTATTAACAAATGACTAAGAACGAAAAATAAACTTTCATCAAGTTTCTTGTTTATATTAATGTTCATGGTATACATAATATTGTATATTATTTGGTAATCATTTTTTTTACTCTAATTTAGCAATAAATTATAATCATCGACATATAAGTTGGTAAAAAAAAAAATTATTGCAAAGATAAACAGGTAACATCTGACTTTTTAAGTGTGATATTGAAAATGTGTGTGTTTCTTTTAATCGATTTAATAATAGCAACAATATTGTTTGATTTTACATTTATATTGATACAATTACTCATAAACTTTATCAACCAGCAAATCCACCCTGACCAACCTGCCCGCACCCGCCTCACCCAAACCGAGCGGTTTATGAACATAAAAATGTGGGTGCGGTTTAAAATTTTAGCAACACACATATATTGGGTCGGGTTGATTTTTCCGCATACATCCGTCCATGTCTAACCGCGATCACCCTAACGTGACATTTTGTAATTTTGTTGTTGTTGAGTTGTGTGATGTTTGTTTAACCCTCTCTCTTCCTTTTATTGTGATTAGAGTTAATTCAACAACTTCATTGAATCATTGATTCATGACAAAATATATTAATTTGTTGCACATGATAGAGTCACATGTGATATGATTTCTTCTTGTCCTTATATCTAGCTTCAATCTAAATCACGACCACCTTCCACATTTTTGGCATTGAGTAATTTTTCCAACCATCTTCTTTAAATTTTAGTTTGGGACTCGGGAAATTTGGAGTGGTTTGGTTGGGCCCCTTGCTTGCAATGCATACATGTTAGGCCCCTTTACATTTCTTAATCATAAAATTCATTTTTCATATTTTTTTATCCAACCGAACAAATATATATCACCTACGAGACGATAAGTTAATTAAGGTCCGGTCTCTAGCTATGACAATAAAAAAAAGTAGGGGTGTTCTAGGTGCGGTTTAGTGCGGTTTTATATTTGTCCAAACTCAATTTAATGTTTGCGATTTTTAAAAATTCAAGTCCAAACTCAACCCGACAAGTCTTGAGATTGCAATTTGCTTTCCCAATTTTAATGCATTTTTATTATTTTGTTATTGTACTTTTATTGTGTAACTGTGTATTATTCTGTATATATAGTCAAATTAAAAATGATATTTTTTTTATAATTTTTAGCTTTTATTTATCAATCTATTTCAAGTCTGTATTGGCAATATAAAGAATAAATAATTTCTAATCAAATATTAAAGAAGAGTTTTTTAAAATAAATAAAAATAGAAAATACCTTTATGTTGATGATTATTGCTCAAATAGAGTTTGACCTGGGATCTTTTAATAAATTGTGTCAAGTAATAAGGTTTTTAGTGGATGAATTGGTTTTTGAAAATGGATGAAATGTATCAAATAAATGTTTTTTATATATACTATACGATTTCACCACAATTTAAAAAGTAATTATATAAATAAAGCCGCACTTCATATTTTTAGATTTAATTCGTTCTGAGCGTCAATTTCAACCTCAATTTCCTTCCATAATATCATCTTAGATTGATATGGGCTATAAATTCGTTGGGGACACATATAATTTATCTGATTTTAATTTCCACTACATTCATGTCTTTCCGTTTATGTGGGCGTAAAATTTCATCCTCTCGTTTTGGTGCATGAGATTTGACATGAGATATTTCTCCCAAGTTAGGGGTCAATGTCAATGACAAGGATACAATACCTCTGGTGGGAAGCATTGAAAACAACAACAAGGAATAAATAAATACTCCATTTTATTAAAATATTTGTCATTCAATCAAACATCTTTAACCAAAAAAACACATGCTTTGACTAGAAAACAGTTATTGCTAATATCATGCTTCCAAAATAAATAATACAATCATCGGATCAAAATTGGGTCTGGTCAGATTTCAGTCGTCTTTGGATTGGGTTAACAAATTATACGATTTCTTTATTGGAATATCACTACAAGAAAAATGAGTTTCTTTTTTATAAATTGTCGGATACAAACTGATCTAGATTCACAATTGTAATGTTATTTCAAATATCGAATTTTCATAATTGACCAAATCAATCAATTATAATCGAACAAAAATTCTAATAATTCAGAGTGAATACAAATTGAATTCGAACTGTTCTAATTAGATCCATTATTGATTCAATCAAATTAAACTAAATCTTAAACATACACATATACACTAATTCTAACTAAACATAGCCTGACGGCCTGAACCAACTCAACAAAAAAAAATTGTAAATCTAATTGTTGAGTTGAATTGGGCCAGATCCATTTTGCTGAATTAGTTTTGTACTGGACCAGATCCATTATGGTCAATTAATTTTATACTCAAGAAATCAGTTTTAAATCTAGTCTCATTCGTGTGGAGAACAATATAATGAAATTGAATTATCTAAAAGATAGTGAGATAAAGATATACTGATTATTAATAAAATGATATTAATTAATTAATGATCAATACTACCATTGATACTTTTGTACCCAATATGCAATGGAGGGTTTTCATTAGAAGTAAACATAGCATGCCTACATATATCTGTGACTAACCAATAACAATTATTGGAGGGGCAGTTGTTTCGCCATGCTGATCTGTAAACATCAAAGGCAATGTTCTCTTAAAGCGACAAAAATACAATGTTTTATGGGTTGGGGTTTCGCAAAATTTCCACTCAAAATCTCCTAATGGATCATAAAGTGTTTGAAATCCAAGATCGTCATTTCATTTCATTTCCTGCTGCGCGCACAATGTAACAATAGCGGTGGGGAATTTGGAGGAAAGCTATATATAATCACAATGTAAGGTTATGTGATGGTGATGACCTAATACTAGAAACAGCTAGGGGACCGGAGTATATTGCTGTAACGTCATATTATGGAAGAAAATAAGGGAGGAAATAATTCTAGCTTGAGCTACCTAGTCAACTATTTTTGCTCCAAGAGAATCAATTATGTAAATCAAATTAAACATTTCAGCTTATCTCAACCCGGCATGTAACATATATAATCACCGTAATTATATACTAGAAATAAATTAACTTAATTAGTAATATCAACAAAAAAATCGACCAAGAATGCCATGACAAAGAAGTCGAATCCCACCAGAATTGTCAATCTTTATCTTTTTTAATATTAATAATGTTAGTGAATAATCTTTATCCTTTGTACTCTAATATAAACTTGAAATTATCGGAGTATATTTACAAATTATCATTTCACACTCCCACTGGGATAATGGTTTTGAAATTCTTTTGCTGTAAAATCTTAAAGGCCAAGTGCAATTTTCTTTTCATTTCATAGTCGTCTTCTTTTTTATTTTTTCGAGTCTCTTCTCCTCCAATTTAATTTTCATTTATCTTGCAACTTGTTAAAAAATAGATGCCTCAAACATGTATTAGCAACCGATTACAAGGTAATTAACAGAGCATATAAAATAGAAATATGTGTGCAAGCGCAGAAATTCAATATTAATGTAGTTATTCATGTCAAATTCAAACATATTTTTTTACAAATTCGGAGTCTTATAAACTTACTTAGTCACTACAGCTAATTATGTATATTTGAAAGCTAGAATTCATTTAACAAGCTCTTCTTTCTTACCAGCTTCTTCTAATTCTCTCAGGCTTCCAACTTTTTGTTCAATTTCTTCAATCAGCTCCTCACGCCATAGTTCAGCTCTTGAAGATTCTTCTATGTCTTCTTGCTGTAATTAACACCATCATTTTAATTTTAGGCTTTCGTTTATGCTGAATTAACTTTAACTCTAGAATTCAAATGTGCACATGTGACAAAATTAACTTTTAAGGGCTTAGCTAGGCAGTGTGTTTTTATTTACTAATATTGAACACTGGAAAATTAGAGAAAATTGAACATTTGCTCATGAGTGAGTACCTTCTCATAAACCCAATGACCAGAACCATCTCCTCCATCTTTTCTATATTCTTCTGAATCATAGTAAGGATCCTACGTACACAATATATAAAAGAGAAAAAATGTCAGCTAGTTGAGCAATATATACAAGATCTGAATGACAGAATTCAACCAAATTAAAGAATAGGAAAAATACCTTTGTAGAACCAAAGAAACAACATCCCCAACAGGTAAACATGATGTACAATGTGTCTATTAAAACAAGATGTACATTTTTAAATCACCTCATGAGTTAAAAGTGCCAAAAAAATGTATTTGTAAATAAAGATAATGACATATATATATATATATACTCATAAATAAATTAAGACTCACAAACATTCTTCATGGCTTCATCACTAAGATGCCAAATTGACTTGTGTGTGATAAGGTCTCTTTGTCCTTCCATTTGTTCAACCATCACTGCCATTAATGGCAAATCCAGAAAGGCCTTAACTTTAATCCTCGATGCTCTCGACCTTTTTCCAGTTTCAATCTGTTATTTAAATCCAGATTTAGAGTTAAATTGATCATCCACATTTTAAATTTATCTTTCTTGTTAATCAGAGTATAAGGAAATTATAAATTGGGTACTTCACCTGATGTATGCTCTTGCTGAATCTTGGACTTGAGCATTGCCTGAACTGGATCAAGAATTAAGCATAATATCAAACTCAATTTGAAAAAACAAGTATTTTTTGGTTCGTACAAGTGAACTTGAATTACATAAGCTGAATTTGATGTGTGAACCATCTAATAAACAGAATGCGGCAGCAAAAAATGGGACATATTATTGTACAATAAGCTTACTGGTTTAGAAAACGAACTGTAATCCTCTTTTGTTGTTTGCATTGAGTTAGTTTGGATGCAGGGTCTAAGTAGAGTGAAGCTAGTAATAGATTCAGCTATATATGTTTCTAAGATTGAAGTGAGAAATGCTGAATTTTTTTGTTGCTCATTTTTGTTTTCTTGTTAGAGGGAATTGGATAATTGCACCATTTCTTTCTTCTGCTCAAATGACGGTATTATCCCTAGAAACATCTCCTTTTATCAATAATTCAAGGCAAATAACATTGACCGCCCTCCATGTCTAGGAAATTACTCAAATTACCTACAAGGTATTGAACTCATTACAGTTACCCGTACAACGTTAATTTCATAAAGAAAAAACTTAATTCTAGAAGTACCCCTGGGTATTATATTAGAAATCACAATCCTCAATGGTGGCAAAACTGATTTCACCCCTTTTTTTGCGGATTTCATCCATGTTTTCACCGATTTCAATCATTTTATTTATTTATCCGAATTTACCTTGTTTACCAATTATTTCACTCGTTTTCCACATCAGAATTTCTTTGGAAGATTGACCGAAAAATGAAATGCAAATATGGCACACATTAGCATGGATAAATATAAATGTATATATATGTATACCTGCCATTGAGATAGGCAGGAGAGGCCAATCCTGGTAGCCACTCGGCTTTCTTGGCTTCGAGTTTGAATGATTTGTACGATGAAACTACTTGTCTAAAAGACACTTGCCTGTTCAATTTTCCAGTGGATCCGGTCAAGAACCAGGAGGCACAAGGCCGGAGAACGGCAACGGAAGCTTGTGTAGTGACAATAGCCATTTTAATTTCCAATATGGAAAAAATGTTTTGGTTGGTTTGGTTTTGTATTCCCTTTGAGTGGTTCATTTTGTGGCGCTAGTAGAAGGTTGAATATTGGCTGTTGGTATCTTAGATTTCAGCTTGGATCCAACGGCTACAGTTTTATTGTGAATTTTGAATTAATTAGCCAATGGGAATCCATTCCACTTATCCTTATCGGTTGGTATATGAATTAATATCCACAATTCTATTTCTTTGCTGTTGTTGGTAGTGGTACTGGTACTGGTACGTCATATATAATTATATATTATGTTGAAATTTATGGATCTTGTTTTTAGTTTCCGGCCGGTTATCGATGTTTCAAGGAGTTGGATCAATATTTGATCCACCCGATCGAACAAACTTGTTAATTGTTTCAATAGTGTCATCCAGTGGTTGTTAGGGGTGCACATGGTTTTCAAAACCGTGCCGGACCGTCCCGTATCATACCGAATGTTACGTTTTTTTTCTCAAAATTGAAGGTCTTGGTATGGATGAAAACCGTACCAAATATTTTGGTATGGTTTTGGTTTTAGACTTCTCATACCGTAAAAAATCGTACCGTACCGAAATTAAAAAGAAACATGAACTAACTATTATTTTTTTATATTTACAACTAAATTTTATAAAATTATATTTTTAAATCTATATTATTGAATATTATATTATTTATAATTTATATTATAGTCCATCATAGTTTATAATTACTACATTGCTAGCGTTCATTTAAAAAAAGATATGTTCTAAAAAAAGATATGCTCTAATTTAGTACAAATTAAACTTGTTATATGTTGAAAACTTAAAATGCAAAAATTCTAGACAACAAATACCAAATAGTAAGTTTCTTCACATAATAAAAACAATGATCAAATAATTAACCAATTAATTTTATTCAATTAGGTCGAACTATAGCGTCAAATTTGTGAACATTTTCTTTTCCGATGCTTTATTTAATGAAAAAAAATAGTTTGTAAGATATTATATTATTAATTTTTATATAATTGTCAACTATGTAATCAATTATATAAGAAAAATTACACGAAAAAAGTTTGTTCGAAAAAACCGCAAAACCGTACCGTACCGTACCGGAACCGCACAAAACCGAGTTTGTTGGTATGGTTCATAAAACTCTAGTTTGGTTTTGAGTTTTTAAAAACCGCACTAATTGGTACGGTACAATTTTGTAAAAAATACCGCAGAACCGTACCATGTGCACCCCTAGTGGTTGTACATAATTAATTAATTAGTTTGGGCACAGTTTGGTTCCCTTGATTAGGCCCAAATTGTCTCAATTGGGCTTTCTAATCGAAGGCTATCTCCTGTTCGGTGTTCAAGACTATTTTCACGGGCTGCCCGTGTTAATTGGGGGTAATTTTCTATACCACTTATGCCCTTATATTTGACAAAAATTACCCACAATCCACAATAATTTTATTGACTCCATTATTTAATCACCCCAAATTGACAATTGGACATTTGTGGAAACCGAACTGAGCCTCGTAGTACAATTTAGTGAAGGCTTGATCGAGGACGGACTATATATCTCTAACTTAACTTAGTTTTGATTCACTTATATATGTTTTTCTTTAATTACAGATAGGTAAGTATACTTCAACCCGAAGTTGAATTTTGAAATTGAAACAAAAACATATATGGTTGATCAATTGGTTACATCAACTTGTTTATAATAATATCCATGATAGTTAGTAATTACAATTAGGAGACTCATTTTTTTCTAGGGCAGCTGACTAAAGACATACCTATTTGTGAACATTATATTAATTTATACAAGACTAAAGAAACGATGGTATGTTAGTACGAATTCAACCGAGCATCAAATCACAAGGGTAAACTTTTCTTTGTCATCTTCAACGGGCAAAGAAGGCAAACTATTTTTCTTTTTTTTTGGAACGATTCCTGGCACATTTGCATATTTGAGCAAGCACAAAAATCTGTTCAAGTAAACTCAAAAAGGATCAAGTAGCTGAAGTCAATTTAAAGAAAAAGCTAGAATTTTTTTTAGCTGTTTTTAATCAGCATAGCATAAAGCAATTTGTAAGTTTTATAAAGTTAAACATTTCCAACTCTTGGAGCCTGTTTGTTTGATATTTGGGAGAGTAGTGAATGTTTGTGAAATAATCTCAATTTATATAGTGTTGTTTGTTTGAATTTTGTGAGAGTGATGTTTGAGAAATAAATGAGGTGTATCTTTTTTTGAAAGAGTTAGGTTATATGTATAAAATGTATAAGATTTATGTCAAATCATATTCATTTTGTGAGTAAATTATGTAACTAGATATAGGTTACTTTATGTCAAATCATAATATAATTTATATATGTTTTGTTTAGAAACAAGAAAAATGTTGTTTGTTTGACTTTTGAGAGAAGTTTGAGAAAATTGATAAATGAATATTTTATTTCAAAAAGTAGAAAACATGCTTGTTTGATATTTCTCGAACACAAAATAATTTTGAGAAACGACAAACAAACAGAGCCTTTAAGTTTGGATCACCGCATACAATTAATTTTGAAGCAATCGACTATGTTTTCCAAATTAAAAAGATTTTCGAAACTTTAGAAAGAGGTTTATTCACTCTAACCACCCTTTCCAACATATCTAGTGTATGGTTCAATCAACTAAATATTGAAAAAAGTTCTAAAATACCGAAAGAAATTATAAAGAAAAAACTAAATAAGAAAAAAAAAAGTCTCAAGGTTAATGGAAAATTTAAAAGTTACTCTTATTTCTGTTTTCATTAAGTCAAAAACTGAAACTTTTGAATTATTATACGACCCACTACTTCGGGATATGGATAACCCGGCAAAACTTACAAATTGATAAATGAGCGAAAGATAAAGAACACCTCATATGTTTTGTTTAACTCTAAAAAAAATTACTGTGTTATTTTAACTTCCAAGAACTCTCATGTGATCTTAAATAAGTGTCAAATACCCCAGATATAAAAGTGAGTGTGTTTCAAATGCCAAAATTGCAAGTTTTGTTCACATTTTGCTTTTGATATGATAATTTTACCTCTAACCCCCTATGCTTTGTCGATCTCCCAAAACCCCCCCTTATGTGTCATTTTAAATCCCCCAAAATCCCCCATGTTTGATTTTAAATACCACACTCGATTCAAGTAGTATATACTTAATTTATTAAAAAGAAAAAATTAAAAAAAAACACGTAGGGGTAATCTTGTCATTCCTCCAAAAGTCAAAAGTAAAATTATACTTGGGTTGAGTGTGATATTTAAAACCAAACACATGGAGGATTTTTGGGAGTTAAAATAACATAGAAGATTTTTTGGGAGTTAGACAAAGCATAGAGGGTATTTTTGTCTTTTGCTCAATAATAAATACACAAGAAGAAAATGAATGGGGAAAGTTTGAATTTCAATATTTTACAAGGACGTCTTTGCAAATATTACTCTCTTCATATCCTTAAACCCTAGCACGCTTTTCTCCTATATATACAGACACCCACTAACCATAAGCCTTAACTTATTAACCAAACGAAACCCTAGCGGCCGCGTTGCAACACTGTTTCTCTCAATTTGAGTAATGGGTAATGCTTTAATCTTCGATTATTTATTTTTCTATATTGGTAAAAGAAATTTGCAAATGATGAATGCTCAAATTTAGCATACTCCTTTGGGAGAAGGATGATAAATTTTATAAGGAAATCAGAATCTCTGATGCATTCTTTGAAACTTATTTTTATCAATTTTATCTTTTTTTAAGCAATTTATTATTGAAATGTGGTCCTGCCTGTGATGGTGTTAAATATACTTTGAGTGGCTCACTATGAAAAGCATTTACTCTGAGGCTAATGATTTGAAGATTTTCCTAATTTTTAGATTTATTTCTAATTCTTGGTATTTAAAATAAATATCTAATCTAATTTTTAATTTTTTTGCAAATGATGAGAAAATAGACAGGGACATCAGAACTCCTTTTGGAGAAAAGACGACTTGTTCTAATGGGAATCTCTCTGATGCTGTTCTTAATTAATTGAATGTTTGATTATTCGTTAACCTGAAAGATTCAATTTTTTATTTATAAAGCAGAATTAAATGTGCCTTTTGATGTTTCAAACTTGTATGTGCCTAGGATGGTGTTAAATATACTTTGATTTTATACTATGAAAATGATTAAATCTGAGGCACAAAATTTTCTCTTACAGTTTGTGATATACTTAATAGTCCTCCAAAACAGGGGATTTGTGTGTAATGGGCTAGAACGAATTCAATTCGGATTTAGGATAGGCTAAACTGATACCAAGTCCTAAATCGAACAAAACTTGTTACTTATATTGTTTTGATTTAAGTTTAAGATGTTTATGCAAGTGATGATAAAACAGACAGGGACATCAGAACTCTTATTTTGAGTATGTTGATTTGTCGATGGGAATCTCTCTGATGCATAATAAGCTTTAACTATACCTATTTCTTTATTTTGTTTAAATCTTTTAATACAAATTATGTTTTTGATTGAACAATCAATGTATCTTTTTGAGTTATTGAAATATTGTCGGGCCAATGATGCATACACTAAATAATTATGAGTATAATACTTTGATTAATAATTTATGCATATGAATCATCGCAACTGAGGCTCTTATTTTGTATGCCTTTTTCTTGAAAATTATTATTTTATAGAATTTAAAAATAGTTTGCCCGTGATGTAATATCCTATTTCATGTACTACCAGAGATAAAGATGATGATAATATTTGATTGTCACTACCTCTGAGGCAAACTTTTCTTCAATTTGTTAATTTAATAATTTGACTATTATGGTATAAAATATTTTAAGCACTTTTATTACCATTTATATATATAAATGTATACATATTTCATGTACTTCCAGTGATAAAGATGATGATTATATTTGATTGTCACTACCTCTGAGGCAAATTTTTGTTCAATTTTTTAATTTAATTTGACTATTTCAATCTTTTGGTATAAAATATTTTAAGCACTTTTATTACCATATATATATATATATATATATATATATATATATGTTGCCTAATGATTATTTCGTAAAGAACGGAGATTTGAAGATGTTCTCTGTAGAAGCCTGGTAAATTGCTTGGGCTCCAAAGGCATCAAATGCAATAAACTTTTACATTGTTTATGAAGGCAGGTTCCGGAAAGTCAGTCTACCATTTTTAGAATTGAAGAATTTTTGGGTGAAGCCATTATATACCAATTTACATAAAGTTTACGCCTTCTTTTAATGTAGTATAAATAATTTTGTACATCTGAATAAGTTCTGTGATGCTGCTTTTGACTTGCTTGTTATAAATTTTAAGTGGCGCATAAATAGACCGGGTAACCAAGGAGCTCGACCAGGGCTGCTCTGGCCCGTATTGACCCAACCCATTAATTTATATCCCATTTAATTGTTTTGTGTGATTGATCATTAATGGGTTTTTTTCCTTTTTGAAAATGGGTCTTTAATGGGTGTTATAAATAACGCATAAAAATAAATAATATTTTTTTTCAAAGCGCTATATAAAAAAATATAGGAAGTAATAGATGAGGTTATTAGTAGGAGGGACAATGGAGTCAGACCGGAAGTGTTTTATATGATGGAAGTAGATCTATCCACATTAATTACTGTGGAAAAATTGTAATTTTTTTTCAAATTAATTAGTAATTTTGAGTTATCGTTTCAGACTATAGTTCTTTGTCAAATTAATCCTATAATTTTATATATATTTTGTATCAAATCACTTGACACATGGATGTTTTTATGTCATGAGTTGGTAAATATTATTATTCACAATTATATAAGATTGTAGAATTCATTTTAATGTAGTTATAAATTTTGATTTTTTGATTCAAATTATATCAATAAGTTGACTTTTGTCCTGTAATTGAAACTAGCATATTCTCGTGCTATGCACAACATAGCATTATACCTCAACTATTAAAAGTTTAAAATTAGTAAACTTAGTTTCTCGGTATAAGCAAAAAGGAGTAATTTATCCCTATAAGATATAAATAAGGTTCAACTAACCCTCATATGATTTGAGAAAGAATAATTTATCCCCATATAATCATATAAAAGTTTCACACTGTCTTCTTGACATTTTAAACATAAAAAATTTGAATTGACAGTACTATAAATTGACCCAATCGGGCTAGAGATATTGTCAGAGCACATTTTGTTGCTGCCAGAGCAACTTTTTTTTATTCACTAATTTACCCTTTATAGTCAATGCCTATTAAATATGATTTTTTCCATTCCCACAAAACCCCTTTTAATTAGCAACTTTTTATTTATGACAACTTAGTTTTCTCTCTCATTAGCACCCCCTGCCCATTTATTACGTTGCTTATCCTTAAAACATTTAAACTTGAAAATTAATTCTGTTATAGATAATTATTCTAGTAATTAACTTGATTGTCCCAGAAACTTTATTAATTTAGGACTGCAAAATCAAGGGCCTTGATGTTGTAGCATCAATTTGAGAGGTGGAAATTTCAAGCGCATGTAATAAGGTGGAAGACATAAACTTAGTCCGAAATACACACTTGTAATATAAATTAAGAAGAATACATCCAGTCAAATTAAATAAATTATTTTGAACTAAGCCAAATGATAATATCATGTTAGAAAAAATTTCTTAAAAATAGACGATAATTGAGTTCCTTCTTAATATGTAATGCAAGCGATCGAGCCCAAGAAGTAACATCTGCAATCCTTCAATTCCCTCATTTCTCATCTTAATAGTTATTAACTTCTTCATTGTGTCTCACAAAAAGTTTTATAAAAGAAAAGGCCCTGCAAATAAAATACAGAAGCATGTAAAATTAATGAGAAATAATTTACAGAGCTCAACTCAAATGAAATGAGTGGTTGTGGTTCTGGTATTCATACTTGTTATAAATTAGAAGTGGAAATGTTGGTAAATGAATAGGAACGCTCCAAAGGGTTAAGTTATGCAAATTAAAGTAAATTACTGGAAATCAACTTTGTAAGACTTCTTTCTAAAATACTATGTAAAAGCTTAACAACCTGTGATTTGGTCATGGCTTTAATCGTTACTGGTGATAATTTTTTAGAGTTCAAGAGTTACTTGATTAATTTCCATGTCTAAATCTGTTATGGAAAAGGAAAAGTAATTAATGGCCGGGGCTAGTGAGAGAAAAAACTAAATTGTCATAATTAAAAGGTTGCTAATAAAGAAGGGGTATTATGGGAATGAGAAAGGTCAGATTTAATAAGCATTGATTATAAGGGGCAAATTAGTGAATCACAAAAAATTGCTCTCGCAGCAACAAAATATGCTCTGGCAGCAACAAAAAATTCAATGATTTACATTTCAAAATTATGCTACCAACCGAAAACTTACAATTCATTTAGTAGAATTGCTAGTCATTTGTAAATGTGGCACTTTAACCCCATGTGTTATGATAAGTGTGATATTTTACCCCTATGTTATGATAAATATGACATTTCACCCCTTCACACTCCCCCCCCCCCTGATAAATATCACAATTAACTCCCTTATGGGTACTTTTGTCTTTTTAAGAAATATATTTTGTAGTCTCTTAATTTCGGAATATGGTATACTCTTAGTTGGAAGGAGGTAAATTGCTCCTTTAAAATTTTCACACGAGGTATGATGGATAAACTGCTATTTTTCGAACATAAGGGGAGGGGATCAAACATTACGCGTTTCCCAGAAAATTAAATTTGCATTAACCCACTGAAAAAGTAAGAAAATGGTGTATCAAATTCATAAATATGTTATGTTTAATTGAAAGGGAAAAAACAAAGGAAAACATGAGTAATTTTATTAAAAATTTACATGTACATAATGCAAAGAGGAAAAGAATATAACATGTACATCATAAAACTCACGTAACTTAAAAATAGTCTTAAAATAAATATAAAATAATAAAATTGATCATTTAAAACTGAAAAAAAAAATTAACACATAGTGGGTAAATTTGAAAAAGAAAATAATTAATGGATGAATGTGTTCTTAAAAAAAAATGAGAAAAGATAACCAATAAAGTGAATATCAATAAGTAGGACTATTTTCTCTGGCCTTTCTCCATATCTATATACTTTTAGTTTTTGGTTAACATTTTTATTTTTCAAAATATCAATGTTCATATCTATAATTTGACTGAAAACCTATAAAAAAAATATCGATATGAATGATTTCAAAATAAGATATGATCTTAGTATTTGAAAAATTCAATGATTTACATTTCAAAATTATGCTACCAACCGAAAACTTACAATTCATTTAGTAGAATTGATCTTTGAGACTTAAAACTGCCGAAAATGATATTTCACTGAAAACTCTTCTGCGTAAAAAAAAATACAATTAGATCAAAAGATTTCTAAAACCCCAATAAAAGAAAAAAATATAGAGAAACATAATAAATTTAATAATTGAAAAAAAGGGATATGAAATTTAAACAATGTGCAAAGGCATGAAGAGTGTTACTCTGAGCAAATGTTCAAGACGTTCAAACACAAACCTGAAAAAAAAAAAAAAAATATGGTTAGTCTATAATGTAAAAGAAAGATAAAATAATTGAAGAAAAAAGGGATATGAAACTAAATAATGAGCAATGACATGACCAATTTTCTGAGCAAAAGTTTAGTTTAAGGTGTTCATATTTATAATGAACTTATCTCAATTCAAACTAAAATTGACTTCAAATTTGAAAATCCTTTGTAACGTGCATTTTTATAGGAAATGAATTAAATTCCTATTCCATTTATATTTCCTTCTTAAAGTAAACTATTTTGGTGGCATAATTTTAGCATATCAGTTAATAAGTTATTATAAGATAATTTTGAACTAAAATCGATTTAAATCTGAAAAACTTTCAAATGGTAGATAAGAGATTACCCAATCATTAATTTTTTGACAATAAAAAAAACTCTAAATTCTAAGAAAAAAGAATTGAGTCAAAGTTTCATGATTTGGGTCAAAAGACCATTCTCCTATATATATATATATTAGGGCAAAATTGCAAAAATCGTCCCAAACTAATCACTGATTTTGGATTTTCATCCCAAACTATTTAATTTGGCGAATTTCGTCCCGTAATTTAATACTTTTTTGGAATATCGTCCCAAACTAATTACTAATTTTGATTTTTCGTCCCAAACTATATCAATTCGCCAAATTTCGTCCCATAATTTACTATTTTGTATGAATTTAGTCCCAATATTAAATTTCTAATTTAATGAAAATGACGTTCAATCTTGTAATTAATTTGGGACGAACTCTGCAATATTATATAATTATTCATGTTAAAATTTACCATGTCATGACACTTAAGCAGCCATATGATAATTCATCGGCAAATGCGCAATTCCGTCTTATAATTATGATGGGACGATATTCCAAAAAAATATTAAATTACGGGACGAAATTCGCCAAATTAAATAATTTGGGACGAAAATCCAAAATCAGAGATTAGTTTGGGACGATTTTTGCAATTTTGCCATATATTAGATTAGATATTAGATGACATTGGAAAAAATTTGTTTCAAACTAATTATAAATATTTATTATTTATTTATAAAAAAAATGCAAAAATTTTTTCCTTATGAATTGAGATAGGTTTATTTTTCTCAAAAGTGAACATGGTTTTCAAAATTTGATACTTTTTTTCTCTTTAAAAAAATAATGCAATTTACTTTCATGTAATATTCAAAATATTCAATTTACCTTAAATTGTTTCTTTTCAAATTATAAGAGGTAAATTAAATATAATAATTATCATAGGGGATAAATTGTCATCTTAAAAAAGTAATAGATGAATAGTCATTTTCATAAAATTAGAAATTTAATAATGGGCTAAATTCATGCCGAATGACATAATTGTTAGTTTTGGACGAATTGTCAAAATTTGTTATTAGTTTGGGACGAAATTTTGCAATTTTACATAATTGTTTATGATAAAATTTGCCAAATCATGACATGCAAGCATCCATGTGGCAAGTGAGATGATATTCCAAAAAATTTAAAAATTACTGGGCTAAATTGATTAAGTGATATAGTCTGTGATGAAAATTCAAAATCATCAAATCTTTTTTCAGACGGATTTTTCTAAATCCGTTGGGAATTCCGTCGGAAATAGCAGTTTTTTTTTTTAAGTGAACAGCCCCGCTCTGTGTTCAACCGAATGAGACTATCAATGGAAGTCGTAAGTCATCTGCAGCCATATTGTGCTGCTGCTGTTGCGGTGTGTGTTACATGTTTTTGTTCACCATACTATTTTTTGCTTTGTTGTCATTTGTTTTACAAAATTTTATGTTGATTTGACCTTCTCGTAAATGGATAGAAGGTTTGACGATTGTGTTTTGTAATATATTTCATTAATAAGAATTGAAGTTTAATTCACTTTAATTTATGTTCACATTGCCAACTTGATATATAGGGACTAATTTGTGCAATAAAATCATCAAATGAATCCAGGTTTCGTTCATCACTATTAATATTGTCAGTGAATCTGATTTTTAACATCAGATCAATCTAATTATGTTTTAAATCCTTTGTACTCTAATATAAACTTGAAATTATCGGAGTATATTTACAAATCTTCATTTCACACTCCCACTAGGATAATGGTTTTGAAATTCTTTTGCCGTAAAATCTTAAAGGCCAAGTGCAATTTTCTTTTCATAGTCGTCTTCTTTTTTCTTTTTTCGAGTCTCTTCTCCTCCAATTTAATTTTCATTTATCTTGCAACTTGTGGAAAAATAGATACCTCAAACATGTATTAGCAACCGATTACAAGGTAATTAACAGATCATACAAAATAGAAATTTGTCTTATAAACTTATTTAGTCACTACAGCTTATGTATAAGAATTCATTTAACAAGCTCTTCTTTCTTACCAGCTTCTTCTAATTCTCTCAGGCTTCCAACTTTTTGTTCAATTTCTTCAATCAGCTCCTCACGCCATAGTTCAGCTCTTGAAGATTCTTCTATGTCTTCTTGCTGTAATTAACACCATCATTTTAATCTTTAACTCTAGAATTCGAATGTGCACATGTAACAAAATTAACTTTTAAGGGCTTAGGAATTCAAATGTTTTTGCTCATGAGTACCTTCTCATAAACCCAATGACCAGAACCATCTCCTCCATCTTTTCTATATTCTTCTGAATCATAGTAAGGATCCTATGTACACAATATATAAAAGAGAAAAAATGTCAGCTAGTTGAGCAATATATGCAAGATCTGAATGACAGAATTCAACCAAATTAAAGAAAAGGAAAAATACCTTTGTAGAACCAAAGAAACAACATCCCCAACAGGTAAACATGATGTACAATGTGTCTATTAAAACAAAATATACATTTTTAAATCACATCATGAGTTAAAAGCGCCAAAAAAATGTATTTCTAAATAAAGATAATGACATATATATATATATATATATATATATATATATATATATATACTCATAAATAAATTAAGACTCACAAACATTCTTCATGGCTTCATCACTAAGATGCCAAATTGACTTGTGTGTGATAAGGTCTCTTTGTCCTTCCATTTGTTCAACCATCACTGCCATTAATGGCAAATCCAGAAAGGCCTTAACTTTAATCCTCGATGCTCTCAAGCTTTTTCCAGTTTCAATCTGTTATTTAAATCCAGATTTAGAGTTAAATTGATCATCCACATTTTAAATTTATCTTTCTTGTTAATCAGAGTATAAGGAAATTAATTGGGTACTTCACCTGATGTATGCTCTTGGTAAATCTTGGACTTGAGCATTGCCTGAACTGAATCAAGAATTAAGCATAATATCAAACTCAATTTGAAAAAACAATTATTTTTTGGTTCTTACAAGTGAACTTGAATTACATAAGCTGAATTTGATGTGTGAACCATCTAATAAACAGGATGTGGCAGCAAAAAATGGGACATATTATTGTACTATAAGCTTACAGGTTTAAAAAACGAATTGTATTCCTCTTTTGTTGTTTGTATTGAGTTAGTGTGGATGCAGGGTCTAAGTAGAGTGAAGCTAGTAATAGTTTTAGCCATGTTTCTAAGATTGAAGTGAGAAATGCTGAATTTTTTTGTTGCTCATATTTCATTCTCATTTTTGTTTTCTTGTTAGAGGGAATTGGATAAGAGCACCATTTGTATCCACTATCCACCCTTCCTTTTAAATTTTATGAAAGAAAAGACTGAGCTCATTTCTTTCTTCTTCTCAAATGACGATCTTATCCCTAGAAACATCTCCATTTATCAATAATTCAAGGCAAAATTACTCAAACTATCTCAGAGGTTTATTGTAATTACGTTGATCACCTTTCATGTCTGAAAAATTATTCAAACTACCAACGAGGTATTGAACTCATTATAGTTACCCCTTAAGTACAACGTTAATTTCATAAAGAAAAGCCGAATTCTAGAAGTACCCCTGGGTATTATATTAGAATTCACAAACCTCAAGGGTGCCAAAATCAATTTCACCCGTTTTTTCACTGATTTCATCCATGTTTTCACCGATTTCAAACATTTTTAACCAAATTTACCATGTTTCGCCAATTATTTTACCAATTTTATGGGTTTTTCACATCAAAATTTCATTCCTGATGACTCGGCATGTGCTTTCAAAAATTAAAGCAAGAAGGGAACAATTGTAATAAATCAAGTACCTCATGAATAGTTTGTGTAATTCTCCAAACAAGGAGATGATCAGTATAATTACACTAAACCTTAGAGGTAGTTTGAATAGTTCTCCCATGATTTAAAAAGAAAGAATAAAATAAACCCTTTTCACCTTGGTTAAAGAAAATCCAAAAATACTTGTAGAGCGCACGATATTTAAATCCAAACTCCAAAATAGTAATATATCTAAAGAACACAAACAAACAGTCCCCTATCCATCACAATCCACATTAGATGATTGTATTAACAAAGTCTGGAAACTTAAGTTTATTATAGATAGATAGATAGAGTTTGATGAAGCCATAATTGCTGTGAATCAGAATGGAGCCCTACAAGCCACTCCTTTTCTGCTCCTCTTACGCCCTCTTTCTATCTCAACCTCGTTCGCCTCAGCTTCGTTTGCGGTAGACAGAAGCCTGCTCTTCTTCCCAGTAACTGCTTCAAACTATAAATCAATAGAGATTCAAAATTAGTCAGTCAAAGTTAACCCTCAACTGTAATGTTAGGTGCATCTAAGACACTAGCTCTATGGCAGAATGAGACATAATGACTGTTTAGAATTTTGCAGGGGCTAATGTGTCTATTTCTCTATATGACATGGAGTTAAAATGAACATTAGACTTATCACGTGGAAGTAACTGAGAATGCCAACGAGGATAATAGTACATTCGAGTGGATGTAGTTTGAGAAAATTGGAATTAGAGGATGCCAACGAGGATAATAGTACATATAATTTATTCGGTAGGACAATGCGTATTTTTCTCAATTCGTGAGATCATAATCTCACAATGTCTATAAACAATGTCGGGATTTCATTAATTCTCGAATTAACGTGTATTTTCGCCCGACATACCAAACATATAATAAGGTGAGATATGTGTGCATATCCCACGTCATCATTACTATCAAACATATAATAATGTCGGGATTTCATTAATTCTCGAACTAACGTGTATTTTCGCCCGACATACCAAACATATAATAAGGTGAGATATGTGTGCATATCCCACGTCATCATTACTATCAAACATATAATAATGTTGGGATTTCATTAATTCTCGAACTAACGTGTATTTTCGACCGACATACCAAACATATAATAAGGTGAGATATGTGTGCATATCCCACGTCATCATTACTATCAAACACGTTCTTATAAGACATTGATGTAATAAAATGGGAAAAATCTTATAGAGTATGTAAGTTTTGTAAGATCAAATTTGTATTGATTTGCAAATTACCTTACAAGCAATGGAGCAGAAACGAAACCGGTCGGGATAGATTAATTTTCGCTTGCAAATAACGCAAGCTCCATCCCCTTCAATGCGTAAACCTGATCCATTGTGTGGGAGGGGAGTCAAAGAAATAACCCACTTCTTGTTGCACTTGTAAGGCTGCACTAGAACGAGTTAATACACAAAACCACAATACAACTAAAAGATGATCTATCATATTTAACATAATTCAAATATACCTTGTGAAGCAATAATTCTTGAAGAAGTCATTTGTAAATTATACCCATGTATTTTCGCTAGTTAACATGTACATGTGTGTGTTGTATTTATTAGCAGATACCTCATTGTGTAAATAAAAATGTAATATTCGATGAAATATGCATGCAATTACGTATCTATAAAATTAAATGCGTTATCAAACTCATTATTTCGTAGATCTATGTTATGAAATAACAATTTAATAAGCTATGACACCATTCTGAAGAAAAGATAATTCACAATTTATTCTATTTTTATTCGTGTAATTATATTCAAACAGAGTAACATGCCTTGCTACCAATATAGATAAAATGAAGTGTGCTAGATCTATAAATTAAATGAAGTTATTGTACCTGAATTTTATCACAATCCATAAGGGTCTCCATTTCACATAGAGGAACGACATCTTTATAGACATGTCTATAGATTGTAAGTAGCTTATGTTGGTCGTGTTGACCAAATGTAACGCAGTACCTACAAGCTGATGCATCACATGTGATGCAAAACCTATTCAAATCATTTTTTTGCAAATTATGAACCAAACATTTGTCAAAAAATGTTTTTTCTAAGAAGGAATCAAGCCATTCCGGCATGGTGTCATGACCAATTGCATTTTCAGCCTACAAAAAAAAAAAATAAATAAATAAAAAAATAAAGGAAAGGTTAGTGAATGAGATATATAGAACACAAAACATATGATTTTGACTAACCAAAGTTTATACTACATATATCATCATTAAAATTCAAAATATATGAACTTACGCAATTTTATAGTTTGATTAGCTTTGTTTTGTTGGAGCAAGTAAATCTGAAAACTACTTTGCTTCTACTATTTATGTAGCTATTTTTGACAAAAAAAGGTTAAGATTGTGAATTATTTATTCTTATCTAACTCATTTTATACAATATGCAAAGTTGTAGAATCAAGAAGAGAGATTTTAACTCAAACATAGTTTGACAAAACTTATCCAACCATAAATTATGGTTTACGTACTCTCTTAGGATTAGGTTTAGGAACGTTATATAATCGTAGGCAAAATTATTCGACATGCAATATTAGTATTTCGGTTCGATGGAATCCAATCAAGATTAGAATTACCCAATCAACATGTATATTAAGTAACTGAGAATAATCATTCTATTTTCAGGATATATACAACTTTGATTATAAAACATAATGTTTATTCATACATTTGTATGATCCTCTGGGAACAAATCTATTATGATACCTGTTAATCAATGTTGATTAATAATGTGGGCAAAAAACAAACATTCTCTAAAGCACTCAATGATTGTTACATTTCCTCTTTGCCCCTTTTAATTCTTGCAATTAAACTTCTAAGTTCACTTTAATAGCACATGTTGCCATTTAAACCCAATTTTGACATAAAGAAAAGTCCACCAAGAATGCCCTCATCTATACAAGAAGGCATGTCTAAGTTAAGGGAATTTTGATCAATTCACTTGTGCAAAAAATAAGTTTTCCCTAGATTTTGAGTAACTAGCTAGTTCACTCAGACCTTGCAATTTATTAACTTGACTTGTGTAGGTCGTTCGACTAATATTAATAAAAATATTAATTTTTCTCAACTTTAATCTTCCTTTAAATTTTACAATTGTAAGCAATGTTTTATTCGCTTGTAAAATTCACCAACAAGCGAAAAATTGATACACATGTTTCTATTGAATAAGAATGGATTTTCTATTCCAAACAACTTAAAAAGAAGATGCTTATGTGAAAAATTTAAGAATTTTAAACCATCTCATTTTTTTAGGGGAATTATAAACCATTTTCAGCCGCCAAAGAATGTTAACTAAAGTATTAACACTCATAAATTTACATGACAATTCTCTTTAGCACCTAGATCTAACTTTTTCTTTATGGAATTATTCAAGATAATTGGCACACAACTATTAGTAATTATTATCTCTTTCCCTATAAAATTAAGAACACAACATTTCCATAACAAGTATAAAATCTACAACTTAACAAAGATGGTTATGACCACACTAAATCTCACCATATGAATCAATTATTATAGAACAATCGTGTGACAATTGACACATAATTAATTATATATTCTTATATTTATTTTCAATTTTGACAAATAGGTCAAGTTGTGCTACGATTTGTGCATTTTGGTACTAAATTAAGAGAAAATTCATCAAATGCACATCATTATCACATATTTAATTTTCAAAAGAAATTCAATCTTAATTATCTATACCCAAAGTTTTATATGCATACTTACATACCTTTTGCATAACTTCGTTGGATGATGTGCTCATTTCTATGAATTGAAAAAGCTAATTAAGTTTCACATAAAATGTATGAAAGTGAATGGGATGTTGAGATGACGATGTTATAAAATAGTTTTGTCTGTCTAGTGAAGTAAATAGATGGTTACAATTTAATAGAAAGGTTGAAGTTTTTGTCTTGATTCAAAAGATGAAATTCATAAAATGTGAAGGGTAAATTTGTAAGACGAATTTATAGTTGAATCTTAATAAGTAATTTGATGAAAAAATTGGCCATTCGATTACTAAAAACCATACTAGCAAATTGTGTTTCATAAAGGAGAAAAAGAAAATTCATTTAAATCTCGAAGTCAATTTGTTTCTATTTTGAAATATTTTCTTAAATAGTTTGAATAAGATGATTTCTCTATAGAAACATTTCATTCAAAATTTATGAAATTTTGGATTTAAAATCTTACTCAAACAATATTACAATAATCTAGTTGGAATTGTCAAGTATCTAGTAACATGTTTCATAAGATGTAATATTTATCATATTTAATTAAAATCACATATACACCATTTTGTTACTCAAAATGGGGTGTAGATCCTCTGTACCACTTTTGGTGTACCACTTAAGTGTATCACCACTAAGTGATTGACACATGCATATGTGAAAATTATAATAATTGTCAAATATGCATGTGTCAATCACTTAGTGGTGATACACTTAAGTGGTACACCAAAAGTGGTACAGAGGATCTTGAGCCCTCAAAATGACCACACATTAAATAAAGAAAGTGCCATCATTGATTAGGACAAATATTGAATAGCATTTAGTGTACCAACTCAGTAAAGCAACTTTTGCTGCGTTGTCATGAGTTTGCTGTTCGTAAAGCAAGTTTGTAACGGTTACCAATTACCATATATCCTCAACACATGTTCTCAATTGTATGAAATTTTTTGGGCACAAAAAATAAGGATTTCTTCTTAGGAAAATTCTTGTCCAAGCCTGGCTTGGCCAAACCCATCCACCAACCAAGCAATTGTATTGCACTTGTTTTGTGATTGGTCACTTTTCTGAGAGTTACATCCAATCCTAAATTCTAGTTATTACACTTGCCATGTAATTACTTTGGGTTTGGCCAAACCCGGTCTGGGTAAGAATTTCTCATCTTGTTATTGGAATTAATTCAAATAAAAAGTAAAAAATAAATTTTATTAATAAATTTAATCAGAAAAATGAAGGAATTAAAAAAAGTTATATATAATTAAATACTTTTAAATAATAAAAATCAAACAAATTTGTATAATATGGCATGACTTCTCTTTTTAGATTTATTATTACTTTGTCATTTGGCTAATGATTCTTTATACTTAATTTCATGATATAGTTGATATTATTTTTATTATTTCCAAATAGAATAAAAAATATGTCCTTTGTATTAGAATATTTGAATCAAACTTCTTTTCGTCTATGAAAGTCTGTTGTACTAGTTATTAGTCATAAATTGAGGGGAAAAGAGATTTGAAAAGTAATTATTGAAAATTGTTCTTGGAGAAGATGATGGGTTGAGAAATCCTTAATTTATACTCCCTTCGTTTCATATTAATTAACATATTATTTATCTTCACACGGTTTAAGAAACTTTATTGTTATATGTTTTTTTATGGTAAAAAGTGTCAAATATTCTTTATAATAATGTCTACTTTTTAATTTTTTTATTAGTGAGTGATGATCATTGAGTTTCCCAACATAAATGTGTGAAAAGAGGCAAAAATTTGTAAAAAAAATGTCTGATAACCCAAACATATCAATTAATGTAACAAAAAAAATTGACAGATGTGCCAATTAATATGAAAAACGGATGGAGTATTCATGAAATATATATATATATATATATATGTTTATTTTACAGAAATGCTACAAATCTTTCTTCACTTTTCAATTTATTAAGAAAAAAATAATAAATTGAAATATATATTGACAGTGTTTACTATTATGAATTTCTCGTTAAAAGCATTTGATTGTTAAAAAAAATTGGAGTCATAATGGAGCACATGGATTAAAAATTTCACCGTTTCTGTCAAAAAAATAGAAAGATTTTAATATTTTGAATCAATAGAAAGAAAAATAAAAATGAAATTTTGAAACTCATTGTTTGCTTTTGAGACTCAATTATTTTCTAGTTTAGAAATTTCTTGACGATTTTTTCTGTCGTTTTAAAATATTTCTGAAAAGTTTCCAGAATTTAGTTGACCGAAACCTTAATCCATAATAGAGCATATATTGTCATTTATGTTATAAAGTTCGTTGAATTTTTTCCATACAACTTAGATAAAATGTGGATAACATAGGATATAATATTTTTTTTTTAGACAAACGTAAAAATATCATTATAAGGATTCAGATAATACAATCTCAATGATCGAACTAGGGATAAACGGGTAAAAGGAGAAGCCTATGGAGGCGAGCTTAGCCAGACAATGGGATGTATTATTACTTTCTCTAAAAATACGTAAAGCATCAAAAGGGGTAAAGTGTCTTTCTAGCAATTTGATGTCTTCGTAGATTGGTCCGAGCATTCCATTCGAGCTCTTTGAATCTTTTATACCTTGAATAACACATGGGCAATAATCACCTTCGATTTCCAGCCAATACATCCTCCTCCCACTTTCTTGCAATTAAACCAATACTAGTAAACTTACCTCCTTGGCCCAAAGCCATGAGGTGGAGATCTTCATGTTCCAAGTGTTCTGATCGGTTTTGGTGCAATGAAAAGTGCAAAGCATGTGAGGTTTAATTTCAGAAGACTCCAATATGAAATTGTTTATACTAAACCAGATCCACTAGCAGTATGTAATGAACAGCCCGAACTCATTTGTGTCTGATTTCGAATGAACAGATTTTGAACATTTTTACCCCGTCTTCGGCATCATAGCTATAGGTTGATTGCGTAACGTACGTATCTCGGAAAGAGCCCAGACCTGCCTTGCATCAGGACAATTAAGAAGACAGTGAGGAAGACAACGAGGATCGGACATGTGGAATCATTAGTAACTTTGCGAGCGATCGAGAACAACAACTCCAAAGAAACATTCTGATTTTTGGTGGCCCACCCGAAACTGCCTCATCACGAGAGCTGGATTATTTTTCTCTTGGTGAATCCGGTAAGCAGATTAATTTAACTATATGTGGATACACCTGAATATCGCTCATAATTAATGCCAAAGAAGTCTATCTCCAGCGTTTCGTTCCTGTTGCAGGCCAATCAGAATAGATAGAATATATTTAACTTCAATTGCTTCCACAAGTTCCAAGTGTTAAGATCTTCATCAATTAAGTCACTAAACGTAGCATCAATTAAGCCCCTCCACGAGGTGGACATGCGTACAACATATGTTGTGACCTCTACAATTACTCGTCGCGTATATATTTTGTCATTCTTTGAAATGCATTAATTTCTGCACGTAGTGCATGCAATAATGTATAGTCCACGGATCGAAAATGTCATCATGCAATCAAGAAAATGTCATCCACATTAGAGTATGAGGAAATTAATTGGGTACTTCACCTGATGTATGCTCTTGGTAAATCTTGGACTTGAGCATTGCCTGAACTGAATCAAGAATTAAGCATAATATCAAACTCAATTTGAAAAAACAATTATTTTTTGGCTTTTACAAGTGAACTTGATTTACATAAGCTGAATTTGATGTGTGAACCATCTAATAAACAGAATGTGGCAGCAAAAAATGGGACATATTATTGTACTATAAGCTAACCGGTTTAAAAAACGAATTGTATTCCTCTTTTGTTGTTTGTATTGAGTTAGTGTGGATGCAGGGTCTAAGTAGAGTGAAGCTAGTAATAGTTTTAGCCATGTTTCTAGATTGAAGTGAGAAATGCTAAATTTTTTTGTTGCTCATATTTCATTCTCATTTTTGTTCATTTCTTTCTTCTTCTCGAATGACGATCTTATCCCTAGAAACATCTCCATTTATCAATAATTCAAGGCAAAATTACTAAAACTATCTCAGAGGTTTATTGTAATTACGTTGATCACCTTTCAAGTCTATAAAATTATTCAAACTACCAACGAGGTATTGAACTCATAACAGTTACCCCTTAAGTACAACGATAATTTCATAAAGTAAATCTGAATTCTAAAAGTACCCCTGGATATTATATTAGAATTCACAAACCTCAAGGGAGGCAAAATCAATTTCACCCGTTTTTTCACTAATTACATCCATGTTTTCACAGATTTCAATCATTTTTTAACCAAATTTATCGCAATCCACATTAAATGATTGTATTAAAAAAGTCTGGAAACTTAAGTTTATTATAGATAGATAGAGTTTGATAAAGCCATAATTGCTGTGAATCAGAGCAATGGAGCCCTGCAAGGCATTCCTTTTCTTCTCCTCTTACGCTCTCTTTCTGTCTCATCCTCGTTCGCCTCAGCTCTGTTTACGGTAGACAGAAGCATGCTCTTCTTCCCAGTAACTGCTTCAAACTATAAATCAATAGAGATTCAGAATTAGTCAATCAAAGTTAACCCTCAACTGTAATTTATTCGGTAGGACAATGTGTATTTTTCTCAATTCGTGAGATTATAATCTCACAATTTCTATTAATAATGTTGGGATTTCATTAGTTCTTGAACTGACGTGTATTTTCATCCGACATACCAAACATATAATAAGGTGAGATATGTGTGCATATCCCACGTTATTATTACTATCAAACACGTTCTTATAAGACATTGTTGTAAGAAAATGCGGCAAAGTCATTGTTGTAAGAAAATGCGACAAATCTTTTAAAGTATGTTAGTTTTATAAGATAAAATTTGTATTGGTTTGCAAATTACCTTACAAGCAATGGAGCAGAAACGAAATCGGTCGGGATCAGTTAATTTTCGCTTGCAAATAATGCAAGCTCCATCCCCTTCAATGAGTAAACCTGATCCATTGTGTGGGAGGGGAGTCAAAGAAACAACCCACTTCTTGTTGCACTTGTAAGGCTGCACTAGAACGAGTTAATACACAAAACCACAATACAACTAAAAGATGATCTATCATATTTAACATAATTCAAATACACCTTGTGAAGCAATAATTCTTGAAGGGGTCATTTGTAAATTATACCCATGTATTTTCGCTAGTTAACAAGTACATCCGTGTGTTGTATTTATTAGCAGATACCTCATTGTGTAAATAAAAATGTAATATTCTATGAAATATGCAATTACCTATCTAAAAAATTAAATGCGTTATCACATTCATTATTTCGTAGATCTATGTTATAAAATAACAATTTAATAAAGCTATGACACCGTTCTGAATAAAAGATAATTCACAATTTATTCTATTTTTATTCGTGTAATTATATTCAAATAGAGTAACATGCATTGCTACCAATATAGATAAAATGAAGTGTGCTAGATCTATAAATTAAATGAAGTTATTGTACCTGAATTTTATCACAATCTATAAGAGTCTCCAATTCACATAGAGGAACGACATCTTGATAGACATGTCTATAGATTGTAAGTAGCTTATGTTGATCGTGATGACCAAATGTAACGCAGTACCTACAAGCCGATGCATCACATGTAATGCAAAACCTATTCAAATCATTTTTTTGCATATTATGAGCCAAACATTTGTCAAAAAATGTTTTTTCTAAGAAGGAATCAAGCCATTCCGGCATGGTGTCATGAGCAATTGCATTTTCAGCCTACCAAAAAAAAAAAAAAAGGGTTAGTGAATGGGATATATAGAACACAAAACATATGATTTTGACTAACTAAAGTTTACAAAACATATATCATCAGTAAAATTCAAAATATATGTGCTCATGCAATTTTATAGTTTGATTAGCATTGTTTTCTTGGAGCAAGTAAATCTGAAAAACTTATTTGCTTCTACTATTTATGTAGCTATTTTTTGACAAAAAAAAAGTTAAGATTGTAAATTATTTATTCTTATTTAACTCATTTTATACAATATGCAAAGTTGTAGAATCAAGAAGAGAGATTTTAATTCAAACATAGTTTGACAAAACTTATCCAACCATAAATTATGGTTTACGTACTCTCTTAGGATTAGGTTAAGTTAGGAACGTTATATAATCGTAAAACATATTTATTCGACATGCAATATTAGTATTTCGGTTCGATGGAATCCAATCTAGATTAGAATTACCCAATCAACATGTATATTAAGTAACTGAGAATAATCATTATGTTTTCAGGATCTATACAACTTTGAGTATAAAACATATTATTCATATATTTGTATGATCCTCATGGAACAAATCTATTATGATACCTGTTAATCAATGTTGATTAATAATGTGGGCAATAAACATTCTTTAAAGCACTCAATGATTGTTACATTTCCTCTTTGCCCTTTTAATTCTTGCAATTAAACTTCTAAGTTCACTCCAATTTTGACATAAAGAAAAGTCCACCAAGAATGCCCTCATCTATACAAGAAGGCATGTCTAAGTTAAGGGAATTTTGATCAATTCACTTGTGCAAAAAATAAGTTTTCCCTAGATTTTGATTAACTAGCTAGTTCACTCAGACCTTGCAATTTATTAACTTGACTTGTGTAGGTCGTTCGACTAATATTAATAAAAATATTAATTTTTCTCAACTTTAATCTTCCTTTAAATTTTACAAGTATAAGCAATGTTTATTCGCTAGTAAAATTCACCAACAATCGAAAAATTGATACACATGTTTCTCATGACTAAGAATGGATATTATATTCCAAACAACTTAAAAAGAAGATGCTTATGTCAAAAATTAAAGAATTTTAAACCATCTTATTTTTTTAGGGGAATTATAAACCATTTTCAGCCACCAAAGAATGTTAACTAAAGTATTATCACTCATAAATTTACATGACAATTCTCTTTAGCACCTAGATCTAACTTTTTCTTTATGGAATTATTCAAGATAATTGGTGCACAACTATTAGTAATTATTATCTCTTTCCCTATAAAATTAAGAACACAACATTTCCATAACAAGTATAAAATCTACAACTTCACAAAGATGGTTATGACCACACTAAATCTCATCATATGAATCAATTTTTATAGAACAATCGTGTGACAACTGACACATAATTATTATATATTCTTATATATTTTTTTCAATTTTGACAAATAAGTCAAGTTGTGCTACGATTTGTGCATTTTTGTACTAAAATAAGAGAAAATTCATCACATCTTTAATTTTCAAAAGAAATTCAACCGTCATTATCAATACACAAAATTTTAAATGCATACTTACATACCTGTTGCATAACTTCGTTGGATGATGTGCTCATTTCTATGAATTGAATAAGCTAATTAAGTTTCACAGAAAATGTATGAAAGTGAACGGGATGTGGAGATGATGTTATAATATAGTTTTGTCTGTCTAGTGAAGTAAATAGATGGTTACAATTTAATAGAAAGGTTGAAGTTTTTGTCTTGATTTAGAAGATGAAATTCATAAAATGTGAAGGGTAAACTTCTCAGACGGATTTATAGTTGAATCTTGATAAAGTAATTTGATGGAAAAATTGGCCCTTCGATTACTAAAAACCATACTAGCAAATTGTGTTTTATAAAGGAAAAAAGAAAAATCATTTAAATCTCGAAGTAAATTTGTTTCTATTTTGAAATATTTTCTTAAATAGTTTGAATTAGATAATTTCTCTATAGAAACATTTCATTCAAAATTTATGAAATTTTGAATTTACAATCTTACTCAAACAATATTACAATCTCGTTGGAATTGTCAAGTATCTAGTAACATATTTCATAAGATGTAATATTTATTATATTTAATATACACCATTTTGTTAATCAAAATAATCACATCTTAAATAAAGAAAGTGCAATCATTGATTAGGACAAATATTGAATAGCATTTAGTGTACCACCTCAGTAAAACAACGTTTGCTGCGTTGTCATGAGTTTGCTGTTCGTAAAGCAATTTTGTAACGGTTATCATACATCCTCATTCCTCAACACGTGTCCTCAATTGTATGAAACTTTTTGGGTACAAAAAACAAGGATTTCTTTTTACTGAAATTGATTCAAATAAAAAGTAAAAATTAAATTTTATTAATGAATATAATCAGAAAAATAAAGGAGTTAAAAAAGTTATATACAATTAAATAATTTTAAATAATAAAAAAATAGAAAAGTAAAAAAAAAAATTGATATAACATGACTTGACTTCTTTTTATAGAATTATTATTACTTTGCCATTTGGTTAACTGATTCTTTCTACTTATTTCATGATATAGTTTATTGAGACTAAATGTCCCACATTGATTGAAAACAATAGTTAAGTCCAACTTATAAGGCATTGGACAATCCTCACCTTAAAGTGGGCCGCCTCCTTCCGTGATGGGCTCCTCCTTGTTCGCATGATGGGTTTCATTATCTACCAACACACTTCACCCAGATAACAAAGGCCTGGGTTGTCATTATTCCTCCAGTTATTCAAGGCTTGGAGTGTCATTATTCCTCCGGTTAACAAAGGTCCGGAATGTCATTATTCATGTGTTGGATCTTCACCCACATGTCGCAAATTCACAAGGTTGGGCTTTCATATGTCACGTGTTGGGCTTGTTTCACCCACACATTCTGCCCGCCCACACGTGAAGGGGGAGTATTGAGACTAAATGTCCCACATTGGTTGAAAACAATAGTTAAGTCCAACTTATAAGGCATTGAACAATCCTCACCTTACAAGCTAGCTTTTGAGGTTGAGTTAGGCCCAAGCCAAGTAAGTGGACTTAGCCCAATCCATGTGGTGAATTCTAATATAGTTGATATTATTTTTATTATTTCCAAATAGAATAAAAAATATGGCCTATGTATTAGAATATTTGAATCAAACTTCTTTTCGTCTATGAAAGTCCGTTGCACTAGTTATTAGTCATAAATTGAGGGGAATCAAAAGAGATTTGAAAAGTAAATATTGAAAATTGTTCTTGGAGAAGCAGATGATGGGTTGAAAAATCCATAATTTATACTCCCTTTGTTTCATCTATTAATTAACACATTTCTTATTTTCACACGGTTTAAGAAACTTCATCATTACATGTTTTTTATTAGTGATGTCTACTTTTTAATTTTTTATTAGTGAGTGGTGACCAGTGAATTTCCAAACTTAAATTTGTAAAAAGAGCAAAAATTGTAAGAAAAAAAGTTTGATAACCCAAACATGTCAATTAATTTAACAAAAAAAATTGACAAATGTGCCAACTAGTAAAACGGAGGAAGTATTCATGAAAGTATATATACAGAAATGCTACGAATCTTTCTTCACTTTTCAATTATCTATCTATATTCTATATACATATAAAAGTACGAGTTGGCCTAAGGAAATTTCTTCCCTTTTTTGTGAAGACTAATATACCCCTATTTAAATTATATTGTGATATTTAAATTTATGGCAAAAATGTAAAATAAAAGAATCCTAAAAGAAAAGAATTACAGAGGTATAATTAGACAAGAAATCCCATATATAACAAACTTATAGTTATCTTTTAAAGTTTTGCAATTCATTAAAATATTAATGGTAAAAAAAACCTAAACTCTTTATTTCTTCAAAAAATTCTTTGAAGAGTTCTTAAGAATTTATCACTTATTTGAAGAACCTACAGAACATTAAAGAACCTAAAAAAATTATGTCGCATTCGTTCTACATGATTAAAAAATGTACTATCTAATTAACTAAAAAAATGTATACATGATTAAAAAATGTACTATTTAGTTAACTAAAAAAATATGTAATTGGCTTAAGCAAAAAAACTTCAAAACATAGAAATTGTTAAAATCAGCAAAAAATGTAAAATTTTGATTAATAATATATGATAAAAATGATAAAATCAATGAGAAAATTGATTAGGTAGAAAGACAAGCGGGTCAAAAAAAAAATGTGCCTTTGATAAAACAACAAGGTTAACAAGCAAAAAAATAGGTAAAATTGGTAAAAAAATGAATGAAATCGGCTAAACACGGGATAATAAAAAATCAGATCAAATCGATCAAAGAACAAGAACAAATAAATGAGTTAATTGGCAAAAAAAAATGTGAAATATGTGAGAAAATAGATTAAATAAGCAAAATAATAAGTAAAATTAGAATAAATTGGGTTCAACCAGAGAAAATTAGTGAATTGATTAACATGTGTGAAAATCGACTGAATTGGGTTACACTAAAGAGAACTAAAAATGTATAATTGGCTTAAGCAAAAAAACTTCAAAACATAGAAATTGTTAAAACTGGCAAAAAATGTAAATATTTTATTAATAATATATGATAAAAATGGTAAAATCAATGAGAAAATTGGTTAGATAGAAAGAAAAGCGGGATAAAACAAAAAAAACCGTGCCATTGATATAACAACAAGGTTAACAAGCAAAACAATAGGTAAAATGGGTATAAAAAAATGAAAGAAATCGGCTAAACACGGAATAACAAAAAATCAGATTCAATCGATAAAAAAACAAAAACAAATAAATGAGTCAATTGGCAAAAAAATGTGAAATATGTGAGAAAATAGGTTAAAAAAAGCAAAATAATAAGTATAATCAGACTAAACTGGGTTCAATCGGATAGTGAATTAATTAACAAATGTGAAAATCGACTGAAATTGGGTTACACTTGAGATAATTATGGATTGATTAAGAAATGAGATAAACCAGAAAAAAATAGATGAAATTGGTGAAAGAACGGACTAAAATAATATAAAAGAAATAATAAACTCAGTGTAAAATAGGTACAATCGATATTTCTTTATAAAATTCTTAAGAATTTATCACTTATAAAAGAATCTAAAATAAAAAGGTCACATTCGGGCTATATGAATAAAAAAAAAGGTACTATTTAGTTAACTGAAAAACTTATAATTGGCTTAAGCCAAAATAAGTCAAAACATAGAATGGTTAAAATTGGTGAAAACGGGTAAGATTCTACTAAAAATATATATATAATAAAAAAAATTGTTAAATTAGAGAAAAAATGGGGTTAGATAGAAGAAAAACGACTTAAATAAAAAAAAGATGCCATTGATAAAACAACGGGGTAAGCAGGGTATGTAAAATCGACTAAAATTTGGTTAAACCGAAAACAATGAGTGAATTGATTAACAAATTTGATAAAACACAAAAATTGGTGGATTCGGTCGAAGAACGGGTTAAAATAACAAAAAAAAAAAGGGTAAACTCAGTGTAAAAACAGGTGCAATCGGTGTTTTTTGGACAATTCCATTATTAAAAAACCTATAAAGAAATCACATTTCTTCGATACGGATAAATTGAAGTAATCATATTTAGTTAACTGAAAAACTTATAACTGGCTTAGGTTAAAAAAAAAATCAAAATATATAAGTGATTAAAACTGGTGGTAACGGCAAAATAATGAGAAAATGGGTTAGATCGAATAAAAATGAGTTAAAGCAACAAAAAATAGTACGATCGATAAAATAATGAGGTAAATCGACAAAACAGGGGTAAATTAATAAAAAATGAATGACATCGACTAAACATAAGATAACAAAAAATTGGTCAAATCGATAAAGAACAAGAACAAAAAACGAGTTAAATTGAAAAAAATGTGAAATAGTCGGAAAAATAGTGTACATCAGCAAAAGAATAGGTAAAATTGGGTTAAACAGGATAGAATGAGTGAATCGATTAAAGAATGGGATAAAGCACAAAAAATGGTTAAATCAATGAAAGAACGGATTAAATTAACACAAAAACAAATGGTAAACTCAAAGTAAAACTGGAGGAAATCGATGAAAGAACATGGTAAAATAACAAAAAATAGGGTAAATTTAGTGTAAAAGCAGGTTTACACTACGAAATCGGGGAGAATTGGTAAAAATGGGTTAGATTTGATAAAAATTGATTAGACATGTAATTGAAAATGGATGAATTTAGCAAAATATATGTATAACAGACAAAACTGGTTAAATCGATAAAAAAAATGGTTTAAACATGTGAAAAAATGGTTGAGATGGAAATATCAAGGTAAATGAAGAAAATAACAGATATTGTTCATTCGTCAAAATGGTTGTTTTAGAATAATTGTTCTGTAGACATGTAGTTTCAGATTAAAAATACTTAATAGTTATAGTTCATTTTTTATTTTCAAGTTTTGATTATAAGTATTTATGATTAAAAAAATTAAATTTTTAGTAACAACATAGTAATAATTAAAGTGAATTAGTCAAAAAAATTATATAATATGTCATTAAGATAGTATATTGAAAAATGATTATATGGTTCAACTAACATATAAAATTAGTTAATCACGTGCAACGCACGTACACTTTCCTAGTTAAGAAAAAATAATAAATTGAAATATATATTGACAGTGTCTACCATTATGAATTTCTAGTTAAAACTATTTGATTGTTAAAAAGATTTGGAATCATAATAGACATGGATTAAAAATTTCACCGTTTCCGTCAAAAAAATTGAAAGATTTTAATATTTTGAATTAATAGAAACAAAAATAAAAATGTAATTTTGAAACTCATTGTTTGCTTTGAGACTCAATTATTTTCTAGTTTACATAGTTCTTGACGATTTTTGCTGTCATTTCAATATATTTCTGAAAAATTTCTAGAATTTAGTTGACCGAAACCTTAATCCATAATAGGGCATATAATGGCATTTATGTTATAAAGTTCGTTGATTTTTTCCATACAACTTAGATAAAGTATGAATAACATAAGATATAATATCTTTTTTTTTTTTTTTTTTTGAGACATACGTTAAAATATCATTATAAGGATTCAGATAATACAATCTCAGTGATCGAACTAGGGATAAACGGGGAAAAGGAGAAGCCTATGGAGGCGAGCTTAGCCAGACAATGGGCTGCCTTATTACTTCCTCTAAAAACATGTAAAGGATCAAAAGGAGTAAACTGTCTTGCTAGCAACTTGATGTCTTCGTAGATTGGTCCGAGCATTCCATTCGAGCTCTTTGAATCTTTTATACCTTGAATAACATATGGACAATAATCACCTTCGATTTCCAGCCAATACACTATCCTCCTCCCACTTTCTTGCAATTAAACCAATAGCAATAAACTCACCTCCTTGGCCCAAAGCCATAAGGTGGAGGTCTCCATGTTCCAAGTGTTCTGATCGGTTTTGGTGCAGCGAAACAGCGAGTAGACTATTGATATCTTCTGTAAAAATCATGCACGGGCAAAAGTGCAAAGCATGTGAGGTTTAATTTCAGAAGACTCCAATATGAAATTGTTTATACTAAACCAGATCCACTAGCAGTATGTAATGAACAGCCCGAACTCATTTGTGTCTGATTTCGAATGAACAGATTTTGAACATTTTTACCCCGTCTTCGGCATCATAGCTATAGGTTGATTGCGTAACGTACGTATCTCGGAAAGAGCCCAGACCTGCCTTGCATCAGGACAATTAAGAAGACAGTGAGGAAGACAACGAGGATCGGACATGTGGAATCATTAGTAACTTTGCGAGCGATCGAGAACAACAACTCCAAAGAAACATTCTGATTTTTGGTGGCCCACCCGAAACTGCCTCATCACGAGAGCGGAATTATTTTTCTCTTGGTGAATCCGGTAAGCAGATTAATTTAACAATATGTGGATACACCTGAATATCGCTCATAATTAATGCCAAAAAAGTCTATCTCCAGCGTTCCGTTCCTGTTGCAAGCCAATCGGAATAGATAGAATATATTTAACTTCAATTGCTTCCACAAGTTCCAAGTGTTAAGATCTTCATCAATTAAGTCACTAACTGTATATAGCATCTACCTCTCAAGAGTGTATTTGGTTGAGAACAAACAAACTTGAAAATTAAGCCCCTCCACAAGGTGGAGATGCATACAATACAATTTCTCGTCGCGTATATATTTTGTCGTTCTTTGAAATGCATTAATTTCTGCACGTAGTGCATGGAATAATGTATAGTTAGTTCCGTACGTACCAAGTTGCGAGAAAGAAAAATCCGAGTTGCCATGTGAAAGCTTTGGAGAAAAAGGAATCAGATTCCCAACTAGTATAGTATAGTAGTAGTGATTTCAAGCAAATTAGAGGCAGCTGCTGCTGCTGCTGATACAAGAGGCAGTTTCCCATTAATTGTGTATTTGCAATGTGATTTCATTTCTTTTTCAAATATGCAGTTGATGATCAATTATAATTTATATATTATGTGACAAAAAAGGAATGATGTTGGGAAGATATTCCTATATTCTTGGGCCTTTTTGTTTATCAAATTCAATTTACCATAAACTTATATATATGTATATAGCCTACAAATTTATCACACACTTTTTCTTCATCTTCAGATCAAAAAAATGATTTTAGGATTATTCTCTGTTCCTTTGCCTTTTCTTGGTGATCTTTATCATTTGTGCATAACATAAAGTTATATATTTATATGCATCGATTCCTTTCACATTAATTAGAGGCATCTTGATTAATTAAGAATAAAAAACTTTAAGATCATCATCATATATATATATATATATATATATATATATATATATATATATATATATATAGGACCCAAATTAAGCAGTAATTAAGAAATAACATATAGGTGAGTTTGGCCTAGCGGTTGAACCTCATAAAATCACTTTTAGATCTCTATTGTGATTTTTGAAGTGTTTGGCCCAGATTATAAAAATTGTTTTTGCTCAATCGTGATTTTCATTGTGTTTGGCCCCAAAGATCATAATCGCTTTTGGGATCTCGAGAAGCAAAAAATCAACTTATTTTAGAAGCTGTTAAAGTGTTACTTTTGCAAAAGCTATTATACAAAAGCAATTATTATATAATTAATTTTTATTATAATCAATTATTACCAAAATCAATTTTAGTAAAATTAATTCTCCTATAATTGCTTTTCGAATCGCTAGGCCAAACTCACCCTATCTTCAGTAGCCAAAATAATATAAAGGAGGCTCATGATTCGTGTGCAAAATATATATTACTCATTATATATATATATATACACACACATATAGAATTAACAAGAAAATCCCTGTTTTCTATAACCATTTTCAACTCATTTTAAAACTGTTCCAATATCTACAGACTACATGCTTCAAGTGTTTTTTTTTTTTAAATTAGAGAGACAACTACTGCTTCTTGGATGCTCCTAGCTCCCTTCAACAAAGGCCGTTTGATTTTAACCTTGTTTGCCCATTTTTTTTTTTTTTTGTTTCCCAAGGGGTTTAATCCGGCGCGTCGGACACATAAAGTGGTAACCTCTCCAAACAGGGATTCGAACCTGAGTCCGCTACTTTGTAGTTATTAGTCCCTTCCACTAGACCAATCACCTATTGGTTTGCCCAAATTTATTTTTATTATAATCAATTGTTAAAAAAAGATCGATTGATTATATATACTAAAATCAATTATATATTGTAAGAAATAATAGTCAACCGCTAGACCATATTCGCTCGCGCAACACCATTAATCTTAGGTTCACATATATACATACATACATATATAAGTGGATGTCCTTATCTACAATCTTGTGATGTTGGAATATCATGCAAATTTTAGAGAAGAAATTCTTCTACTATTTTTGAGAACCCAATTTGTATTTCCTGAAATGGACAACAAAAAATAATTTTGCATACAATATTTTCATAGTAATTTCTAATTTTCCATATAAACTAAAACAATAAATATAAGGTAAAAGATGAAATAATAGAAGGATGTATTGCAAATAAAGAATAGAAGAAGAAAAGGGCCTTTTTTTTTTTTTTTAATTCATGTCATGCATTCACTTTTGGTCGGAATTGAAAATTATAGCCTATAATTAAGGAAGAAAAAACAAAGAAAAAGTTAGAAGTGGTGGGATCCTTCTTTTGTTTTACATAATAAAATTGTTAGCGTTATTTTATCCTGCAATTAGAACCACTAAATCTTTCAGCATTGTTAAACTAGCTATATTATTGCATTTTGCAATATTTGAAGGGAAAAAATTAAATGGTGGTTATAGTACGTCTTAGTGATCAAAATTGAGGTCCCAAAACCACTAAATTTTTAATTTGATTCATGTGGTGTTGTCATTTCTCTAATTTAAAATTAATTATAGATTAGAATAAATTTTTTGATATATATTATGATTAAGATAATAACGTATTTACATTTTCGTTCAAGAATAATATAAAAATATAGGTCATCAAATAATTTTGTTTTAATATATGACTCGTCTAAGGTAAAATTTAACAGGTTCTAGTTCACTCAAACGATCAAAACATCATTAGTACCATTATTTTAATTTATGTAATAAAATATTTTGTAAATCTCATCAATAGTATATAATGTAACCTAGGACATAATTAAATAGGTAGCTATTTTACACGCTAAAATTCCAAAATTCAATATAAAACCAAAAGAACTTTTAAACAACTAAGTAAACTATTTGTAACATGGAATTTGAAAATGAAAAAACAACTTGAAACGTGTTCAGTTGAGTTTGACTTCGATCGTGAAAACCAACAGTTAAATGTGATTCAATTATTTATCAAGAAAAAAAGTTTAATGTGATTCAATCGAAGAAAAACAAATTCTTAAGATTTCCCAAATCTTCAATCCAATTTATCTTGTATAATTTATTTATTTTTGCTTTCTTGCGGTCAATTCAATAAAACTCTATCAAATGAATATTGAAATTATACTTATATGTCTGCTTATTTTTCTATAATAACTTTTGGACTGTCCAAAAACATTTAAAAAATAGAGCAAATTAAAAGAACGAGTTAGGTAAATGCGCTGATGCTAGTCTTTCACAATTCTGAAAGAGATGGATGCTCATGATAGGGGTGATACTTGCCTAGACTAGGTCTTTCATAGATCATGAACAAAATAAGTGTATCCATCAAACATATTTGTAAGATTTTGTGTTATTGTCTATGAAAGACCGGGTCTAGGCAAAAATTTTCCCTTATGATAGTATGGTTTTATAATTAATGAGACCCTTATTTTTTTAATATATATGTTGGATTTTATGGGTATTAACCCAATTGGATTGAGCCCAATTGGAATTAAGCCCATAAAATGAGAAATGAATGAAGCTTAGAAGAATGAAAAATGCCTTCATCCCACATGGAGGAAAGTGAGAAGTTTTTTGTCATTTATAATGCAAAAAAATGTATAAGGGGAGAGCCCCATGGGGGTATCAAGTTTTATGAGGGGAGAAGACGTAGATGACAATGGTTTCTCGAGCACGCCGTCGCCCGTCCGATCGGCTCGGGTTTGGATTGAGATTGGGCTTGGGCCTCAACATAACATTATTCTTTTTGGATAAATTTTAATTAATTTTTTAGCCCAAAATTAAAGGCCCAATTTCCGACTGTTGTATCTTGGGAGACTACTGGGACGAACTGTTGCACCTTTGACAGCCCAGAAATATTGTCTTAAGGACATTGCATTTGCAAGCCTCAATAGATTTTACGTTTCAAAATTATTTCAGTAAGTGCACTGTTATTAAATTCTGATTTTGTTTGTTCTGCGAGAATAAACTTATATTTTATAATATTTTATAAATAATTATTCTGTGAGAATAATTTACTATAGTACTTAGAAATATAAAATATTAATCTATAATATTTTATATACACAGATTGTTTTAAACATTTTCTTCAACAATATATATATATATAACAAATTCAATATTTTCCTTATCATGAAAAGAATTGGCGGCATTTTCACTGTTTAAATTTTAAATATTTCTAAAGGATGTCATCAAGTATTTAAAATTGTGAAATTGATTATTAGCAGAAAGTGAAATTTGCTCCTACAGTCTTTTTAATTAAAGCAAATTCATATATATTCTCAACTTTTATAGATATTTTATCTTTTCCAAAAAAAAAACTTTTATAGATATTTTATATATTATCGATACACATGTGTAAATATTTTTTGACTTTAGAAGCTCCGAATTAAATTAAATCTATTTTTTTTATATTTTTTTCTACACTGAATTAAATTTAATCTCAACTTCAACTAGTTTATATAGTTAGTAGAATTTATTTTTGGAACTGCACGAAATGTTTACAATCACTAGGCTCCATCCGTTCTTACTCTGCACTAGCGCACACACAATAACAACTTAAACTCAATAAGTGGGGCCCATCTCTTTCTAATAGGAATTTGAAATCCCTCCCCCTCTCTAAAGAGACGTTACAACTTTTTTAACATTTTCTGTAGTAACAAATATTATTTCTTTTTCAAACCATTTTCTCAAAGCGAAAAAAGCACCTTCTATAAATATAAAAATCAAATTTAAACACTCAAATTTTTTCTAATTTCCATTGTCTCCTCATTTATTACTCATACAACTCCACTCTTCTGAGACAGCTCTTTCTCACTGCTGTTCATCTGACCCAAGAAACCTTCAACAATTTTCTCTCTCTAAAGTTCTCAATTTTGAGTCTCTCTTGCCCTAATACATAGAATTTATTGACAATTGTAGCTATTGGTACATAAAGATTGCTGCTTTACAACAGGAAGAAGCTCAGAAGTTCTTGATTTCAACTGGGTTTTGTGAGTTTTCTTGATTTAACGTTGTTTTAGTTTTACTCCTCTTATGTTATGTATACGAAAAGGGTCTTTCTTTTGGTCTTTTTGTTGACATTAGTTTTGTTGTGTTTTTTGATCGATGGAGTGTTGTTGTTCAAATGGAGTCCTCGATATTGATTATGTATGTGATTTTGTTATTATTTAATAAACATTAGTGTGGGTTGGTTTAGGTGTTTATTGATGATTAGATATGAAAATAATATTAGAGGATCTTTTTTCTTTTCTAAAATGTTGCTTGTTGATGGAACTACTGCTTGTTCATTTAATTTTTCTTCCAATTTAATAGAATTGAAAATCACACAAAAAAAGGTTGGATTCAACTGTTCATTGCTGCTTCTATGGCTAGTCATTTTGGTTTCAGAAATCCAAATTTGGGATGTGATGTTAAAAATTCATTCACTTAAAGACAGTTGTTATTAGTGATTAAGGCTATGTTGGTTATTGGGTTTTAGTGAGTAATAATTTGCTATGGAAAATGTTGTTCTTTTCATTACATCAAATGATATATAACTTTCAACTTAATTTTTTGTTCATTTTCATTTTCATTATCATTTTACTCACTAAATTCCAAGAACTAGACATAGTCTAAATGTTATCGTAAATAAACACCTTAAAAGATTATAGATACCCCCTAGTTACAAGAATTCTTTAAGAAGAAGAACAATAATTTCTTAATATTATTCATCAATATGAATCAATGAAGGTCCATGTGAAATATTAGTATTTCTCTAAGCTTTCTTCTACAATAAAAATAGATTATACTTACATAAATTAGCCAACTTTTTATATTTGATTTAATTGCAGATGGACATAGATTCTTTAAGCTCTTGCTTCTTTAGTTTTGAGAGTTGAATTAGGCAAAACTTCAAAGTATGGGAATTGAAAAACAAGGCTCCAAAAGTGGAAATTATGTTGGTGGTTTCCTCCAGCTGTTCGATTGGAATGGGAAATCCCGAAAAAAGTTGTTCTCAAGCAAGTCAGATATACCAGGTACATACATACATATATATATATATATATATATATATATATGTGTGTGTGTGTGTGTGTGTGTGTGTGTGTGTTATATTCTTTATCTGCGATGGCTTAAACAAGATTTTTTTGTGTCTCATTAATGTAGAGCAATCGAAACAGAAAAAACGCTGTGATGGTAATTTGCCATCTACCCGACTTCAAATGGTAAGCTTGTTAACATCAAATGAATGAAGCTCTTTTATTTTTATTTCTTTTAAATATAAATTAAAATATTCATTTTCTATGTCTAGCTTGATGAGGATGACATTTTAGCCATATCGAGTATTAAAGGAAGTAGTGATTATAGTCGTTCTTCATCGGTCAACGATGAGGACTTTTACGGAACAAAAGCCCCGAGTGTTGTAGCAAGACTTATGGGATTGGACTCCTTGCCAAAATCCAATATTCTAGAGCCGGCCTCTTCATTTTCTGATTCGCAATCACTACAAGATTCTTACTACCGAGCTAAAAACCTTGAATACTTACATGATCCTCAAATCATGCACTCGGGAAGTTTGCAGAAGTATCAAAAGGTGATGCATAGGCCAATTGAAAAGTTTCAAACCGAAATATTACCACCTAAATCAGCTAAATCGATTCCAATTACCCATCACAAACTTCTATCTCCTATAAAAAGCTCGAGTTTTGTCCCAACTAAGGATGCTGCCCACATAATGGAAGCAGCTGTTAGAATTATTGAACCAGGACCTCAGGCAGGTAAAAAGGTGAAAACGCCCCTGGTTGGTTCCTCCTCGGCTCCTTTAAAAGTAAAGGATTTGAAAGAGAAGGTTCGATTAGCCCAAAAACCGTTAAAGCTTTCCGAAGCTTCTCAGAGGCAAGGTGAATCTAGCGGTGTCAAGAATCATATGGGTGCAACAACTTCAGTAAGGATTTTTCGAGACTCAGAAGAATCTATATTCGGCGAGAAAAACAAAGGAAAATCGGTGTCGCTTGCACTACAAGCAAAGGCAAATGTCAAGAAACGAGAAAGCCTAAATTTGAAAGAAACGAGTGAATTTAGTCCTAATCAGCTTTTCAAAAGTCAACCAAAGACTCAAAAGAGTAGTACACTCAAGAAACCATCTTCACAGAATGGTTCAAGTGTTCTTCGCCAAAACAATCAGAAGCAAAACTCCATTGTCGATAGAGGAGGAAAATTACCTTTGAAAAATGGAGATTCTTCTTCTACAAGGCAGCGAAAGACTAGTAAAGCTTCTAGCACTTCTAAAACTAGTTCCAAGAAGTTGGGCTCTGAGTTTAATAAAGAGTCTTCTTCTAGCTCGGAAAAAGTCAACTGTAAGAAACGATGCATCAATGGAAATTACTCCTCGGAGAACAATAGGATGGATAAAAATGAAAAAGGGATTCAATCTAGTGATATTATGGACAGGAAAAGTATTTGGGATCAAGATAGTGGAAACATGGGATCAGATGTTATTTCTTTTACATTTACTGCTCCAATGAGGTCCACGGAGACTAGGGAACACTGTAATATCTTCTCAGAAGATTCTAGAGTTAAAAAGACACTGCTGAGCTCAGATGGCATGAGTGCTTCAAGGTTTTCGTTCCTTGAAGATAAATTTAAAGGAGATGATTCATTAAGCACTCTTTTGGAGCAAAAGCTAAAGGAACTGACTCACAAAGTCGAGCTTTCACAACAGAAGAAAATGGAGATTTACACTGAACCACTCCCAGATAATTTGGTAAGCTCAGATAGAGAGAATTTCTAAATCGATATTATTTTTTGAACAAGAATTACTTTTAGCTATGTTTGGTTCTTGGATTTTAATAAGCAAAAAGCTTGGGAAATAGTTTTTCTTGCATCAAATGATACAACTTTGAGCTTCATTGTTTGTTCATTTTCATTTCCATTTTCCTTATCATTTACTCTCTGAAATCCAAGAATCAATCATACTCCTATTTCATAAGGTTTGTTTACATTTCTGAGTTACTTTTAGAATGCTAATCAATAAATTTATGTTGTTATATTTAGGTGGTGCTTGAAGAAATCTATAAAAGAGGCAGCAGCAATACTCAAACCAATAAGTTTCTCGATTGCCGGCTTCCCAGTCCAGTTTCAGTTCTTGATCATTCTTCGTTTGCCGAGAGTAGCAATTCTACAGGGACTGCTAACAGTAATCTTACGGAAGGTCAGAAATGTCTTTTACTGCAAAATTTTGTCTCGGCGGGTCGGACACTCAACAGTTTAGTCTTGCGCTTTCAAAAATAGCACTTCTGGTCCTAAAATTTTGAACTTTTTTGCACATTTTTTTTTCTACCCCCCATCCCCATCCATTTTCACACCTTTAGTCCATAATAAAACATCTTTGTTTTGACATTCTTTATTTTAGCACATTTGGTCTAGTAGAATTGTTTCTGTTTTGCACATTTGGTCCCAAATTGGATGGAAAGAGGGGAAAAGGGAAAAAAAATCTACAAGTTGGAATCAAACCGAGTGTCTAGTCCCGTGGGACTAAAATGCAATTTTTTCATTCTTTTACTATCGCTTATGAGTAAATAAACTGAACACTGGACTAACTCTGCTAATATATATAACCTATTGCAGGTAGCAAAAATTGTTCGTCAATTCAAGCTCGTGAAGTTCTTGGTACGTATTCTTTGAAGACATTCCTTTCAAATGAAACAGATGTTGAGTTATCAGACTCAGCTTCTTCAACTTCTGCTGGAATTATGGCTAAAAGGCTAGAGACAGCCTTAAACTCAACCCATTGTAAGAAACGAGGTGGTTGGGAATTAGAGTACATCAATGAGATCCTATCTAATATTGAACCAATGTTTAAGGACTATGCATTGGGAAGAACTTCTGAGATCATCTATCCTCGTCTTTTTGACCAATTAGAAAATCGAAAAGGGCCCGTTTCAAGAACAAAGAGAAGGGTTCTGTTTGATTGTGTGAGTGAATGCTTGGATGTAAGATTTAGACAATATGCGAATGGAGGATACGAGTTATGGGCTAAGGGTTTGTTTGTTGTTAGAAGAAAGGAAAGATTAGTTGAAGAAGTTTACAAAGAAATTATGGGTTGGAGTTCTTTGGGAGACTCCATGGTTGATGATCTTGTAGATAAGGATATGAGCAGCAAATATGGAAGATGGCTCGATTTTGAAGTTGAAGAATTTGAACTTGGAATAGAGATTGAGTCTCGAGTTCTAAATTCTTTGATTGATGAACTAGTTGCTGATATATTGGTGCTTTGAATGCTTAAGGGCAAATCTTATTTCTTATTCGTTGTAAGTTATTCATCTCGTTCTTTAGAATCTTCGTTCTTTTGGATTGGTCAGCTTGTAATACATGCAGTTTCATAAGTTCTTACGTATTATATGGCAATAAAATGAGACCATATTTCTTGCTCTTGGATATGTTTCTTTTGAATTGCGCTTCACCTATTTAAAGAACATACTAAAGGATGACAAATTCTAACTAAAATTTCATTTTTTAAAGCATTTCATGGATGATAGGTTTTTTGGGTACAACCTTTAGGTTCAAGGCCCCATCCTAACACTTGGATGTGTATTGGCTGGGTAGGTGTTCGGGGGGTGTTGGGGGCTTCAGGTACCTACCCTCTGATTAGCATTGAATCACCGTTCAAAACTTCAAATGTCCACTTAATTTTGCGAAAGGGCATGAAACTACTTGAGAAGAGTCGTATAAAATAATCTGAACTCAACCGAAGTTTCGAACTCAGCTCGAGTTTGAATATGTTCTTTTTAATATATATTTTTCAATCAAGTTTGAAATAGTTAAATGATTTGAACTCAGACGATGTTTAATTGAACTCAACTCGAGTAAATCATTGTTCCTCGTGCATATTTGTTGTTGGCCACGAACATCCTTAGATAATTATATGGCTCATGATCAAGGCTGCTTGAGACTTTAATCTTGGCTGATGAACGTTGGTGGCATGCTTAACGTGCAAGTCGGATGGATGAGTAATGCATAAGAACCTGCCGTGAGAGGGGAACAACAGAAGTATATAATTGTTAATATCTCATAGGTTGAGGAGCAAAATGAGCTAAAACTTATTAGTTCTTATTCGATTGCAATAAGTAGACTCTATTGAGACTGAAAATGAACCAACTATTAAATCTTGGGTCCCGGATGACTACTTATAAAAAATATAGGTCTCCTCAAAGTTGTAAGACTATCTATGGGGGCTAACAACTACCCAGTGTCGGAAGGTCAAGGAAGTCAGTAACCTGATTACAGGGGAATTGGATACAGCAAAAATAGGTGGAAACCTATCGGATGTAATCCTATTCCTTTTGCAACGTCAGGGAAGGTCTCTTTAATTATGATAGTCGGAGGGGATGCGATCATTACACCTAACCTCATGGGAGGTCCATGTAATTATCCCTATTAATTAAGTTAACTTAATTGTATATACTATTCATAATTAAGTAAATATAAAAATAACATTTCATAAAATATATAAATATAAATATTTTTTGAATTTTCCATTTTGACCTTTTCTTTTTCTTTTTCTTTTTTTTGGTTTCCCAAGGGTTTCAATCCTTTTCGAGGCGCGTCGAGCACATAAAGTGGGAACCTCTCCCAACAGGGATTCGAACCTGAATCTACTACTTTGTAGTGACTAGTCCCTTCCACTAGACCAATCACATGTTGGTCATTTTACCCTTTTCAGTTGTTTAAAAGGGAAGGGAATTTATTGCAATGTTTAGGATTATGAATTGGTGTCAATGTTATATTTTAACTTTGTCCTTATAATTAATTTTTATTGTGTAAAAATTCAGAAAATAGTTTAAAAATAAAATAATTGATTTTTTCAATGTTTTTAACTAATTAAAATTCAAGTACAAGAATAAATGAATACGAATGTAAATACATTCAACTTTAATCATGAGAAAAAATATTTTAGAACATACCTTCAACTTTCATATTTAACCCATAACTTTAATAATTTAAAAAAATGTACAAGAATAAATGAAAATAATCTGTTAGACATTATAAAAATGCTCATATTATTCATAATTAACCCATGCTAACGTAAATTTTTAACTAAAAACTTGAACATATTAGAATTATAAAAATAAAATTTTGACTAAAAACTTGAACATAAATTATTAGACATTATAAGAATGCTCATAATTAACCCGTAATAAAAAAAATCATATTTTATAAAAAGTAAAAATATTCATTCAAATATTCGATTTAATAAATAGTTATTATAAATTCATATATATTGAAAATAACTATTATAAATAAATTTAATATACTCCTATATATTATTGATAAATAAATTCCCCCACCACCACATCCCCACCCCAACCACCATCCTAAACGACACCATCCCCAACCCTCGCCCCAACTACCCCACTCCTCTAGGCCGTGTCGTCGACCTGGGTTGAAGAACCCTAGCCTGCGAGGACTTCCAGGTCAACGACATGGCCTGTAGGAGAGATCCCGACAGAGAGGATGACTGGGATGAGGGTGTGGATGGGGTTTAGGGTTGTGATCTTTTTAAAACGTCAGTGGAGGTCCATGTAATTATGATAGTCAGAAGGAATTGAGAGATAATTACACCTAACTTCAAGGGAGGTCCCTGTAATTATTTTCTTTTTTATTAAAAAACTCGAGGGTATAACGGTCAATTCCCTGATTCCGCCCATGTCCGTTAAACCCTGTTAGGATTTTGTAATCATTTTGAAATGTCATGGGAGATTCACGTAATTATGATATTCGGATTAATGGATTGGACGGTAATTACACCTAACCTTATAAAAGGTCCCATAATTATCCCTACTTAATATGTAAATAAGGTTATTTATTAAGGGTGAAATGGAGCTAAAAGAAATAAGGGTGAAATGATAATTGATTTGGAAAACTAACAGTATTAGTGATACCAATGGAAGACGAGAGAGTGTGCATATATAGTATATAATCAAATAACACGTAAAATTAGTGCAGTTATTTTCCATAGCTAGCACATGGGATTGTCCCAGAAGTCGAAACACAAACTCTGATCAGAACATAAAGTATTATCTAAAGTTAAAAAGCTATCAATCACTTTATATAAGCCTTGCAAAATTTCAGAGATAACCTAGTTTGATCTTCAGGGTGATAACCTATAATTTAATTTGCCAGTAATTAAATTATTTTTTCCTTTAATTAGCAATAATGTTTAACAAAAAGTGTTCTTAAAAGAGGGCAGATTTTATTATGGAGTACTTGATTGAGATTGACAAATAACAATTAACAAGCTTTAACTTCTCCTTGTTAAGTTGTTACATGTGTGTGTTTTTCTCTGATAACGACTGCTCAAAATTCAAGCCATGAGAAAAATATTTTTCGTTCGTTGGATATGAATGGAAAGATAACGCGAGCCCTCTATTTCGCTGCTTGAAAAGGAATTGGAATGAAATAAGATTAATTGATTTGTACATATAATTAAATCCTTTGAAAATCGACGAATTCAATAGATGATCAATTTAGCTAGGAACCTTTAATTAAATGACTACTAATCGAATTTATTCAACTTTTACACTGCAATGGTTTGTTCTTCACTAATTCAATGGTCACGTGTCGATCAAAGAGGTCCGTACGTTTATTAAAACAAAGATTGAATTCAAAGTTATTTGTTCGATTCTTCAAAGGAAAAACAATCCATAAATTAAATCAACTAGCTAGTTCTAATTCTAACAATCTTCTCATTCCGTTAGTAATGGCTATTACCAAATCAACACATCTTCTTCATCTTCACTCCAAAACTTGAACTCGTCACCAAAACTACAAACATCCCAACTAAATTCTTCATTGTTTAAGTATGAAACAATTGGCGAAGGACATTCATATAAGTAGTTCCCATGATCTTCAAAATTTGAACTCCAATCCCTTTGATCAACGATATTCATGAGGAATTTGTCTTTTCCGTCATTCCCCTCTCCTTTTTGGTGCATTAAAACAGATTCATCTACTTCTTTTGGTGACAGATTTAATGCACTAGGCCATTCTTCTGAATTTGCATAGCTTGAGACTGAGCCATTCACAGATTCTAATGGCTCCATGTCCGTTGCATGTGGGCCCACTGCATTGGCACCGAAAGGACGTTCATGTCCCACATCTGATGTAGAATGTTTGTTATACTTTTTGGCCATTGCACGACTAACACGACCTGCTCGTTTCTTGTCGGTGGAGCTGCCCATTTTAATCACATCCGCCGAGGTGATGAGTGTGGATTGAGTACCGATGGATCTGAATCGATATATTTTTCGACTCAGATGAGAGTTCCAATAGTTCTTTATCTCATTGTCTGTTCTCCCTGGTAAATGGCTAGCTATCACAGACCACCTACAATTAATAGTAATTAATTTCAATAATATACTGTATACTCAACATTTTCATAATCAATGCAATATCAATTATAGAAGAAGAAGAAGAAGCTAGACTATTTACCCCTGTAGGCTTTAACTAATTACACCAATATATATATATAATATATATATATGACAAATTGACAGGTCAAAACACTTAATTAGTTAAAAGAAACACAAACAAGAATTGAATGTGTATAAACCGAAAACTATATATGCAGATGAATTAACAAACAAAGTAAAAATATTCAAAAACAAGAAGATGAACAATGATAAATGAAATATCTATTTTGCCAATATATATAGAACAAAATTGAATCCAAGAAATGTAACTCACCTATTTCCCAAACTTTTATGCAACTTCACAATAGTCTCCTCTTCATCTTCACTGAATCTTCCTCTCTTCACATCTTCTCTCAGATAATTAATCCACCTAAGTCTGCAACTTTTTCCACACCTTAACAAACCTAACATAAAACATAACTTCATCAAATTTACAAGCATTTTAATTATGATACCCATGTGCTTATATTTTTCTACTTTTGGTCTCATAGTCTCTGATTTGCACTTTTGATCCCACAGAACTGTCTCAGTTCCAATCCCAAATGGAATGGAAATGATATGATACATAGGACGTACCCAAAATGTTCAAAACGTTCCAAATATTGAGACCAAAAGCGATAACTACGGGATTAGTAATGCAACATTACCTGCATTTTTGGGTAGTGATCTCCAAGAACCATCTCCATTGGCCTTAATGTAATTGATAAGTTTCTCATCTTCTTCTGTAGTCCATTTGCCTCTCTTTAAGCCCGTTTTTTCGCAGCACGGCGTTCTTCCCATATTTGTGGAATTAATATGAAGAGAATATATATATGCTATGCAGAATCAATTATATAATGTATAGTTGCCTAAACAAGGTTTTATATAAATAAATTTATGAGATTGAGTACATTCATGCAATTTATGTCTCTCTCTCTCTATATATATATATCATTTATGTAGAAGCAGAATGTACTGGTGGAGATGTATCAATGGAGTTGGTGAAGTTCTTTATTGTAGCTTGTGATTTATTGTCACGGGCTCTTTAAGGTCATGAATGAAGAATTTTTTAGATTAAATCAGAGAAATAGTTATGTGTCTTGTTTAAGGCCACTCTTGCAATTTCAAAAACAGAGGTGGTTCAATAAATAAATTAAATATTTAATTAATTAGATTTAGATCATAAAATTCACAAACACCATAGAACGATGACCTTTATTGCAAGTAATTGTCAGTACGTGCCATCCTTATTGTTTTCCTGCATTATTTTTTATTGTAATTTTTCATTTATGTTACTTGTAACTGAATTACTTTTCTTTTCTACTACTACCTTTTTTTTTTTTTTTTTTTTTTAACCCAGGTGTACAAGCTTACGCTAAACTAATCCTGGACCCTCAGAACCCTTGCCCTAGAATTCTGAAAGATGTAAATCGCAGGATGTGCCTCCACCAAGCCCCGTTCATTCTTTGTGTTTGTATATATGCAAGTAAATTGGTCAATATAGATAATTTTGCGATGACTTTTTATGATAAGAATGAACACAAAAATATTAGGGTAAACATCACTTTTGGTCCCCCTTATCATTAATTTTTTACAGAGTGGTTCATCTTATGTTTTTTTTCCCACTTTAGTCCCTACTATAAATTATTTGTTTCACTTTAGTCCTTTTCAAGTGGTCCAAGGCGATTCGGATAACATGTGATATGCTCATGAGGGCAAATTTGTCATTTCAAGTAAACTAACATGGATATTTTCGTCTTTCTAATTATTTAAAAAAAAACTAAATATATAATTTCTTCCAAACTAGACTTTCATTCCAATCCAACTTAATCGTACATTTCGTTCCAAACTAAAGTTTTTTCTTAAAATCTTTTACAAACACCAAAATTGCTCACCAATTAAACAATATCTCAAATAGTCTCAATAGTGAACGAACGAAAATATCCTAAAAAATATTAATATGCATGTCACGTGTTACCGGAACCACCTGATAAGGACTAAAGTGAAACACATAATTCATAGTAGGGACTAAAGTAAAATAAATAATTCATAGTAGGGACTAAAGTGGAAAAAAACATAAGAGGAATCACTATGTAAAAAGTTAATGATAAGAGGGACCAAAAATGATATTTACCCAAAACATATTAATTACCGATAGTAAAGTTCTGAGTTACGTACCATCGTGCACAAAAAGAAAGAAATATATATAGGCTTAATTGCACTTTGTACCCCTAAATTAGGTCACTTTTGCACTCTGTACCCTAAAAAAATAATTATCCCACTTTGCACCCCAATGTCTTCGATCATCTTATTGTTGCCGGAAAAAGTTGTTCCAGCTGACAGGAAGAGCAGGGTTTGGTATCTATAATAATTTTCCCGTAAATTTTACTTAACATGTCAATTTTTCCTCCTTTAAAATGTTGAACGAGTTTAAAAATATTTATCGCTAGGGAAGAGGAAAAATAATTTAAGTTTTCGTCAAAAGTCACATTTATTGTTTACTTTTGGAATGAAACTTAGAAGCATAATTACCCACAATAGTTCTCAAACCTACATTACAAGCATCTCACTATATTTAGACCAAGAATTAAAATTTCATTCCTATGCTATATTTTGTACGATCAAATATTAGAAAATTTTCAAAAACATTTGTAAAATTTGTAAATCAAAGAAAATCATTGAATGTATACTACTCTATAGTTTCTTTATGACTAATCCCAAAAAATAGAAAATTTTCGTTATTTTGGTAGAGATGCACCGGATTTCGATCAAAATATTTTCGGGCTCGTTCAACAATCAATTGAGAGATAAAATGACATGTGCAAAAATAGAGCAATTTTTTCCGTAAATACCAAACTTATCCTTTATGGGAGTTCGAATAACTTTTTCCGGAGATATTTAAGTGTTTGAAGATGATAGGGTGTAAAGTAAAATTATTAAAGAATTATGAGGGTGCAAAGTGAGATAATTAATTTTTAGGGGTGTAAAGTGAAATTAAACAAATATATATGTTGTTTGAAATGTGTAAATATCTCTTTGGATACGAATATTTAACTTTCAAATTTTTGTAATTTTATTTTGTCAAAGAAATGGTATAGTACGTAGTACAATACATAGTAGCTATAGTTGAATTATTCGGAGCTACCTAGAATTCAAGCTTAGTTTAATTTATCTAGACATAAAAACTAAATTATACAGCAGTATGGTGGGAACCCGGGGCTTGATGGAGGCACATCCTGCGATTTACATCCTTCAGGATTCTAGGGCAAGGGTTCTGAGGATCTAGGATTAGTCAAGTGTAAGCTTGTACACCTGGGTTATAAAAAAATAAAAAAAATAAAAAAAAAAAAAAATTATAGATAGATGTATGTATTAAACTATTAATTAATTATTAATGATATATTCAAATTTCAATGGTCCATGCATGCATAAGTAAAATTCACAAGTCATAAATATGAAAGTGACAACTTATATAACCCATAATAGCCCACACCGTCTACTTGTATGTCATCATATTACACATTGATTGAAACAGGAAAGATACAGAAATCATCATAAATGAAAAATCAGACAGGCAATGCTATAATTAATGAAGATTTTTTTAAATTAAAATAAAAAAAAAATCATATTTAATTTGTATCAGACAAGTCAAATAAATTGAGCAACTTGTGTCAACTCTCATATATACCACCCATTTTTTGTAACTAGAGTTTTCTATAGTACGTATCAGTCCCACAAAAAGGCAGATATTTCTGTCTTTTCATAATATTGATTTAATAGTAAGAATTATGATTAATAAAAATAATATTACATGTGTAATATTCAAATTTAAACCAATTTGTTTCAAAATACGAAAATAACTTAACTATATGCTCCTTGTATATATTTGCACTTGTAGATATTTTTCCTGCTAAGCATGGATCAAAGTTTTGTTTTCTATATATGTTTTGGTCAGCTTAATATAATAAATTTTTCGAAAAGTTTTCGGAAACGTTTCGAATAAATTATGAAAAGAGTTACTAAATTAAGAAGAAAAAAAATAGAGTTTCATGACAAATATTGAGTTTCGAAAATACATCTTATTTTTGTTTCGATTGATTCAAAAATAGAAATTTTTCGATGTTTTCAATGGAAAAATGGAAATTTTGATCCATGCTGGGAAGGCTAAAATTCTGTAATATCTGCGAACTACTATGCAACTAGATTTGATTGAGTCTATAAAAATATGCTTTTACCCTTTTATTTTATTTTATTTTTGTATATGCATGAATTAATCGGTTCAATATTATTTTAACTGTCAACTAGGTAGTTACAAGAGTAAAAAGCAAATTAACTCTCTTTATTATTTTAAATAAACAGTTTACTTCGTTGTGATAAATAAAAAGATAAAATAGCTTCATGTATTTTTATAAAAGAAGTATATTATCTCTCTCTCGATTTTTATAATTTTACAGGAGGTAAAATGCACACTATACAGTATCATAAGGAGTTAAAGTATCCATTCACGCTTATCACATTAAGGTAAATTGTCTATTTATGCATATCCACAACATAGGGGGAAAGTGAAGTGAATATGTTATCAATGTAGGGTTAAATTAATCATTTTTCGCATGAAAATGAAGTCTCAGTCGTATTTTAGAACGTGTGTGCATCACCTCCACTAGGAAGGTGGTAAAAAATTTTCCATCAATTTTACCCTTCTTGTTAATGCTTGTAAGCAATGCTAATTAATATTCTGACTATTTGGTTAAAATGTTGTTTTGGGGTTTTTTAATATGTGATGATTTGTTACATTTTTTAATATGTGTGCAATCCACTAAAACAACAAATTGAAATAAAATGGAGGGAGTATATACCATTAAAAATTTATATTTTAGATTGAAATCGACCGAATTCAATGTATTTATAATACAAAAATAATATATTTATTTTGGAATTTGATGTAACTCCTAAAATAATAGCCATTAACAAAGAAATTGCAATACACTTATCATGTATAACAATTAAGTTAAATCATATTGGATAAGAATTTCTCTATATCACTGAAGAATAAGTAGAAGCTATGGCTGGTTAGAAAAAAATTATAACTAGCTCTGAGACAAAGTCGTTACAATTAATGCTATGTAAAGACTAGAGTACATATGAATTGAAAAATAAAAGACGAGAGTACATATATATAATTGATACTACTAGCTAGGTAGATAAGAGCAACTAAAAATTGATACCCGGTAACATCTTTTTGAGAGCTTCTTTAGAAAATATTTTTTAGATATTGTGGTTAATAATGTACCACATCATTATTATAAGAACACTATGTTTTCACAATTATTGTTGTAGTAATTTTCAGCTATATATAAGTATAAAAAATGACTGACGATATTGCCAGAGCAATCTTTTTCAATTTTCTGATATACCCTTTTAGTAAAAGATCATAAAATATGTATTCAATAGGTAACTCAATATTCTCTCTTCTATTAATGCATTATTAATAGTCAAACACAATATATACTATATAATAGTTCCATAAAAAAGAATATAAAATTGTTTTCTAAGAAACTATATGTACTTAAAATGAGTTTAGTTCTTCGTCTTTTTATCAACATCAAATGTATGTATAAATGATTAGAAAAAATTCAGCAAATTTTTAAATGAGCCTAACTAACATGGGTTTGAAAAGCAAATTTAATTATTCAATTTTTAATTTGAGTTTATTCATTAAAAACGCGTAAAGTTCGATTCATATTACAATTTCAATTAATTTTGGTTCAAATTTATTAGATCAGTGATAAAGTGATCGGATGTATGTAAAAGTCAAGTTATTTGGACTTAAATAGTATTCAACACTAAATTCATTTAACAATCAAATCAACAAGTTCAATACAATTTCTAGCCACATGAAAAAATTAATCCAAATCAAACATAAATAATTTCTTCGACTAAACTCGTTTAAATGTACTACAATCAAGAAACAAGTGAAAATTCTTTCAAATATGTCCTCAAGTTCTTGTCTTATCTCATTAATACAATATATAGTAATACTTAATTGTCCACATTTATATTTCTTAATACTTAACACATCCAAATTAACCTCCGTAGTAACGCCATTTCTTTTTCATGTTTGTATTTTTCTTTTTTAATCAAACATTCTTAGAAATACATTGCTTGAAGACTATAAATTTTTTAATTGCAGTGTCATTCCTCAACTATTTACAAATGCTAAAGAATAAGAAAGATGTTGCTCAGTTTGTGATAAACGTTATTTCAAATGTCATGGAAGAATTTATTCTATTTCGATGTTTAAATATAGTTTAAAAGGAAAAAATAAATTAATATTATATTAATAAGAGAGAAGATTGAGTTGTCAAATTAAAGGAAATTCTTACCTATACCGGGTTTGGCCGAACACAAAGTAACTACATGGCAAGTGTAATACACTTGCTTTGGGAGTGGATGTAACTCCCAGAAAAGTGACCAATCACAAAGCAAGTGCAATACACTTGCTTGGTGGTTGGATGGGTTTGGCCAAACTAGGCTTGGACAATAATTTGAGAGAGAAATTAAGTTAGGTTATTTGACCCATAAAAACAAAAGGATAAATTAGAAAATTAGAAAATATTGTTCTGGCAACAATGCTTTTTGCTCTAACAATATCGCTAGTCATAATTCATTAAAAAATATATCATAAACCCGATCTACTTATAACTTTTCCCATATTTTGTAGAGAGATTAGTATTTCAAATGATTAAAAAATCACAGTTAAATTATAAGGACAACTGGACAACATAATGGAAAAGCATTCCTCTAATGTTGTACTCCCTTCAGTTTTTTTGTTTGTCGTCGTGGAGAATCGCACACGAATTAAGAAATGTCATAAATACTTATTTTTTAAGTGAAAATTTCAAAATACCCTTTTAATCAAATAATCTTAACATATATGATAAGTATTAGTAAGAAATGTTAAAATGACAAAAGAACATTAATTTTACATTAAAATTCTAAAACGATAAATAAAAGTAAATAAATAAAATTTGCCAAAACTTCAAATAAAAAAAAAAAGGAGTGACTACATGTTTAGGTCTTCTTCTAGTACGTACTTATTGTCTAATAATTGCATTCATGTCCCCTCTGATAAGACAATGCAAGTTAGTATTGTCTTCAATTTAATCATAAATGAATGACAAAAGGAAAAGTTAAACCAAATGACACATTTTATGGTCATGTACAAAACACATAGCAAAGATGTCGTCCTCACAAAAAGAGAACCACTAGGTATTTCCTCAATCAAAAAAATAAATGCAAAATGAAGGTAGTACATTCAAAAGCTGAAAAGTAAACTACCTCACTGAATATCCATCTTTGTGTGGTTTTCATTGTACAGATATATTCCCCTTAGGCCATTTCCCACGGTGGGGCTCGGGGCTTCGGAGCCTTGGGCTGGTCCTGTCCTCATTCCGAGTCATGTCTGGTCGTCTCCAATGATAGAGCTCCGGAATGGAATTAATTTCATTTTTTGAGTTTGCCCATTCTCACCATTAATATTATAGTTGTGATTTTATTTTTAATATTAATATTAATAATATAGTAATAATTATTAGTATTTTTAATTAAATTATTAATTATATTACAATATTAAAATTAAAGAGAGTAAATAATTAAGTAAATTAAAATTAATACATAATACGAAATACAACAAACAAGGAAGGAAATACAAGAAATTGGGTTAAATAAAGTATATATATAAATATTTAATTTAGATTAAGTATTAATCTTAATTATTTGTATAAGTATTTAGTTTTATATTTAACTAATTCCGTATTTTTAGAAAAATCACTACAACAAAAATGACATGTAGTGGCATTAACTTAATGGCATTTTATAAGAAGATGTGACAAAATCTTAATTTGGTGGCATATATGAAAAAATGTTGTAATATTTAATTTAATTTTATAAATTAGTGGCATTTTATTATTGCAAGATGTTACCAATAAGAATATAATGGCATTTTTTGGAAAAAATGTCAGTGAATAAAAGTGTTAAAATATATTTTTTGTGGCATAGTTTTAATAAATGCCACTACTAACCATATTGTATAGTGGCAAAAAAGATAAATGCCACCAAAATTGAATTTTGTCACCGTATTTTAGTGGCATTTTAAACATTGTGACATTTGCTAATAAAATACTACTAATAACTAGTAACTTAAATAATTACTGACATTCTAAATTAGACAGTATTTTTAAATTAGGAATATTAGTTTAGTGACATTATATATTTAAATTCTATGAAATTAATATTCTAAAAGACAACACATAACTGTACTATATACTTAAATGAAATAAAAATTTAATAGGTTTTAATTAAAAAATATCACTATAATTGAAGGACAGTTTGATAATTATCTTTAAAAAAAAAAAAAGACAAATTTGTTCTTTTCAATTTTATTAATTAAAACTACTCTAGATAAATAAATATAAAAAATTTGACTAATTTGGCCCTATGGTGTATTATGTACTTTTCACGATAAAACAGGTCCTTAAATGGGGTTATAGTACCCTACTATTTGTGATATTATATTTTGGTAAAACTTGTCTCGAATTTTATTCTTAATTTTATTTCCCCAAAACATAAAACCCCCTAACTACTCACTCATCCACCAGTTTAGCGCCCGGTTGATTTATACACTCGGAAGAAAACAAACAACATATCCACGGAATGACTGGATTTTCACGGGTGGCGTACGGTGTACCCGCTTTCGAGAGCGAGGGCTGACGGCGGCTAGGTTTTCGCGGGAGGCGGATGATGAATATTTTCACGAATGCGGCGGTGGAATTTCTCGGACGACAAGGTTTCTTTTCTTACATTAATTATCTCGTGTCTTCGATTTCTTTTGTTAAATTTTGATTGTTGAAGTTTTGATTCTGTTGTTAATGGAGGTCTATTAAAATTGAAACACTTTATTAATACTTGAAACTACAAGAGGTTGGGTCTATTTTTCTTGAATTTGTGCCAATCTAGGTTCTGCGTGGATGAGTTCCATTTTTCAGTACCAAAATTCTTGTTTGTTGTAGTCCTGGAGCATAAATATACATTTTCAATCAACTTCCTTTTTTTTATTAAACATACTTTGTCACTATTCAAGGCAATGTTGATTTTGATAATACAATTTCAGGAATACTCATAATTTCTTCTACATTTACCCATCAAATTTGCAGTCCCTTCTACAATCTGAAGCAAGCTCATGTTACAATTAGGTTCTGATAGATAAGAAAATATATATGTTGCTTCAGCTGGGATATTGGAGTTCTGTTCATTCACATCAACTTTTAAGGTTAATGAATTTCCGAGTGAGTTTAATGTAGGTGCTCGAGGAGTCTAGTTCTTGATGATAATATTATACTCCTATATGAACTTTTTTCTTGTCGCATTTAAGTGTGCATTTCATGAGGAAATTTTCGACAACGGTTTACCTACTGAAATACTTGATTGTTTGTAGTGGTCAAATTACTTTTAGTTAGAACAAATCATCTACTTTTCTCTCTACCCTTTGTTTTGTTAAATATTAAGAAGAAGGTTATTAATATATTGCAGGAGGGAATATATGAACTAAGATTTGAACTTCGTAAACTGAAATCTAAAAGTTCTGTGCGAGCAATGTCACCTTGCTCCAACTCATGATACAAAACAGGTTATGTTCATTCTCTTAAGATTTCTTTTTTCTATTTATTATGCTATCACACTTTGTCTATAGAATTCAATTATATGTACACTTATTACCCGATCTATTTAGAAAATTGCAGATACTATTAAGCAAATGAGAATTTTGTAAAACAAATAAATTCTAGAGACCATCAACGCATTAGATTTCAAAATCTTTGTTTATGGATTTTCACATTGTCCTATTAACCTTATGCATTAATTTGTGTATATAGTACATTTGCGCTTTTCTTTTGTTTCAGGAGACTAGCTAGCTGTGCAGGTACCAATACTGAAACTACTAGTACTAAGTATTACAAGATAACCTTACTGTTCTTTATGTTTTTCATGTTAAACCACAACTACTTTCATCTGTTCTAGCATATATATATTTCCATAAATGAAAGTTACACTTAAGCTGGAAACATACACTACATACTTGTTTGTATATCTTGCCTTAGATTTCAGGATTATTTTTGGCTTAGTTAAGTTATTGATTTACTGATATTACTACCATAACAAACTTTTGATTAGTGTCTATTTTTGTCTTTTTTATTACTTAGAAAGAGTTATTGATTAGGACTTTTTCTAAATTTCATGTTAAAAACCTAGAAATCCTATGTACTATATAAGAGGAGCAATTGCTAATGTTGATGTGCAAGTGTTCCTTGCATTGATTAGAATAATGTTTCATAAAGAAATATCACTACAGATAACATACTGAATTTGTTGTGGTACATGCATGATCTAACCATCCAAGGATTCTGGGAAACCTGATTTAGATCAAGTAATTTCCATGTCCTTATGTTGTTGGGCTATGATATATGTGCCTTCATCTAAATATTTTTCTTGTTCTTATAATGATTGGCCTTTTGTTTTCTTCATTTCTTTTGTTGTTGATTAAATGGCAATGTCCAATGGAGTCGAATTATATAAAACATTATCTTTTTGTTCATAGAAATTTTCTGGTATAACTTGTATCATTTAACATTTGTAGTTTTCTATAAAATATACTAGCGTATTTTATTAATTTATCTATGTTTATTATTTTCACATGCAAAGTAGATCACTTTTGTTGAGTATTCAAATGCAGTGGAAGATGCAAGGGTCATTCATTTATTCAAAGTTAATGTGCAGTGGAATTGTTTTGCTTGTGCCCTATTAGTCTGAAATGAAGAAACAAGGTACCACTTTTTCGAATTTCATCTTATCTAAATTGATCATCTTAATTTCACAATTACAAATTTGATCATGCTGGTTTCTTTTCATTTCTTTTTTAAATTTATCACAAATTAGTTTTTTTATATTGTCTTTCTTCTGTTTTTTTTTTTTTTTTTGTAGGCAATTCTTCAAGAAAAAAATGGTAGTTTGAGAAGATGAAGTGAAAGTTCTTCGTTGTCACTTTGTGACACTTTTTTTTTCTTTTTCTTTTTTTTTTATAATTACTTCCAGAAGTCACTGATTTAGGTTATCTCAATGTGTTTATGTAGGTTATATGTAAATGGATTTGCTTAATTATTTATGCTATAAAAGTATTTATATTAATTTTGTATATAAAATATATTTTGTAATTATAGCACTGCGGTTTCTTTTGTATTTTTTTTTGTTTTCCCCTCTCGAATTTGTGGCATTGTGAAATGCCATCGAGTAATCTTTTTGTGATGTTATTAAATGTAACTAATCAAGAGTATTGTGTCATCGCAAAATGTGAAGAACTATGTTACTTGTGGCATTTGGAAATGACATTCTCTTTGTGTTAACCGACACTTTGAAATGCCATTAATGTACTTTTTACTCGTATTTATAAGTGTGTTTATTTTTTGATGCAGTGTCATTTTAAAGTGTTAGTAAATCAGTTAAGTTGTGGCATTTTAATATGTTGTTTAATACAATTATTATAACATTTTATAATGTCATTAAATAATCTAATAGTGACAATAATAAATGTCAAAGACCTTTAGCGACATCGCTACAAATGGCACTTCAAGAAAATGCCATTAAATTAAAAAATGCCACTATCACAATAATTAATGACAATTTCTAATGTCATTGAAGAACATATTTGTTGTAGTGAATATAGCCACCACCAATATTGTAATTAAATGATTAAATTTTTAATTACAATAAAAGATATTAAAATAAAATGGACTATTTATTTATTAATGATTTACCCATAAATAAATTTAATTACAATTCTAATAAATTATTAATGATTTTAATTTTAAAAAAAATTAATTTTATTATATTAAATAATCAAATTAAAAATTGGTGATCACATATATTTATTAAATACTAGTGAATATACAATAAATATACTAAATAACTTTATTAAATAATTCAATTCTACATATTTAATTTAATTTAGTAGGAAAATTTAATTTTATTAATTATTTAAGTATGTATATATATATATATATATATATATATATATATATATATATATATATATAGTAATTTCCTATTTTAATTTATTAAATAATCAATTTAGAAAAGAAAAAAAAGGGGGGACGCGCCCCTCTTTAATCGTCTTCTTCTTCACGCGGCAACGGGTCGTGACCAGGGCTCTGCGGAGCCTAGCTGCGGCCCGTTCTCGCCCCGCCCCGCGCCCCTCGTCCATTGGAGACGACTCCACACTACAAAAAAAATTAATTTTAGTGATAAAATTTTATGTGACAATGTTAAAGTTGTCACTTCTTGTATACATTAAGTGACAAGAACTCAAATATTGTCACTAAAATGGTTTTAAAAAACATACTAGTGACAAGAATTGCAAAAAAGTTGTCACTATTGACATTTAGCGATACCCCAAAAGTGACAACCAAAATGTTGTCACTAAACCATAGTGACAATATTTATTGTCAATAGTGACAACTTAAGTCACCATATATTTGTCATTAATAACTATTAGTGACAATTTAAAAATATATTTTGTCACCATTATTATTATGACAAAATATATACTCTTATCACTAAATGCATACAAAAAGTGACCACTTCCACATTATTACTTAAATTTGTCACTTAAGCTCATTTTTTTCGTAGTGCCACCTCCCAACCCCACCTCCAGCCCGGCCATACATTGGAGATGGCCTTACGAGAATGAAGTGAGACCCCAGCTTGGCTCGAGACCAAAATTCCCTACAACTCGCACCCTTAATGACACTCCGATCAATGCCTCTAAATGTACGAATGCGTTAAAAAAAATCAAAAGCTATTATTTGTGGAGATAATATCAAAAATCAAAATATCAAGTTGGACTAGAACAACTTAGTGTAGAAAACTAAACTTTGTCACTAGAAAAAAAAAAATATTTAAAGGGTGAGTCCAAAAAAATTTTAAAAGAGCTCGAGCTAAGGTGTTAACAAGAACTTGTTTGCAAAGTTTAGATAACATTTATGGTTTGAGAAGCAAGGATAAATATATACACATATACAAAGGTAGATGAACTATTAAAATTAAAATTTGTTCGAGCTCAACTTATCTTAAAATTAAATTAATTCGTTCAGTTACTTTAACTCGGATAAAATATTAAATGTTACTTGGCCCAATTTGTTTTTTAATACATAATTTATCTTTGTAAGGTCATCTCCAGTGAGTATGGACTCCCCTTCCCTTCAGATTTCCATTTCCCACTCCCTTTTCCCTTCAGACTTCTCTTTTTATAGTCATCTTCAATGATTCAATCTTTCCATTTTATTTAAATTAAATTCTCATAATTACCCACTCTCACTTAATTTAATAACAATAAATATATAATAATTATACTAATTACTAATTGAACGCTAACATTAATAATAAATAATTTAACATTGACATTAATAATAACATTACAAGTAATAAAATAAATTAATATTAAGTTTAAGATTTAATAAAAATTATATAAATATTCTTAATTTAACTAAAAGAAAATTAGAAAAAGAAAAAGAAAAGTATGTGCAGGGCAACGACAGAGGTGGGTGGGGAGGTCTGGCCACCCGCCTCCCCACCCCTCCAAGAGGTGGTTATCCACCTCCCAAAGACTCCCCTCTCTCCCACCCCCCTCCTCACCAAAGTTCATTTCTTAACCCCTTCCCCAATGGATTCCCCCTCCCCCACCTCAATGGAAATGCCCTAATGCGCGCCTATGAAAGGACTGGGGGCGGTCGCCCCCCAGAAAATTTACTATAAATATTAATTGTAGTGGTTGCCAACAACATTGCTTCTTTAGCCAAGATGGTAATTTACAGCCCTTCATAGCTTGGAGACCATGTTTTTTAATTATGTTAGCTACATCCTTTAATATATTTTTTTCTTTCATAATCCTAATACTTGAGTCTTCCTTTAAATGTTCTTTCTTTCTTAATCCCAATATTTATGTTTTCTTTTAGTTTTTCTATGGCTAGCGATATTGCCAGAGCAAGGATTGTTGCTGTCAGAGCAATTTTTTGTAGTTTCCTAATTTACCCCTATTGGTCCAAAAGCATTAAAATCCAAATTTGTTAATTCCTATAACATTCCTTCATTTAATTAACAACTCAACTAAATTTTCTCTCTCTTATTAATACGTTTTTAGCTTTTTTTTTTTTTTTTCCTTATTGAATAATTCCACATAGAAATAAATTGATACTCTTTCTCTTACTCTCAATTAAAGAACAGTTGAGGATCATCTTTTTTTTCCCGTCTCAATAGGTACCATTTTTATTTTCATTAGTTCATGGTAATTATTCGTCACTACTTTATGTTCCATATATTATTTAACTTTTCAAGCATTGATTATCCTGAAACTTTGGCTAACAATTAAGTGGAAAAATACCACATATAAATCGAGAATGAAAGAGGGCTACTAAGGTGGTGAATGTGGGTGTATTATCATCCAAACATTACTTTGTGTGCATCTAACATGGTGTTCAATGTAGAAAATTCAAGAATGCATTCAATTTTTATGTATTATATGTCTTTTGATGACATAAGGCAATTGAAACTGACTATAGTATATTATGAAATTATTATTTTAAATTTGTTATTTCTGTTTTAATTAAGTTTATTTTAAATCATATGTAATTGTTCAAACAAAATTAGTATATTGTTTTTTCTTTTTGGTTAAGCTCGGTTAATTTTTTTCATCAAGCTCAAAATTGTGTTTGATTGTTTTAGATGAATTGAGCTCAAACGAGCTTTAATCAAATCAAACATGAATCATAATTGTACAACTTAATTTTATATATATATATATATATATATATATTATTTTCTTACCTTGTCAAACGCGAAATGAATTTCAAAGTTTCAAAATAAAATTGTTAAAAGATTTTTTTAAAGATTTCGCTTGATTTTCTACCTAATTGAGTGAAATAAGTTGGGAGATCCTTGAGCACATATTTGATTAAGAACGTAATTAATATATTTTCTGTTCACTACTCTATATGAATTAAATAATTAGCAACATTCCATGTTTAAAATCATACGGAAAATAAAACAAAGATTATTACATATTAATGCATTAAGAGGAGAGAGAAAATTAATTACTTGTCAAGTTATAAATGAGAAAGAGAAGATATAGTTGTCAATTTAAAATAAGGAGTAAATAAGAGAGAGAATTATAGGTGTTGTGATCTTGACTAGGAGGGACACAATAGGAAATTACAAAAAATTGCTCTGGCAGCAACAATATTTACTCTGGAAATATCGCTAGCCTTTTTCTATCTTTCTTTCTTTCTTTCTCATAATCCCTTTTGTTTTTTTAAACAACAATTAAGAACCATTTTATTAACAAATTAATTGGGTGTAACCTTTACGTATACAGAAGTCAACTTCTTTCCTGCTCTAAAATGAACTTAACACTTATATGTTACTATAATCTCTGCATGTCATGTTTTTACAACAGATTTACGACATTCTTCTATTCTATGACCTGCCTACTAAATAAGTATTAATTGTCATATATATTCAATTATACATATTGAAATTTTGCAGCCGCTTGATATATATATATCTCCTGATAACTTATCCGGAACTTTGTTCGGAAATGACTAAGGAATGATAAAATATTAACTTGAAGGATTTTACATTAACTATATACTATCAAATACTGGAACTCCAATAGACTACTACTTTGTACACCGTATATACATACAAAATCAAGTTCATTATTAATTATTCTAAATTCATGATGCATATATATATAATGACTCTTCTGTTCCCCTGATCAATGATTGATTCATGAAACCTCATTCAATACATTTAATTATACAAGACCCGAAAAGACCAATCCACCCCTATAAATACTCTTTAAATCACAAAATATACATATCATCATTCTTTAAGTTTTCAATACACAGAAAATCAGATTAAGAAGCTTCTTCTATAGTATTAATTCTTGTTGTTATCTCTGAAGATTGAGATGAATTATTATAATAATACTAGGGACTGCTGCGGTGGTTGTGCCGGAGTGAACAATGTTTACTCTTGTTCCAATCCAGTCAGGAGAGTTACCGCTGCTCCCGTCAACGTTGTCAAAACAAATAATCCTCAGTCTGTGAAGAAAGAAGAAAACATAAGTTATGGTACCAAAGCTGCTGCTAATGTTGTTCCTAAAACAACTTTTACTGTGAAGAAAGAAGAGCCTGTGAAGGTGAATGTGGGTGCATACTCCTCAACAAAGTATTGAAATTTTTAGACATTTGGGCCAACTTTTATGTTTTGTTCTGTTCAAGATCTTCAAGTATTTCTATTAATATTAAGATATGGTCTATGTGATATGTAATAAACATGATCTGGCCCAATAATTGAATAAATAAATAATCTTGTTTATGAATTGGAAATATTGAATTAGTAATCAAAACAAAGCACAAGAACCATTACAAAGAAATCATCATCATCATATATATATACAAATGTTTCCACAACAAAAAATCTATCTAACAAATTAATTTGTTCTGATTCCTAACCAAAATTGCATACAAAATCTCATTCCAAGAATCGGGTACTCCGGGAAGACACCAATGGCTACAATCTTGAATCATTCCAGGCCTTCTCTTCAAAGCTGACTGCCTAAATATTGAAGGGTGCCCTTCTTTTCTATAGTCTGTCATTTTACTTATATTCAAATAAAAAACATTAGTCTTCATTTCTAACAGCACTGATTCTAAAGCTCTCATCATCCATGGATACGGGCCCAGTTGAGTCTCGTTTGTTATTGGTCTCGTCTCACCATCGCAACTTCCTCCCGAGTTCCATTGGCCACCTCTGTTTAAAAAGAATTTTAAATTCAATTACCAAACAAAGTACTTTCTTACTAAAGTTTAAATATATTTAATAAAAACTTAAATAAGTATATATATACTTGAAATGAGAAGCTGAGTATCCTCTGAAAAAGACCATAGTTCTGCTGCTGTCGATATTCAAATCAACCCAACGAGCCCACGTTTTTAACGCCTTTTTGTACGCGTCTTCAACTTGTAATTTGTTATAGACGTGATTGCCTTCTTGGAAATAGTAATTCCTGAAACATGGTCAACTTATGGATAACTCTTGAAATAGTATGTACATATTTAGAGGTATTTAATTTTGCAGTACCTTTTGAAGGTTTTTTGGTGAGTCCACCAATGACCGGTATTGAAAATAATAACATCTGCATCGTTATATTTATCGAACGAGCTTTCCATCATGTCTAGTCGCAGAGTTTCTCTACGTGTTCCAGCTTTGTCTGAAAACTTCCATTCTTGAACGAGGTACGGTGATTTTATAAAGTCGATCGAACAGTTGAAATCCTAAATACATAGAATTAAATTTATTTGAAGAACAATGTTTATATATAAAGTAAATTCTGTTTACTTTTAATTACCATGAATTTGAAAGAATAGAATCCTTGGTTTCTGAACTGTTGGCTGCCTGAAACTTCAAAAACTCTGTTCTTATTAGCTAATGATTCTCTTAAAGCACAAACTAAAGATTCCCACATGTTTCTGTTTAATGAATCTCCTACGAAAACCATTCGTTTTCCCTTTAGGATCTTCAGCATTTTTAGCCCATCAAACCTGAATTAATAATTCAACAAAAAATTAAACAATGTTAGCAAATACACCCATTAAGATTAAGTTGTAGCAATGACATGACAATCATTTATACTCAAAATAGATTAAGTAATCATTCATGTCTTTTAATGACCATAAGCACTTTTGGTCCCAATTTTTCTAAATTATATTGCATTTTTGGTATCATCAAATAATCTAATTAGCACTTTGGCCCGGTAGGATTTTATGTGATCAAAAGTCCGCAACTTTTTTATAGATTAGGAGTATAGTGTTATTTTATAAAGTGTATAAAATAAAATAATGTTTTTACAATCTTGAGGACCAAAAATTCAATTTTCTCCAGATAAAATTAACATAGCTAGGGCTGTATTAAAGAATTACGTACAATAACAACTACAAATAATTACCTTGGAATTTGACAACCATGCGGTTTCCAAACCAGCTTGAGATAATCCGAATCGGGTCGCCCATTCTTGAAACAATTGAAAGAATCATCGACAAAGGGGCAAGACCCGGGTCCATAAAGCGGGTCAAAAACTTTATTAACAACCCAATGACCATCAAATAAATCACAAGTACTAGTCAAACTCATGGCGCCATTTCTTGAAGATAACGATGCAGAATGATCAGTGCAGCTCCTGTAATTATCGGAAGCGAAACGGGCGGTGGGGATTAGTGCTGCTGGTGATTGGAGATTCAAGGGTGGAGATTGAAGCTGAGAGGTGTTGTCGGAGGCAGAGAGGAAGAGGAAAAGGAGAATCAGAATGAAGAGTATTGTGAAAGAGTAATGATTGCTTGAAAGGTTTCTTGAGGATTGAATTATGGTGTTGTAGAAATTCTTCAAGGAATCCATTAAAATTGAAACGAAATGAAATGTTGTTCTTGAAGAAATGAAATGAAATGAATTGTTGTTCTTGAAGAAAGTAGTAGTGGCGGTTAAGTTTGTTGGAGAAATATATGATCTTTTTTCGTATTTAATAATACTATATTAATATTAATCATTTCTTTTATTAAGATTTGAGATTTATGCTTCAGTTCTGCTTCATTTTCTAGGCAAGCTGGTAAATATTCTTTATTCAAAAACAGCAACTATTAGATATGTAAGAATTAAACATTTTTTATATATTAAAACTAAATATGCCTTTGATATGTGGAGAGGGAAAAGAAAATCAAAAATATTGAATTGAAGATTGCACCATACAAAAATGGAGGAAAACATTTTTATTTTCCATTAATGCACTCATCTCTAACCAAAAAATGGATGTCAAATAAATTTTATTTTCAGTATATATTTTGCTATATCTCTTTTCTGAAGGTGCAGTCCACCGAAAAATGCTATTTCTCTTTTGTAGGGATGCAGTCTGCAAATTTTGTTCAATTTCGATTAATTGCTTGTGCTTTCTTTTCAATTTTTGAGATGGATTTCAATCAAGACCAATAATAATTACAAAAAAAGGAAAGAAGGCAGAGAAATGAATCATTAATTGAATCATCGATCGTATGCTTTATTGTTCTCATAATAATAGCAATATCTCAATACATATTAGACAAATGATTTAATTTCATTGAAACTGCTACTTTCACAAGTACTTTCTTTCAATCAAACATGAATCAAAACAGTCATAACTAGCATAATCCCATATAACACAGGATTAAACACCTTGCTTGCACTAGCACCATCAGCTTTAATATGCTCAAGAACATTGAAGTTACCTATTTAAATCACAAAATAATCGCAAATTAATTTCATAATATCCAGATTTTAAACAAAAGAACACTAAAACATGTACCTCGTTTAGGCCCATAGCTACATCCAGATTCAATTGTTTCTCGTATATCTTTAACCGTAGCCTTGTTATAAAATATGAAGTGTTTCAAGATTCCTTCTATACAGTCAAGCACGTGGTGCGTCTCATCTATGCATGGCCCTTTGCAGTACTCGTCAGTGTATTCGGGTTCCACGTTCAGCTCTCCGACTTGTGTAAGCCTGTGTACTTCATCACAGCTGCTGTATATCTGCGCATATGTTAATTAATTGGATGATCATTATGTCTTTGCCATAGGAGACTATGTTTGAGAACACGGGTTTTTGTCAATTAGGTAAAGGACAGGGGGTACTTTTGCATTTAGCTCTTCTGAAAAATGATGATTATGAGAAATTTCAAGAATAAGAGTAAATTATCACTTACATGTTTATCACTGAGACATCCTAAGGCTTTGTTGAAAATATAAGCAGGACCGGTGCCTATTATTCCAGCTTCTGGAAAATATTGATTTGTCTCTCCTTCAACTTCTGCTTCTGCTTTAGGCAAATATTCATTTGCAACTACTCCCGCAGCGCCTAAATGGGGATATTCATCATATGCTTTTCCTGTCAAAGTTAAAATAGAAAAAATAAACATCAACCAATAAAATTAAATTAAAAACAAAAAAAGGTTGATTGATGCATACCGAATTTGCATGACAAAGCAAAGATGTAAACTAGAGCTGTAATTACAAACCAACGCTTAGTCGATTCTGAGACTGCCATTGCTTCTCCAGTTAGAATGATTTAAGCTTAATATATAACTAAAAAGGTAAATGTATAGGTAATCTGCTTCAATGGTTAATATGGATAAAATGAAGGTGCCTATGATAATTGGACAACGTTCACCAACTTTCATATAATTTTTATTTGACAGCAAAAAATTCAAACCTATATTAAACCTTGTAGTACAAGTTCTAGTTATATGACAAGAAAGATATATTTCTCATCAACATTCAACTTCTTCACCAGATTTTATGTTGAGAATCAATTGACATACTGTCATATGAAAATTATTTGCGGTAAATTGTAAGTTTTAGTCCCACAAGATTGGACCCTCAGCATTTTTACTCCTAGGATTTATAACACTGCACTTTCGGTCTCGATTTTCTAAAATGTTTTTGCATTGTGGGTCCCACACTTTACAAAATTGCACTTTGGTTCCATGGAACAGTCTCTGTTTAGCAGTTTTAGTCTCGGAGGACTTCTCAATTTTGCACTCTTGGTCCCAAATGAGATGGAAATGAGGTGATGGGACCAAAAGTGCAAAACACTTGCCAACAATGCAATTTTGTAATGTGCAAGACCAAAAGTGCTGAGGGTCCAGTTCTATGGGACTAAAAATTCGAATTTTCCTTTTATTTTGCCCACGTTAACAATTTTACTCATACAACATGAATCAGAAAACTACAACTTTTTACCTCAAAGTGCAAAGCTTTTAGGCTGTCCTAATCACCTTTCTCCCTTCCCAGAAAGAGCAAGAAACTTATCTTTAAGAAGCAACATAATCTAGAAAAGCTTTACCACTCTCTTCAATAGATTTCTACGTTTTTTTAAGGAAAAGTGCAAAATTAGAGAATAAAGCGTGAACACAGCCCCATATAATTTATAGCTTAAGAATGCTGTAAATTCAAAGGTAATTTACAATAAGGAATTTATAAATCAATTTTTACTTCAAAATTGTTGAGTAATTAACAATGAATCCTATGGGGTATAATGATTATACAACTTATTTAGACATGAATGTTCAATAAGCCGGTCCTTCTTCGTATCTTCTCTTCCATCAATACTGCTCTCAGACATTCCTTTTGCTCAGAGAGCCATTATACTGTAAAAATGTCAAAATTAATTCTGATTAATAAAAATGCAGAATAAGGAAAACACTTAGTATTATAAAAAAAATCATCGAAATGAATATCAACATGAATTTAAATGTGGACAGTGGACAAATAACTATATAGACGTATAATTAAGATATCAGGGTTGTATAAACAGGTAAACAGCATTTGAAGCGGATGAATTTGTCTCCATTTATATAAATATCAAAGATCATAGAAATATTGGAATTATTTAGATTTGTTATTCTTGGCTTTCGTTCTGTACTTCCTCTACATATCAATCTTGTCTCAATCATATATCTTATATTAACAGAGCTGCCTCAACTTTTATAAATAGAGAATCACATTGGATAAAGATATAGTTAATGGGAGAAAGACAACTCATTTGAGAGCTATGGATGACAATGACATTGACAAACTTGCTAATTTACTTTGCGATAAACTTCAGAGAACCTCAAGTCTTTATTCAAGATAGGATTCTATAACATATTGAACGTCATATGGTAGCAATTTTTACCCAAAAAATAGAAAATGTAAGAACATTACCAAACAATGTGAAAATTAAAAAAAAAAAACAAAGGGAAAAATGCATTTTGCCCCCTTACCTCTAAGCCGTTTTGCAGTTTAACCCAACCATTTTGCATTTGCATTTTCTCCCCTCAAATTCGTGAATTCCTACAGTTTGCAACCTTCAGCCGTTTGTTGGTGGGCACATATCCCTATAATATTCAACCTATAACCTTTGAAATGTTTTCATACTGAACTCCAAAGCTAAACATCCAAGTGTTATAACTGCAACAATTTGAAAAGTGAAGGGTCAAGTGCAAATTCAATATGGTTAGGTGGTAAAGTGAAAAATGACCTAAAGAGAAAAGGCAAAGTACGGTTTTCCTACAGCAAACACACAATACAACTACATTTCAAGATAAAAACTGCATACCTTTAACCTCATATAGCATTAGAAACAACATTGCAAACTAGTTCCTCATATATGTGCCAGCTCTCCGAGCCAAATGGTAACCAAACTTGCAAATCTCTTTGATGCAACATTCAACCCACAAGCGCACCAAACTTAACAGATATTGGTTTCAAAGCCACTCCCTTCCCTTTGTATTTCAACCATACATCTTGGGCTTCTCTAAATTTACCCAACTTTACTAAGGCATCAATGAATGAATTACAATTATAAGCATCCGGAGTACATCCATTTGCCTCCATTGAAGAAAACAGCTCTTTAGCTTCATTAAATCTTCCAGATTCACACAAGGCATTGATAAAGGCGATATAAGTAAAATTATCAGGGCGGAGGCCCAGTGTTAGCATGCTTATAAGAAGCCTCTGTGCTTTATCGATTTTATTAATTTTACAGTACTTCTGAATTAGAGCATTAAAAGAATAAACGTCTGGCTTAATTCCATCAACTTGCATCTTTCTCAATAGTTTCATAGCTTTTAAAACATCCCCAGATATGCACAATGAACGGATTAAGCTATTGTATATGATAGTATTAGGAGTGATTCCCCATTCCATCATTTCTGAGACACAATCAAAAGCATCAACTATCTGATTAATCTGGCAAAGAATATCGATTATTGAACTGAAAGTGAACAAATCTGGTTTAAAACCATGATTTAAAAGCATCAATAGCAATTTCCGCGCCTTAATTACATCCTTAACCTTGCAATACCCTGCAATAAGGGTATTGAAAGTAACAAGGTTAGGGAGAATACCTCTTTTAGACATCTCTCCTAAAGTTTCTAATGCTCTCTCCATCATTTTAACTTTGCAAAAGCAATCTATCACCATGTTATAGTCAAAGACGCTTGTGATAAGTCCTTCTTGGAGCATCCAACTTAAATATAAATTGCCCTTCTCTTCTCTTCTTGAATTGTACAGAGACTCAACAAGTGCCAGACATACATTTAAATCCAACTTCACTCTTTGCTTGATTAAATTATCAAATATCTCACAAGTTTCCCCAAGATCCAATCCTTTAATCAAACAAGTCATTGTCATGTTAGACACTGAACCATCAGGAACATAACCTTTTTCTTCAGCTGTCCTTAAAAATGCAGCAGCGTTTTTTGGTAAAGAATTGTTACAGAGGCAATAAAGTATACCATCATAAACTACTTTTGGAAGATTTGGCTCCCTGTTCACCCATCCTAATAACAATTCAAAAGCTTTATGTGGGGATAAAGAACGAAAAGCTCCATTGATTAGTGATCTATATGTAGCATCATTTAGCCTTACATTCCTCGCCTTCATTTTCACAAGAAGCTTAAATGCTTCATCTACTCTTTTAGCATTACAATAACCATCTATTAAGATAGTATAAGTGAACACATTGGGTGAGTATCCCAAACTCTCCATCTGTTTCATTAAACGAAGGGCCTCATCCACTACACCAGCCTTACAAACTCCATGAATAAGGATATTATACGTAAATCTATCAGGGATACAGTTATCCACTTCCATTTGATGAAACTTGAGGTAAGCCAAATCAAGCGAATTGGATTTTACTAGCCCATCTATCACAGCATTGTACAACCTTGTACTAGGATTAATACCCAAATATGAAACCTGCTCAAAAACCTCAGCACAATACTTTGCCAACCCCAATCTTCCCCAACTACCAATCATTACACAAAGCAAATCTTCATTAACTCTGAAACCCGAACTCCTAATGTCCTGTATCAACTCAGACGATAACAAAACCGGACCTTTCCTATAAAGGGCGTTGCTTAAAGCTCTTCGAATGGATTGATTTTTCGCAAATGGAGCACTAATATTTGAGACCCAGATATAAAATCTCAACGGGCATAAAGGGTTTTCTTGGTTTTGCAAAATGCTAACTACGGTCTGAACATTCAAACTCAACCTTTGAGCCTTATACTCATGGTTTAGCAGCAAATACCAGTCTTTTCTTGACAAAATTTCAGAATAGTAATGATGATTAACAGGCTTTGAGTCCAATTTATGATCAGAAGCTATAATATGAGAATTAGAAAATGAAACATAACTAATATTTGAGTCTTTGATTTCATGCTTACCTGTTGAAGAAGCTTTAGAGTTTTGGTCGAGAATTTTCCGAGGGTTTACTTTTAAGGGTCTTAAAATTAGAGGTTTATTCGGATTTCTAATCTTCTCTGATAGATTAGGGATTTCAAGTGCAGCCCTAGAAGCCATAGATGAAAGCTTTCTCATAATATCTCATCAGGAATTTGGAAATGGCGGAATTGATTCTTTTTGGCATAAAAGGGGTTAACCTGAACCGGCTTTAAAAACGGAACCGGATGATTTTCAATTTCTGTTTTCAAAGATTTTTCATTTTATATTTACTAAAACTCAGAGTTAGTGAAAATATGCGTGTAATATTATAATTTATTGTGGGGCTCATATTTATATTTTTAAGTGAATCATGTAATAGAGATGTTGTAATTTCTATTATTTTAAAACAAATATTTAGTGATAATCATTTCGTAAGAAATTTATGTTCTTGTTCTTTTAAGAATTCTAATAATTTCTTTATATGTCAATGGAATGATGTAATAAAATAATGTAAAATAAAAAATAGTAGAAGTTCTTTCTGTCCTTTGTTGTTAAAATTTGTCAGCTCAAACTATCAATGTTTTACACTTGTTTTCTTTTAAACTATACATACTCACAAATAAAATTCATGTCAAAATGACTCATTTTCATTAATTATCATTTCGTTTAATGTAAAATAAATAACGTTATTATATTAGTAATGAAATTAACGCATGAAGAATTTAATTAAGAACTTGGACGAACAATATTACAACGACATAGACACCGTAAAAATACCACTGTAGCATTATAAAACTTTACAATTTTTTTAATGAGACATGCATAACCTACCAATTATGGAAATTGGTATGTCTAACAAATTCTTATAGTATTGCGAAAGTCATGGTTCATTTATATTTAATACTCCATAATCATGAACTATTTAGTTTCTCCATTGTTGGAGAAGAATTGATGTGATTAGTAAAGGGAAAATCGAAAACGTGTACCGGTAATAGTTGAAGGATAAAATGATGAAACGAAATTTAGCCAATTTTGTCTTCATTGAATGAGAAAAATCATTTGCAGGTGATTATGTACTTGCTAGCTACTAATATTTATTAAAGTAATAAAAGATAATTAGGATTGCTTGGACCATAACCGAAAAAATCAAATTTATGGACTTGGCCCTATATTGTACGATTTTTCATTTCAATTTAATTTCATGAGTTATATTTTTCTGATTATGGCGTAATGTCCCATAATCGGACATATATAACCTATCAAATTGGATCATGAAGCGCATGATATTGATGAGTATTGATATGCAAGGGGATTCATTTTTCACCCAATAATGTTCACTCTAGAAAAAGGAACACATTTAATACATCAAAGAACATCCTCAAAATATTTCATTAATAATAAATCATCTCAATAATTGGAACAATTGCCACTAAATAAATATTTTCCAATGTAAAATATCGAGAGAATTGCAAAATAAGTGACACTTAAGATGTACAAGCAGGCCTTCGGGGAGGTAGTTGCTGATGAGGTGTTCTCTGCAATTATATTTTGAGAAAAAGAAATCATTACTTGTATATATAACTTGTAAGAAGAAATCTAAAAACCCAACTAACTAACATTGTGTCATTGTGTGTGTATATTTTGTTTCCCGGTATTTAAGTGTTTATATATTAGGCATTGAATTGATATTGGGCCATTTTCTTTTGAAAGTGATTATTATTATTATTATTATTATTACCTTAAGTTTTGGTCGTAAAGTCTCTATTGCCACTTTTGATTGTTGATTCACTCCTCCACCTTGCTGATAATCGCAACAAAAATAATGATATTGGTACCAATCTTTAAATTTAAAATTCTGAATTCACTAGGAAATTCATAAATATTATGAAAAAATAGAAAATCAAATGTACTAATTTGAATTAAAAAATTATAAACTAATCCAGATTAATACCTTGCATAGAGCCCAATCCGCCGAGTCAAAGAAGGCTCGCTGGTGGTCCTGCATTCATCATAATAAGTTTATGCTATTTAAATAACAAAAACAAAACTTTAGTAAAATTAACTAATACATTGATTATAATTAAGAAATATTAATTTTGATAATTGACTTGTATAATTTCTTCTAGTCAAAAGTGTTGATTTTCTTGTATTTACTTTTGAACAATATACCCCAAAAATAATTCATTTTAGAACATATTAAACGTTTTAAAACATTGCAGTAAACCAGTAAGAACTATAACTTCGATTGTCAAATATGTTTTTAAGTCAAGGTAAAGACTTGATAATTAAATTTTGAAGTTCACAATAAAAAAAGAATTTACTCACTTTTGTGATTAGAGGTTTCTTCTTTGGCACGAGCCCACCATACTTTTGATCAATCGGGGCAGCCTTCTACAAAGAAAAGTTTAAACAATAATTAATTCAAATATTTACATTAGTAATTTAATTTAAACCAAGAAATCAAATCCAAAGTCTATTTGATTTCTAAATTTCATCTAGGAAGTGACCTAACAAACCAGTGTAGTAAACTAAATTAATTTTGCTAAGTCGGCTAAAAGTCCACATCAAATGAACCACAACTTCTTGCCTAACTCAATTTGAATTTAATTTCAAAAGAAGGAAAAAGAAGCTTCTGCAAAGAATATTCCTAGCTAGTTTTGGCTACAAGCTAATTCTATATGCCATATGGGGTTTCTCTTCCTCATTTTCTTTCTTTTTAAGTTTTAATTACTAATAAAGCAATAATCTAATGCCAAATGTGAGCACATACAACACAAAAGACTTAGACAAGTATAGCACAAAAATAAAGAACAAACAATAGTGTCAAGGACTTGGGTAGATAAGTATAGTTGCAATTACATAAAAAGAAATTAAAGTATAAGACCTTTTCATATGAAGTAGTATTTAAAAATACTTGCATTCACATTGTCTTTTTCTGGTCTATAATGCTTTTCAATTATTACTTTATAAAAGTGTATGCCTAAAATGTTAAAATTAGATGATCAATACTACAACTTCATCATAAAACAAATAAATTTACACATATTATGTAATTGATCACTCTTTGAAAAATATTAGATAAATAAGCTTACAATATATAAACTAATTATCTAAGAAAAGTAAAAACAAAAATGCAACTAGTTGTCCATGCCGACATTTTTAATACTATCACAGATTCTAATTTGTGGTGGTCGAGATTGAGTGGCTAACATGCATATGCTTACTAGCTATGTATCTATCTTCTAAATTGTAATTGATGGACCACTAATAAGAGTACGTACAGTGCAGCACATGAATTTTTCACATTGCCCCCCAAATATCCACATCAAATTTATGCCACTTTTGTTTCTTTAATTAATAATATTGTAAAGGAACCAATTGGGGACTTTATTTTCCGATAAAATTCATATTTCAAACAATTAATAAAAATCTAAGCCATTCATTGTTCGAAATGCATTTAATTGATGATTTCTTTCTAAATCAAAACAGGAGTATATGGTATTTATTTGTACAAATCATGGAAATCGAATTAATTAATTATTAGTGCTATCTATATATACCAACTTGAACATCATCTATATATAATTTTATATCATTACCTTTCTCGACGTTCTGGCTAAGACCAAACGTAATATAGTCATATCATGATGATTATTTATATATAAACACTATTTTATGAAGAATTATACTAACCAAATCTTTTGTGATTTAGACATTAATTAAGTTTGTGAGCATATATTGTACTAACTGCTTTCAGTTTAAAAGTTTGAATATGTGAATGTGAATATGCAGAACAAGAAAATGGATTCAAGCAAACAAAAGATTTGAAAAGAAAACATCAAAATTAGCCAAATTGTGGTTTGAGAATTAAATTAAGTACCTGATCATGTTCTTGAGAAGAAGCAACATGCTCCTCACTTCTCTTGTAATTATCTGCCATGAGAGACTGCCCTGCCCTGCCCTGTTACATTAACAAACATAAATATCTCATATATATAAGTATTAATTTTATGAACACACCATGAGAGACCTCTAATCAATGTAAACAAATATTATGAGATTGAGAGAGAGAGAGAGAGAGAGAGAGAGAGAGAGATTTACAAGCAATAGAGAAGCAAAAAACTGAGGAATGCTTTGAGGGATGGAATTAACAAATATAAGGCCAAAAATTCTAAATTTAAAAAATTGATTGAAAATGGAAAGAATCCAAACTTATAGTCAAAAAGAAAATAAAGTACACAATAAGTTAAATATATATTAGAAATTAGATGAGAATCCAATTACCTTGAAGTGGAGTAAACTAAAGAAGCAAGCAAAGATAAAGAAATGGATAGAAACAAAGAAAAAAAAGGAGGTTTGGGTAAAAGGATAAAACAAGATTACAAATTTATTGCATACCCAAAATATACACATTTATATACTCATGTAGGTAGGCTAATAATGCAATTTGCTCCTTCAACTATCTTTCGTGTTCACTTCGCCCTCTCAACTAATAATTATATTATTGCATCAATAAGCTTTGACATATAGAATTTTTGTTGAAAGGCCGGCCGGCCGTCAATGAAACCGCTCAAACTTCCCCTCTTATCATCATCGTATTTTAAGGATAGTTGGATTACGGGACGAATTGTGTGACGGGCATATATAATGTTGAAACTAATGACCTATGACTATTGAAACATGAAGAATAGTTGGAGGAACAAATTGATATAATTGATAATCCAGGGTTAAAGTGAAAAATTGAAAATAGAGTACTTAAACTTAACCTTTAAAATATGAAATTATAGGTAAAAAAAATATGCATAAAAACAAGGTTGGGGTTGGGGTGGTAGGCTATTGGTTAAGAGTTTGGTTTTAGTTAAGGCTGTTAAGACATCAACATCAATTGGACACTCAGCCTAACCTACAATTTATGCACAACATAAAAGTCATTCATTGGTACCGACCGACACTCTCTTAAAATTAATACACGTGTTTGTAGTCTTTATTTTATACTATAAATTAATATATAATGTAGATTTAAATTTTATTCGGCATGATCAATTTGACATTCTAAATCATGGGTGGTGTTGTGTAAAATTAACTAATTTTATTATGAATTAATATTTTAAATTATAATTGGAAGTACATTTACATTGAACTTTAATTTAATATCTTACAAGCTTTCATTTTATGTTGGTGTATCGATAAAATAAATCTAACTATCGATAATTTAATCCTAACTCAACTCAATTAAAAGAAAATAAAAAATAAAAATCGAGTTATCTCACAAGATGATGATAGTCTAGTTTGCAGCATTATAATTTCACATCGGACTTAATCATACGGCAACGGCATGTTAAAAGCTAATAACTTAAAGACACCCATTTTATCTTTCCCTTTGTCTTCATATTGTTGAACTTTTTTTTTCTAATTTAAATTATTTCTTAAACGATAGGCTTTGCCTGTTTATGGCAATATGATTCAATTATTGCCGTTTCTCAACGGCTACGAAGTATGGTAGATAAGGACACCCTAATGTGACAATTAATGATCTTAAATATAAGAGATATTTAGGACTCTAGCTTATTAGGTAGTCACATTATTATTTAGATTTTTTTTTCCTGACTTTCACAAAATCCCATCCGAGATCTTGAAATAAATTTTAAAATTATATCCGAAATTTAGTATATTTATTTTGGAGATGGTTTGGCCAGTATTGGTTCGTCTAGACTGGACCAAACTACATTTGAAATTTGAGTTTGGGCAAGTCTAGGCGTGTTTGGGTTTTTTGCACTTTGCACCCTTGAAACTTAAATTTTAGCATTTTGTACTCTCAAAATATGAAAAATACAGCACTTTGCACCCTCTTTAATTTTCTAACAAAAATTCAAGGCCAAAATAGGTAATTTAATTATAACCAAAACCGTTTTTAGGCAATTTTGCACTTCCACAAAGAACTTCCAACCCAATTATGAATTATGAGATCAAATTAAAACATAGCCAAAACAATTCATAATCCGCCTACATATCAAAGTTATTCTTTTGTAAGCACTTTCAAATATAAATCATTATTTCACAATAATATAACTGCATATTGACCGGTTAAATCCAATCAAGTGCAATTTTTGCAGCCATGATTTCAGGATATTGTTGGGAGTTGTCTCGATCAAACTCATCCAATTACTGTTTTGTGATCGGTCACTCTTCGAAAAATTACATCAAATCCCAACGTAAATGTATTATACTTGTTATTTAATTATTTTGAGTTCGGTCAAACCTAATCTGGATAAGTATTTCTCCATTATTTCATTTATTAATCAAATTAAACTTTTACTGTATTATATAAAATAATCAGAAAGAAACAAAAATCCAATACGTCAAAATCTTCGGCCAGAAGCACCCGCAAGCATTTACCGGCGGCCACAAAATCGCCAGAAATTTGAATAATCATAATTTTCAAGGTCAAATTTGCTTTTCAAGTCATATCTCTCCAAATTACACAAAACACAAAAATTACAAGTATTTATAAATTATCTGGAACAATTATATTTTTTTTTTTTTTTGGTTTCCCAAGGGTTTAATCCCTTTCGAGGCGCGTCGGGCACATAAAGTGGGAACCTCTCCCAACAGGGATTCGAACCTGAGTCCGCTACTTTGTAGTGACTAGTCTGGAACAATTATATGAACACCAAAGATACAAAAAATACAGTAATATGAACATACACTCCACTTACAAGCAAGCATTAGCAGCCTCAGAATCATAAGATTCATAACCTACTCTTCTTCACTGGCCCCATCTCCTTAGCCTTAGCCCTCAACAAATTCTTCTGTATCTTCCCAGTTGCTGTTTTCGGTAACTGTCCAAAGACGACCGATTTCGGGACCCAATACTTTGGCATTTTCGAATGACTAAACTTCATTATATCTTCAGCCAAACGCACCTTATCCGACGCATCTACATTTGGCTTTAACATCACAAACGCGCAAGGCGATTCTCCCCATTGTTCATCAGGCCTAGCCACTACCGAAACTTCAAATATCGCTGAATGCTGATACAAAACATTCTCTACCTCAACACTACTAATATTTTCACCACCTGATATAATTATATCCTTCGATCGATCTTTAATTTCGATATAACCATCCGGGTGCTTTACACCAAGATCACCGGAATGAAACCAACCGTTATTAAAAGCCTCTTCGTTTGCTTTCGGGTTTTTGAGATACCCCTTCATTACCGCATTGCCTTTGAATACAATTTCTCCGACTGTTTTCCCATCTAAAGGGACGGGTTTCATGTCTTGGGTATTAACTATGTCTAGACCCTCTAGGGCGAGATATCGGACCCCTTGTCGTGCGTTTAAACGGGCTTGGGCTTCAGGGGGTAGTGAGTCCCATTCAGGCTTCCATGCACATATGGTAGAAGGCCCGTATGTTTCGGAAAGCCCGTATGTGTGTGTGACTTTAAAGCCTTGTTGTGACATTGCAGAGAGAACTGAGGGGGGTGGAGCTGCACCAGCTGTCATTACATGGATGACATGAGGGAGGGGTAGGATGGTCTCGTTTTTTGGGGCGTTTACGATGGTATTGAGAACTACGGGAGCAGCACAGAAATGGGTTACACCAAGATTAGCTATAGCTGAGTAGACGGCTTTTGCTGTGACCTATACATACGAAAATGCAAAAAATCAGAGCAGATTAATTACCCAGCTTATTACTGCAGCTAAGACAAAAGAATTCATTACAAAGAGTAGCTATGTGACTATATGAGAGTTCAAACGTTTGCTGCATTTATCCGACTTACAAAGTTCAAATGATGATTAAGAAAATTGTAATCAGTGTGTATAAGCAGGAAAGTAACTGTTTCAAGTGAGATCTTACTCATCAAAGAACTAACCAGCCAACTCATTTCCTTGATAATTTCCAATTCAATATAAAGACTCGCATCTTATATGCAAGTTTCAGAATAAAAACAAGAGATAGTTGTTCTTTACCTTATCTTTGCCATTTTGCACTTTACCCTAAAGCATTTGTGTTTGCATTTTCATTACTTTTTTTGCTGTTTAGCTGTGGTCCTTAGGAATATAAATGCGAGAAGTCGATAGTATAGGGAGTAAGTGCAATACGATCTAAAGGTTAAGGGATATCTATAGTATGGTGTTCCTTGCATGATTGTTAGTATGCAACTGTCATGAGAAGATGTGCCAACTGCTGACTGGGCACAGATTATGGACTTGAGTAATTAAAAAAGTTCAAGGGGCTAAGTGTAAACACAAAAACAGTTTATGGGGTAAAGTGCAAAATGGCCTAAAAATTAAGGCAATTAAGGGGCAAAGTGCAATTTCCCCTTGAAATGAGGCATGCAAGTTCATGTCTTTGAGATGAACATCCCTAACATAAACATTCCATCTTTGTGATTTTACATGGCAAAAAATTAAATCTCAAGTATCATTTGCAAGCAAGAGAAACTAAAAACGTAAATGGTTCACCTGTCTGAGGCATATGTTAGTACCACAAAGAGCTGCAAGAGTCCACGTGAAACACCAACCGTTACAATGGAACATTGGCAAAGTCCACAAGTAAACAGCACCTTCATTCATCCCCCATACAACAGCATTACTCAAGGCCATAAGGTATGCCCCTCTATGGTGCAAAACTACCCCTTTAGGACTAGCTGTTGTACCTGAGGTATAACCCAGAGTGATGCTATGCCACTCATCCTCGGGTCGTTTCCATGCGAAATACGGGTCGCCCGTTTCCAGAAAATTCTCGTATTCAGTTGCTCCTTTTCCCAATGCATATTTGAGTAACTTTGGATCACAATTTTCGTCGGCGATAACAATCAAAATTGGAGGTTTAAATTTGCCTTTGGTTTCATCTGCCATGATTGTCAAAGCTTCCTCGGCTAAAGAAAAACACTCTTGGTCGACCATTATGAGCGCAGCTTGTGAATGCCCCAAAAGAAATGCAATGGTTTGTGCATTTAGACGTATATTTACAGCGTTAAGTGCAGCTCCGGACATTGGAACACCAAAATGAGCTTCATACATGGCTGGTATATTTGGGGCAATAACTGCTACCTGTCAATTTAAAATATGGAGTAACTACTTTAAAATAGATCATTTCCTATGCTTGTGGGAAACATGCTACATAGAAAATGATCAAAGATTCTGCCAAACGTATCAGAAACTATGTTACATAGACCCTTCTAAGAAAAAATACCCGTGTCATACTTTAGTACTCGGATAAAGGTATAGCACCTTCGCGTGACGAATATATTAGAAGTAGTCTAGGTGAATCCTACACTTGTGAACATACTCAAGTCCAACAATATACCGATGAGTTATCGTACGTAAAGCATTTACTTCTAGCTATGTGTAATGTTTATCCTCAATTCTAGCAAGCAAACTAGTAAATGATGAGATGCAATATCAAACTCACTTGAAAAAGAACTTGTCCAACATAACGTAACATAATAAATGTTCGATTTCCTCTCATATTTGAGGTTTTCAGTGATCACAAACAAACCACTGAAAAGTCAAACAAACAACTTTATTATCTCTTAAAAAAACTACATGAATTATACTTTCATTTGACATAAAGTAACGTATGTCTTGCACAACTTATCACACATGATTTGACATGAAGTATCTCTTACACTATTTCTATTCTTTCCATAATCTCTGGAAAAAATCTACGTACTTTATTTTTTGAAATAACTTTCACAAAACCCAAACAGACAACATTACGAAAACCGTGATTATTTCATAATTCTCAAATTATTTTTTAAACTACTCTCAGAAAACCTAGACAAACAGGCCCTTAGTTTCTGTCAAAAATGGCATTTTTATGTCCAACATATTGTTCTAAATCAACATATATATACAGGTAGTAGTTAACATCACAATCTCAATACATGAGTGAAAATGATATATATATATATAATGAACTACAAACAGCTGCCCCAGGGAATTAATTTTGAATAGAAACAAAGTAACTTAAGTTTGCTTAACTGAATTAAACACTTCATCTTTCTTTTGCTTTATTAAAATCAAAATAAAAGAGATAATATTTTCAACTTTCGTCCAGATTCTGAAAAATCAACCATTACTCCTTCGTTATTGGCGAAAGAAGGATTAAATAATCAAAATATAGAAAAGGTTCGTATTTGTTTATAACATAGAAGATCAAATTTTTCTACAAATTCTTGAAAGAAAAGCCCAAGATAAATCCAAATTCCAAAAAAAAATAAGATAAATTGACTCACGGTGCTACCAAAGGTGACGCCCCGCTTCGTGAGGGCGGAAGCCATCTGACGGCAACGACGGTAGGTCTGCTGCCACGTGTAAGATACAGAGCCATGGATTAATGACTTTCGGGTCGGATGTAAGAGGGCGGCCCGCTCCAGGAACCCGAGTGGGGTCAAGGCAGTGTAGTTAGCTGGATTCTTAGGCAGATCATCTATGTCCCTTTCTACGACGCCCATGATGAAGTGAAGAATCTGTAGTACTGTGTGTAGCTGAAGGTGTTTAGTGTGTGTATATTACGTGCAGCCGTGTAGGGTCTTGTATGCACTATGTAGAGGTGGGGCAAAGTTTTATTTGTTTTCCAGAGAATTGTCCTTGTTATACCATACGTATACCATATAAATCGAGGCCGATATATTTTATATCATAATTTAAGAAATCAATCACTTTGGATATCATCATTAAAAATGAACGTTAACTGTTACAGTTAAGTTTTATGGCCCGATGTCTTCAAATAGTGAGGTTGGTACGAGCCCTTGGTCCTATGGGTATGAAAAATTGATATCATTACTTATATTAATTGATAATTATACCCCTAACATTTTAGATTGTCAAAATAACTTCATATTTTAAATTTACTGACAATTTTAATCTACAATGTTGTTCAATTTCAAAAATTGACTCAATTAAAACACGTGCGAACCAATTTAGATATTTTATGTATTATATTTACATATTTATTTAACTATTAAGTTTTATAACTAATATTAACAGACCAAATAATACTTTAATATAAATTTGAAAAAATATTAATTAAATCTAAAATTTATATATTAATATTAATATATTTAATATGTATTAAAAAATAAAGTTATATATTATTAATAAAATAATTATAATTTTTTTTAAAAAGAACAACCCATCCCTAACCCTCTCCCCTCCCCCAACACAACCCAACCCCGTAAAACCACCCTCTAATTAATATTTTTTTGGATTTATATTAAAGTATTATTTTATTAATATATGAGTTTTTCTACGGTACTTGTCTACTTGATTAATATGTTCAGGTGTTACACCTAATTTAATTATTTTATTTTGAGAAATGTCAAAAATATTACGTGGGAACTTCTCCCAACAAAAAATCCAAACATAAAATCGTCTCATTGTAGGGATTAATCCCCGTGGGACAATACTTATTTTTAAATATTTTATCCAAACACTAAAAAATAATAAACGCAGTCGACCAAAAAAATTTAGCCCCAAAAAAAGTTTCTAGGTCCGGCCCTCGGCCGCTACTTAAGTATAACTATAGGTAAATAGAGGAAACAATATATATTCCTATTATTAAAAGATTAATTAGGTATATGCAGTGTTTTAAAAACCGGATCGGATCGGTCGGTTCGACCGGTTTAACCGGTAACCAGTTGTCAATTCGGTCTGGTTAACCCTCCAAAACCAGCTTTGTTCCTGACCAGTTTGAACCGGTAAAACCAATGAACCAGTGAACCGATTGAACCACTGGTTCACTTATAAAAATAAAAAGTTTACGTTACGGATTTTTATTTCTCTTCCGCGACCTTTAAACTTCAACAATACTCTCACATCTTTTCTTCTATTTTTCACTTTGAAATAATCAAAATCAACAAGAAACAAAAAAATCTTATATATAATAAGTTATATAAATATATTTGAGTATCAAATTCATTAGAAAAGTCATTTTATTCACAAACTTCAAGAATTTTTATTTTTTTTTATATAATTTAATGACAAAATTCATCAACAATTTCTCTTTTTCATAGGTGATTAGTAATAAAATTATTGTTTTTGATATGATGTTTATTATAATTTGAATTATTGCGTTGGTATCATGTTATCATACTTGTAATTTTGTAGCTATCATTCATTATTAAGTCAAATTTTGTAGGAAAAATAATTGATAATGAGATAAACATTTAGTTATGGAAATACAATTGAAAAAATGAATAATATATTTTTTTAAATAGTTGATTACATATATTAAAATTAAAATTAAAATATTATATTGTAATGACGTCACACCGGTTGAACCAGTGGTTAAAACGATTAAATCGATCTAACCAGTAACCAGTGAGGCTACCGATTCGATGTTCGATCCGGTTTTTAAAACATTGGGTATATGTTATGACGAATTAAAAAGTTGTTGAATGATGCAGGTGAATAATTACCTAAAGAATTAAGATTTTGTGAATTTGGGCTGAATTGTAAATCCTGTGAGCAGACCCAATAAATAGTAAGCTTAAACCCCATAATTATTTCATCAGCCACACCCTCATGCTCATCCATCCCCAATGAAGACCAACGTTCGTACAATCAAGATCGACGAATTTCGTGCGATCAAGTTCTACGACGAGCTTTATATGGTCGACTTTAACGACACCGTTATCCGCACCACCGTCACCAACAATCCACAAGTCGTCATCGAATGGATCTCCGAGATCGAACGCATTCACAGTCACCGCCGCAAGAAACTAATCGTAGGCCTCGTTTACCAACCTAAACCAGTCGCTGTGCTCCAACTCTGCGTCGACGACCGCTGCCTCATTTACCAACTCAATCGCACTTCCAAAATTTCGGAAACCTTATTCCTTTTCATAACCAGCCCTCTCTGTGTATTCGTAGGGCCTGGAATCGTGTCGTGCTTGGAAAAATTTCAAGAAGGCTTCGGGATTGATCTGAACAATCTTGACCAGGACTGGCTTCATGTGGACGATATCGACAAAGTGGAATTTGGGATATTGGCTAAGAAGTTTTCTGGGAGGGACGATTTGATGAATGCAGGGCTGCAGCAGTTTGCCCAGGTTTTTCTGAACATTGAGATGGGGACGCCTGGTGAATGGACGACCATGAGTTATTGGGATTATAAGCGGCTGACGGAATCTCAGGTTGGGAATGCTTGCATTGAGGCTTTCATATCTTTTCAGCTTGGTAAGGTTTTGAAGGCCGATTGCTTTAAGGATCGTTAATGGATTTGAATGTTAATGTTATAAATCCAACAGTTGTTTGCGTTTTTTATGGAGTATTCCATCTTTTGTAAATTTGTGGCTCAACTGAAACTAGTTATGAATAGTTTTCTATATATTTTGAGCCAAGTAGGTTAAATTTATTTCTAGTCCCTTAACTTGTTAAACCTATCCAGCAAACTTATTTGATTTCTAATAAATTCTTTTTGGTGTCTGAACCAAGTCTGGTTAACTATCTAGCTTTTCCGATTAAATTGTGTTTGAACCAGGTCTGGCCTTATGAAATAACTAGGTGTTCAATGTGGAAAAGGAAGAAAGAGAAGTTCTTAAATAAAATATATTTGAAACTTGCTTAAAACACCCGAAAGGGAGAAAATGAAATGGGTTAGGAAAATTCTTGTTCAAGCCTGGCTTGGCCAAACTCATTCAACCACCAAGCAAGTGCTTTTTGATTGGTCACTTTTCTGGATGTTATACTTATATTCAATCCCAAAGCAAGTGTATTACACTTGCCATGTAGTTATTTTAGGTTCGGCCAAACCCGGTATGGGTAAGAATTTCCCAATGGATAAGACAATTGGGTTAAAAAGCTTTGTCGCGCCTCTCCGCGTCACTCTTTAAGTTTGTAAATAGGTGGATTTTTATTTTTTTGATTTTCTATATGAGGGGTAAATAAGTTAATGAAACCTCTTTTCCTTGGACTTCAGGATAATTGCTCTGGCTATATTGACAGCCTAAGGTTAATTGAGATTGAATCACTTAGGGCCTATGCCCGCCAAATGAGTCATGAATTTTATAACAAAAATTATTCAGAAATCAACACTCAAATTTTGAATATTGCGTTCCAATTTTTTTTATCTCTCGCTAAAGTTGACCAGTTAATTTAACTAAATTTATAAAAAATTATGATAAAAAATTTAATTATATATTTCACTAATAAGTTGATAATACGTCATTATATATATTAATATTTAAAAAGTTTAATACACCATAAATATAAATCATTTAAAAAATTGAAAAGATTTAGAATTATGATTTTGTAAATTTGCGTTGAATTATAATTCCTGTCAGCCTAATAACACACTCATGTTGAGAATGCTTGCGTTGAAGTTTTCTTATCTTCGGAGATCGGTAAGGCCTTGAACTTGAAGGCCGATTGCTTTAAGGCTTGTTAATGAAATTATTAGGATTTACTTTTTCGTCGAATATTAATTATTTAAATCAAACAGTTGCTTGTGTCTTTAATATTTGGCTAGCTTAATGTAGTTATGAGGTATATTCACTGAATCAACAAAATAGAATATTTCCTCCTTTATTAATTAAAGATTTCCTCGTCATATATTTTAATAATAACGATACTGACACTAATTTTTAGTTTTAATCTTTCTTTTTTAGTACATTAATTTTGACCTTGTAATTGTCCACTTTGTCTTTTAGAAAGAAAAAAAAAATATAAAATATGATCAAGATGTTACCTACCCTCTTATCACTGAAATAATTAATCAATGCATCCCAAATTCCCGACGACTTCACTGAAAAGAACTTTTAATTTATCTAAGTTAATAATAGAGTATTCGAGGAAATTCTACTTTTCATATCAATTTTTTTAAATATTTTATACTATACTTTTAAAAAAAGAGACATTTTATATCAAAATTGGTCAATCTTTTACGTATTTAGTTTGGCCGTTAATTTTTGGATAGAAAATGACATGTGACAAGCACGTGTATCTGTTAAGTCACATTTTCAACTATTTAGATTTTTTTTTTGCAATTGGTCAGAGGGGTATTTGTAATTTACTTTCAACTTCTCCACCACCTTCCCAAAATTGTCAATTTTCCGGCGACTCCGGCCACCATTAAACCTCCCATTGGTGGCTATAGCTTCGTCTTGACCTCCACTACAAAGATGATACACTATTTGGTTGTTTCATTTCCATCCCGTTACTTGTATTTTAAGGCTGTGTTCGGTTAATTGAATTAGACCCCAATTGCATTAATTGGCCCAGATAAAACAGGCCAATTTCGCATTCGGTTGGGCCGACTATTTTTCAGGCAGCCCGGAGTTATCGGTCGAAATGGTGGGCCATCCCCTTAATTGGCCCGATTGCAATATGAGCTTCCCCAAAAAATTAATTAGTTGGGTCAGGGTCAAACTTGAAAAAAATGAAACCACAAATTAATTCGGCCTGATTAATTAGTAAGGCCAAACTAATAATCGGCCCAATCGAACACAGCCTAAATCTACGAAATGTTTTCGAATTTTGCTCCGCCGGCGGAGGAGGTCGACCCACCATCTAATACTTAGTTCCATTTATATCCCCTTGGTGTGGTGGTTCTTTTGCCACCAACCTCAACCACTATTAAGTATTGAAGAAATCCTCAATTTTTATGGTTTATGTTACTATTCATCATCTTTCCCATTACAAAGGTGGTGGAGGCGGCTTTGGAGGTGGTGGCAAATGTGGTGGACTTGGAGGGTGGCAGGGGACTAGGTGGAGGTGGTGGCGTCGGAGATAGTGCTGGTGGAGGAGCGGTGGTGTAGGTGGTGGAGAATGTATATGTTGAAAGATAATTGCAAATATCCCCTCTAATCAATTGCAATAAAAACCCTGAAGATTTAAAAATGTGACTTAACGGACTTTTCGTCCAAAGATTAATGGCCAAATCAAATGTGAAAAAGGTTGGCCAATTTTGGTATGAAATTTGTCTTTTTGAAAGGTATGGTATGAAATGTATAAAGTAGGCAAAAATTTGGTATGAAAAGTGCAATTCCATCTGGAGTATTTTATTGAGGAAAAAATACTAAGCTTTTTTAAAAAATACATTTCATATCATGATTCACACCCTCTTGATACATACCCGTTAAGTTAACAATGGTAGGTATTTAAAATACATATCTATTTTTCCTCTCATTGTCAACTTAATGGGTACGTGAGCTGCACGTGCCGAATTCCGTCCAAAATTGACGACAAAACTAAATGTATCAAGAGGATGTAAATCATGATATGAAATGCATTTTTTCAAAAAACTCGATACCAAATATGTTTTTTAAACTAAAATTTGTTATCAAAATTGTTTTCCATTTTATTTCAAGGTTGTAACACAATTGTGCTCTTGACTATCATATTGGATGAAAAGAAATAAGGGTGGCTCTTGTTTTATTTTATATTTTTTGTGCCAATGGACAATAAGCACCAATCTCTTGAACCTTTGGAGGAGTCAATTTATAGGAAAACTTTAGCTAAACCAGACTTAGTATTTTTTTTTTAGTCATTACATGCTAGTATTAGGTTCTCCATTTTTAAGATTTGACTAAATCTCTCGCGAAATGTATCGGATAATGTAGAAACCTTCTTCATCACTCTATGAAGAAAAGTTCTTCCAAAATATCAATCATCGTTGATAAATAGTAATTTAAAGTGTTGTCCTAAAATTTTGAACTTTAGTTAATAAAATCAAATGGAAAAACAATAATGGGAAGCTAAACTAGTGCACTTTAATTTGATCTATCTTATGAGCAAATTTCGACATCTTCATCTCTCTTAAATTTTTTGTAACATATTCATCTCTCTTATCATTTATATTTGAGAACATAAATATTGCGGGGTCCAAGAATTCAAGACATAATAAATGGCATTTATCTTTTACAACTAAAATTTGTAATCATGTGATCAATAGCAAAAAAAATCAATGATATATAAATAGCAACCATATGTGTCATGTAATTGTTAAAAATGACGTTTCTGCCCTATTTCAATACATCTTGAGCTGTTGGACAAAACAATCCAACTCAATCATACATTATCATGTCCGTCCTTTTTAATAGGATAATACTAATTTCTAACCATAATCACTTTTTGCAAAGAAGCATATGTGATATGACTAGTGGCAAATTAATAGTATATATTAACATAACCAAGAAAAAGTACCAATATTTTTTGCTTGCCTTTTCAATATTTTGCATAAAGATAATGAAGTTTTTTTCTCTCATATAAACTATCATATTATATAGCCAGAAAAGAAAAAACATATCCAAAATTTAATTATTTAATATGTATCCACATGCACTGAGTTAAAAAAAACGTAGATATTGGTATAATTTTAATTTTGATCTTTAAGTTTCCGAAGCTTCAATTTATTTGGCATGATTTGCTTTTTTAATTTAATTTTATTTTTCTTTAAATTTGAAAAGACTAAGTTTTATTATGTGCCATAACATTTTAAATGTATATAAATAGGTTTTGGATTTGAATGAGCAATGTACTTATTATTTAATATGTTTATAAATATGTTTCGTTTTGAATTTATAATGTTAAGATATAATTGAACTTTTTCTTAATATATAAAAAACTTTGTGATCACTGTCTAATTCTATTAGAAAAATTGGTAAAATTATCGAACTTATAAAGTATTTTTCTGCAGTAAAATATGTTAAAAAGTAATTTAGAGAAGAACAAGAAAGATGCATTTTTTTTTAACTTAGCAATTTTTAACATTTAAGAAAAAATTAAAAATCGTACTTAGGAGTATAATTTTCTAATCTTTACTAGTCAAAAGTCAATATATATAATACTACGACTTGGCTAGTACCCATGTGCCATTTAATCAATCATTTCGGGTGTATATGGATGGGTTTTAGTCCAGTCTCGCGGGTTTTGTGAGATCGAGTTAAAAATACATTTATTTGACATATATCATTTACTTTTTCTCCTAAACTCCAACATTCAAACTCAATTCAAGTGGGGTTTCAACTTATTAAAATCACAAAATTCAACAACCAATACTCGTCCAAATGAGGTCTCAAAAATTTCATCAAAATCACCCAAATCATTCTTTTTAAATCGAGATCCACGAAACTGAGCAAAAACTCATCTAAATAGACCCTTAGATTGACAAATATTAATAAAATGTTGAAAGCTTCCTCATCTTTTCAATGTGAGATTAATTCCCATGCGACACAATTTTATTCTAAAAATACTTCAACAATCCAACATTGTCTATACAATATTGTATTAAAGATAATGTAGAATGTGACATTTCATATAAATTTTTGAAAGGAAATATTTATAAATCACGAGAAAATATTTACCAATAAAATTATTAAGGGTGAGTTTGACTCAGCGATTGGAGCTTTTAAAATCACTTTAACATCTTTATTATGATTTTTGAAGTGTTTGACCCCGATTGTTCAATCGTGATTTTCTTGGTGTTTGACCACCAAAATCATAATCACTTACCACCAAAATCATAATCACTTTTGAGATCTCGAGAAGCAAAAAACCAATTTATTTTAGAAGCAACTAAAATATTATTTTTATAAAAACTATTATATAAAAGTAATTATTCAATAATTAATTTTTATATTAATCAATTATTATCAAAATCAATTTTAATAAATTAATTTTCTTATAATTGCTTCTAAGATATAATCAATTAATTATGCCATATATATAATTAGAGAGAATATTGGTACATACATACTCTGCCAAAAAAGTTATTAATAATTTACGCAGCTCTCAATAATTCACATCCGACCTTTTCCAAGTATATTTCCTGGCCTGCTCTGCAAGACTGCAACGAAGAATGAATAGTGTCTTCTTCATTTCAGTTCCTGACTGCTTATAATTATTTATACGAAAATTACAATTTATACGATAATCTGTATTAGAGCGAGACAAATTCTGTTTAAATCAATCAAGATATATATTAAATGATCGGAGAATGGAGAATAATAACGCACCGGGTCGACTCGTTGGGTCTGAGATTCATGGCTTCCGCACCATGGCTGGTACGGGCAACTCATTTATGCATTATGTTCAAGGATTGGACCCTGTGTGTAATTTGATTTGGCATTTTTTCATTATTTTTTCTACTTTTTTTCGGGGGTTTTAGGGTTCTAATCTTAATTAGCTTTGTATTTCTTTTATTATTATATATTGATTGTTTGAGGCATAACTGAAATTATCTATTTCATTTATTAAATTCTTTTGTACTTTTTCGGGGGTTTTAGGGTTCTAATCTTCATCAGCTTGGCATTTCTTTTATTTTTATATATTGATTGTTTGTGCCATAACTGAAAATATCGATTTCATTTATTGAATTTACTTCTGGCAATTTTGAAAATTCTGAGGCATTGAAAAGAAGAGGTGATAGTTTGCTTACCCAATTTTTCTGATAAATTATAGTTTGCTTACTTCAACCAGTCGATTGATAGTCATTGAGCCGCGTTTATCGTTGAAGTTTCTTTGTTTAGTCAATTTGACATTTTTTTTGCTAGAAACACTGTGATGCCTTCTGGATATTCATTTAATTACTGTGAAAGTTTTAGGAGAAAACATACATGTCTGTGTTTTATTTGATTGTCTTGATTATAGTTGGTTATGAAGTACAAGGAAATTGAGCAAAGTGGGGTAACTATACATTAAATTAATTCAGAACTAAGTTGTGCCTTCATTTTCTTCATTTTTAGGTGAAGTATGTGAAAATTCAGCAGTAAAATGTATGGTGATTTCTTTTTCCCTTTATATTTTTGGGGGGGGAGGGAGGGTGGGACCCTAGGGAAGAAGATTGGATGTTCCTATGTTTGATAATGATGCATTAGGCAGCATAAATTGGTTGTGATTAACTTGCAGATAATTAAAGTGAATTGCCATGTCGTTATTTGATTATTTAGGATACTTCAGTTGGATAGTATGATATCAACATTATCTTCTAAATTGAAAAATCACTTCTTGAATGAGTTTTTGAGAGGTTCATGTTCATTCAAATTGAATAATCGATAGATCTTGTATTATCATGGAGGGGCGGCTGTGTTATCATATTGCTTCTTATAAATAAGCACAGTGTTAACTAGAGTGTGTCCGTGTTTCTAGTCCTTTATATACTTTGCCAAATGTAATCATTGGACCTCGTTTGATGGACAGACTTGGATATTGGCAATACGATGGAAGAAGCAAAGACAAGATGGCTCAGACCGAATGAGATTCATGCTATACTCTGTAACCACAAGTATTTTACCATTAACGTCAAACCAGTGAACTTGCCAAAAAGTAATGCATTTGTACGTTTACATGTTTCTTTACCGTTTAGTTTGTGGCAAATGAATTTTGAAAATATGAATTGGATTATGGAAATATTATGGTCTGTCTTATTAATCTTGATAATGTTGCGGTGAAATAGGTGGCAGAATTGTGTTGTTTGACCGTAAGATGCTCCGGAATTTTAGGAAAGACGGCCATAACTGGAAGAAGAAAAAGGACGGAAAAACTGTTAAAGAAGCACATGAACACCTAAAAGTAAAGTCTTCTACAACTTTAATATGCCATATTCACCAAACAAGTGTTTACATGTCCGAAACATTAATTGGTAAAAATGGATGAATAGCCTTCACTATCTGTTTGTGTTATCTTCTTTTTGGGTCAGTTCATTTTCAGTGTAGATTATTTTGTTGAAATGTATTATTGGACATTGTTGGTCCATCATGTGAAGCAGATCTGAGAGAGGGTCATGTTGGTTCAATCTGCCAAGGTAAACTGTCATTGGAATATGTTGAACACTGTTCGTCCATCATGTCAACTAGTTATGTGGGAGGCTCATGCTAGTTATTCAGCCAAGGAAAATTATCACTGGCATCAACTCATGCTGGAATTCAACAATTTTTAATCACCATGCTTTTAATTGACTGCTAGCATGGTCTTTTGGATAGCATCAATATAGTTACCATGTTAGCTGCTACCGTGGCTTGAACCTAAGGAGAGGGATAGATGATGATGAGTAGAGATAACTAAGAATTTTGGGATTTTCACCAAAAAAGAAAAAAAAAAAAAAGGAACATGTTAACTTTATACTTCACTGTTTCAATCATTCTTTCTTGAAAACTACTCACATCCCCTTGGACTACTGTAGTCAAGCTAGAAACTAAGTCTCAGCAATGGGCCAGGAGTAGTTATCAACCTCATATTGTGCCTATTGCTAAACCAGACCCAAGATGTGTGATGTCTGTGTCCGCTGGATTTACCTTGCATTCAGAGTAATAAATAAATATTTTTAAGGAGTTCTTAATCATAGCTCGTCTTCTCTTTATTCCACAAATCCAATTCAGAAGTATTCAGAAAAAGCAAGTGCTTTAACATGATATTCCATGTAATGGAGCTCTTTCATTTGTTTCTATCTTCTTGATGTTGATTTTCAATTCTCTTTTATAATAATTATTCGAATTCTCATGGTTCTATGATTATGAAATTTATACGATCATGTAATAGAAACAGAGAAATCTTACCTCCAATTTAAAAAATATAAAGATGTTACATTCATATGCCAAGATTTTAGGATAAGTTAGGAAAACTACTGAAATAATGTTTTCTAATTTATCTCTTATATTGTAATTTGTGATGAAGTTTAACTAAGGGGTTATTTATTTAATAATTTATTGTCCTTGTTAGCAGGGGCGGATCCAGGATTTTTGGTCGGGGGGGCTAAATTTATACAAAAAAAAAAATTATCAAACAGTTAAACTTAAAATTTATATTATTCACGAGAGAACATATGACGCAATACAAAAATGGGGAGGGGGAGTTTGACAAAAATAAACCCCACGAGATATTTTAATTACATATTATACCTCGTTATAGTCTCAAAAGAACCCAAGATATCTACATATTTACTTTAATAATTAACCATGATGGTTTTTCATCTTTTGAAATCGGTCCATGATAGCATCGTTTGAAATACTACTAAATATGTCTCTCTCTCTATAAAGACAAAATAACTATCATTTAGCCATTGATCGCCCATTCGGTTACGAAGTCAATTCTTTACTATCTTCTTAGCCGAAAATGCTCTCTCCACCGATGCAATTGCAATGGGTAGAATAAGCGTCAATGTAACAAGTTTGTAAACCATCGAGAATGCGACATGTCTTTTAGTTGCAACCATCTTCTTAGCAGGATCATCAATCCCTTTCAATTTAGAAAAATCATCACTCGATCGAACATCTCTAATATAATTTTCAAGTTGATTGGGAAGGGCCGAGAGCTCAAGAAAAAAGAACTCATTTGGAGATGTTGGGAGTAGAGAAAAATTGGACTTTTCATTGGGGCTTAGAGATGGGGTAGAGTGAGTTATTATTAAAGTGGATTGTGTGATATTAATTGAATTAAGATTATATTTGGGCTAATTTATTGAATTTTTTTTTCATACACCACTACTATAAAAAAATCAAAATTTCAAGGGGGGCTATAGCCACCCTTTGTCCCTGTGTCCGTCCGCTGCTTGTTAGCATTGCATAATTTGTCTTTTTATTTTCGTTATTTTGTCCATGATGAATTTGGTTGCTCTAAAGATTTCCTACCATATATCTTTATGAATATGGTTTATATACCACTTGATATTGAGAATTTGTCTCATATCTTAGGTTATGTTTTGACATGCAAGCATCTTTGTATTTTTCGTACTACAGGTTGGCAATGAGGAAAGAATTCATGTATACTATGCTCATGGAGAAGACAATCCAACTTTTGTTCGCAGATGTTACTGGTTGCTTGACAAGTATGCAATTGCTGAACGTTGTATTAAGTCTCATAGTCCATCTTTCCTCTTGTTTAGTATCTCTTTGATGTTGAAGTTGATCAAATCTGTTATGAATATTTTCAATGAGAAGTTTGCTTATGTGAAGTATGAGAAAGTAATACCTATGTTTGTGGCAGGTCTCTGGAACATATTGTCCTTGTGCACTATCGTGAAACTCAGGAGGTTTGTCTCTCATTAATTGAATAGCTCTTATCAGTTATGTTATCTATACTATCTTAATGTCTGTAATCCCTTGCTCTATCAAGGGTCATCTCCAATTTTATTCCTCGTTATAAATTCGTCCTCTTCCTCGAGGTTTATTTTTAGTGCCAGTCCCTTCACTTCTGGCATCTCCAGCGGCCTTTATTAAATGTGCCTAAAGCCTTCCTCAAACTTTCAGTTTCTTTGATTGAGGACTGGTACATTCTTCCTCTCTTCTGCCTACCTTTTTTTTTTCTCCAGTTTTTATGGTTACGGCCAGAATGATACCAACTTCTCCAAATTCCTTCCAAGCCTCCAGAAATATTATCTGTATCTAGTCTCATTTTAGAAAATATAGTAGTTTGTTAACATCATTTGCAAGGTTTTCATCTTTCTTCCCTTTTCCCAGAGACGCCTCCAGCAGGTCAATGGGAGTCAGTCTTTGTTGTATGATCTGAATGCTCTATGGTCATATATTAAATTTGAGGACTGAGGGGTTTCAATTTTGTATAAGCAACATAACGGTCCTCATCAAGTCACATTTTCATAATTATTTTAATGTATTCAAAGTAATCTTTTGATATAGTTGCAGGGTTCCCCAGCCACGCCTGGAAATTCTAATTCTAGTTCAGGTTTGTCTGAGCCATCTGGTTCTTGGCCTTTGTCTGAAGAATCTGATTCCGCATTAGACCGACCATATTACAATGGCGCCAGATCACATCTAGGTAATCTAAAGTTTTTCGGAGTTTATTGCTTAACCACTTGGAAAAAAATTCATAATATTTTTTTGGAAATAATAACGAATCATTCCGAAAGTAAACCCAAAGAAAACTAAAACCATTTTCGAGCAACATATGAGAATTTTCAATTGTATAAATTTAGTCAAACTTTGTCCGTCAACAAAGTCCAGATGTATTTCGACTTAAGTACAAACTTCAAATTTGAATCCTCATCATCCGATGTGAAATTTTTGCTGACATGACCAATATTTAACTCCTCTCTTTTCTATGATCTTCCAGGGCAACAAAATAGCTTGACTATTGAAAGTCATGAACAAAGACTTCACGAGATTAATACGCTTGAATGGGAAGAGCTATTGGTGCCAAATGATTCCCAACAGCTGGTAACACCACAAGAAGGTAAAACTGTAATTTGTTTAAAAGTTTCTCAAGGGAGTTTTTTTTTTTTTTTTTTGATGCATGAAATTATTTGTTTGCAGGAAAAACTGCAGGCTTTGAGCAACAGAATCAATATCAGATGAACAGTTACGGATATTGTGTAAGTGGAGCTGGTGTTTCACTATCATTTTTTCCCCTTCTGAACGGGCTATCCATTTAGTTTACTATCTTGCATTCTTTGTACATCCTCTCCTCATTGCATGTCTGTAATAGTCAGATTTTAGTCCTACTTATTTGGATATGATCACGTGTTGTTGTGCATCAAAGGGCATTGTAGTCCTTTTATTTAGGCATTGAAGGGCTGTTATGATGCATCAGAGGTATATTATATTAGGGCAAAGAAACAATATACACAAACTTTTTGTCAAAGTATGTCCAGATGATGGCTTTGAAGTTTGCAAGTTCAGTTGACAAGCTGAATATTAATGACTTGTTTTTGTAGACAGGCATGATACAGAACACTGTAATTCATTAATGGAATATGTCAAGAATGTGCCTGTTATACCTAATCCTTTCATATGTGCATGCCCACAATTTTCGGTACTGCTTTAAATATGGAGGCTTTAATGTAGCTTCATGCTTCACTCAATTTTTATGTCTTTCCTAGCTCATACTAATATTCTGCTAGTTCACTTTTATCGTGGAGATGTTTCCACAAAAGTTCTTGAATTAATTCACATCTTCTATATAGTTTTCCCCTCTGCGTGTGTCATTGTAGTTCATACAACCTACATATGAATGCCAATAATTTGGCATAGCTATTATTTTCTCGTTGTTTATTTTGTATATTTCACATTCATTAAACAACTGAAATAGTTTATCCCTCATGTGTGTTTGGTCAATTTCAAGAAAGTACCACTTGATCTCCACTTTTGTTGATTAAAGCTTACTAATACGCGTTTTTGATTACAGGGTGATGGATCATCTAATCAGGTAAACCCAGGAAGTTTGGCCAATGTACTTTTTTCTTACAAATTGCTAGGAGTAATACCGTAAGTATAATATTTTAAAACAATTCATCCTATCAGATAACGGAACTCGAGACGATCATGAATTCACAAACTATGGATTCTGGACTGGTGCCATCATGTGGAGCTGATTCTTCACATAATCTGGGAAAAGACAGTATGCAACCACAGGACAGTTTTGGAAGGTGGATGACACATATCATTGCTGATTCTCCAGGATCAGCGGATGATCAATCTATGGGAACCTCAATTTCAAATGAACTTCAGTCTTTCGAATCTCTGATGTCAGATAATCATCTCCCATCTGCACTGGGGCAGACGTTCAGCATTACAGATGTCTCGCCTGCTTCAGCTCTTTCAACTGAACATACAAAGGTCATTTTCCTTGTCACTAACTTACTATATTGCGGGCACGTTTATTTGGAGTTTCCCAAAATTATTTCGTGTTTGGGAAATGCCAAACAAACATGTTTTCTACTTTATGAAATAAATTTTTCATCTCTCAATTTTCTTAAACTACTCCCTCAAAAGCCAAACAAACAACAATTTTCTTATTTCTATACAATCCCCACTTTGATTTGACATGAAGTAACCTATCTCTTACACAATTTATCTCACATAACACATGATTTGACATAAAGTCTTATACATCACATCTTACACCTACAACCCAACTCTTCCAAAAAACTCTACACCTACTTTATTTCCTAAACCATTCTCTCAAAATCCAAACAAACAACATTACGCAAATCGGAATTATTTCACAAACCTCCTCTACTCTCCCAAACTACTTTCTCAAGCACCAAACAAACAGGCCTATATTCTGCTGGTATTTCTTATAATTTCTGGATACATCATACAAAGCTGGTTTATTTGTTATTATTTGAAAATTAAGCGAGAAAAGTTACATGTAGTTTAGATGTAGTGGTTAAAGGATAGTAGTAGTTTTGCATAGCAATGATCATGATAATAAATGGAAGTCGTGCAAAATTTTAGATGAAATGGGTATAGAATATAGATTAAATTAGTTATATAAGTCCTTATACGGAGCTCGAATCTATATGGACTGGAGAGGCAATTCATCAAATTAGTTGCATGCATTTATTCATGCTATCTTGTTATAAGGATAACAAATTGTCTAGTTTGGTCTATTTGGCTATTTGTTTCCTATAATTATACCTTGAGTACTTTGACTTAGTTTAACTTGTGTTTCTACACAAACCTTTGATACAATTTCGTTAATCCTTGTGTATTAACTTGGGATATGCTAATAGATAGTTGTTCACACATCTCATGGACTTGGTGACTGTTATGCAGATCTTGGTGGTTGGGTTCTTCAATGAAGGCCAAGTACCGCGTGCTGAATCCAATTTATTACTTGCATGTGGTGATTCTATTCTTCCGGTAGAAGTTGTCCAAGTGGGAGTATTTCGTTGTTTTCTTCCGCCTCAAACCCCTGGTCTAGTGAATCTTTATCTGACTTTTGATGGGCATAAACCTATCAGCCAAGTCTTGAATTTTGAGTTCCGTGCTCCTGGGGTGTCCAATGGTACGATTACTTTGGAGAATAAATCTAACTGGGAAGATTTTCAACTTCAGATGAGGCTTGCTCATCTGTTGTTTTCATCATCGAAGAGCCTAAGTATATTTTCTAACAAATTGAACCAAAATGCCTTAAAGGAAGCCAAAGCTTTTGCTCAGAAAACTTCACACATCTTTGATGGTTGGGTGTATTTGACCAAAATGATTGGAGACACCAAAATGCCTATACCCCAGGCAAAGGATAGATTGTTTGAGTTGATTTTGCAGAATAGATTACAAGAATGGTTGCTAGAACAAGTAGTAGCAGGGTGCAAGATTACCGAACGTGATGAAAAAGGTCAAGGTGTAATTCATTTGTGTGCTATCCTAGGTTATACATGGGCAGTTTACCCATATTCATGCTCCGGCTTATCATTGGATTATCGAGACAAATTTGGATGGACAGCTCTACATTGGGCTGCATATTATGGAAGGTACAATCATGAAATGTCATGGAATGATCAATGATGCTTAATATGCAATATTAATTCACCATTATATTAAAATATTTCATCCAGTTGGTTTCTATCTGTAAATGTTTCCTCTCCTCTAATCCTCTTCTCTGGGCTTATGTCTCAAATTGTGTGGGCAATTTAATTAGTTACATATCATAAGACTGTTATATAAACATTATTGATGTATAGGTTTATAACGGGAAAGTCGTACTTTTAGTCCCACATGACTGGACGGCTGGACCCTCAAAACTTCTACTCGTGTTTAAAAAAATTGCACTTTTGGTTTCATATAAAGTGTTCTCCTATGCCATCCATTTTGGTTTCTATAAAGTGTTCTCCTTTGCCATCCAATTTGAAACCAAAAGTGAAAAACTGAAGACATTTTTATGGGATAAAAAATGCAAATCATAGACTATTTTACGGGACCAAAGTGACAAAGGAATGGATGAAAAGGGTGGCAAAAGGACCAAAAAGTGCAAAATATTCTAAAAATTGTAATTTTGTGTAGCGCGGGAACGGAAGTACTGAGGGTCTTATCCTATGGGACTAAAAATCAATTTTGCTGGTTTTGAACTGTTAGTCACTAACTTGAAGGAGTGATTCTCGCAGTATCTTATTAGTATTATCTTAAATTTCAGAGAGAAAATGGTAGCAACTCTTTTATCTGCTGGGGCAAAGCCAAATTTAGTCACTGATCCAACTTCAGAAAACCCTGGCGGATGCACTGTTGCTGATCTTGCTTCTAAAAATGGATATGAAGGTTTGGGTGCTTATCTAGCCGAGAAGGCTTTAGTTGCACAATTTAATGATATGACTTTGGCTGGAAATGTTAGTGGGACACTGCAGACTACCACGAATGATACAGTGAACCTTGGAGAATTCACCGAAGAAGAGTCGTGTCTGAAGGACACTCTAGCAGCTTACCGAAATGCAGCTGATGCAGCTGCTCGCATTCAAGCTGCATTCAGGGAGCACTCACTCAAAGTACGGACACTAGCAGTTGAATCATCTAATCCGGAGAGTGAAGCTCGCAACATAGTTGCAGCCATGAGGATCCAGCATGCTTTCCGCAACTATGACACACGCAAAAAGATAGCAGCTGCTGCTAGAATCCAATACAGATTCCGTACTTGGAAGATAAGAAGGGATTTCCTTAACCTGCGTCGTCAAGCCATTAAAATTCAGGTAAGTGTGGCTGGATTTGTTATTTTTATTTTGTTCACTGAGTTGAATTAAATTTAGAGCTTATAGCTGTGCTGTTGAGATTCGGCTGGATGCCTGTGAGAACTTATAATAATGGAAAATCTGTAAATATGTTGCTATTTCTCTCATCAGGGTGAGAGTAGATTGAGGACCTACATTACGTTTGTTAGCATTTAACCCCTTACAAATGTAAATTGGCATTTAACCCCTATGCTTTTAAAAACAAAGTACACGGACCCCAATTGCAATAAGTCTCTTTAAGTTGAAGAGAAATGACCAAGAAATGTGTAATGGTTGGAGGAGATTTAAGTATATGTTTTAACATTATAATTTAGATTAAAGTGTCATTTTTACCAATCAACTGTACAAAAACACATCATACATGCACTTTCAGGGCGTTGAGTATACTTAGTTGCATAAAGGGGTAATGAGCTTTATTTTTAAAAGCATAATGGGGTTAAATTACAAACGTAAAGTGAAGTTTGGCCAGATCTTAAGATATAAAGACTATTTATTGATACTGGTTTTTAAAATAGAAATTACTTGACTCAGATTCTTCTTCATTGCAGTCGATTTTCCGGGGCCTCCAAGTCCGGAGGCACTACCGTAAAATTTGTTGGTCAGTTGGGGTCCTTGAGAAAGCAATACTGCGTTGGCGTTTGAAGAGAAAAGGCTTCCGTGGGCTTCAAGTTGAACCTACTGAAATTCTCGAAGATCCAAATCAAGACAGTGATGTGGAAGAGGACTTCTTCCAAGCCAGCAGGAAACAAGCTGAGGAGCGTGTTGAAAGATCGGTGGTAAGGGTCCAGGCAATGTTCCGTTCAAAACGAGCACAAGAAGAGTATAGAAGGATGAAATTAGAACATAATAAAGCTTCGGTAAGAGTATTTTTGTGCAGTTATATTTGTCAGTCTTATGGTTTTCATTCACATAAGTAATTAACTTTTGTTCTGTGCAGCTTGAATATGAAGGGCTTCTCCATCCTGATATGAACATGGAATGAAAATAGGTTAGTGAATGTGGTCAGGATATATTATGAAGTAAAATTGGAGCAGAGGCTCATGTTGTTGAATTGGAGTTTGTACATTTGTAAATTTGTAGGCAGCACCTTTATTTTGAACCCCCTTATATGTTATATGAAATTGTGAGGGTGGTTGCTGCCTATCATTTTTTCTCCTTATTTGGTGGTAATTGAGGTTCATGGAAGATTAGGTGAAAATCAAACTAATATTTGATATTAGACTCGAATATGATGTGAAGTGAAAATTAAAACTAGTTATTTGATATTTTGATTGACAAGAAGATATTTGCGTAGTTGTAAGTTTGAAATTGAAACCATTTCCCAGTTACACTGCGAAGATAAAGGGACAAAGATTCATGATTAGGTAACTTTACCGAGTTCTCATTTTTTTTTTCTTTTTTTTTTTTTATGTTAACAAGGGAACCTGCAGCCACCGAAGAGCACAAGATAAACTCCGCCCTCATGTAATAGCTTGCAAACCACATGAAAGAATTAAACTATACTAGGCAAACCAGACTCTTCATAGAAAGTGTTACTGCACTACAACAGTTCAATATTTGGTGTTAGGGGCGAAAATGTAGATTGGACACAAATTCAACAATTGTTTGGAGCTACCTTCGAGGTAGTGCTTTTTGAATTTTAAAGAGCAACATTTGTCAAGAGGGAGACCAGCAATATTTAATATATTAATTCATAATTAATTAGAGATCAACACATGTTGCTCACTAAGTCAAGAAGGCACTACCTAGAAAATAGCTCCGAAAAATTCAAATTCCAAACCATATAAAAGAAACTTATAATAGATATCATTATCATACTGTCAGAATTTATTATTTTTTTTTAAGACACAGCAAACACATGTCGATTTTTTTTAAAATTTGTTTTTTGAAAATATTAATTATCATGTATTGAAATTTTCGCATCTATTAATTTGACCTCTAACAACTCACCTTCAAATTTCTATTGAATAAAACACAGAATACAAAACAATTTTACTCTTTGAATACCCTTAATCTATATTTTATATCTTGATCAAACTCTTCAATACATATATTACTTAAAATATTTCAAATCATCTCATTTCGATTAATATTCTTCAAACAATACCAAACTAGCCACTCTATAAGTCTTTGTAAGTTTGCATATTCCTTTTTAGGCATTACAATTTACATCTTTATAATTAATTTCAACTTAAATAAATAAGAATTATATTCAAACCTTTATAAAAGGGTCATGGCCTAGTTCCTTCTTATGAAAACTATGTATCAAATTCATAAGCAACAACATATATTACATTAAAGGACAAATGTCAGATACATTTTTCTCTAGCAAAACACCAAAGTAACTATAGAAGATCTTCTCTCCTCTCTTTTCACATGCCTACTTAATGTACTGAGACATCCATTTGAAACCTTCACCATATCCCATTTTACGGACAATGCTGCACATGAAAACCTCAATTGGTCGGACATTAGTGTCGCCGAGGTTAACCTTACCCTTACCAGTGGTGAGTCCAGTAAGACCCATGTAATAACGCAGCTCATCCTCGGAAGCAGAAGCCGGTATATCTATCTTGTTTCCTAGGATGAGAAACGGGACATTTGCTAATGACTCATCTGATAGAAGTGCATCTAGTTCCTTCTTCGATTCAGCAAATCTTTCTCTGTCGTAGGCATCAACGATATACACCAAGGCATCAACCTGAAGAACATACCGTTTCATAATATATAAACATCACAATAACAGTAACAGATAACAAGTAAGGCAAAAGCAATCCCATAATCATAATCTTCTTTTCTCATTAATAATTTATTATGTATAAATATTAACCTTAGCATAATAGTCTCTCCAGACTCTTCGAGCAATCTGATGACCACCCAAATCAAAAGCTTTGAAGTTTATTTGCCCAATACTCAGTTCCTCTGATGTTGGATACTGTGTTGGTTGGTGCTGCACCAATCTCTGCATCCATAAATAATCAAGAAATTAATCACTCATCAACATATTAATTAAATTGACCTAATCACATTAATTAAATTGACCCAATCACAGATGGAGGCAGTGTGCAAGTAAAAAATTTACCAGCTGAAAGCTTGGGTAACTATTTATTTATACGAGTGTTCAAAGTGAATTGCAAAAACACCCCTCTATGTGTTAGCAAGTCAAAACATTTATCCCTCCGAGTAACATGTTTTATTCGTTCTAAGTGCAAATACTCTTCATTACTGGAAGGGGGAAGGAACAAATATACCCCTATTTGTCATTTTTTATTGGGAACAAAATGTGGAACCTGATTATTCATTTAAAAAATTGACAAAAACCCCTTATAAACTGGTAATAAAGCCCCTGTAAACCTAAAAAAAATGGCAATAAACTCTCTTTGGTCAATTCTCAATTTTCAAATGTGTGTATTGAGCTAATAAAATGATAACACTGAGAAACTTTGCTAATAAAATATTAACACATGAAATTGTTTGCTAATAAAAATAACACAAGGATTTTCTGTCATTTGGAAATAGCAAATGGGTGTTTTTGCATTTGCTTGAGTGTTCAAACAAATTCCATTAACTTGTCAACAAGAAAAAACACATAAAGAATAGCTCCTCTGATCCATTAAACGATTTCAACACATGCAACATAGTATAATAACTTGAGATGGAATTAAAAAGTATTCAAATTACACGATCAACCTTGAAAACTTCATATTTCACCAAAAGAAACAACCTTTTTCACTGTTCAAACCCACCAAAATTAACAGTTCTAGATATAATCAGTAAAAAAAATTATAAACCTTTATATGTTCAAAAGACAAAAAGATTCTCAAAAAAAAAGACAAAAAATTATTTAAACATAAAAAAGGAAATATTTGTAACCTCATCTTTCAACATATGAAGCAAAGTGGTTTTTCCAGCATTATCAAGACCCAGAAACAAAATCTTTGCCTCCTTCTTGTACAATCCCAAAGATGCTAATATGCCATAAAACCAATCGAATATAAACATTCTTTTTTCTATTTCTTCCCTTTTTTCTGAAAATTAACTATCGAATATGCCCACCCACAAAAAACCACTTAAAAAAACAACAGAATTTTTGTCCAAAGTCAAATAACTGTGATGAAATCAAGCTTTTTTTTTGTTCCCGGGTTTATATTTATACAGAAGAATCGGGTATGGCTGAACCGGTCGAAATTTGTAACGGTGATGAAGTGAAGAGGTGAGGTAACTGGGTGTAGCCGGTTAAAAGAGGGTTTTGAGTACGTGGGAGAGTTTAATTGGACACGGCGCGTCATCAGAAACTGACAAGTCATTGATTTGTTACCGGGACGAGGAATTATAACGTGCAGTCAAACAAAAATTTACTAAGGTGAACTCAGGTTCTTATTTGTGGTCAAGAGAGAAAAGTCAAAATATGTTGGTTTTTCATTAGTCGAGGGTTCCAATGTAATTTCCACGCCCTACATAAGCCAATTATTTTAATTTGGCTAGGGACAAAGTTTTAAACTCGCCCCTTTTTGGCAAAATTATTCTTTTTTTTCTTTTGAGAACATTTGGCAAAATTATTCTCTTAATTTGTTATGTGTACATAAAGTTCAGAGATTTTTGCACATCAATCCCCATAAGTTTTCCACTTTCACACTTTCCCCTTGTAATTGAAAAAATCTATATGGTAAATTTATAGATGAGTGCATTTTATTCTTGATATTTTTTTTTTAATTTCAAAAGGTAGAAGTGTCATTTAGGGGGCTTAGTGCAATAACTAAAAACATTTAGGTGGGGGAGGGGTAAGTGCACCAAATTTTAATCGAAAATTTTCATTAGTATAAACACTGTCATTAGTTCAAATTATATTTAGTTATTTTTTATTTTAAATTAATAAGGCAGACTTTGAAATAAAGTCTGTAAATTGTAGGGATTATAAAGTCTACAATCTATTCATGCATTGATTGAGCAATATAGTACAGGGATGACAACCCAAAGATTGCACAAGACAATTCTTCCAAGCCCATAAGGCCCATCCGTAAATTTGCACATAATATTCTTTCAAGCCCACATGGCCCATCTCTTAGGATATTATCGTCATTTCACTGAGACGCCATAACTAGGGTTTCATTGTCACCTTATAAAACACCTCAAAACCGAATTCTCCCACCCCCTATCCGCCGATTTCATCACACCAGGTACAATCTCTACTCTTCACCTCATACAAGCTATATTCATCGAAATCATATTTTCTGTCTAATAATACTAATTTCAATTTATACCTTTCTCTCTGAAGCAGAGCTTTAACAATGGCGAAGTCGAAGAATCACACCGCACACAACCAGTCCCACAAGGCACACAGGAACGGCATCAAGAAGCCTAAGCGCCACCGCAACATCTCCACCAAAGGGGTAATTATAAAATTTTTTCAATTTTATCTTTTAATAATTGCAGAGTCTATTTATTGATATACTCTTTTTTGGTTATTTGTTTTAGATGGATCCAAAGTTCTTGAGGAACCAGAGGTATGCTAGGAAGCACAACAGCAAGAGCGCTGAGACTGCCAGCGTCGAAGAATAGAGTTTGGAACCAGTATTTCACCCACCCTAAATCTTCTGGAAAATGACTATATTGAAATTTTGTTCTTGTTTTGGTGATTAGGGTTTGGGATTTATGTTTTTAGGATTATTGTATTTTGATCTTGACTTCCTTTACTGAGATTTATTATTACCCATTATTATCGTGTTTCTGTTATGATTGCTATTAATTTACTGTACTTGTGGTTTATTACTTTGAAATCCGTTGTAGTGATCAAGGTTAGCTTTTATAAGCGAATAGTTTAGCTGTTCAATGATGATTATATTGTAGAAGTGTTTCTTATGTGTCATAATTTGACTGTCTCTTGTGTTTTGCTTCAATTTTGGTTCAGAATTTTTGTTAAGAGTTACTAAATTAAAAATTTTTGGGTTTTTTCCCTTGTCCCCCTGTTTGAGATTTAGTGGTGTTTATGACAGTGATTAAGTTTGAGAAAATTTATTCTATTTTATGAAAGAGAATATTGTTAGTGGATGTCCCAAAAGAGACTCATTGGCTAAAACTAAAAGACGGGGATTATGTTGATTGTGTTTATATATTTGAAAATATATTTTTACTGTTTTGCAGTTAAAAGATTTCCAATTCATCATTGGTATTATGCACAAGTATTATCTTAGGGTAATATTTTTCTTATTTGGGCTATGAAATTTCCTTAATGATGCTTATATTTTCAAGATCTGTATTGAAGTATACTATTATGTTGAATCATTTTTAGCATGAGTTGAATTTTTTATTAGCAGTAGCAGCCTTCTTAAAGACCATAATTTTCCAATGATGGATAATGAATAAGATATTTGCTATGAAAAGTTGTTATTCATTTTTTATTATTGATAATCTTGATGTTTCAGTGTGAATTGATGTTTATGAATATTTCTGAGTGATACTTTTTTACTGTAGATTTAATGCCTTGAATTAAGTTTGGTATAAATCAATGCAGTTGTGTGGTTCTTGTCATAAGATTAGATCTGATATTTTGTTTCTTTGTTTCATTTTCATGAATGTTGCTGTTGTTCTATTGGCATTGTCTGCATGCACTTACTTGTTATAGATGGCTGCTTGAAGTGTTTGATGTATTAATAAGATGATTCTGTTGGTTTGCTGTTAATAAATCTGATTATTATTTTTATGATATGATTTAGTCAACTTTACTTGCATGGTGTTGAAATGCGTGATTAAGTTTTTCTCCCTTATGAGTTGTTATGCTTTCTTTACATCTAGCTTGAGGAGTATTTTCCAGTTCTTTGGTAATATTATTTGTAGCATAGTGTGTGGAAAGTGATATGGTTTATGGCAACTTGTGTAAATGAATGTACTTGTGCTTGTGCTTGGAAGATCGTTTCGATGAGTTTGTTCGAATGTATTATTTCTTCCTAGTTGTTGAATCTATGTGAAATATCTTGGTCTAATTTTCATATCCACGCATTAGAGAGGACACAGAGGGCTGTATTAATGCTTGATATGTGTTGATTTATAGTTTAAGATCCATTTTTATGCAGAATTCCCCAAAGTCATCAATAGAACTAGGTTTCTCTTCAACTGAGAAAACTCATCACGTACTGCAAATAAACCGTAATCAATTGAGGCTTCAATAACCCTTAAGTTACACTAATTTTTACTAAATTCCCTAGCTAAAAGTTCACCTGAATTTTTGAACTCTGGATAATAAAATCAAAGCTCCTACCTTCTCAACAGCGTGCAATGCAGCTCCATGACCTCCAACACCAGCTTCAATCTTGAGGAGGTCATAATCAAACGAGGTCGACTGTTATGAAATTGGGAAACTCATAATCTTGAGGAGGTCATAATCAAACTCATTAGCGTGATCGATTGTTATGAAATTGGAAAACTACGCCCCAAAAATTAGTTATATGAGTGAGAGAGCCCAAGTCATCATTACATTTTACCACACTTCATTTCCAACGCCCACGTCAGCCCACTCTGGTTGCCACTCTAAGCGGCTTCATTTGTTTTTGCAGTAGCACTTTTTTAGGTCGCTCCTTCCTAGGTCGGCCCTTGCGTGTGCACGGATAAGAGTGTGGTGGCCTGCTCAAATATCATTTGTTATTATCTTGGGGAACCACACCCCAAAGCTAAGTATTCAAGTGAGATAGCCCAAAGTCATTATTACATTTCACTATAATTTCTTTCTAATGCCCACGTTGGCTCACTCAAGTTGTTCACTCTGCTTGCCCACTCTAAGTGGCTTCACTCGTGTCTGTGGTAGCCTTTTCTTAGATTGCTCTTTTCCGGGTCGCTCTTTCATAGGTCGCCCCTTCTGTAATATAAACCTCAAACAAATATCCTATATTATCAATGTGGGATCAAGGTTGTTACCCCCTTACAACGAGGATCATGATATCCCACCACACTCGGTAGCCTCAACGTTCAAGCCGACTAGCTTTGCGCTATCTTAACCTAGCCCGAGCTTACACGTAATGTCGGCGTCACCACCCGCACCGCACGATTTCAACTGGGAGAAGTGGCATCCTGCTCTAATATCAATTAACATGACCTTGGAGAACCATACCTCAAAAGTTTGCTATTGAATGCCATATAAATCACACATTAGTATCCCATTCTACCAATGCGAGACAATGTCCCATACAATTCAGCTAGGATCATTACAGAGAGACGAACATGAAGCCTTTATTTTCGTACAGATTAGAAAGTGTTGTGCAGTGGCGGAACATCATTAGGCCACCCCGATAAATTTCTTCTTCTTTATATATATATGCGTAATATGTAATTTTATATATATATATATATTCTGAGTATTATTAAAGCGGTGGATTAAAACACAAGACCTTTTATAAGAAGTGTGAATGCTTTGTATTATTTGTGCATTATTATAGCATTATGTATAAGATTAATAAAGACGGAGATATCTAAACAATATTACTTATTTTTTATGTAAAACAAATAATTTATTTGAACTAAACATAGAAAGATACAAATATATTATTTAACTAATGATTTGGGTTGTGTCTTTTGGCTCTTTTAGTCTTAATAACTACTATAAAACGAATTTTATTGTAATAAAATGAAACACGAGTATATTGCATACTATTTTTTTTTAAGAACAGTATACTTTCATATTTTGCAAAGGAGATATTTAACTCTTTAAGACGTGAATGATTATAAATAACTTTTACTTAGTGAAATATCATCGTCCACAATTCAAATGATTGTATTTTATTAAGTAATACTCCATCCGTCTCATTTGTTTTTCCCTTGGTACGGTCAACTTGGTTAAATTTATAAAAATTATATTAAATAATTTAATTAATATATTTCACTAATAAGTTGATAATATCATATGACACCATATATATTTATATTTAAAAGGTTTAATACATCACAAATGCGAATAATTTATTATGACAAGTCACTTATAAGTCTAAAAATTTTGACTAAACATTGTAGCAAAGGGAGCAAAATAAATGGGACGGATGGAATACTTTTTTTTATCTTGATTTTATTTTTTTATTTTAGCACCGAAAAAAATAATGAGTGCATTAGATCCTTGCCCCAAAAGAAAAGTCTAGCTCTGGTCCTATTGTTATGTATGTGCATGGAAGTCATGTATGTATTGGCGGGATTTTTGTTCAGGGGGACGTTGAGATAGTTAGAATCTTATATAGAAGAATCGCAGTCGACAAACTCTCCGTCGTATATGACGTGGCAAATAGTGGGAGTTGTTAAAAACTTAAAATTCCTGTGGGTCTATCTATACCAAAAATAGAAGTTTGAACAAAAAAATGATTGGAAGGGATTTTTTGAGATTTTATTGTTTAAAAATAAATATGTAATAATAAATTGATTCTGCATTAATCTCAGCATAATAATGTTATATAATTCACATATACTACAAAAGGGACAAACACATGTTTAAATAATTCATTTGTGCAAATTTCAATATATTTGTAGTTGGTTTGATGCGTTCTATTTAATTGTGTCTAGATTTATGTAAGTTAGATTTTTCGGAAAAAAACTAGTGTTGAATAGATTCCTTGAATTGTGGCAATTGCACTTGACATGTTAGACATACTAGAATTTTTATAACTGTTTGAAATTGTTATAAGTGTTGACCACTTTTAAATTAATAGATGAATATGTTCATTAAGGGAAGCATATTTTGAATGAAAAATAATTCATTCCTATGGCCAATACATCATTAAGATTACTTACTACGCATTTGTTTTTCTAAGAAGAAAAGAATTGGAAACTTTTTGAACACATTTCCGGACCTTTGAAAAAATTATAAAAAGGTTATTAAATTAAATAAAAATTTCAAATTTTCCAATTCCATAAGTCATATTAATATAGCATTTTTTTAGATTAAGCCATTCCCGGACAAAACAGAACGCGTATATAGGCTGTAGGCAATATAGATGAGTGGCACAACCCGTAAAACATTCCATTCTCAGAGTGCAGTATAGTCAACACTGCCCCAACTGGTTCTTCAAAGATCGGAGTACTTCACAAAGAAAAGAGAAGAAAAGAAACCAACTATAGTGCGTGTGTGAGAGAGAGAAAGAGAGGTGGAGCTTGATTACCATGGCGGTTAGAGTTTTGAAACTGATCCTAAACCATTAACACTACCCGAAATCGTTAAAATTCTAACCCTTTTGTCAACAATTCATCTCTTTCCCTATTTTCTAAACCCTTACTTCCGTTCAAAGGTTCTGTGATTCCAAGTTAAGTAGATTCTCTCCGTACGGTTCGTGCAGTGATTTTCAAGAACTTAGAAAAGAAGCGAATGTCGTCGCATTTCACCATGGGCGCGCAGGATAATTTCAAGAACGCCAACAATTCCATGCAGGTGGTAAAATAAAATTAGTTTGTTTTTAAATATCCTCAAGACTGAAATGAATTCATGTCACTTAACTTTCCAATTTTGAGTTGTAGGCTTTTTTTGAAGCTCCATACTTGTCATTTCATGAGTTTTATAATTGTTATTTCAATATTTAGATTATAGTCTACTAGTATTATCCATTGCTTTATCGGATTAATTTTGACTCTTTTTTTTTTTAAATTGTAATTATGCTGTCAGAAGTGTAAAGAATTGAGAGCGTATTGGTTCATATTTTACTCTTAGATTTCATTCATATGAATTCTTGCTCTAGTGTTTTAAGTGAATATGTGATCTTTAAGTGACGAAGAGGCTATTGTGAATTCTTCCATTAGTATTGGTATAGTTGATCAAATTTTTGGTCAATTATAGCAATAATTCCAAGAAAAATCACTCTAGTCAACAAGTTATCATATGCAATCTTTTATTCCACAATATTATGAACTTTGATGCTAGGCAGTGATCTGTGACAGTCCATGTGAATTTTATGTGCCCATGCTGGTGAGACACTTAATAAATCGTACAAGGTGTTGCATATAAATTTCGCACTAGCAAGCATGACGCAACATTCTTATGTGAGGCTTTGTAGCATGAACACTTGATTCTATGGGATATAAGTCCATGCACATATTGCTGATTAGCAATGGGCATATTTATGCTTTCGTCCTGACAAATTAGCCACACTATAATAAGTCATGAAGACAGAACATTATGGACTAGTGGTCGTGATTGAAACTTTAGGAATTATTAAACTGTTAGTTGGTTAATCTACTCTTTTGGTTGAGTGTGTGTGATATATGATCCATTTTTTTGGCACACAGGTCAGGAAAAACTTTCCTTTAGGTGCTCTGGCCTATTAAATGCCATATCTTTGATGTATTTTGACATATTAAAGTTGACACCCCTCTATATATACCTTCTATATCTACTCGGGAGTTGTTTGAATTAATGGCTGAACTTGTTTTATGGCAAGAAATGTCAATTTTTCTGTGACTACTTCATCATTTGATCTAGATTTATTTTGTGCTCGATTGCTGAGCTTAATTGAGTCATTTTGAAGAATTATAGCTTGTGGATGCATGGTAGTTAATTCGGTTTCTGTACCTGCATCCTGTCCTTTAAGAGAATGTTGACATAGTTCTAGTATTTTTTTCCTTTTTGTTGTCTGGTTCATTGGATGTCCGTCATACATACTTAATAATACCAAGTAGACTCATGTGTTGTTCTTTCATTCATCATCTTAATGGTGGAAATTATTGATTTCGTAATTTCACATGTTTTGGCCTGCTTCTAGCGTGTTAAAGTATACCGCATGACTGAAGAAGGAAAATGGGATGATCAGGGAACTGGCCATGTCAGTGTTGATTATTTGGAGGTATTTTTAGCGATTTCTGTTTCAGTAAGTTTAATTTAATACCATAGCCAAGTTTAATTGATTTCCGTTTCAGTAAGTTGGAATAACACCATGGCTACGAATCATTATTTGTACTTTATGTATGAAACATTGTGACTTGTAACACAGAGGTCAGAAGATCTGGGATTATTTGTTATTGACGAGGAGGATAATGAAACGTTACTGTTACATCGCATCAGCTCAGATAATATCTATCGTAAGCAAGAAGGTATCCTTTTGTGATTATTACTTCCTCATTGAATTTACTCCAAGTCTCACTTTCTCCATTTTTCAGTACCTTATAATCTTAAGCTATTTATTCAGGTACAATTATCTCATGGAGGGATCCCGAGTTTTCTACAGATTTGGCCCTTAGTTTCCAAGAAACCACTGGTTGCTCATACATATGGCTAGTATCAAAATCTTAGTTATTTCCTTATTCCTCCTCCTATTTTTCTTAAACTGCTCAGAATATAATTTGTTTTTTTCTTCTCATAATATTACATGCAGGGACCATATATGTAGTGTGCAGAGGAACATGCACTTCAGCTCACTTGCCAGTAAGTGACTATGGAAGTCCTTCATTTCTGTAATTGATTCTTCAATGTCATTGTAATTAGCACAGTTCCTAGTCTTTACCTTTGCAAACTACAGGCTCTGTTTGGTTATGTTTCCAGGAATGTTTTAAGATAAGCTATATCCCTGAGAATGAAAGAGAACTTGAGATTTAGTTGAAAATGTTGTTTTTAAGCATTCTAATTTGTGAGTATCAACTCTTGTTTGTTACTCATTTATATAAATAAGTTAATATTACTGCAATTATGTTTGGTAGTATATCTTTGGTATAAATTTAGTAATTTATAATAATAATTATGTCCTGAATGTAGTCGCAGATAATTAATTAATGGTTATATTTTGTAATAACGAAAGTAACATTAATACCATTACGCAGAATAATAACACTGATACTGTTAGTATGTTGTTGTTGTTGCTGTGGTTTATGAGAATGTTGCCGAAAATAGGCTTTACATTGATACTCTTATGTGTATAATTATTATTGTTTTATTATTAATTGTTATTGTTAATTGTAGTACTCTTGTGCTGATTTCTTTGACGTCTCCATTTGACCTACTGGTTTGTTGTATCTGGATGTTAGCAATATGCATGGTCGGAGGTAATCAACATTTAGTGCTGTTGATCTTACATTGATTTACCCACAGACTAGACCAAGACTAGATTGGTTAAATTAAATTTTGAATATTTGTTGTCTTGCAAGGAATAGGTGCTAATGCCTTCATCTTGTTTACCTAGAATAGTTCAGTTCTAGCATACTCAAGCTTGAAGCTATAGTGAATGATGTTCATATTCTAAATCCTTCAGATGAGACATTTCACAACGTCAACAGTGAGCTGAGGGAGTTGCCTCCAGTTGAGCTGTCCACTCTCCCATCGATACTTAAGGTACAAGCTGATTGGCACCAACTCCTTTCATACTATACATATATAATATTCAAGTTGCTTTAGATTGTCTTTGTCTCTCTTGTGATTCGTAGGAATGACTTTCTATAAATCGTACATAAGAGTCTTCGCTGTTCACTTTTTCTCTGCTGTGGCTCCCTTGTTATCATTCTATTCCCTTCGTACACTGATGCATTTTTGGTTTGGCAGACCATTGTTGACAGTGGCATCACAGATCAGTTGCACGTGACAGAACTTATGTTGCATGAGGTAAGAACTGTCTACAACAACAATGTTGATTCAGAGGATATATGTACATGGTTTTTCGGAACACTTTAGTACGGTGAATTTTCTCAGTAACCTGTTGATATGTGCAGTTTCTTGTTCTGTTGAATATAAAACAGCTATTTAACCTTCATACTTCCATTGTTATAGTGGGGCTTTGATGGGTTCGTTTGATTTCCACAGAGTATTTTCAGAAACTAGAGAAATGAAAAGATTGTTGAAAACCACTAGAAAAGTGTGTAATCTGCTTGGATTAGTTTTTGAAGATTCGTCTAATAGGGTATAGGCTAAATCTGTTTGGTTGTGTTTTGGTATAGAGAGTTTTTTTGGAAGTGGTCTGTTAGATGTCAAATCAATAAGGTGAGAGGTTTGAAAATAAGATAATGGTGATTTTCCTTTGAAAAACACTGTTTAATGAAAAATGATGCGTGTTTGTTTTGTCTTCCAGAAAACCTTGAAAATTTCAAAAAATCCAAAGAACGAAGGCCTTTGCTTTTTATTCTCCCAAATGTTAGTTGTTCACAGGCAATATTGTGTGCATATTGCTCTTATCCTTCATCAATTTGAAGTTCACAAATTTTGATTTGGTGAAGTTTGTGACTTACCATGACTTGATATTTAGTGATGGCTCTCCACCGAACATGGTTGGCACATTGTTCACTCATGCATAATCTGGAATTTTCTTTGTTAGTAAATCCTTAGTGTTGCTGTGTGGATATTTCCTGAATGAAGCTGATGGTGGATATGAAAGCCGTTCATGTATGGCCAATTAATAGCTCATATAACATTTTCCCTTTGTTGCATTTCTTTGATATTATTTACCTTTCAAATTGGTTACTTTTACTCTCTACCCTTGTACTATTTTCTTTTAAAACTCATTTTATTTTGTGGCTGTTAGTATTGGCTGTACTTTCTTTCTGCTTCTACTTCTGGTCTGTGTAATTTATTTGCTAATTTAAGTGATACTTGTTGGTGATGATGCAGCAAGATTTTTTCCGGAAGCTGATGCAAATGTTTAGAGATTGTGAAAATTTGGAAAATGTTGATGGTCTTCATTTGATTTTCAAAATTGTGAGAGGAATCAGTGAGTAAATCTGCGACTCTAGTTCAGCACTTTATTATGCTTGAGCTTTGTGGTATTTATCTAAAAGTGCTTTCTTTGCTTACGTGCAGTTTTACTTAACAGTTCTCAGATCTTTGAGAAAATACTTGGGGATGAGTTGATCATGGATATTATCGGATGCCTAGAATGTAACACACTCTCTCTACACTCCCTTCTCCACCCTCCCCCCCCCCCACCCCCAAAAAAAAAAAAAAAAAATTCCAGCACCCAAGTTCAATCTGTTAGCAGCTTACAGCTCAACTTCTCCTGTACTCTTCCTTTATAGTTTTTTTGGTTAGATCTGTATTCTTGCTTACATTTAAACCTACCATCAGTTCTTGTTATGGTTGAGTTAACTTCTAGCAATTTCATCTAAGTTGAATATTGTTGGGTAATAAAAAGGTTTGTTTTGTTGAAATCTCTATTTTCTGTAACATTGTTGGGGTCAATTACTATTAGCATTTTGAGGAACATTTTCTGTCTCATTGGCTACTAAAGTTGGTTCGTCATTCTAACAATCACAATAATAATCTATGACCACTTTAGTTCCACACTTTCATTGAAAGGCAGTGCTGGATTTTTATGCTCAAATTTGCCTATATCTTATAAGTTGTGATTTGATGCTCTCATGTTGTACATTTGAGTTCACTGTACATGAAAAGCCAAACTTAAGTCTGTTTTTCACTATTGAAATTGCATTGTCTTTGAAGCAAACCTGTTTAAATGCATTTCCTATTTTTGTAATAGGTTTTAGTCCTCTCTTCAAGTGTGCATCTTCATTCATCAAGTATGTTGTATGTAGGTCTTGATTATGTCTTATTTAAAAAAAATACTTGTTGAGGGACCATAACCTGTTTATAAATGTGTCAACGCTGAAGAGATCCATTACTAGTGTTGTCATTGTATCTATGTTATTGTTGTACAGTTGTTATCTCTGCCATCTCTCTGAACTGTTAATGGTACAACAAATTGGTTTGCAGATGATCCTGAGGCACCTCATGTGCATCATCGCAACTTTTTAAAGGAGCATGTGATCTTTAAGGAGGTGCACTTCCTCTAACATCTTCAACATCCCTTCCCTTATCTCCACACCATTAAAGGGATCAATGAAAATTTCTTTAATGGAAGATGTTGCTGTTGAAGGGGTTTAAGGGGTCACAAGACGGTGATAGTGTTAAAAAAAATTGCTAATTATGCATATGTGGGTGTGTTACAGGCCATACCTATTAAAGATCCTGTAGTCCTTTCGAAGATTCATCAATCTTACAGAGTTGATTATCTGAAGGTATCACAGTTGAATTCCTTCCTGCAGATTTTATATTTTTTCTCACATTTTGTTGAGAAATACTTATGCCTTGTATTACCTATTCCAGGATGTCATTTTACCCAGAGGAATAGATGAAGCCATAGTTGCAAATCTCAACTCCATTATTCATTCCAATAATGCTATTGTAAGATCAATTTTAGTTGCTTTAAAACTTGGTATCTTCTTGTTATTTCTAAGCTAATATCCAGTTTATTAATTGAAGGTTGTTTCATTGCTAAAAGATGATAACACATTTATCAAGGAATTATTCGCAAGGCTGAAATCTCCAACAACTTCCAAAGAATCAAAGAAAACTTTGGTACGCATGGATACTGAGAGTGAATCTTTTACCTCAAGTATTAAGTTTGTTATATTTTATGTTATCAGTGCTGAATGGCAACATGATCATCCACTAGCTTAAAAATCTGGAAATGTACATTCAACCTGCTTATAATTAGTATGGTAGTTTAAAAATTATCTAGTGTAAGTTAAGTTTTCTGATCTAACTTCCCCCTGAATGTAATGTTTTATTTTATCTAGTGATTGAAAACTGTTTTTAAATTCTTCCTATTTGTAGTTGGATAAAATTCTGCCCCAAGTTTTTATATGTCACAAATAAAGTTAGGTTAAATTGCTGTGAGTGACATGTTATTTGTTTATCCTGAACCACATTGAAAATCCCAAAGAAAGTTCAGACTACTCAAAAACATTATATAATTCATAGAAGTATCTTAGAAGTATGGGGGGTGGGGACTGTTGTATTTTTCTCATTATGTAAATCAACGAGTTATATGTACCAAAGATTATGACTTGATAGAGGTATGTATAGACTTACAACAGAATCATGTGGAGCTCTACGCTTCTTATTTATTTATTTGATAATTTTGTGAACTCTATGATTGACTATTAACAACTTGCAATTTCTTATTCTCACTACATTCTTTGTGGTTCGAATTCAAATGAATAATCTACTATCGCCATTTCTAGTTGTCATAGATTCAATAATTCATTCCCTCAAATCTTTACAAGTTGGCAAGAGTTTCTCTTAAAGAATACAGAGGAAAAGGATGAAATCATGGTTATTGCATATTGTTAAAAGGATTAAGGCTGGTCTGCTCCTAATTATTTTCTATGCATAAATTTTGCATTGCTCTAATGCAGTGCTACTAATGTGACTGAAGGGTATACATGTGGGGATCTCTATGCTTTCATTTTCTTTAGGGTTGTATTTCATTCATCCTATGTGAGGCATTTCGAGATAGCTGTTGTATTTTGGATTTAATTGCAAGTATTATAGTGCTGCTTGCAATTTCTTTTGATTCTTTGTAATATGCAGCTCTCTCTCTCTCTTTAATTTTCTTTTTTTACTTTTGTATTTTTCCAGTGTTCTATATTTTAGATATGGAGTAGGAAAGGAGAGCCTAGTTGTTTCTGTACCATTATTATAATCATCTAGAGACTAACTGCTCTGCTTTTGATGTTTAAATTAGTTTCAATTCTTGCACGAGTTTTGCACTTTGAGTAAGAGTTTGCAAATGGTGCATCAGCTCCGACTATTTAGGTATGTTCTGTCACATCGATTTTTTTTCCCCCACCTCAAATGTTGGTGAATGCCAATTAGATAATGGGTTGTAACTTTTCCACTTCAGAAATTCATATTTACTTGTCATGCTTTCTCGAAATATTCTTATGGTTCTCTGATAATTTTCTCATGTGATGTTTGTGCCTTTCTCTTCATGCTTTTAGGGATCTTGTTAGCGAAGGCATTTTTGATATCATTGCAGATGTTTTGCAGAGTGAAGACAATAAACTTGTTTTGACTGGGTATGAAGTTAAATTATAACTTTTAAGCTTCTAAATTTTATCCTTACACCATTTCTCATTCAGTTTTACTCCAGTCACTCCATGATAACTTATTCTGATGGATGCAGGACAAACATCCTCATTCTCTTTCTGAATCAGGATCCAAATATTATGCGTACTTATGTGGCTCGGCAGGAAGGTGTTCTTTTTAGAGTTCTGGTGAGAAATCTTGGAGTCTGTATTTCCATGAGTTTACAGCAGCTGTTTACTGCATCTAGTGGTCACGGTGATTGTCACTAAATTAATAATGTGATTATGTGCCTCCTTGAAGCTTTTATGTGATGATGTTAGGTTAGTTTTATATTTTCTACAGATGATAATAGGAAAAGTTGAGGGTAACTGAATATTGAGTTCTAAGAGTTTCATATAATTCATCTTTGCAGCTTTTTCTTACAGAATGATGTTTGTGTTTGTGAAAGAAGCCTCAGCATGTTTAAAGAATTTATATTCGGCCTTTTAGGTGTTTTTTTTCTTGGGGCGGGGGGGGGGGGGGGTAGGCAGTGCGGAAATTGCGGTGTCATGCATTTTTCTTGGAAGCCTTTGCTGACTACTGTAAGTAAACCACATTCTTGATTTGCAGGTACAAAATTCACTGACAGATTTTGGAGATGATATGCACAGCCAATTTCTTGATCTTCTTCGCAGTCTGTTGGACTCCTCATGTACACAGGTGCATTACCTGTGCCACTGTTGGTTATTTCTCTCAATTCCTTTTGCTATTTGCCTCACATTGTTAGCTGTGTCCATTTTAAATTTTGTATGATGGATTAAGTAGGACAAATGGCAGACCATCTATTAGCCAATTGGATGATAGCTTTACTCGAAGTCAAATAAGACTTTAGCAAGGATACTGTTAATAGTATGGGGGGGGGGGGTGATTTAGAAACTATATGAGCTAGCACATTAATTTTAATTTTAAACCCCAGTATTTTGTTCTTATATCATGTTCACATTCAAGTTTTTTTTGTTCCAGTAGACAATATTCTCTGTAAAAATGCTCACTGTTCGTGCATGTATTCTCTTTCGCACTTGCAGTTTACCTTTCTTCCCCCCCCCCCACCCCCCGTGTAAAGCTGTCGCAGCATGATTTTTTGTTGTTAATTCTTACTTTTAGGAGGTCTCTGTGATGTACTTGATAATTTCATTTTTGCTGTAGAAAGACACAATTGTGGAAATTTTCTACGAGAAGCACTTGGGTCAATTGATTGATGTAATTGCATCATCATGCCCGCCATATGGCAATGGTCAAATTGACAGCAAGGCTGTAAGCTCAGATGGAAGATCCAGGAATCCAAGTCGCGTGAAGCCTGATATTTTATTAAATATTTGCGAGTTTCTAAGCTTCTGCGTTGTGCACCATCCTAGTAAAATAAAGTAATTCCCTTGCTCCTTCATGTGAGTAATTTAGTTAAGTACACTTGAATCAGAACTCAGTTTGAAATTATGCATCATCTCTATTTCGCAGATCCAATTTTCTTCTCAACAATGTGATCGATAAGATTTTGTATCTGACAAGAAGAAGAGAGAAGTATCTTGTTGTTGCTGCTGTTAGATTTGTGAGGTTGCTCATATCTCGTAATGTAGGTTACTCTTTATTGATATACCTTTTCTATACTCTGTAGAAATTAATATTTGTTGAAATAAGTTATTGACATGTTGGTTTTGGATTGTAAAAGTGTTTTGTGAGATTTCTCTCTCTATTATTATTTATCGGTATACACTTGGGCTGTTTGGTCTTTTAACTAATTGTCTGAAGATTTGTTTTTGCTTTTTCTTCTATATTCTGTTTCTTTTATTTCCCTTTTTATTTTGGTTCTTATCCTCAGTTGCTGCTGATCATGTAAATGATGGTCTTTGAGTTTATGTTTTATTAGCTTTTGTCTTTTGTTTCCTCAAGGTCTCATGTACCCATTATTAACTATTGCTACTTCAGCTTGCTTAAGTTCCCTTCTCCATGTAATGTTACTCTTTTTTTAATTATTTTAACATGCTGTTTAATACTTACCAACCTTGTATTTCCTGTAAATGTATTGCTTGGTGTCATTCCCTTGATATTTTCTGCTTATCTTCTGATACTTTTTTACTATTGGTTTGTTGATAATTTTTTGCAGGACGAGCATTTGATGAATCATTTTGTAAAGAACAACCTTCTCAAACCAATTATAGATGCATTTGTTGCTAATGGGGATCGTTACAATCTTCTGAATTCTGTGGTTCTTGAACTCTTCGAATTTCTCCAGAAGGTGTTTCTTCCTTTCATTTATTCCTGTCATCCTTGCATTGCAATGCAACTGTTCTTCATCTTTTTTTCATTTTATAAGAACTTTCTTATGCAGGATAACTTGAAAGTATTACTCAGATATCTTATTGATGCATTCTGGGATCAGTTGGTCAAGTTTGAAAGCTATTCTTGTATACGTGAGCTAAAAGTTAAATATGAGCAGGTATTATATCTTCTTTTATAGTATATCACCTTATATTTTAACTTTTCTGCTTGTAACAATACATTATACATTTGTAGTCGCTAGAAAGTACGGGTACAAGTAGTGCTGGCAGTTTATTAGAGCAAATGGAACGAATTGATGACCGTGCTTTGCAGAAAGAAGAGGAGGACTATTTTAATGAAGACAGGTTAATGTCTCATTCACTGCAGTAATTCAAATAAATTCTTTGTATACTTATGGTATAACTCAAAGAACTAAATACTACTACTGTTTAATAACTTATAGCTATGAAGAAGATTCAGCCTCAGCACAAACAGTCAGCACTAGTAAGCGCCAACCTCGACCTCCTCCTGTAATAGCTAGTGGATCTTCACAGCCATTACCTAATAGGTATTTTGTTGGCCAAATTACATTTTTAGTCCCACAAGATTAGATCCTCGGCACTTTCTGGCTTTAGAAACTGCACTCTTGGTCCTATTGCCTCCTTTCTCATGCAACTTTTTGCACTTTTGCTCTCAAATGTACCGTCTCTGTTTTGCACTTTGGTTCACATAGGACCGTCTGGCTTTTGCACTTTTGGTTCTAAAATGGATGGAAAAGGGGCGATATGACCAAAATTGCAAATATTGTTAAACATGGGACTAAAAGTGCTTAGGGTCCAGTCCAAATTGACTAAAAATGCAATTTTGCTGTATTTTGTTATTCTGCTGAGTTGTGTTTGTTCATCCATGAATTACGTGTGCTCAAATACTATGTATATGTCTAAAGGTCCGGTGGTCTTGTTGACTATGACTATGACGACGAAGATGATGAGGATTACAAACCCCCACCTAAGAAGAAGACAGAAGAGTCTAATGAAGATGAGGGACTGACCGAGTTTCAGTTGAAACGTAAATTGAGTTCACAAGAAGACCCCAAGGCAAAAAGGTTGCACCAGTCTCCAATAAGCTTAAAACCGAGAGATGGTGCTTTTGCTTCCTTGTGCTCTACCCTAAGTCAGGCAGTTCTACCCAGTAAGAAAACTGAAACTGCTTTGTTCAACATTTCTCAACCTGATTCAGACCAAACCACTACATCCAAAATTTCTGAATCGGATTCAGACAAACACTCTACTTCCAAAATTTCTCAATCAGATTCAGACAAAAACTCTACTTCTAAAATTTCTGAATCGGATTCAGAAAAGAGCTCTACTGAACCAAACATAGAAGAGAAACGGTCCATAAGTTCATCTGATGAAAGCCAAAATGCTCAATTTGAGAACCAAACTGACATTAAAGAAGCCCCTTGAGGAACTCTTACTGATGGCTTGAATGATTCTGCTTTGTTTGAATGGATCGTAGTTACGTTGTATGATTACATTTTTGAGAGATATCAACCAAAACCGAACGGGGATTATCAGATAACTAACGAAGATCCCCAAGATACTGTAAGAGTGATACTGTACAGTACTGTTGAAAATGTTGTAGAGGAATTGTCTGTGGAAATAGTAGTATTTGATATAGAGAGGGTTCTAATGTCCTGTTTTGTAAAAGTTAGGGACCTCATCGAGGCCAGAATTTTGTTTTTCGATGCTCTTGTATTTTTGCTTGCTAGGGAATATTGTACATTATTCTGTTGTATTCATTTGACTACATGCACTTTAAAACTGCTGCTGCTGTTCTAGAGAGAGATCGTATTCATATTGCTTTCGTTCATACTGTTTTAGCATAGTTTTTAGATATTTGTCTTATCTATCTATCTATCTATATCTATATACATATAAAAGTACGAGTTGGCCTAAGGAAATTTCTTCCCTTTTTTGTGAAGACTAATATACCCCTATTTAAATTATATTGTGATATTTAAATTTATGACAAAAATGTAAAATAAAAGAATCCTAAAAGAAAAGAATTACAGAAGTATAATTAGACAAGAAGTCCCTTATACAACAAACTTATAATTATCTTTTAAAGTTTTGCAACTCATTAAAATATTATTGGTAAAAAAAAACTATAACTCTATATTTCTTCAACATATAAAAGTACGAGTTGGCCTAAGGAAATTTCTTCCCTTTTTTGTGAAGACTAATATACCCCTATTTAAATTATATTGTGATATTTAAATTTATGACAAAAATGTAAAATAAAAGAATCCTAAAAGAAAAGAATTACAGAAGTATAATTAGACAAGAAGTCCCTTATACAACAAACTTATAATTATCTTTTAAAGTTTTGCAACTCATTAAAATATTATTGGTAAAAAAAAACTATAACTCTATATTTCTTCAAAAATTTCTTTGAAGAGTTCTTAAAAAGTTATCACTTATTTGAAAAACCTAAAAAACATTAAGGAACCTCTATGTCGAATTCGTTCTACGTGATTATAAAAGATATTATTTAGTTAAATAAAAAATGTATAATTCTATCTATATACATATAAAAGTACGAGTTGGCCTAAGGAAATTTCTTCCCTTTTTTGTGAAGACTAATATACCCCTATTTAAATTATATTATAGAAGTAAAAAAACCGCCACGAAGTTCGCATCGTAATTGGTCATGAGGTAACGCGTGTACATTGACAGTGTACGTGTCATTTACCCACTTAGTTTCGCCTCCTCGTCTTCAGAAAAGAAGAGAAAAATAGAACATATATTTCTCACTTAACAACTATCTATTCTATTCTATTCTGTTCAGACAGACACATAATTTACTTTACATTATAGTTCTGTTCTTGAGAATAAGTTGAAAATGAGTAATTTGGAAACTCGATCATTACTTGATGAGCTGAGGAGCTTTGACAAAGGTGGTTTCTTTGATCTTGGCCATCCTCTCCTTAACCGCATTACTGAAAGCTTCATCAAAGCTGCTGGGGTAATTAATTAATTAATTTATATATATATATATATATATATATATATATATATATATATATATATACTTCACAAATTTTATTTCAATTTCAATAATCGCATATATCATGAATCCTACGCATGTTTCAGCAGGGTGATTAGGGATATATTGTTTTTAGCAAAATAAAATGTTTAATCATTATTTACACCAATAATTGCTTGTAGTGAATATGGCATTTTTTATTAAGATACTAGTAATGAATATATCATATATGGTATATATGTCTTTCTAAAATTAATTCTGAGTTTTAAGAATAACTATCAACTGAAGGAAAATAGATGCTAACCCAGATTTGGGTTGGCACCCAGCCAAATGTATCAAAGATCCAAGCAAGTGTATGTCGAACCCGGTCAGACCGGATCAAACCTGACTTATTCAAAAATTACCCTCACGAATTAAAATAAATTTTGGGATGTTTTGGAAAATTTTCTAAGGCTACGTTTGGTTCTTATATTCCAGTGAGTAAAACGCTAAGGAAAATGTTTTACTTGCATCAGGTGATAGAACATTGAGCTCCATCTGTTGTTTGTGTTCCATTTTCCTTATCATTTTACTAGCTGAGATCCAGGAACCAAACATAGCCTAAATGAAAAGGAAATATCAAATTGGAACTACTCTGTAGTTTCTTTGGAATGCCCAGGAACAAAAACATGAACTTTTCAGTGTTTTGGGTGGAAGCGTACTATACTGAAATCTTGATCCATGATTATAACATGATATGTTTTGGTTATTGTTGTAAAGCTGATTTGAACAAGAGGAAAAATATATATGGTGATATATAAATATAATGATGGATTGGCTTCCCTGTTTTGTGCAGATTGGAGCTGCTCAAGCTGTGTCACGAGAAGCTTATTTTACTGCTGTGGAAAGTGAGTGTATTTATTGTGTCTATAATTGATTGATTTTGTCCCTTCTTTGAGGAATTATTTGGATTTTTAAAATTTTAGAGGATATTTGATGATTAGTTTATTAATTACCCAGGTGTTGGTGGCGATACAACGGGCATTCCTCCTGAGATTGGTGCCCCTAAGAGGCATCACAGGTTTCCCGACCTCAAAGGTAACTATGATCGAGTTAAGATCGATCGATGGTCGTTGCTTGAATTAATTTCAACATCCATTTTGTGTTTAGATTTCAGTAATTAATTTTTCCTTCATAATATATGTGTTTTGCTTTGTATGAATTTAATCCGATTTGCCTAAAACTAAAACCACATTTCATATGACATTCTCTATGTTTTGACCTGACCATTTGCAGGAGAAAATAATCGAAAGTCAGTTGAGGCTTTGGTGAGTACGTTTCTCCAGTTAATTATCAGTTTGTTTTGAAATACAAGATATGATCTTGCTCGGTTAATGTTTCCGGCTTTCCCTACTTAGTTATTCTAGGATTCTGATGTTTGGTTTATTTATCTCTTTTAGGTTAAGAGCACTGGAAAAGAATCTATGCAATGGGGTAAGATTAGAGTATTATATATCTTAAGAGGCTTTTGTCCCTTTATCCTTGTTCTTTTCTTAGTTGCAAGTAATGACCCAATGATATTGGTGCACCAGGTTTAGCAGCTGGGATGTATTCCGGTCTGACTTACGGCTTGAAGGAAGCCAGGGGAGTCCACGACTGGGTAATAATTTTTTTTTTATTATTTAAAATTTACATGTTCCTTCTCTTTGTTATTTACGTACAAGCATAGTGTGCTTGGAATGAAATGAATGATTAAAACAAAAATGTTATATATGTTCGTTGAATTGGTGCAGAAAAATAGTGCGTTGGCTGGAGCAATCACTGGAGCTGCCCTGGCTTTAACCTCGGAGGACCACTCACACGAGCAGGTAGTGCAGTGTGCTATCACAGGAGCTGCCGTGTCAACCGCTGCAAATCTTCTTACCGGGATATTCTAGTTATGCACCGAATTGTACTAGCTGCTAGTCTTTAATCCAACATTAATTAGCTTCTTTTCATGTTAAAAATTTTATGTAGTAGTTACTTCAGGAACTAGTATCAATCCTGTGAAAACGCTCTTTGTTCGCACCGATTTTTTTTATTATGTTGATTCAGCTCTACTGATAGTGAGGATTTGAGAAAGAAAATTGGTAATAAATGATAATCCATGATTTTTATACCCTCAAAATGTAAGTGATAAATGTGAAATTATTATTTTCTCTATGTTAATCATCTTACTGGTTTCTGAGTTGAAACTCTATATATTCATCATTTCGTTAGGTTCAGAGAGTTTAACATGAGATCAAATACAGTGGAAATGGAATTTGGTTTAATCTGGATGTAGTGAAAATAAAGTAGATTCATTGATATGGGGCTTTGTCAAGGCAACAATACCAAATTTGTTTTTACAATATATATGTCTAATTTAGACACAAATATAGCCATGTACTTCAATATAGATAAGTCTGAAGCTCAAATCATTGTCTTATAAAGTACTATTATTAGATCTTGGCTGTACTTCAATAATCATCTGTCATATAATTTCAATTTGAATTTGATTGTGTAATGTTGTTTGTTTGAATTTTGGGAGAGTGGTTTGAGAAATAAAATAAGAATAATTTTTTCGAAAGAGTTTTATGTTATAGGTGTAAAGATGTAATCCCTGTTCACTTGCTTGGTGGTTGGATAAGTTTGACCAAATCATGTTTTTATATAATCTTGTTCCTTATGTAAGATTTATGGAAAATTATTATTTGTTTTGCTAGTTTGAAAAAATCGAGAAAAATAATTTTATTTCAGGAAATAGAAATAATTTTTCCTGCATTTTTCAAAAAAAAAAATAAATAAATAAAAAGAAAATTGAAAGATGGGGAAACAAACATACCCTTGGACGAAATAACAAAAAGAATTGACCCCTCGAACACAATTTGTTATAAATTCAAGCACACATTTCACAATTTCAATCAAAAATCAAGAAATTTCAACTAAGATTCCATTTAGTAATTCATTTCAGTTTCAATTTTCTTGTTTCGACGCCATTTCCAACTTCGCCAGAAAAAGAACAAGGTATGAATTTCGCTCTCTCGAGTTTTTGTTTTCTTATTCTATTTTGTATAATTTTTTCATAAGAACTGTCATTTTTCGCATGCTTAATTAGAATTTAGATCTGGTTTTGTTACTTCCTTATATTGCGCGACGAGTTTGTTATTTGTTAGGGTTTCTCTTCCTTTGGTTCTAAAGATGTTTAGGGTTCTTATTGTTTTTTTCTCAAATCGCTCTCTTGTCAAAATTAGGGTTAACAATTGCCGTCTAAATCTCTAATGCCAATTTGAATGGATATTAAAATATTAATTTTTGTTTAATTCCCTGTATTATTGGATATTGGATTTATGTTAGTTATACATAAACCAGTTCATTCAGAATTACCTTTCTTATTGCATATGTTAAGATTTTGTGGTCTTCTATTTTGTTAGTGAACATGTCGAGCAACAAAGACGATGGTGCTGCGGAAAGGATTAAGGCGGCTGCTTTAACAGCTGCAAAGGGTCTCAGCCGTGCACAGGCTGAACGTGCAGCAACTGCAGCTGCTCGTAATGTGAACGCCTACGGACAGAAGGAAGAGGGGCCCAGTAGATGGCAAGAGAGGAAAGAAGCTAAGAGGCAAATGTATCTAATGAGTACCGAGAAACAAGTGAGATTAGGCGAAAGGAAAGATACCAAAATCTCCACCACAACACTAGGGGCAGCTTCACAATGCCAAAGATGCTTCCAAACAGGGCACTGGACTTACGAGTGCAAAAATGAGAGGGTCTACATCTCTAGACCATCTCGTACTCAGCAACTGAAGAACCCGAAACTTAGGATGAAGGTCTCGATTTCTTATGATTTGGATAACCCGGATGTCCAAAAGGAGGAAAAGACTGAGAACCGTGAGAAGAAGAAGAGTAAGAGGAAACACGCTGAGTCTGATAATGATAGCGAGGCTTCGGTGTTTGAATCGGATAGTGGTGGGTCCTCTGTTACGGGCTCGGATGATTCTTCGGGGGAGAGTGAGTCGAGTTATAGTTCATCGACTGATTCTGAGGAGGAGAGGAGGAGAAAGAAGAAGAGCAAAAAGAAGAAACAGAGGAAGAGAAGGCATAGGAAGTATAGTTCTTCATCTGAGTCTTCTGATTCGGAATCTGATTCGGAGTCGGACTCCGAGAGAAAAAGGAGAAAGGGTAAAAGCAAGAGGCACAACAGGAAGCACTGAGGCAGGTTAGAATTTTGAGAGTTGTTGGTAAGTGCAGAGACATTTTCGGAATATGGTTCTTGTGATGATTGTAGGAGAGACGTTATGTTAGTATGTTGGTCTTGTGTTCTATTTTATCTTCTATTTCAATTTCGAAACCGTGAAATTTGTTGAAACAAGTGTGACCACATTTGAGGAACAAGCTTGATTTGATGCTTCTTGTTGAGTAGTATTTTGTGAACAAAATATGAATACATTACGGGTAATTTTGTTTACTTGCAAGATCAGTCCCCAGTCGCCATTAGTACAATAGGTTCTACCTACCCATGGAAAATTAAAAGACCCCTGGAAGAAGGGGTCATTATTTAGCAATTGCATTTATGTTCATGATAGCATGTTAGGAAGCCGAACCCTGTTCCACTAAATATATATTTGTTAGATTTGTGCACGAAAGATCTAGTCTACACAAGAATTTTCATTTGTTAACATTTCCAGTCTTGACGTTTGTTGTATTAATTAGTGATCGCATGGAAGTCGTATTAAATCAACGTGTAACTGCCTTTGATCTGTCTTAGGATCGAGCGGCAATCTCGAGTTTCTTTCGAGGTGCTAAGAATAGTGTAGAGGAGAGATCATGAAGGGATAGTCAGCTTTATGTTGGAATTAGCTAATTAAGTAAATAATTTAAAAAATACTGAATATTGATGTTGAACAACTCGTGAAAAGATGGATGTTTCATTCGGATCATGGTAGTTAGTATCGCACGATTCGCGATACGATACGTGCGATACGATTCGATACGAGAGCAAAACGATACGCGATACGATACACGGTTTGATAACCATGATTCGGATTATGACAAGTTTTCGAAAATTTTAGATAGGACCGGAGATTTTAAAAAATAAGTTTTTAAGTCGAATTTAAGTTAATTTAATAATAATTGAAGTTGGAAATATTCAAATAGAATTGTTCCTAGTCCAAAGTTTATTCAATTTCATTGTGAGAAAGCCCAATAAAGGTCCTAGATCGAAGCCCATATAGATTTATTCCCAGCCCATAAGCGGATCTCAATAAAACAAAAAGCTCCAGTTATAACTTATATCAAGTCCAGCAATTCAAAGCAACTCTTACTAGCAGCTCAGAATAATGTTTGGAGGGAATTTTCCACAAAAAGCAAGAGCAATTAAGTAAGTTAAGCCTTGAAGTCAAATTTCTCTACATTTTTCCACCTATGAGTACCATGAAATTTTGCAGCGAATGGTTTGTATTTTCCCCTTTTTTTCCGGAAATTCTTGCGACTAATAGCTTTTTGTACTTTATCCAGCAATAATATTTTGTACCCGAAGGAAGATAAAGACCAGAAGATCTTGCTCTATGCTTGCCGCAGTTGTGATCATCAGGTTTGATTTGGATTTGTGTAGGGCTTATGGTTTATTAATTCTGAACAAGTTGTCAGTATTATTTCATGTTTTTGAGCTTTTGGGTTTTGTATTGGAGTATGTTGTTCGACTTTATGATATCTCAATGATATTTAAACACATATACACACTTTTAATTATATAGCATATAGATCATCATACCTCCAGTCATTGATGTTTGAAAGAATTTGGTTGCTTATATTCTTGCAACCTCCTTAGATTGTGTATTTTTGTGAGTGCTGTTGCGCAGTAGGTACCTTATACCTTGGCATCCCTTCATATTATGTCCTCCTATCAAAGACATTAAGTGTGAGATGTGTAGAGTCATTTGACTCATTCTAATAATGACTTTCCATAAACCACAGGTTAATGGGGTAATAATCATAGGGGGATCAAGGACCACATAAAGTTTTGATAAAAACTTACATATGTACATGTTCAGTCAATGATAAATTCACTGACTTTAAGGCCTGGAGATGTTTAAGTCTATGATTCTTAAGATTTAAAACATGGGATTGGAATCCTCTCTTTTTTTTTTTTAATTTATTTTCCAAAGGGTTCCCTTACGAGGCGTGTTGGGCACATTAAGTCAAAACCTTCCCAAACAGGATTCGAACTACTTTGTAGTGACTAGTCCTTTCCACAGTCAATAAGTTCATGGTCTTTGGAAAATTCAAATACTAAATTTTGGAATAGTTTATGTATATGAAGCATGCATCATATATTATAAAAATGGTCTACTATTCTTCTAATTTTTATGAAGTACTGTTTCTTTCAATTATTAGAAGCTTTTCTTCCGAAAGCTGATTTTGATTTAAATATTCATCAGTTTAATTTTTCACCATTTTCTGACCTCAAGGATCCACTTTACCATGAGGATAAACTCATACATTGTGGGAAAACTTGCAGGAGGTTGCTGATAATAGTTGTGTGAATACAAATGAGATACACCATTCTGTAGGGGAACGCACCCAAGTCTTGCAAGATGTAGCTGCAGATCCGACACTTCCATGCACAAAATCAGTGCGTTGTTCCAATTGTGGTCATGGAGAAGCTGTTTTCTTTCAGGTATATTTTACTGGCATCATATATCTTCATGCACCACACCTTTGTAATATATGCTGCATAAATCTACCTTGCTATAATGATTAGGTTGCTGGCTGGTTCTATACTACTATTACACTGTGCAGCCGGGGTCCTTGTTAGTTTTACATGGTACTTCAAGTTGGTTTCTGGAACAACAGGACTATTGTTTTCCTAAGCAAAAGAAAAAGAGTGCTTATACTGGAGTGACAATTTTCCATTCAAATTCATGATGTTTTGGTTAGTTTAAAATCTTTTTGGTGCATACATATTAGTAGGGCTCTCAATGAGACACTAATCACTTGGTAACCTCATTGTGTTAGAAGGCTTTATGGTTCACCTTTGATTCCTCCTCGATAACCATGACTATATGCCCTTTGGACATAATACGCCAAACCAAAGTATCTCAATTCAAAAAATGGAGAGAGAGCTCAGCTCTTGATGCATGTGAAAAAATTCCCACTGCTCGAGACTTTTACTTTGAACAAACTTCTGTTCACTTCCTAAGAAGCAAAGACATCCTCAAGAAATTATGCATCTGCATGTCACTGAGACTCATTGTAAAAAAACTCAGATCAGACACTCTTTTTAACCATGTTAGAAGATATACTAGTAAAATTTCACAAAATTGTACTCTTCTTGCCCTTATGTTTAAGCCCCCATCTTTCCAAAAGAAACAAATTGAAGTTAATGTTTGGTAATTACATATATGATGCAAAGAAATTGCTTTGTTTGGATGTTCTTTAGTGTTACAATAGATAAGAGAAGCAGGTTTATAGCTGGGCATAAGTTTTCCACATTTCCATATATCAACCTAAAATCTGAAGTTGGAAATGAGCTTTTAGATAGTTTTACAAGGCCACATTTAGTAATCTACTTGAATCGTGTAGGCTACTGCTAGGGGAGAAGAAGGAATGACTTTGTTCTTTGTTTGCTGCAATCCAAATTGTGGTTTTCGCTGGAGGGATTGAAAATTTAGCAGTTTTCATGCAACTGGATGAAGAAGCTGACTGTTGACTTTGTTAACTGTTTCTTTGAATTTTTTAGTGGGGTGGGAGATCATGATCATTAATGCAGATGTGAGATATATCTTAATTTAATTGAATGGTTTATATAACAGACCCCCATTTCAACTTGGAACTGCTGATATCTAATTGTGTTATTTTCATTGACTTGAATTTATTGTTCTAATTTCCCCTTATTTTACTGTATTATATTACTAAATTATTGGTTTTCCATTAACTGTCACCCCCTCTTTGTCTCACCAACCAACCCACCCACCCATGGTCCCAAAAGCAATAATCCTGTGTCCATATACTTGATCATTGTGCTAGTCAACTTCATAACCATGACTTTAGTTATTGTAGTCTTTTTGCAAGAGATATAAAATTATAAACTTTGACTTATATGATTTACAATCTATCTCTTATTTCCTTATAAATGTTGAATCAAAATTACTGAGGGTAAGTCTTAATATTTATCGGGTCATGTAAAAGTATATTTAAGATACAACTCTAAATTCAAAATGTCGAACTAACAACAATTTACTTTCCTGTGATTTACGTAATATTAAATTTACTTTAATGTGATTTGAAAAAGAGAAATTTATCCTCTATAAAATCTTCACAGTTTTTTTTTTTTGCAATCACATAGAATAGATTAATCATTATGATCAAAGGGAGGTAAATTGACAATAACCCTCAAAATATCAACCTAGTTCCTATGTAAATATGATTATTTTTTCATCCAACCAACTAGGCTCGGCCTGTTTTTGGCCCAAGAACAACCTTTTTCTTTTCCTTTCGGATTAAAATCCACAGTCCTAGCTAAATATTGAAGCAATGGACTTGTGGTTGAAGATGGGAGCAGCCCATGGAGGGGTGAGGACGCCCAAAGCATAAGAAATAACGAAGACAAAATGAAACAAGACAAAAATTAGTAGTTAGTATTACTATTATTATTACTTATATTCTTTGGCATTAGTGATGGAGCCAAAGTAGCCAACTATTTTCTTTATTCTCAAAAGAAGTAAATTTGGCATTATATGGAGCCAACTATTTTGTTTATTCTCTTATTTATACGTGGATAATTTTGTCAATTTATTTGTGTCTCAAATCCGAGTTTGACGAGTGTACTAATTAAATTATTTCATGAAATAAACTATTTACTTAATTAATAATAAGTTAATTACACAATCTTATTTGATATGTTAATTTATACTTACCGATATCAAACCCAAGAATTTGTTTGAATTATCAGCATAAGTATCATGTGAACCCATAATATTTTCAAAGTCAATTTAGTACACACTTATAAGATGATTTATTGATGTGAGGTCTTTTTTTAATAATTAATATGTCAAAAGAAATCATTTAACGTATCTCTCAAACGACAAATGTAATTGCGAAGCCGGAAAAGGAAATATTATAAAAAGTCAGACAAAGACAAGTCAAATTGAACTTTCTTCCTTAGCCTTTAGCATGTTTTTAAAGGCCAGAAGCACCACTGATCATTCATCCTCCTCACCAAAGCTTTAAAAAAATGGAATCTTTCAAGCTTCTCATCCTCCTCCTCCTCCTCGCCGTCCTCCGCCACTCCACCGCCACCACAACCTACCCTAAAGAAGCCCTTCCTACAAAATCAGGCTACTTGACAGTCAACTCCACCACTGGCTCAGCCATTTTCTACACATTCTATGAATCCCAAAACTCCAAAACAAGCAAATCACTTTCCCAAACTCCAATCCTCATTTGGCTTCAAGGTGGTCCGGGTTGCTCATCCATGTTAGCCAATTTATTCGAACTTGGCCCATATCTTGTGAATCAAAAACTCTCACTTGACCCAAATCCAGGTTCTTGGAACAGAATCTTTGGTCTTCTATTTCTAGATAATCCTATAGGAACAGGATTTAGTATTGCTTCTTCACCTCAAGAAATCCCAAGAAACCAATTTGATGTTGCTAAGCATCTTTTCATAGCAATCAACAAGTTTATTTCTTTGGATAAATCTTTCAAAACAAGGCCAATTTACATTACGGGCGAGAGTTATGCCGGTAAGTATCTTCCATCACTTGGGTATTACATTTTGAAAAAAAATGCCCTTTTGCCTAAAGAAAAGAGAGTGAATTTAGCTGGTGTAGCAATTGGAAACGGATTGACAGATCCAGAAATCCAAGTTCAAACTCATGCTTCAAATGCATTTAATTTGGGTCTAATCAATGAAAAACAAATGACCCTTTTGGAGAAAATTCAAGATGAGGCTGTTGGATTTGTTAAAAGTGGTAATTGGAATGAGGCAACAAATACAAGAACCAGAGTATTGGGTACATTAACAAATATGACTGGTTTAGCCACTTTGTACGATTTTCGGAGGCTAACCCCTTACCCTAATCGCGTAGTGGTTGAGTTTCTGAACAATTTGGAGGTTAAAAAAGCTTTGGGAGTGAATGAATCATTGGTTTTCGAGCTATGTAGTGCTACGGTTGGGGACGCTTTACACGACGACGTGATGAAAAGTGTGAGGTATATGGTTGAGTTTTTGGTTAAGAATACTAGAGTTTTGTTGTATCAAGGGCAATGTGATTTGAGAGATGGGGTGTTTTCGACTTTGGCTTGGGTGAAGAAGATGAAATGGGAAGGGATTGAAGAGTTTTTGGGCGCTGAGAGAAACATTTGGAGAGTGGATGGGAACTTGGCTGGTTATGTGCAGAAATGGGAGAGGTTGAGCCATGCTGTGGTTTTGAATGCAGGGCATCTTGTGCCTACTGATCAATCTTTGAATTCTCAGATATTGATTGAAGATTGGGTTCTGGAAAAGGGATTGTTTGTAGCAGAGAAGAGTGAAGAGGTGAGTAGTAAATTTAGAGGTGCACTTTGAGCTTTGTTGTTGTTTTAGTGCTGATTTGTTGTTGTAATAATGTTATTAAGTTGCATTTGTAATTTTAGAATAACTCTTGGGTCATAATAATTGTGGCCATACCATTCAGAAATAAAAAGTGGTTTTATTTTGCATAGAAGATCTACATTTTTCATTTAAACTAGTTTTGGAATAGGAATCAAACAGTTGGGCGGCATTTTTTGGTTTTCCAAGGGTTTTAATCCCTTTCGAGGCGCGTCGGGCACATAAAGTGGGAACCTCTCCCGATAGGGATTCGAACCTGAGTCCGCTACTTTGTAGTGACTAGTCCCTTCCACTAGACCAATCACCTGTTGGTGATTGGTCGACAATTATGTATAGGTTTTGGTTCTCTCTCATACAAAGATGGAAAAAAGTCAAAACTAACATGTATCAAGTTTTGACATTGAAACAACCCATATTCAGTCCCAACCATTTCTAACTCAAACTCCTTATTCTCGGGAATAATTGATTTGATATCTACGATTTATGTCTCTTCATAAAACACTTACATTCAAATTCAATTAAGCTCATGAATCAAATTCTCTTACCGCTAATATTTTAAGTTCAAACCACTCAAAAATTAAACTAAAACACAGAGTATTTTTTGAAATCTAAACAAAGTGAATTGAATCTAAACTGTGGTAGACCAGTACTACCACAGTTAAAATCATTTAAATTTAATATAATTTTTTCAATTATGTAATTCAGTAAACGAGGAAAAAAGATAGTTGGTGTAGCCATCAAAATAAATAATTTTATGATACACTAGCCTCTAAATTGAATAAAAAGTGGTAATTAAGATGATGTCTACATTGTATGCTATGACAAAAATGAATATATTGCATATTTTACTTGTCGAAGCTGCACAAAATAATTTCTCACTTAATGAGATTCTTAATTAAGAAAAAAGTAGAGTAATAAAAAAAGAAAATATGTTGAATAAACATAGAATATCACTATTTTGGGACCCTACTATTTATTTATGGGGTAAAATGTCTTTTAAGAATGACACAAGAGTCGGTTTGTTAATAATAACGCGACGTAAATCACAGAATAATATTTGCATAACCTCAAATAAAAAATGGATAGAAGCTTGGTAAAATATATACAGTAATATTCTTATATAATATTACCTGAACCCCTAAGCTATTTTTCTCTAACAGAATTCGATTCTACAAAACTCAGAAGAAATCAGCTCTCAATTACCGAAATCCCCAAAAGAAGATGGAATCTTCTGTGATAACCCCAGAAGACGTTCTGGAGACTCTCATGAACGACGGCACAATCGACTCCATCCGATTGAAAATAATTAATCAGCTCAAAGCCAATGTGAGATTTTTTTTTTTTTTGTGTGTGTGTGTGTGTGTGTGTGTTTTGCTCTATGTTTCTATACTTTTATTGTCTCTAATTTTGTTTCTAATTCGAGGATTTTTTTTTAAAATTATTTGTGATGCTTTAAATTTCTGCCCTATTTTTCTTCAGTGAACAGGGTTATATCTACCGATTTCATGGTATTAGTTGTCCTCCTAGAAGGAAAAAAATTGTTTGAAGGGTGATTTTTTTTCTTTGTTTTCTTCTGTATATTTTTCTGCTTTTTGTTATCTTAAATTTGCACTTTTGTAGAATTTGAGTTAGGAAGAGGGTTTTGCAATAAAGGAAGTAGTGAAATAAAGTTGCATACTTGAGCAGCGAGTATCCGTACAGAATTAGCTTCTAATAGCAATAGTGGGATTTCTCCTACTCTAATTTGAGCTTCGGGTTTAATGGAAAAGTAGGCATAAGGCATAATTAAGAACCTTTTCACGTCTGGTTTTATATAGAAGCACAAAGGGAAAGCTATGTATGGCAGTGACATACTTGCCATTTTATGCTATAGTTTTTCGATTCACAAATACTAAAGAGGCTAAGAGCTGAACTTTATGTTGTTACTTACCCCCAATCCCTTAACTATATAATTTAAACTCACATTGAGTATTAAAGCTCATCGTATTGTAGTATGACCATTAACAAAATCTTGTTTATTTTGAATTTTTTTCTCAGTTTCTAAAACTTCTTTTGTAGTTTATCTTTTGATGTTCATGGTTTTCTAAAGCAAAAAACAATTGACTTATATTTTGCAGGAGGAGCTTAAGAGTAACACAATAAAAATGGTGGAGCAGAGTAAGGTTCTCAGTACTCCTGGAGCTGAAAAACAGACCAAGCGAGAGTTGTTTGATGCTCTCCGGCAAGAGCTTGAGTAAGTGATTGTTACATTTAGTCATTCTTATAGGATTATGCTTATTCTAAGAGTGACTACTTTAGTATACTAATTGTTGTACTAAGTGTCCATGGTGTAGTTTTGGTATTGTTGTACCACTAGGCATAGTTATCTCCTCGTTGCTTCAAAGTTCTTTTATGATAGGCTATGATGACTGCTAGGAATAATTGGTCAATGAAGGAAGATATTATCATTTTCTGTCTGACATGAACACTTTTGTTCCCATAATTTACAGAACTGCACTTTTGGTCCCAACTTTTTAAAATAGTCTGCGCCCTTGGTCCCACTGAATGGTCGTGTTTTGCTCTTTTGGTCCTATAGAACTGTCACAGCTTTACACTTTTGGTCATATACTGGATCCAGAGGGTGATAGAGCCAAAAGTAGAAAATAGTAAAAAGTTTGGATTAGAAGTGCGATTCTGTGAATGCTATACCGAAAGTGTTTAAGGTCATATGGGACAGAAAGTGCAATTTTACCGCCAATAAATTTACTGTTGGAATCAAAGACAGTAATCTTGTATTCAAACACTTCTTGGTGAGCTTGAATACGAGTTCAGTGACTTCCTACAATGTAATGAGTTTTACCATTGTCTTGGCTCACTCCTGCGGATTTGTTTGGTTTATCAAGTCCAGATTCATTACTTCTGTTTTTTAATTTAGTGTAAAATAAACATTCATATAACAAAACTAATGTGGTTGGGAAATATATGCAGAAGTCCTGTACTTGAAAAGGCTTCCAAATCAGTTTGGGAGTTAATTTTGGATCAAAATGGTTTAGGAAAGGAGATCAGTGAAACTGTTGAAAGAGTCTTTTGTCAACTAAGTGGCAGTGAACCTCCATTGTTTCCTTCGTCAAGCATTGAATCCCAGCCTCAAAAAGAAAAGGAGTCAGCTCCTTCCTCTTCATCCAAAAAACGAAGCTTTAATGACATGAGCAAGGAAAGAGTGGATGAAGTTGCAGAAGATTCAGCCACTTAATAGGTCATTACTACAAGTGAATCAGTGCATCACTGTGCTACACAAACTGGAGCTGTACGCTAAAGTAAGAAATGTCATGGCATGATTCTTTTAGAAGAGCAATTACTCGATAACGTCTGAGTTTCTATTTTAGTGTTGTGCTCTACATATATCCTAGTAAATATGTAACTCTTGTAACAGTGAATTTTTAGTATTTAAAGTTGTCTTTATGTCAGTGCTTGTTTTCAGTTGACTTTAAATTATTGAAGTTTTCCAAAATGATCTGATCTTCTTTCTTTCTTTCTTTTTTTTTTTTTGTGTGTGTGTATGTGTGTGTGTGTTGAATTATACCAAGAGCTTAGGTGCAGATGTCAGTTTACTTGGATCAAATGCTGCAAATTAGCGTTGTGCAACCTTCGCGTTGACCGACTCATGAAAGGTAAGTTCAAGAAGTAGAAGTTTAAGTGGAAAGAACACCAAGCAATGGACACGGTCCTCGGGTTGAATAGGCTGCTTGCAACCATCCAAGTGAGTCACCTCTCAATAGTCATCGTTCTTCCGTAGGTTGATGCTTTGTATCGCACTCTTTTGAATGGCGAGCAGTATTGGTTAGGTTAGGCAATCCGACAAGCCCTGTTATTGATCTACAACATTCTGGTCATGCGGCATCGGGTTCCATGACTGGAAGAGCAGGTAAGATGAGTGAGAAGCAGCCGTTCTACGGTGAGCCCCTCCTGTTGCAAGACTAAAGGTAAGGCTCTTTAAGTGTAAGGCAGTCATACGCTCTTGCTCTTACCAGGCCAATAGAATAATTTCTCCCTGCTAGTTCAGTGAGTAAGGGATAAAGTGAGATCGCTAGGGATGAGTTAGAAAATTTATTTACTAGTTTTGAATTCTCAGCCATGCATTTCTAGTCTTTCTAGAATCCTGTGAGGAAGCCTTAGCTCTTAGCCAGTGCAGTTAGCAAGCTTTCCTATTTGTATCACAGACTTTGTAAACTACATTTGTGAGTTGTGACGGTGTAAATTGGGCTTTTGGTGCGGCTTTAAGACAGTAGAGCCTTTTTCAGTAGCTTGCTGTTTTTTGGGATAATAATTAAAGCTTCATTGCATCACTTTAGACTTTCGCACATTTTCTTTTACTATAACAGAAGGATTGATGGATTTGAGCTATGGGGTTTTTGGATCATTTTGATTTTGATTTGAGATGGATATCAAATCTTTGGCAAATTAAGTTTGAACAACAATTACCATCTTATGATTCTTGAGATTACTTCTAAGATATATGCATAAAAATCAAACTAGTTAGACTCATCTTGATTAAAGTTCTTTTGTGCTCAGTTTTTTTTTTAAAACAATTCAAATTCAAACACCATCATAAGTTCAATAAAAAGAACAGAAACTTACACAATGTATTATATTCAATCTCAGTTACTCACTTAAGTTCGTTTCCAACTCTATTTTAGTTGTAAGATTAAGAAGAATTGATGGTTGTTTATGAATTCATTGTTGAATAAGAATTAACCAACATAGGAAGTGCACAACATTGCTAAAACAAAAATTATGTCCAAACTTTACAAGCGCCAAATTGGAAGAAAGGCAAACACACTACTACACATACACAAAATTCTACACCAGTTAACACAAACTAACTACAAACAAACATATCCAAAAACCTTACACAACAACCGCATCTCAAACTTCACCTCGACTCATGTTCCAAAATTCAACTTCAGATTCAAGTACGCGTAACAAATTAACCTCAGCTTTGGCTAGAACATCATCGGATGCTTTCTTCAATTGACGATCAGCTATGCTTTGGAGGGCATGGCAATACTGACCAAAACTGGCATTGCCCCAGCGCTGGCAAGTCTCTTTTAGTTCATCTGGGATTTTAGAGCCATCTTCTAAGCAATGAGCAAAGCTTTCTTGGTAAACTGTCTCAATTGCCCAAAATGCTGTTATGGCCTGAGTGTAGTCCACATCTGGGCTCATTAAGCTTTCCAAAAATCTGTGACCAAAAACGGTAATATAGAATTACCTATTACATAGTTTAATGATCTTTTTATATTCATACTGGAAATTATAAAGCCTCAACTTCCGATTTGGACATGGAAGTCGTTTATTGGAATCCATATATGAATTCAGGTTAGTCAAATTTTCGTTTCTGGCCTTGTTTGGTAAAACCATTGTCCGTATCAAGTTCTTTTAGGTGTCCACTCCTTTATTTCTTTAACAATCTAGAAAAAAACTTGTGATCATCGATTATTCGGAAGGTTAACTTCTTTATGGGGAAAGAATAAAAAAGGCATTTTTAGCACAGTACAGGACATTCAACACATTTGGTTTCATGTTTTTACAAAATTCCACTTTTGTTCAAAATATTTAACATATTTTATACTTTTGGTCATACTTCCCATTTCAATCCAATTTGGGACCAAAGTGCAAATCGAAGACAACCCAATAGAACCAGAAGTGCAAAAACTGGACAGGTAAGGGGCGACTGGGTCAAAAGTGCATAACAACATCTACAAAAATGGGAGAAAATTGCAATTTTGTTAAGCGCATGACCACAAGCACTAGCCCAGTACCGAGGGACTAAAAATGCAATCTTGCCTTCTAATTATTGTTCTTCCATATTGTAAGCAAAAACAAGGAATTTTACTAAAAATTTCAGCTGTCTTCTATAAAGCCAAGCCAAGCCAAGCCAAGCCAAAGCTTTCTCTCTAGTGAAACTTAGTGATGCAAGTCTCTCGAATTTCAATCCAGATCAAGACAATCAAACATTAACCAACAAAATAGCCACTTTGAAACCTTCATTAAATCACAAGAAGAATGAGACTAAATAGAAACAACATAGTACCTGCAGTAATCGAGGTTCACCTTCTGAGACACAACACTGTTGAGAGCAACACTCCACTTAGTAGCTTCCTTTTTGAACCACTCAACCTCATCATTCAAAGCAGCAATGCCACCCAAAATCACATCTACATCAGAACTATCATCTGATTCCTTCCAGGCTTTCAGTAACACGCTTGCAACAAAAGGAACAAATGCTCTAACAAATATATAGTCTTGTCCCTGCATTTCATTTTAAATAAGAATCATCAATCATTCGGTTCAATGGTCAAATTGTCTATCCCATACGAACTTCTAAATACCAAGATATATATATCTGTGTAATTTGACCAATTTGTGCAATTTACCTTGTATTTGGAGAGGTATAATTAGACAAATGTAAGAAAAAATATATATAACAATAGAAGTGGCAAAAAGATCAGATGAAAGTTGGAAAACTAAAAAAAAAAAAACGTAAAGCATGGTTCTTCTTTTTTTTTTTTTTAAGAAATACTTGGGAAAAATATACTCGAGGCTCACCGAAATAAAAATATGAACTGTAAACTACGACAATCCGATTGTGCGAGATAACCAAAAGAATTGTTAAACGTAAATTATTAATATTATCAGTAAATACTAAATAGAGAACCTATGTAAAATCTCAAAAAAAAAAAAAAAAAAGTTAATTAATTAATTAATTTACCAGCCACCGCTTGAAGGCGGAGACATCGACGGAACCGTCACGGATACTTAGGATGAACGGGTGGCGCGTGGCTCCCACGTAGGTGATACGGTGCTTCTTCAGCCACGTAACCGTCATCCCTGTTCTGTCATTTGCCTCCATTTTTGCTCTGTTTTTTTCTTAAATAAGCTCTGCGGTGATGTTCAGTGAGATTTCTAAACGACGAGTTTATTATATAAGAGAGTAGAGAACAACTGGATTAGAGTACTGTAGAAAAGAAAAAGGGTCAAGAGGTGATTTCCCCTCTTTTGCCAATTCCCACGTAGAAACCTTGATTCCACGTGCTTTGCTGTACTTGTGGGAGTCTATGCCACATTGTCACTATCAAAAAATATTATTTTTTTGTGTCAAAAGTCACATATGGGGAAAAAAGAATTATTTTATTTTGTGTCAAAGTAACATGTGGGAAATTTTATCTCAGATCGGTTCGGCCAAAACACAACTATGTAAGTGCAATTCATTCGTTTTGGGAGTGAAAAAAACTTCTAGAAAATTTATCAATCACAAAGAAATGTTTGGCCAATCAGGTTTGGATGAGAATTTTTCATTACATATGATACGTTTGTTATTAACTTACTTGAATTCTTTTGTGTTGGTAGACTTAAATTTGAATGTTAATGGAGATACTACACTGGAGATAATCTATACTTTTTGCATTATTCGATTCGGACGGTATATATACAATCTAATAGATAAAAAAAAAGGAGGAATTTGACATAGGAAGGCTAGATCATGTCCAAACCGTGAACTATCAGTTAAGGTTTGAATCCAAAGTCCAAACCATTAAAATATCAATGAAATGGTTGTGTTAACTCCGCATACCCTAATTTCTAAATTAGATGCCTCAACTCAACCCAACCCAAGCCAACTCAATTTAATGGAACGGGTTCATGAAACTCAAGTCGTCGCAACTTGTGCAAAAAAGTTGTAGACAACCTGGATCTATGTGATCCAGGTCGTGGTTACCAGGTAATGGATGGGTTGGGCGGATGGGGTTTTTTTCTTTTAACTTTTACTAGGAAAGTGCACATATAATATTGTACGTGTCTAGTTAATTTAAATTGTCATAAAATAGAGCAAATTAACTCGTGTTTCACCAATTTAATTCATCAGTTTAATTTATTTTTCACCAATTTAACACGTTCTTTAGCTGATTTTATTCATTTAGTTTTTACCAGTTTAATATTTTATCCATTTATTTATTGATTATAACTTATTTTCATTGTTTTTATGATTTTGTCCTATTGTGTTTCCCATTTTAAATATCTTTCTACCAGTTTCACCTTATTTTGTCAGTTATATTAACCCGTTTTCATCAATTTTACACATTTTTTTAACAAATTTCACATGTTATTTTCATAAATTTCACCTGAATTTGCATTGATTTGACACGTTTTCACCGACTTTATAATTTTTCATCAATATCACTTGCTTTTTATTGATGTTGTCGTTTCACCAGTTCCATCATTTTTTCACAAATTTCACCCGAATTTCACATGTATTTATTGATTTCAGGAGCTCTTTTTTACCCGTTTCAACTCAAATGTTCACCAATCTTGCCAATGTTCACCAATTTCACCCGAATATTCATCGATTTCACACATTTTCAATGATTTCATAGATATTTTTTTCATAGATTTCACAATTTTCCACCAATTTCACCCGTTTTTCACGACAAGGATTCCATGAAAATTCGATGTTATGCATGTCTTGATATTATTGAAAATTCATTATATTTTTCTATTCTAACCAAAGTAAAATTACGTAATTAGCTAAGTCATAAGTAGTTTTTATTCTTTTATAGTAAGATGCGGTTCAATTTAATTTTTTTGGTAACATAGTGATATTTAAGAGAATTTCATTATAATTTTTTATATTTAGAGTGTTTATGACTTATGTTGTACTAAATCTTTAAATTAACATTTTCTTACTTAAATAAATAATAAATATTGATGCTAAAATATAATAAATTGTTATATATTTTTATGGTTCGTTTTATCTATTATAAGAGAAGAAGATCAAAATTATAAAAATTGAGAAAGAATTTATAAATTTTAGGAGGAGATAAATATAATAAGATTTTATGTCTAATTATATCTCTTCAATTACATTTACATATTTAGCATTGAATTAAGTATTATTTTATAATTTAAATAAGGGTATTTTAGACTGCACAAAAAAGTTAAGAAATATTCATGCTTTTATAATATTAATATAATATAATATTAATATTAATATTAATATTAATATAATATAATATAAAATATTAATATTAATATATATATATAATATAAATAATAATAGTAGAGATAGAGATACAGATACAGATAGAGATAGAGATTAGGTAGCGATTTGGGACAATTTTTTATCCAACAAACAATTTCGATCTTTTAACTTTTTAATGTTTGTAATTTTAGAACATTTAACTGGAACTTCAGTCCTATTAACTTTTTAGTACTTACAAACATTTGAGTAGATTCTGTAAGAAAGAGTGGCAGGCATGAAGATAAAAATCTAATGATATTTTTCCCAAGAACACAAGATGAATTAAGATTGATGTTTTAAATGGATACATTTTTTTTCTGCTAGTGAATAACTATTTCAATGAAACAAAAACAGTGAATACAGAAAGGCACATTCATCTTCTATAAAAAAAACAACTGTCAAATGATCACTCTCATCCTTTATAAATCACTATTTTTGGAACTTCCAAGCAGATAAAGATCTAAAAGAAGTTCCATTCCATCCAATAAGCATAGACTTCTCATTCATACCCAAAGTACAACATCTCCAACAATCCCATTCTTTAATCAACAAATTAGCTTGATAAATCGACATTTTGCTCAATTCCGTTTCCACGATACCAAATCTGCCAAAATATTCCCTCCAAAAATCAATCTTCAAAAATTGCTTAAAACTCGACTCATCCAAACTCATAACACAATTCTTGATTATCTCCTGAAAGTACAGTTGCTCGATTATTTTCCTACAAAGGTCGTTTCTTTCCACACAAGCCTCTTGGCTATCAAACATCACACTACAAAGAAATAGTGCTTCATAAAACCGGTCAGTAAAAGTCGATCCACTTACATTTGCTTCTATGTCATTCACAACCATAATATAAGGATTAAGGCACTTAATCTCTTTCACTAAAGATTCCAACTTTTCAGGACAAGATGATAAAGACATGAGACAAAGTTCAATGTAAACAACCACTACTTCATTAGCTTCTAAGTTGAACATATCTTTCTTAACTTCGCTCAATTCTGAGTGCAAGACTATGAATTTAAACTGTAAATTCATTGAATCTGCAAATGATGTAAGAAATTTACCCATTTCTTCAATCTTGTCTTTGGCCGTGCCGACTGCAGTGATCTTGAGCTGTTCCAGTCGGGATTTTTCACGATTAGCTAAAGCATGCATCATTACTATCCAATGTGATCCGAGTTTTATTCCAAGATCGATAAAATGAACTCTTTTAGCTGATTCTACACTGTCTAAAATCGTTTGAATTCCAGTGAAATGTGTGATTTGACTGAAGGGGAGTTTCTGTTCGCATGCTCTAATAGCTGCTCTTAGATTCATTACTGCTTCATCAACATCTATATGTACTACTTCTCTTTCCAAATCTATAATCCCTTTTGCCAAATCTATTCTTTCTCTTAAATCCGAGGCAAAATACGCGACAACTCTCTCAATAGGGTGACCTGGATTTGAAGCTGACAGAATTAGAGAGAGTGAAGTTTCAGCTTCGATGTACTTTTGGCGGGAAAAGTCTTCAGCAGCATTAAGGAGACACAAGACGAGTTTCAATTGCTTTGCATTCTCCTCATGAGCAATAGAAAGGGTGCAAATACCATTGTATCCTTTTTGAGAGTTAGACTGGAGTTGCTTCATTCTTGCTATTTTTATGATGCTTTCAGCTGATAATACTTGAGAAGTCGAACTATCGCCTTTTGTTTCTGAACAACTCCCAATTTTTTCTGCATCAAAACCGCTTCTCAAACGTTTCAGTTGGTTCCTATACTTGTTTAGAATTCCAAATGGTACCTCGAAATTACATGGAACTTCCTTTTTAGCTTCAATATGATAAGAGACAGTAAGTGGAGGCTCATCTTTCTCAATAGCTTCTGCTGAGTTTGTTGCCATATTTCAGGTCTATTCTCCCTGTCTCCTGAATTTCTATAATTACTTTTACAAGTAATTTTCAATATAAACTAAGGCGAAATATGTTAAGACAGAGCAAAAACTAGTAGCGTTATCTGGAAACTAACGAAAAGCAAAAAAAGAACAAAACAAACCTTACTCTTTTGTAGCTTTCATTTGGAGCCTGTATCCTTTTATAAATAAAGCAGACTCTGAAAGCAACGAAATTTCTCCTAGGATGCTTTCCTCCAGAATCAACTTAACAGCCGCCTTATTATAGAAGAATGCATATGATTCCAAATATATACAGCCACCAAAAATATTTTATCAATTCAAACTCTATGGAAAGACAACCAACCGATTTATTCCAAACAGATATATTTATCTGTATGTGGAGATGGAACTTTTGTAAGACAGCAAGTAAATAGGAGAATTCAAAACTTATGTTATTGGTATTCCAGTGCAATGACAAATTACATATACTAAAAGTAGCCATATGAGTTCTTTCGAGAGAATACAACACGAAACTTCATACGACCTCATGCAAGGATTATTTATGAACTCTCGTAGAAAGCTAAAATAGCACACCAATATAAGGAGCTTTTTACCATAAGTATATACAGTACAGGATAAATGAGAGAGCATTAAAAGGACATTAAATCTGTACTTTTAACTTTCCATGCAGAAAATGAACTAAGTGGCGTTCCCTTCCAACCAATACTTAAGCATTTACCATTCCTGTCCAATGTGCAAGAGCTCCCACAAGGAGACCTTTGAAGCACCAAATTTGCATGACATAAAGACGACATACTCAGTTCTATCTCCACAAATCCACAACATACCAAAAATGCCCTCCACACATAAAGACGATATACTCAGTGAGATTCCTACAGTGAGAAATGATGTTAGAACCACGAATTTGAGCTCCGGAGAGGAGGGGAACAATGATTTTAGATAGTAGAAAAGGGCCAAGAGGTGATTAATTATCCCTCTTTTACCGATTCACATGCGTTTAAATTGGAAGAGATCTTAATTATCAAAAAAAAAAAAAAAAAGACCTTCTCTTGACGCCACGTGCTTGGCTGTACTTGTGGGAGAATGGGAGTCTATGCCCACAAAAAAATTATTTTGTGTCAAAGTTACATATGATATGATGGAGCTTGTTATTAATTGGTGATAGATCTATTGGAAAATTAATTCATGGCTAATGAAAAGTTTGATTTGTTGTTAAAAGAGATTCTTATATTATATATTCGAGACGTCTCAGAAAGTTCAAACTCAATAGGAAACTCAAACCAAATTTAGGTAACGCGTTGTACCTTCAATCGTTTTATACTGAGATGATCACCTTCTATCTCGAGAAACATTACACTTGTCAACAATCACTTTGTTCCCGGAGAGTAATTACAGCATCCTTTGTTTTTGCGCCAGCTACAAGCAATCGCCTTTTCACATCCATCTGCTGCCTTCTAAGTACTAAACTGCACGGATACTCGCGGCCCCAACTTAGGAAATGAACTCTCTTTTCATTTTGCAGTAATGTTTTTGGAGTATCAAATTCTTCCACAACCTGAGAACAAGGACATAATCAATTGGATGAGTTATTTGTATACCTACCCTCTTATGTTCATTGGGGAACACTCCCTTATATTAATTATTTGTAAATGTGCTCTCTCTAAAGCCTCCCACAGGTCAACATCATTGTGTTCATTGAATTATTAATGGATCCAGTTTAAACCTGTCAATTCCTGGCCAAAGTACGAAATAAAGAGTACAAAAAGATCAGGTTGAGCACATAATCATACCAATTTTAAAAAAACTACTCTGTCTCTAAACTAATAGCAAGCCAGCGGTTAACAAGAGAGAATCTGATATTAGTGTCCATTGATGTTGGCCATTTGATAGTATGCTTGAACAGAATGCACCAAAAAGAAGCAAGTCTGTCTTAAAATCATTTTATACTGATAGATGCTACAGTCTACAGAAATATAAAACTACCGAAGTAATAACAAGCAATTGTCATCTGTAAGTTGCTTATAATCTATATTTAAAAATATAATATTTAATCTGTTTAAATTTTGTGCACATGTAAGAGCAATCCCCAAGAAACACTGCTTTCTAATATACCGAAGAAGTCAACTTGTGAATTCTTCCTATTCAATCAAAGAACAAAGACTAAACATATTGCAAGAGTTCTTTATTAATTTCATTAATCTCATCAAACATTATCAGAGATCTACAACTAACTGCATCTTCTTTTTTTCTTTTTCCCCTAAAATCAAACATACATAACAAATACACACCATTCCATTTCTGCCTTCCAAGAAGTAAATAAACTCAAATTTTTAACCTCAATAAGAAGCCAAGAGAACAAAAGATACCATCTAAAAATTCATGAAAACCAACAACAAAAGTTATAAACTACTGAACTAATAATGGATATAAACTAATACAGACAGTACTGTTCACAGGCTACATGTGGCTGGCAGAGAGAATTATTAAAAAATATTAATAATCTACACGCAAGTTGTCTGTAGTATTAATTAAGCATTCCAACTTGCTTATAATCTAGATCTGTAAATCATACATAAGTCAACTTGTTGATCATCCATTCATCCTATTCAATCAAAGCACAAACAGTAAACATATTGCAATACTTCTTTCTTTCTTCCCACTGTGATTGACCAAAAGATACCAAAATGGCAGCTGCATATGCAGGTCTTGTTTCTCTGATGCACATAATGGATCAGATCCGGCAATATGCTTGCCATTCATTTTCACTTAACAAAGAACAAATTGAATCTCTTCAAGAAAGGGTCACATTCTTGTTAGATTTTCTAGAAGGCTATTCCCATGGAGACAACAAAGAAGTTGAAGCTTTGGAGAGTCAAATCACAGATGCAACTCATACAGCAGAAGATATAATTGAATCCAGAGTCGTGGATTATATTCATGATAATCGATCCACAAATTTTGACGAAACGAGGTCCAATCCCTTCTGTCAACGACTGCAAGAAGCGATAGAAGTCATGGATTTGATGAAAAAAGAGGCGATGAAGATTAAAGAGGAAGGGGAGGTTAAAGTTCAACTACCTAGAAATTCAAAACCTTCTAGTTCTTCAAGCTCTTTACGTGCTGGCAAAAACACAATGGTGGGATTTGATGAAGTCTTGAATCAGATCATGGAAAGACTCACCGGACAACAATCTGATTGCCAAATCATCCCAATTTCCGGAATGGGGGGTATTGGTAAGACCACACTTACTAGAAATGTTTATGAAAATCATTATATTGTGAGACATTTTGACATCCGTGCTTGGGTTACAATATCCCAAGAATATGAAATAAAAGAAATTCTTACGAACCTTTTATGTGAATTTGGAGTTCTTAGTAAAGAAACAGCACAAGGGATGAATGAGAGCAAATTAGGAGAAAAATTACATAAATATTTATTTGGTAGGAAATATTTGATTGTAATGGATGATATGTGGAGTATCGATGTTTGGGAAAAGGTCAGGTTGTTCTTTCCGGATAATGGCAACGGAAGTGGAATCATGATAACGACTAGATTATCAAAGATGGCTAGTCATTTGGGATCTCGTGGCCTTGAGGTGGATTTTCTAGACGAAGATCAAAGTTGGAACCTACTTTGCAAAAAGGTGTTTGGCCAAGAAAAATGTTCAATTGAACTCGAGGAAATTGGGAAGAAGATTGCCAAAAATTGTAAAGGACTTCCTTTGTCAATAGTGGTAATCGGGGGACTCCTTGCAAAGTCCAACATGACAATAGAATATTGGGATCATGTTGCAAAAGAAGTAAGCTCCATTGTAAGTCTAGCGGATGATGAACATTACTCGAAAGTATTATCAGTGAGTTATAAACACTTGCCTGTTCATCTAAAACCATGTTTCCTCTACATGGGAGTTTTTCCCGAAGACCATGAGATCCATGTATCCCGGCTCATCAAACTATGGGTTGCTGAGGGATTTCTAAAACCAAATAAAGCCAAAAGCTTTGAAGAGATTGCAGAGGAGTACTTGACCGAACTTATTGACAGAAATCTCATTATGGCTCACAAGCAAGGGTCTAGAGGGAATTTGAAGACCTGCAAAGTTCATGATCTTTTGGGAGACCTATGCTTAAGGGAAGCTCAAAAAGAAAAGTTTTTTTGTGTCATAGGGCCAAGAAGTGTTGACATTTCACAAGACTTACATGGCCAACGTCATATTGTTATTCAACCAAGCATAAAAGAGCAAAAAAACACCTCTAATTTGAATAACCTGGACGAATCACCAGTGTCTCTTGCCCGCTCAATCACATATAATACTGGCTGGGGTGAACCCTTACTTGGTTGTAGATTGCTAAGGGTATTGAGTAGGCCTCATCATAGTTTACTCGAAATTGCTTTTGATCTAGTGAACTTAAGGTACCTTTCTTTTGAAACGGGTTGGAGATCTAGTTTTGAGTTTCCATATTCAATAAATCTACTATGGAACCTACAGACCTTAATTATTAGAGGAACTAAGAAAGGAACTACTGCACCACCTGAAATTTGGGAAATGAAACAACTTAGGCATCTCGACTTTGGAGAAGTTTGTCTGCCTAATCCTCCTCCAATTGCTTCAAAAGAAGACTCTAATTTGAAAAACCTACAGACTCTCTCAGAAGCATATAACCTATTATGTAGTGAAGAGGTCCTCGAGAGAATCCCCAATATCAAGAAACTAAAAATTGTTTATGAGGATATATCGGGGGATTTTAATAAAGGGATAGAGTATAATCTCAGCAATATTCACCAGTTACATAAAATCGAATCACTAGCTTTACGATTTGGCGAATTTCCAAACAGAACTCGTCTGCTGACAACCCTTATCTTTCCGCATTCACTCAAGAAGTTGATTTTATGCAGGAGCTGCATACCTTGGAAACGTATGAAGATAATAGGTTCGTTGCCCAATCTGGAAGTGCTCAAATTAAGATCCCATGCCTTTATAGGACAAGAATGGAACCCAATTGAGGGGCAATTCCTTTCCCTGAAATTCTTGCTGATTGATTGGTGTCCTGGACTAAAGTTCTGGACTGCAGATAGCATCCATTTCCCAAGCCTTGAGCAACTTTTTATCTATGACGTGATAAGTTTGGAGAAGATCCCGTTGGGTATAGGAGAAATACCAACTCTTCGATCAATTCAACTGAAATATTGCAGCGATTCGGCTGTCGCTTCTGCAAAGGATATACTAGATGAGCAAGAGAGCTTCGGCAATGATGGCATTCAAGTTCAAGTTTGGCTCGCGCAGGGTTCACAATTATTAGAGAATTTGGAAGCAAGTGATAATTTCAAGTTCATTGTCGGTGAGAGGTATGAAATGAACTGAACCTACTTCAATCTATTCCTTTTCAAGAATTATTAACATAACAAAAAAAAGTTTTCATTCTAATTATTCTACTGTTTTGTTATTTTCGTTAGTTAAATAAAGGGACCAAGTGTGCATGAAAGTTTGCTAAGGACCCTTTTTTCTACTTCAATCTTTTCATAAATGATCATTGTGTTCAACAATGAATATAAAGATGACATACTCGAATTAAGATTATTATTATTATCAGTCAAAAAAGTAAAATATATGATTTTTTAAGCTTTAAAATTTAATCTTATTCATTGTTATATATCTTTCTCTTATATTAGGGAAAGGTTATTGAATTCACTTGGGGATTTGAGAACACTGGGAATCTGTAATCATGATTCGTCGAGATTGAAGCGCAACTCAATAACAACATCCAGCTCATCTTCAGTTTCAAGGAGTTTTCAGTGAAGCACTATTGAAGAGATTGGAGAATTTGATATAAATCATCTCAGAACCAAAAACATTTTCAGGATTTGCTTGGTTGCTTTTTTTTTTTTTTTTTGTGGGTTCCAGGTTATGATTGTGTGTATTGAAGACTTTCTAAATTCTGTACGAATAAGTGAAACATGAATTTTAAGACCCATTTTGAGTTTATGAATTATGAGTGAAAGGTTGAATTATTTTTGTAACTTCATTAAATCAGGCAGGAGCATTTTGCCAAATAAATCCGACAGATAACGACTATCTGGACAAAGTTAAATATATAGTCCCAGACCAGTTCACCATCCATCTTCAATGTCATCGATCTGCCTCATGAAGCTTGCTCCGACCAAGTCTACTCATGACCGGGAAAACAAAAGCGTACATGTTAATAAACGATCAAATTTAAACAAAGTTTGATTAAAGCTCGTTTCGAGTTCAATCAAACCAAATTTATACAGAGAGAAGACCACCTTCTATCTCCAGAAACATTGCACTTATCAAGGTTCTCTTCAATTTCTTTGTTATAGCATCCTTTGTTTTTGCAAGGATTCTATCCTCATCTTCTATTTCTAACTGAATTTTGTGATGAAGTCAGACTTAAGGAAAGTAGTGCAAATTGTGCAGCAGCTACAAGCAAACGCCATTTCACATCCATCTGCTGCCCTCTAAGTTCTAAACTGCACATGCAGAATATTCGATATGATTAGATATCTTAATAAACCCGGTTTCTTGACGGTTTTAAGCTTTCTAACATATAAACTGACATGACACTCGTATACATCATTGTTGTGCATTTATTTTATATAGAAACATGTATAGAAGGGCAGACAAGTTAATCAATTATATCATTAAAGGGTAACAAGTGTAGGGGGAGTCGAGCGTGATATAAGTTGTAGCACAAGGAGTCAATCCTCGGATGAATGGAGTCACTAAGTAATTTTTTTTAAAAAGCCAAGAATTCACATCTTTAGCTTCCGGACCCGTACATACGAAATGCTACTTCAAATTTAAAAACATGGAATCGCTCCGTAAGAAACAAACAAATGGCTCTTACCTGACCAGCATCAAGCAGAAGAACTCCGTCACAGTCAATTATGGTATTATATCGATGAGCAATAACTAGCTAGCACCTGTGCGTGATTTACATTCTTCACGAATAGTCTTTGGAATGAGAGCATCAGTTTTGACATCAAGAACAAGGATTTTTTATCTACCAAGTAATGCTCGAGAGAGACTTGGTCCCACACCGAAACATCACACTACAAAGAAAAAGTGCTTCATAAAACCGGTCAATAAAAGTTGATCCACTACATTTGCTTCTATGTCATTCACAACCATAATAGAAGGGCTAAGGTTTTTAATCTCTTTTACTAAAGATTCCAACTTTTCAGGACAAGATGATAAAGTCATGAGACAGAATTCCAAATAAACAGCCACTACTTCATTAGCTTCTAAGTCGAACATATTTTTCTTCACTTTGATCAATTCTGAGTGCAAGACTTTGAATTTAAATGGTAAATTCATTGACTCTGCAAAGGATTTAAATAACTTACCCATTTCTTCAATCTTGTCTTTGGCTGTGCTGACTGCAGTGATCTTGAGCTGTTCCAGTCGGGATTTTCACGATTAGCTAACGCGTGCATCATTACTATCCAATGTGATCCGAGTTTTATTCCAATATCGATAAAATGAACCCTTTTAGCTGATGTTACACTGTCTAAATCGTTTGAATTCCAGTGAAATGTGTGATTTTGGCTGAAGGGGAGTTTATGGTCACATGCTCTAATAACTGCTTTTAGATTCACTACTACTCTTTCCAAATCTATAATCCTTTGCCAAATATATTCTTTTAAACCCGAAGAAAAATACGCAACAACTCTATCAATAAGGTGATCAGGATTTGAAGCTGACAGAATCGGAGAGAGTGAAGTTTCAGCTTCATAGTACTTTTGGTGGGAAAAGTCTTCAGCAGCAATAAGGAGACACAAGACAATTTTCAAATGCTTTGCATTCTCCTCATGAGCAATAGCAAGGGTGAAAAGACCATCGTCTCCCTTTTGAGAGTTAGACTGGAGTTGCTTCATTTTTGCTATTTTTTCTATGATTTCAGCTGATAATACTTGAGAAGTCGAACTATCGCCTTTTGTCTCTGAACAATTCTCAATTTTTTCTGCATCAGAACCGCTTCTCAAACGTTTCAGTTGGTTCCTATACTTGTTTAGAATTTCAAATGGTGCCTCGAAATTACATGGAACTTCTTTTTTAGCTTCAATACGATTGAGACAGTAAGTGGAGGCTCATCTTTCTCAATAGCTTCTGCTGAGTTTGTTGCCATATTTCAGGTCTATTCTCCCTGTCTCTTGAATTTCTATAATTACTTTTATGAGTAACTTTCAATATAAACTAAGGTGAAATATGTCAAGACAGAGCCAAAACAAGTAGCGTTATCTGGAAACTAACGAAAAGCAAAAAAGAACAAAACAAACCTTACTCTTTTGTAGCTTTCATTTGGAGCCGGTATCCTTTTATAAATAAAGCAGACTCTGAAAGCAATGAAATTTCTCCTAGGATGCTTTCCTCCAGAATCAACTTAACAACCGCCTTATTATAGAAGAATGCATATGATTCCAAATATATGCAGCCACCAAAAATATTTTATCAATTCAAACTCTATGGAAAGACATCCAACCGATTTATTCCAAACAGATATATTTATCTGTATGCGGAGATGGAACTTTTGTAAGACAGCAAGTAATAGGAGAATTCAAAACTTAAGTTATTGGTCTTCCAATGCACTGACAAATTACATATACTAAAAGTAGCCATATGACTTCTTTCGAGAGAATACAACATGAAACTTGGTACGACCTCGTGCAAGGATCATATATGAATTCTGCTAGAAAGCTAACATAGCACACCAATATAAGGAGCTTATTTATATACAGTACAGGATAAATCAGAGAGCATTAAAGGGACATTAAATCTGAACTTTTAACTTTCCATGCAGAAAGTGAAGTAAGTGGCGTTCCCTTCCAACCAATAGTTAAGCATTTACCATTCCTGTCCAACGTGCAGGAGCTCCCACAAGAAAACCTTTGAAGCACCAAATTTGCATGACACAAACACGACATACTCAGTTCTATCTCCACAAATCCAGAGTGTACCAAAAATGCCCTCCACACATTTATACTTACATGCCTTATCTCCCTTTCTTCTCCTTCAGCAGCCAAAACATTCCTTATGCACGAACTGAAACATGTCGATTCAGCTTCCCTTCTTATACTTTCATTGTTCTTCATACAATCTGCCAAGGAATCAAAAAAAGCGCCAAAGAAGAAAAGAGCTTCAACAAAACGCTCAACAAAAGTTGGAGAATTACAATTTGCCTCTATTTCAGTGATGACCATGACACAAGGATTAATATTTTTGATCTCTTTCATCATGTTTTCAAGCCTATCAGCTCTTCCAATATGTCTTGTAAGTGTGTATGCAGCATAGACAGCAACAGCTTCATCAGCATCGAATTTGAAGTGGTTTTCTTTTAGATCTAAAATATCTTCAACTATAACTATATCAAAATAAAACTTCAAGTTAAACGACTGAGCAAAGTTAATCAATCTTCTACCCGTCTCCTCTATCGCGGGCCTCGATTTAGTCCCTATGGCAGTGATCTTAAGGTGTTGAATATGATGTTCACATAGAGCTTGCATCAAGATTATGCAATGTATTCCACTTCTAATCTCAAAATCTATCAAATGGACTTTGCTCGCTTCTGCTACACGATCCACTATGGCTTGAATTCCCGCAAACTTGCCAATCTGAGAGAGAGGATGCTCTTTGTGAAATGCTATTAGCATATCATTTGGCCAGTTCAATTGCTCTAGAGGATCTAGAAGCGTCTTCCCCAAATCATTCACTATGATCCTTCCAGTTTCTTTATCAATCCTCTGGTAAAGAGCTTCAACAAAATAGAACGCTAGTCTCTGAATTGGATTTCCTGTAGGGGAACTCAATATATAACACTCGTGCAAGAGCTTTCTTGCCCGCTCATACTGCTTTTCGCCTACTTTTTCAGCAGAGGAGAGAAGAAACTGAATAAGCTGAATTCCATTAAGGTCTTCCTCAGGGAGGCCTATTATTGAATCAGGATAAGGATGACTAAGCGTGGAAAGTTCATTATTACTTTGGGATGTGGATTGGATGAATTTTTCTGCAGCCAATTCAATGATTGCTTCAGTCGAGGGTCTTGGGGCGCTACTATGAGATGATTGTGTATAGGAGTTCTTGGCATCGGACCTTAGACGTCTGATCCCATGTTCACGGAGGATGTGAAGTGATGCTGAAGGGAATGCATATGTAGTTTTTTCCTTGGGGGGTTCGTCAGGAATAATCTTCAAGATATCGTCATCACATGATTGAAAAGGTGGAGATACAACATCTAGATACAAATCATCCTTACCAAACTCAGCAAAATGATGTAATTGGTGAATTTGATGTTCGTGTAATTCAAGTTCTAGCTCAGCTGCATTATCCTGAACCTGAAGCGACCCTAAGCCAGAATCAAACAAGTCATAGTCTGAGACACCTTCAACTTTATGGAAGGTATTTTCTTCTGATGATTTCCTGCCTTCCACATGCCGAGTACTCTGTGACATACTACGAAAATATTCAGTAGGAAACATTTCATTAGCTTCTCAAATTAATTTGGAACAAATGAACTGGTAAATGATATTAATATTTACCGTGTTATCCGTAAGGACCATAAGATGGCAAAAGCTTGGAATATTATCCCAACAAAGTTCTTGTTGTTGGTGATTAATATTGATACCAAAAAGTTTGATATTTTCAATGCAGCCTGCTAAGATCGAGATTAAGATTGCCAACCCACATCAAATTATTGGATTTTTTAATGTTTTAAAATACTATCATTTTAGTAAACTTGTACCAAAAGTCCATAATCATGTAGTAGAATTTAGCAGTTAAGTACATTAAGTTACATTGCTGATAGTTATGTTCGTCTCATTTTTCCATTTTTCCAAACATTTGAGGAAAAATAAGTGATTCGTTATATACAAAATTAATATTAAAAGAATCCTAAGTATGTTTCCAGGTCTCATATCAGAAACTGAATGAAGCTGAAAAAAGCAAAACATAAACCATCGCTTAATACAATCAACAAATCCACTCATCATCACTTTTTTGAGGAGTTAATGGCAATTTACCCCCGTAATTTGCATAATGTTCAATTTACCGTTATTTTCATAGATATCAGGAATATATGAAATTACAAGCTAATGTTATTGTTCTTACAGTTAAATGTTTAAGCACAGATACTATGAGTAGCCATTCAAGTTCTTTGGAGAGAATACCACAAGAAACTAACAATTTCATGCAAGGTTTTGGAATGAAATCAGCTAGAAGGTAAGATAATGTACAAATACAGAGAAATCTTAGAACAAGTATATGCAGAATAGACGAGAAAGCATTAAAAGGGAAATTAATTAAATTAGAACATTTTCTAATTAATCTCATTGAAACTTCCATGCAGAAAGTGAACTAAGTGGCGTTCCCTTCCAACTAATAGTTAAGCATTTGCCATTCCTGTCCAGTGTGCAGGAGCTCCCACAAGAAAAACTTTGAAGCACCAAATTTGCATGACACAAAGATGTCGTACTCAGTTCTATCTCCACCAATCCATAGCATGCAAAAAAAGCCCTCCACACCCTTATACTCACGTATCTGATCTCCCTTTCCTCTCCTTCAGCTGCCAAAACATTTCTTATGAACAAACTGAAACATGTTGATTCTGCTTCCCTTCTGATTTTCTCATCGTTCTTCATACAATCCGCCAAGGAATCAAAAAATGCACCAAAAAAGAAGAGAGCTTCAACAAAGCGCCCAACAAAAGTTGGAGAATTAAAGTTTGCCTCCATCTCAGTGACGACCATAACACATGGATTGATATTTTTTATCACTTTCATCATGTTTTCAAGCCTATTAGCTTTTCCAATATATCGCGTAAGTGTGTACACAGCATAGACAGCAATAGCTTCATCAGCATCCAATTTGAAGTGGCTTTCGTTAAGATCTACCATATCTTCAACCATAACTATATCAAAAGAAAATTTCAAGTTCAATGACTGAGCAAAGATCATCAAATGCCTACCTGTCTCCTTTATTAAGGATTTTGATTTGGTCCCCACTGCAGTGACCTTAAGGTGTTGAATAGGATTTTTGAATCGATCGGCAAGAACTTGCATCAAGATTATATGTTGTATTCCGATCCTGATCTCAAAGTCGATTATGTGGACCTTGCTTGCTTCTGCTACATGATCCACTATGGCTTGAACTCCTGTAAGTTTGGCAATCTGAGAGAGAGGATGCTCTTTGTGAAATGCTATGAGGAACGTATTTAGCCAGTTCAATAGCTGTAGAGAATCTACATGCTTCTTTCCCAAATCTTTTAGCATGAATATCCTTCCAGTTTCCTTGTCAATCTTCTCGTGAAGAGCTTCAACAAAACAGAAAGCTAGTCTCTGAATTGGAGTTCCTGTACATGAACTCATTTTATAACACTCGTGCAAGAGCTTTCTCACCCGGTCATACTGCTTCTCACTTACTTCCTCAGCACAAGATAGAAGATTCTGAATAAGTTGAACTCCTTTAAGGTCTTCTTCAGACAAGCCCGAAACTGAATCTGGCACATGTTGTTTAAACATGGTAGGTTCATTACTAATTTGGGATGTGGACTGAATGTACTTTTCTGCAGCCATTTCAATGATTGATTCAGTCGATGGTTTTAGACCTCTAATGTTAACGGACCTTAAATTTGCGCCTGCTGAAGGTAAAGCACACGGTCTTTTGTCCTTGGGGATAACATGAAAATACAAATCATCAAAGTTTCCAAACTCAGCCACATTAACCTGTGACTGCAGCAGCCCTGAATCATTTAAATACAAATCAATAACATCAACATATGAGCTACCTTCTTCTGATGAATTCTTACCTTCCACTTGGTGAATACTGTCCGACGCAGTATGATCGTTTGAAGACACTGTGGTATAAAAATTATCAGTAGGGAACATTTGACTTCAACTTCTCGAGATTTTGGAACTATTGCGACTGCTAGAAGACTTTTCCAACACTTCATTAATTCTACATTGCTACAAATGGTATTTATACCTGACCTGTTATTCATAAGATGGCAAAAGCTTGGACTGTTTAGCTTGGAATGTTTAGCTTGGACTTTTTCCAGACACATTTCTTGTTGTCAGTGACAATCATTTCACATTATAGATGTAATGACGTATTCCATCACGTAAGAACATAAGTTTCGATAACAAATTTGATATTTTCAATGCAACCTGTAATTGGATTTTTTTTTATTGCTTCATAAGATCATTTAAATGAATTTGTCTACTGACATATATTATAATATATTATGGAAAAATAAGGAAATAAGAGTCTATTAGTTCCATCTCCTATCTCGAATGAACAAAGTTCAGATCATAAAAATAATCTATCTGAAATTCACCTCACCAGGCCAAAATTAGCAGGCAGATCTGTATTTTCTAGACAACAATTTACTTATCTAGGATCAGACCGCAAAATCACTAAATCTAAAACAATGGTCAGCCAAAATAATTCCTTGATTTGGGCTGAGCTCATAAATTAATACAAGATAAATGAAAAAACGAAAAATAAAAAATTCCATCACGCAGATTCTCAACCAAACAAGCTATAAAATCATTCATTTGAATGTTAAGTTTAAACATGGCATGTTATAAACGAGTTATAATTTAGGGAGAAATAGAAAACGTGTCTATACTTAAGCAGCGGGAACAACTAATGCGTCTTTAGTAGTAAAAGTAAATTACTGGAAATAACAAACCGTAGAGTGACCAGGCAAAATACAACCAATAAAAAATCAACATTTCAGCAGATGTTGCAATGAATGACGTGTCACCTACCTTTGAAGAATTTCTCCCCTCTTTCTATAAAATAATGTGATAAGAACCAGGTGCGGTGCGATCTACCACAAGAAAAAGAAGATGGCGGAAGATAAGTACAACCGGAATAATCCGGCGGTGAAGAGGATTTTGCAGGAGGTCAAAGAGATGCAATCCAATCCTTCCGATGATTTCATGAGCCTCCCTCTCGAGGTATTTAGCAAAATAACTTTGTAATGATTACGTAATATGTTCGTCGAGTTTTGTTTCGGCTATAATTTCTTGTCGCGAATTTTTTTTTTAATTATTGTAAATAATATATTATTGCTCTTAAATTTAAGCAAAATGATTCAGATATACTAGACTTATTACGTCATTTTGGGTCGAGCTTTTGTTTTGTATTTTCTAAGATAATGGGATCGATTCTCTTCAATTGATTCTGTATCGTTGCTAATAAATTGGTGAAAAAGTTCAATTGTTTGAGTTTCGACATAGCAAATTGGTCATTCAACTAGGGATAGTAACGATTTTGGAAGCTTGTTGGCTATGTATAAAAATAATTTTTTATGAATAATTCATTGGTTACTGGAAAAAAAATGGATATGATGTTGGCTTGTATTGCAGGAAAAATAGTTCTTCTTGTTTTTTTTTTTGGCAGGAAAAATAGTTTGATACTTTGATATATACGACATTAGTGGCATTTTCTTATGTACTTGGTTGATATTAGTATTCACAATTTTAAACATTTCTTACAAACACATTGATTTTGTTACTATTTGGCCACTTATGGATCAAACGATTAACATGAAGTTCTCTGCCTGTATGTGCACCATGCCTGTGGGTATTAGCTTTCCATTTCTTCAATGTGTTTTAAATCCATCTTATTTTTTGCCCATGACTTTTTTCTTGCTGGTGTATAGCTTATATTGTTGCCCTTAACTAACCAAATCTTAGTTTCTATTGAACTCAGTTTGGCAGCACCTGTAGATAAGGGTACTAAAATGTTAATTATGTCATTAATGCCAATTTAGTTAATTGAGAAAAAAATCACCAATTAAATTTTTTGTTAGACCATGATAATTGTATTTGCTTTAGTACCTAAATAGCGGGTTATCACTTGTTTCGACTCATTTTATGAACCATTGCCATCAAAAAAGAGATAAAAGGTTGATAAAAAAGCATAATATCACCTAGTATTTGCTACCAACTGAGTATTCGATTTTATGAAAATCTATTGTGCTTTATTACATGTTGATTGACTCTGCATTGGAATCTTTTTTCTTCAGGAGAATCTATTTGAATGGCAGTTTGCAATTATGGGGCCTAGAGACTCAGAGTTCGAGGGAGGAATATATCACGGCAGAATTCAGTTACCTGCTGATTATCCCTTTAAGCCACCTTCATTTATGTTGTTGACGGTATTTCACTAGTATCCACTGAATAATGATTCACATGTGCTATATGTTGGTTTAGATTTGATTTCTTTTAATTTTCTTTTACAGCCAAATGGACGTTTTGAAACTCAAACCAAGATATGCTTGAGCATTTCAAATCATCATCCAGAGCACTGGCAACCATCTTGGAGTGGTATATTTGTCTTTAAATTGTTTATGAGAGTTTTAATTTGTGTTAATTAAAACTGCATTTTTAGTCCTACAGGACTAGACCCATTTTGGTCGCAGGTTTTAAAATATTTTGCACTTTTGGTCAAATTGCTAATACAAAATAAGTTTCAAACATAGCCAAATGAATAGAAGACAGGTGACATAAAAATTAGATTATCCCCACTTGTTCAAAGTGGGAAAACCACACAAAACAAGTTGAATAGAATTGCAAATGTAAGTGTATAATTTGTTATGTGTGATATATATACACGCATACAATATCCTGCGCCTTGAGCAAGTGGGGAGAATGTAATTGTTATTTTACATTTTTTTATTGCCTAGGCTATATTGGAAATTGGAAATTGGAATTTGGATATTTCATTTTGGAGTGATGAATTAGATGTTGCGTGCTCACTCTTTAAGCCTGTTAAAAGAGCTTCAAGAAAAGAAACAAATAGAGGATTGTACGTACAAGAGTGGGGGTTCATTACCTTGTGGCTAATTACAATGTTAAATGGGGTGATATTGGAGTTGAAGAATGAACTAATGAATATTGCTTTTTGCAGCTGATGAGTTTCGATATTCTTGAAGTATTTTCAATTTATGATGTATTTTAGAACCAACAAATCTATTTGAATCATTTTTACTTTAACTTGACAGTACAGTACATGTCAATGTTACCTGTGCGTTTTTCAGACGGGAAGAAAAGTAAATTGATCTGGCTTAATTATGATTTATTACCTGAGAAATTCAACCATTCCATGATTGAGATTTTAAGCTAATTTCAAAGAAATTGTCATATATAAGTGCCTTTTTTGTTATAATTTGTGTTAATATTATCACAAATAATTCCATTTGAACTTTACCTCACGCATAGTATTTTATGATAAATTCAGTACAGCTCAATTATCTCTGACAGAAACAGCAACTATATTTATTTAATTGGTTTATATTTGTGATAGAATCATTATCTGTGTGGGTACTTTTACAGTTCGGACTGCTTTGGTAGCATTAATTGCATTTATGCCTACCAGTCCAAATGGTGCACTGGGATCATTAGATTACACAAAAGAAGAGAGGCGAGCTCTTGCAATTAAATCTCGTGAAACTGCACCAACATATGGGTCTTCCGAACGCCAAAACCTGATTAATGAGGTTTGTATACATCCTACATTCCCACATTCTATACTACTTTGCTCCTTTATTTTTAATTAGATATGTCCACGGATTCTTGTTCTGATGTATTTGCTAATATTTTTCGGTTAGAGGTCGGACCTTGGTTCCTCATTGACATGTTGATATACATTTCCATTTTGCTGGAAAAGAATGGTTGGGCAGGGCCAATCCATTGTCAAGATTCACATTCCTCCCTTAATTTTTTTTTTTTTTTTTTGTGATCTTAATCTTATTATATTCATTTTTGCCTCAGATACATGAATGTATGTTAAGCAAAACACTTCCCGTACCTCAAGGCGACCAGGCCTCTGAACTACCTACTGACAAACATGAAGCTGAAGGGGGAGCTACAGAAGCTATCTCACAACCAGCCGAACATGACACGATTATCGAAGAACCAAATGAAACTTCTTCTACTGAAAATAATGTGGCTCAGGCATCACAACCAGTTCCTGCTGTACCTGAAACTGTACAGCAGCAGCAGCAGTTGCATGTGCCCCAAACAGGGGTCGTTCACAAACCAGCCGATGATCGCATGTTCACATGGGCAGCTTTTGTGCTAACCATTGCTATAGTAGTTCTTCTTTTGAAGAAGTTCTTGAAAGCTAATGGATACGATGTTGTCTTTATGAATGAGTCGTAAATGCTAGGTAAGATGCATCCATAGTATTTGTAGTACATGCAGAAATGGAGAAAATGTAATTGATGTTTTCAATCTGGTAGATTGTTGTATAAGGCTAAAGGATCATTGTGCATGGAGTTTGTAAAGTAATTTAACTATTCAAGTATTAAGTGTACATGTTAAATGAGTGCATGCATTGCCTCACTTGTGATAATATGTTCTCCAACGCACCTCTTAAAACAGACAACTCTGCGGCTATTAATCATGACCAAATTCACTCATCAACAAACCACAAATACATGGAAAATGCTTTCTTGATTTTATGTAAATATAAAAAACTTCTGTAAGAGCGGTCATGAGCGGGTTGGGTCAAGTTCTATCAATTGGGTAGGGTCGAAAATGTTTCACTTTCACAGGTCAAGATGGGCTATGTAAAAAGGTCTGGTTAAAACCAGATTGACCCGTTGTCTTATTAGTTAAAAGGTTTATAAATGAAATGCATGTATTTTGTTATACATGGAAGTTGAGAAGCATGCATAGATGATAGATCTTATAACAAAATAGTTCGATCTGTATATTCAAATAAAATAATAGGAATATTATTAGCTTAAATGATCTTGTCATTTAACTACTCAAGTAGACACTTAGTAAATTTTTAATTTATTTACTTTTAGGTTAGATTCGCGAATGGATGCTATGCAAAGCGCCTACCATCATCAAATCAAAAATTGCATTCACATGAAGATGGAGTTCTCAAAACATATATTATCAAAACAAAAATGATATATAAACTTTCACAGAACTTAAATAAACAACATTAAAAAAGTCAAAATTATTTCAAAAATTGCAAATTATTTCAAAACCTACTCTCTTAAAACCTAGATAAACAGACCATATCATTTCAAAATATACTAAAAATAATGAATAGTACAAGACAAACTATACCACAAATCAAAACCAAAATACAACCTTAAATTCAATTGATAAATACCGACCTTCAATAATACTTATTGGTAGTATATAAAACTTAATTTGAGCTCGATTAAATTGTGTCAAATATTAAGTTATCTAAACACTTTTTCAAGAAGAAAATAAAACCACTAACAACATTTCAACTAAATCTATTAGGCAAGTCAGCTGCAATTACCCACTTCACTCCTCTACACGCTACAAATTTATGCTAATGCTTATTAAATAATTTTATGTCGATCCTTATTAAATTGTTTTATCTTGCACGTTTGTCTGGTTTTTGGCAAATTAACTCTATAAGATATGAAATAATAAGCAATTTATCCCCTTGATAGTGGAAATATTGAACACACACTTTATACTGCGATTGAAACTTCGTTGTCCATTAATAAATTAACAATTTAACTTTACTCTAACAACATATGATATGCATAAGTAAGCACTTTACCTATATTATCTGTATAAATTGACATTTTAACTCTATGTGATATTGCATAATGTCACTTTACCCCTTTGTAAAAGTGTAAAAATTAAAAGGGAGGTAGTGTACTTTTTTTATAAAGCACAATGAGATATGAAGTTAAATTGACTGTTTAAAATAGAACAAAGAGTTACCATATATCTGCTCGGGTAACAAAATCGCGACATATATCAAATCGCACATTCAGTAAACTCTCAAATTTCTTAAACTATACATCTCCACAAATTCTATAATCTGATTTCTTTATTTTTTCAAATTAAAACTCGACAAGTTAATTATTTTCAGTCTGCCATCCTCAACTATCTCATTAAGTAACAGAAAAAAGGGAAGAACTAAAAAGAAAAAAAGACAAGGAGAAAAAGAAATAATAATCTCTATAAAATCATCTGTGTTTCTACTTCCCAACCAAATGACGGGCCCGTTGATTGGCACCTTTGACTCGAGAATTGAGTTCATCAACATCATCTTGAAGGTGATCAAGGGCCTGGTTTTGCCTGTTAAGTTCAGATCCCATGTCAATAGCCATGCCCTTTAAGTCGCCCAATATATCACTCAACTCCGAAAGTCCATCATCTTGTTTTGCCTTCTCCATCTAAATTAATAATAATAATAATAAATCAAGAAAATCAAAAAGGTCGAATTGCAAATATATATTATATACACCTCGTAAAATCTCGTGTAACGAAAATGTACCTCGACCCTCTGCATGGCGTTTGTTGGTTCTGGATGAGGAGGTCCTTTAGGCCCCTTTGGAGCTAAACCCAACTTTTGTCTTTGCTCCGGTGTGCTTTTCTTTCCTCTGTCATTATCGTCTTTGGAAGTTAACGGCCCCGTAATGTTCTTTGTTTTCTTTGGCTTCCAAGGCATCGAAAACATGCCCCCGAGATTATTCAACAATTTCTCCCCCTTGCTCAAATCACGGTCCATATCTGCAGCCATCACGTGTGTCCGGTGTATCTGCTCCCCCTGCTGATGCAGAGTATCAAGGGTCCTAGCACCATCCTCTCGAATATCCTCTGCGATCTTCAAACAGTTGTTGACCGATTTAGTCGTTTCCTCAGCTCGATTAACGGCATATCCCTCCAATTCTTGAACCGACATACTATCAAGATCATCCTTGTTCTTCTTCTGCTTATTGTTTCTATGCGAGGATGCACCAGAAGACGACCCTCTTCCAAAATAATCATCGTCATCATCATCCGGCATAACGAGTGTTGGTTCGGATGAAGTTCTTCTTGCGGGTGTTGTTTTGTTGTCTGATTCCGATGGATTATTGGCAGGGGATGGTGATTTCCTAAAGCCAAACATTTTCTTTTCTTAATTAATGATATCTTCAATAAAAAAGGAAAATTTTTGAAGATATGAAATCAAAATTTTCAACAAAAGCAAGCAAGGAGAGGGATCAACAATGCAGATAAATCCTCCTCCTCGCACAAAAAGGAAAAACAGATGAATAATTGTGAAGAATATCTATTTATGTTGTACAGTATATGGTTATTATCATTCTGTTATGGATAAAAGAAAAGTTGAGAGGCTCTGCGAAAAATCAGGATGAAAAGTTTGGGGCTAAAAAACTGCATCTGATGTTTTCATACAGACTATATTACAAATCTAACCAGATTAAAATACTCAATAAAATTCAACTTTAATTCAATCGATTATTATAGGATTGAGAAATATTGATCTTCATTAGTAATATTTATTTATTGGTGATAACAATTAAAAATTAGTGAAATGTAAATATATCCTTTACGTTTAATTTTGTCTTGTTTAATTGACAAAATAATTTTTGTGTTATTTTCATTAGCAAAAAGACTCCTCCTAAGAGGACGGAATACATATTTTACAGGAAGGAAAAATACAATTATATTTCATTATAAAATTCGAAAATACCCCTATATACCTGAAAATTGACAATAAATTCATCATGTTAACTTTAAAAATTGACATCATCAAATCACAAAATTGCATCAACTATGATAATAAAATATGATTACTCGAACATATTACATCAAAAGCAAAAGATGTCTCATCTCCAAAAAAAAAGAAGAGAAAAATGATGTATGTGAAAGAATAACTGGTCATATAAAACGCAAAATCCGTTTATAAGATCTTTGATTACAATTCCAGATCTGCATCGAATCCATTTCCCAGAAAATCTAACTACACGACAGTGAAATAATGTAAATTTTTTCCTAACATCATATAATGCATCAGAAATCGAGAAACAAAATTTAAACTAAAACATTCAAGTATTCATGAATGTCCAAAAATCATCATCCCTTTTTTACCTCCTTCACCCTCCATAGGCAAATGGTGAAACTAAACTTTTGACATAAATAACCGGTTCATGATTATTACCCCACTTTCTCATCATAGGTAACCTGAAAGAATTATCTTTCGGATTGTAGATGACAAAAGAATCAATTGAGTGCAATAAAATTTCTCCATTTGGTAGAATAGACCATGGTCTTAAGCCATTACACTCCTCAAGTGTGTGAATACAAGAAAAAGTAACCATTTTTGTCCAAGACTCTTTCACACCATGCTCCTTCATAGCCCACATATTCACGTATTTCGTCTTTTCATCATAGCAAAGAACACAAAGGCATCCTCCTAGCACACCTAGTGTCAAATGAAGATGACCTGAACCCCCGTAATTAGGTTGCTCAACTATTCCAAATACTTCTTTCTCTACATCAAAAGAAACAATATCCCATCTAGAATTCGACTTCAATGAATGTGTGAACCAATGAAACTTCCCGCTAACAATCGTTGCCCACTTATAGCCCAAATAGCTTCCCTTGTAATCCTCAGTCCTTTTCCAAGAATTTCTCTTTAAGCTGTAAACCTTTACCATTGATTGTTCCTTAGCCTTAGAGCCAACAACATTAAATATACATACAACCTTGTAATCATCATTACACTCATCATAACCAAACCCGTACCTAACAAAATATCCTCTCGTGTCCTCGTCGAGACTAGCCAAATTCTTGTACATTCCAATACTTGGGTTCCCCAAGAATAAATATTTGTCATTTATGACAATTAACACAAGCCCGTTACAAGAACCCATTCTCGGATCATACAACCTGCACAAATTTTTCTCAGGATAATCGAGATTAATTAAAGTAATCACAGCTTCACTCAACAAAGACTGCATCGAAAATTGCTTAAGTAAACAAGAGGATGAATTTTTGAAAATGATACTATAACTGGAAAAACTCGCGTCTTCTGTCGAAATTTTGAGATGTGCTTTGACGAAATCTGGATTGGAGATTAAATGAAGGCAAAATTTGTTAACACATTTCAATATCAAAAGGGTTTTGACTGGGAGCCTTAAGAAAATTTCAGTGATAATTTCTTCGGGGAGGTGAGCGATCAGCATTTGGTTGGGGAAGCTGATGAAATTCTTGTTTGGAGTAAACATTGTGTTGTTTTGGGATGTAAAAAATTAGGCCTAGGGTTTCGGGTTTAAGGTGTTTATGGGGTGAGGAAACTAGGGTTAGTAAATATGAAAGTAATTTAACTGTTTTTGACTTTTTGGTGTCGGTTTAGCCTGAATAACTGGTTCAGAGATTACGGCGAAACATTGAAAATCGATTTTGCTTTAATTTTAATTGAATATTGAGATTGTAAAATATTACTTCAATAAGTAATAATTATTAAATTTTGAAAATTTGAGATTTGATATTTGAAAATTAATTTGAATCGTGGTTGTTAAAGTTTAGAGGAAAAAAGTGAATAGTATCTGTTAAATTAGTAACTTGATGGAGAGTTTGAAATAATATACGAAGTATTATATTGTGTAAAGATTAAGTTAAGACGATAACTTATTATTTTATCTTGTATTGATTATTGAGAAGTGATTGTAAATATTTTACTTTAATCATTATAATAATTAAAAATAATAATATATAGATTTTAAGAGATAATTAGTAACTTTTTTTTTTGGAATATATATATAAGATTAAAATGAACTTAATTTCCGCCAATTAATATATATAACGTTTATCATTGTAGTTAAATATTTTAATAAAATTGATAATGCAAAAATTAAATAACTTGATGAAATTAATAACGCAAATGATACCATTGAGTTATAAATTATACAAAGATGGCCAAGGGAGAAAATAAACAGTAGAAAACATGGGGAGAAATAAAAGTAAAAAAATAATAATAATAATAAAAATAAAAAATAAAAAGAAAAAGATGGCTAACACTGTCACTATCAATTGAGTTATAAATTATACAAAGATGGCAAAGGGAGAAAATAAATAGTAGAAAACTTGGGGACAAATAAAAGTAAAAAAAAAAAAAAAAAGGATAGCTAACACTGTCACTATCAATTGTCAGCGTCTACTAATGTCCGTGGCCTGGACGGGGTCTGGGCCGAAACTCCCCCAGACCCATTGCCAGACAAGGTTTGGGATGAACTTGATCCGCATTAAACGGCCCTTTCGTCTGGTTTTGTCTGTCTAAATTAAATCTAAAATAATTTAATTTGGTTGAAGTAATCTCGAATTTCGTAACGTTGTTTATTTGGTTTTGTGAAAGTTAATTTCAGAAATAAAATTCTGTAGTTTTGTTTTAGAAATTATAGAAAGAAAATAAATATTATAAGAGATAATTAATTTTAAATAAAATACAATTGTTACGTGAAATTAGTTGCGTAGAAAATAGGTTAATTTATGTCAAATAAGTATAGAATTTATGCTCAGATAAAAAAATTATTATTTGTAAAAACTGAAAGATGATAAATTTATACATGAAAAATAAAAATGATTTTTTGTTTAAGTTTTCTTATGACAAGACTAGGGGTTCTAGATTTAAGAAATAGATATAGGGGTGGGCATGGGACATTCTCAGGACAAGAAATTCGAATGTAACAATTTTAGGACTTTAACTTTCAGTTTCAAACCCGTCCAATAATAATTTGAGTACCTATTTTCGAGTACTCAAGTTAACGCGGGACGGTGAAGGTTTCATGTTTTTTTTTTATCTTAAGCAAAAATTATGAGATTCAATATCTAAACTCGATTGTTCATATTTAATATTAGTAACAGTACATAATTAGCTGCAATAATCTGTAAAAATATTTATCAACCAGACTCTCCTAAAATGTGAATTATTTCCTGGGAGACTTGAACGTGATTATGAAGTTGAACTGTTGAAGAAAGTAAAGAATATTAGGCCATCCAATCGTTGGGGCAAAAATACCCCCTCCCCCTCCCCCTCCCCCTCTCCCCCTCCCACTCCATAATCATCTTCAACAGCTAGGGACATAGAATAATAATAATAAAATAATAATAACAATAATAAAAATACAAAAAAGTAAAAATAATAATAATAATAATACAAAAATTATCATTATAGAATAATTTAATAATAAAAATATAAAAAATTAAAAAAAAGTAATAATAATAAAAATTCAAAATAATAATAATAATAATGTGAAAGATAAAGATAATAATAATAATAGTAACAATAATAATAATAATAATAATAATAATAATAATGTGAAAGATAAAGATAATAATAATAATAGTAACAATAATAATAATAATAATAGTAATAATAAAAATAATAATAATAATACAAAAATAATTATTATAAATATTACTAATAAAAAAATTACTACTAATAATAATGATAGCAATAATAATGATAAAATAATATTCATAAATAATAATAATAATGACAATAATACTAATAATATTAATAATAATAATAATAAGAGTAACTATAATAAAAATAGTAGTACTAATAATATTAGTAATAATAATTACAAGATTAATAATAATAATCATCTTCAACAGTTAAGGACATAGAATAATAACAATAAAATAATAAATAATAATAATTAATAATAATAATAATACTAGTAGTAATAATAATAACTACAATAGTAATAATAATCATCTTCAACAGTTAGGGACACATAATAATAAAAATAAAATAATAGTAACAGTAACAATAATAATAACAACAATAAAATAATAAATAATAATAATAATAAATAATAATAATAATAGTAGTAGTAATAATAATAATAATAATAATAATAATAATGTTAATATTAATAATAATAACTTCAAATATAATAAGTAATAAGTAATAATACAAATATATAATAATAATAAGAGTAATTATAATAAAAATAGTAATAATAATAATAATAATAATAATATTAATATTAATAATAAGATTAATAATAATAATCTTCTTCAACAGTTTGGGACATAGAATAATAATAATAACAATAATATAAATACAAAAAAGTAAAAATAATAAATAACAAAAATAATAATAAAAAAATAATTATATAATAATAATAATAATAATAATAATAATAATACGAAAATTATCATTATAGAATAATATAATATTAAAAATACAAATAAAATATTAATGATAATAATACAAAAATAATTATAATGATAATAATAAAAATACAAAATAATAATAATAATAATTATAATAATGTGAAGGATAAAGATAATAATAATAGTAACAATAATAAGAATAATAATAGTAAATATAATAATAATAATAATAATAATAATAATAATAATAATAATGGTAATAATAATATTAATAATAATATTCAAAAATTATTATTAAAAAAATTACTAATAATAATAATGATAGTAATAGTAACCATAATGATAAAATAATATTAGGAAAGAGATAAAATAATAATAAATAATAACAATAAAATAAGAAATAAATAATAATAATAATAATTAATATTTTAAGTGTTCTATTATGAAGTTTAACTTTTTTAATATGTAATTTTGTTAAATTAAATCGTACTTATATGAAAGATTATGTTTTAATATTAATATTAGTAATAATTATATAGTAATAGTAATAATAATTATAATTATAAAATACTAATAATAATAATAATAATGATGATAATGACTGTTATTATTATTATAAAAAAATCACAATCATTTATATATATGAAGTTATACTCGAGTTTTAATCATATTAAAGTTCATTTATCTGATAAAAAAAATAATTTATAATTTGTTTCATTTATTCATTTTATCTAAACTAAAATACAAATTTAAAATATCTAATTAAAACTAATTCCTGTAAATATTTAACTTTTTAAAATATAAAATTTATTAATCCATACACAAAATTTATAAAAATAATAACCACCAAATGTACAAAAAAAAAAAAAAATATTGTGCGTGTGAGAGCCGAGGGGCAAAGGAGGGGCAAGCTTTTGCCCTTTCTTTCCCACTCTCACTCCCACTCTCCTTCCCCTCCCCATTCCCCCCAACCATTGAAGACCATAATTCTAGAAAAACCCAAAAATTCCTATCCCCCTTCCCCTTACCATTGAAGATGACCGGAGGGCAAGTTTTTGCCCTTTGTCTCTCATTCCCCCTCCCACTCTCCCTCCCCTCCCCACTTCCCCTAACTATTGAAGACCACAATTCTTTTCCCCCTCAAAATCCCCCTCCCCCTCCCCCTAACGATTGAAGATGCCCTTAGGGCTTGTTTGGATTGATTTTCGTCAACAATTTTGGCCCACCAAATAGGCCAAATAACATCTAATAGAATGGGGCTAAAAAAACTTCATCTGATGTTTTTGTTACAGAAAATATTACAAATCAAATCAAAATGCTCAAAATTCAGCTCTACTTCAATTGATAATTTTAGGATTGACAAATATTGATATTCAGTAGTAATATTAATAAGTTAAGACAATTAAAAATTAGCAAAATGTAAAAATATTCCTTATGTTTTGTCAAATTGATAAAAGAACTTATGTGCTATTTTTATTAGCAGAAAAACCCGATTTAGCCAGAAATTAAAGTTGAAAATCAAACAATGTTATTCAATACTCACCTTGAACTCATTTGATAAAAACTCGTTTGAGTTCAATTCATCATACAAATAATAAGCTTGAAGCTGATTTCTCTTTTGATAATTTATGAAGTTCAAGACATAATAAGTTCTAGCTATTATTTAATGCATGAAGACAAATAGAGGTTTTTGCCAATAAACAAAACACAAGGGGTGTTTTTTGCATTTAGCTCTTCAAAATATTCGATTGAGCTCAATTCAATCTTGTCAAAAATAAAGCTACTCAGACACTTCCATGAAATGGTTTGTTCAACAAACTAGTTCAAGATTGATTTTGAAACTCAAAAGGAAAATCAAACCAGAAACAACATAGTGTGTGACTAAATCGATTTGTTGACGCCCCTACTCACGACAGACAAGTCTGCTGCAATCAAATCACAAACATATGCTAAAGCTTATTTATTTTAGAGCCAAATAATGCCATCATCAAATCACAAAATTGCATCAACAATGATAATAAAATATGGATTACTCGAAAATACTTCATGAAAAGTTAAAAGATCTGTAAATCATTAAAAACACAATATCCATTCATGAGCACATTGTTGTTCAAAGACTAAGAAATGTTGGGATTCGATAAGAAAACCAGCCCTAGGCACAGCGGAATATAAAAAAATTTCTAGGGCCTCTTAAAGAATCTTGTCAGGATATTCTCTAGTTGTATATATATAAATATAATTAAACGACAGTATAAGTTTTCTCGTTTATACCTGTCTCCTTGCAAATCCTAGGCTAGCAATATGAGCTCTGAATTCTGACCCCGGTTGATCGACCCACACCTTTTGTAGCGCCCCACGTGTTGCGCCTCTACGAGTTGATACACCACAATATCACGAAAATTAATATACCTAATCGACTAGAACATAGGTTATATTAATATCTAGGTTTTAGGAACGATTTGGGAACAAAACGAAGACGAAAAAAATTCTTCCACAGGGAAGAACTGGTTCGGCCGATCTGGTAGGGAGAGGGAGAGAGATTTTTGCTTTGCTCAATTTTTGCTTAAGGAGTTGTGTGAAAAATAACTAGAAGAAAGCTATTTATAGTTTTCTTTCTATCCTAGTCCTATTAGGACTAGGTCTTCTCTCTCCTACATGGGCCATGGCCTTCTTTAATTAGAAGACTAAGTCTTCTAATTAATTCATGGCCCATATTAATTAATCTTTCAGGGCTTTATTTAATCTTCCAATTAAATAGCCCAATTAATTAAATCATCTCCCAATTAATTAATTAAACTCCAAGTCTAATTAAATTAATTATTCCATTAATTAATTAAATCCTAATTAATTAATTTACTCATAAATTAAATTCCAATTTAATTTATAATCTTGATCCACTTCCAATTGGATCCATTTTCGTTCCATATGGGTCGACCCAGTCGACCCACCCATTTAATCGACCCAGTCGATTTTGACCCAGTCGACCCAGTCGACTGGTTCGTTCCTGTTTCCTCGCTTTCGCTACTTGTGTATGTGTATGCCCCCGTAGGTTCACCACATAATTGGCCGTGGGTTGTAATTAAATATTATTTAATTACTTGAGCAATTAATGCTCTAAATTAATCGAACACTCTGTCGATTAATCATTCCAAAATTAGCACCCCTGCTAATTTGGGAATTCTCCCACACTCCACGGTCGATGTCCAGTCACAAGCCCATGGAGCCCAATCACTGGTGAATTAATTCAGTGAACCTTTTATCATTTACAATTTCCATATACGACACAATCTCTCCATCGATCAATCTCCCAGTCGAGACTTAAGGGTATGGTCTTTCATCGGATTCCCTTATCTTTTGTCTTGACCTTATGTTCTCTGATCTCGAAATAAATTCTCTCTGACTTGTTCTTTATGAGCTACTTACATAAAGTCGTCAGTTACCTTGGCCAAGGATTTCATCAGAATTAATTTCTCACAGAAATCCATAGGAGAATTTCTCGACCTATCAAGTCGAGTCAATGGATCCTTTGTTGATGATATGAATCTGCATACGAGTTCCTCTATACCCAACATGAGTCCACAGAGACTTTCTGGCGATCCCCAGTCAGTCGGAACTCATATCAAAGTATAGACGTTCTCGTACCAGATAAACCCTATCATCTCAAGTTGTTAGGGATCGTTCCTCGTATACTATTGTAAATTGGAATAACTTCAACCCTGATATGCGACTACCGCTTCCATGGTGAGTTATTTCCTAATTGGGGTATTCAGTGCGCTTGCCATCCCAGCAAGCCACCCACTTATGTGTATCGACTATCCCAGTCACGCTCGTGGACCCCAGCGTCCTCCAGTTCATCGGAGTATACACAATAGTGAGAGTCTAACCGAATCCAACGATGTCCTATCTCGATTGGATTCTACGACTCTTGAATATATTCTAGATCACGGCCTTAGAGATGTTGGGATTCGGTAAGATAAACAGCCCTAGGCACAGCGGAATATAAAATTTTAGGACCTCTTACGGAATCTTGCCAGGATATTCTCTAGTTGTATATATATGAATATAAATAAAAACGATAGTATAAGTTTGCACGTTATACCTATCTCCTTGCAAATCCTCGGCTAGCAAAACGAGCTCTGAATTCTTCTCCAGCAGAAATTGATCCAAGCTTCTCAGGAGCGCCCCACGTGTTGCGCCTCTACGAGTTGATACACCACAATTACACGAAAATAATAAATCTTGATCAGCTAGAACACAAGATATATTATGATCTAGGATATAGGAACGATTTTGGAACAAGAATCGAAAACGAAAATTCTTCCAAGTGGAAGACAGGGTTCGGTCGATTATAGCTTGGGAGAGGGAGAGAGAGAATTTTTGCTCTTGCTCAATTTTGCATATTGAGTTGTGTGAAAAATAACTATAAGATAGCTACTTATAGCTTTCTCCCTAACCTAGTCCTATTAGGACTAGGGCTCTTCTCTCTTACATGGGCCATGACCCTCTTTAATTAGAAGACCAAGTCTCCTAATTAATTCATGGCCCAGTTAATTAATTTGACCAGGGTTTATTTAATCTCCCAATTAAATAGCCCAATTAATTAACTTAATCTCCCATTTAATTAAATCAGACTCTAAGTCCATTTAATTAAAATCCCTTCTAATTAATTAAATCCAACTTAATTAATTAATCCACAAATTAAATTCCAATTTAATTTATGATCCTGATCCAATTCCAATTGGATCCCATTTTGTTCCAATTGGGTCGACCCAGTCGACCCACCCATCATAATCGACCTAGTCGATTATTCACCCAGTCGACCCAGTCGACTCGGTCGTTCTCATTTCCTCGCTTTCGCTTCATGTGTATTGTGTATGCCCCCGTAGGTTCACCACATAATTGGCCGTGGGTTATAATTAAATATTATTTAATTATTCGAGTAAGACTTACTCTAAATCAATCGAACACTCTGTCGATTGATCATTCCAAAATTAGCACCCCTGCCAATTTGGGAATTCTCCCACACTCCACAGTCGATGTCCAGCCACAAGCCCATGGAGCCCAATCACTGGTGAATTAATTCAGTGAACCTTTTATCATTTACAATTTCCATATACGACATAATCTCTCCATCAACCAATCTCCCAGTCGAGACTTAAGGGTATGGTCTTTCATCGGTTTCCCTTTTCTTTTGTCTTGACCTTATGCATTCTGGTCTCGAAATAATTCTCTTTGACTTGACCTTTATGAGCTACTTACATAAAGCCGTCAGATACCTCGGCCGAGGATTTTACCAGAATTAATTTCTCACAGAAATCCATAGGAGAATTTCCCAACCTATCAAGTCGGGTCAATGGATCCTTTGTTGATGATATGAACCTGCATACGAGTTCCTCTATACCCAACATGAATCCACAAAGACTTTCTGGCGATCCCCAGTCAGTCGGAACTCATATCAAAGCATAGACGTTCTCGCACCAGATGAACCCTATCACCTCAAGTAGTTAGGGATCGTTCCTCGTATACTATTGCAAATTGGAATAACTTCAACCCCGATATGCGACTACCGCTTCCATGGTGAGTTATTTCCTAATTGGGGTATTCAGTGCGCTTGCTATCCCAGCAAGCCACCCACTTATGTGTATCGACTATCCCAGTCACGCTCGTGGACCCCAGCGTCCTCCAGTTCATCGGAGTATACACAACAGTGAGAGTCTAACCGAATCCAACGATGTCCTATCTCGATTGGATTCTATGACTCTTGAATATGTTCTAGATCACGGCCTTGGAGATCAGTCCACGGGTTGTCCCATAGCCCTGTGATCTAAGGACTTCTATCCTTATGCGTAGATAATTATTACATAAGATAAAGTTGACCATATATATAAATGCATTTATTAATCCAATCGAATGGTCCTTTCAATTAAATGCAGCCAAAACAGTTGGCTTGCAGGACACTATTCTATCAATCTCCCACTTGTACTAAAGCCAACTTTTCATACTTCTGATTCCCATCTTAGACAGATGTTTTTCGGATGCCTTTGAGGCAATGGTTTAGACAGCGGGTCCGTCGTATTATCCTTTGAGGTGACACGTTCCATCTTTATGTCTCCTCTACCAATGATATAACATATCAAATGGTATCGTCTTAGTACGTGCTTGGATTCTGATGAGATCTCGACTCCTTCGCTTGCGAGATAGCTCCATTATTATCACAGAAGATAGTAATGGCTCGACAATGCTAGGTATCACATCCAATTCCTGGATGAAGTTTTTCATCCAAACACCTTCCTTTGCTGCTTCACTCGCGGCAATGTATTCTGTCTCGGTGGTTGAATCTGCGGTAGTATTTTGCTTGGAGCTTTTCTAGCTTACCGCACCACTATTGAGGCAGAACACGTATCCAAATGTCGACTTGAAGTCGTCTATATTACATTGGAAGCTAGAATCAGTATAGCCTTCCAATTTCAATTCTCTTCCACCGTATACCAAGAACAATTACTCAGTCCTTCTCAGGTACTTCAGAATTGTCTTTACGGCAATCCAGTGCTGCTTACCTGGATCAGACTGGTAGCGGCTTGTAACGCTTAGAGCGTATGCTACATCTGGCCTAGTACATAACATACCATACATTATGCTTCCTATCGCGGATGCATATGGTACTCGAGACATATTGCTTCTCTCTTCTGGCGTCTTTGGGGCCATAGACTTAGAGAGTGCAATCCCATGTCTCATTGGAAGCAATCCTCTCTTGGATTCTTCCATGCTAAATCTCTTCAAGATTTTATCTATGTACTGGGAATGGGAGAGGCCCAGCAGTCCTTTTGATCTATATCGGTAGATCCTTATACCTAGTACAAAGGATGCTTCTCCCAAATCCTTCATTGAGAATTGTGTAGATAACCATGCTTTAGTTTCGGACAACACTTTCAAATTTCAATGAGAAGAATGTCATCAACGTAAAGCACCAAAAATTCAACTGTACTCCCACTGATCTTCTTGTACACGCAAGGTTCGAACACGTTTTTGATGAATCCAAAAGTTTGGATTGTTTCATCGAAACGAACGTTCCAACTTCGGGAAGCTTGCTTCAGCCCATAAATGGACCTCTGGAGTTTGCACACCTTGTGCTCATCTCCTTTGGATGCATATCCTTTTGGTTGCTCCATGTAGATCTCCTTTTCAATGTCCCCATTGAGAAAGGCAGTCTTCACATCCATCTGCCATATCTCGTAGTTATACCACGCAGTTATGGCCAGCAAGATTCGAATGGATTTAGACATTGCGACGGGCGAGAAGGTCTCCTCAAAGTCGATGCCTGGCCTTTGAGTGTATCCTTTTGCCACTAGTCGCGTCTTGTAGGTTATTACCTCTCCGTTCACTCCAAGCTTTCGCTTATAGATCCACTTGCAACCCACGGGAGCTACTCCCACTGGTGGATCTACCAAGGCCCAGACCTTGTTCGAGTGCATGGAGTCCAATTCGAATTCCATGGCTTCACGCCACTTTCCCGAGTCTATGCCTAGCATAGCCTCTTCGTAAGTCCTTGGGTCGGTTAGAGACTGTCTAGTCTCACGCAGCAGACTGTAGTACCTCTCGGGTTCTCTACGTTGTCTTTCTGACTTACGAAGTACCGGTGTACTTTCTGGTGCACTTTCATGCTCATGTTCTCCCACTGCCTGTGGTGATGGGTCAGCTTGATCGACCTCGTTGGTCCTTTCAGCTTCAGTGACCTCATCTAGTTCTACGTTGTGTTCCTTCTTGCCTAGCAAGAAATCCTTCTCCAAGAAGTGTGCGTTCCTTGAGACAAACATAGTTTATCTTGTAGGATCGTAGAACTTGTATCCTATATAGTTTTCTGGATACCCCACGAATTGCATAAGATGGACTTTACATCCAACTTATCTCCCACCAGCTTATTCACATAAGCGGGAGACCCCATATGCGCATGAATGCATATGAAGGTACAATACCAAAACTCATATCACGTGATATGTTTTGGAACTGGCTTCAGAGATACTTAGCTCAGTATCTTCGATTTTCTCGATCAAGTTTCATTTGTTTGAATAAGGAATTTCATGTAAGATTTCTTAATGGACATTTACATGTCCAAAATGCTCGACAACAGACAACGTTTCGAGCGGGTCTTACATTTCGAGAATCTAATTCTCTATTAAATAATCAATGGCGTACTGCCAATGCATGTTCGATTTTAAATCGATCCAAATCTCTTACATGCTTTCATAGATTAAGCTCTCTTTTCTACTCCAAAAGTAATTTGGATTTGTACATCACAACGTACTTTTACCCATGAGGGTACTAGAGACGCCTTATCTCCCACTAATGCTTTAGTGTTTCTACACACTTACAAATGGATTAAATCCATTGCAATTGTTTATGCCTCTTGGTTGCCTAGCAACCAACTACTAAATCTAATTTCCATTAAGCAAGATTCGAAAGTCGGTTACTATGTACAGCATCCCAGTCAAGCTCGACCCAGTCGAGCTCAGTCTTTGAATCTTTTAATTCGGAAATATGTTTTAGTGTTCGTGTATCGCCTTTCGGTTTTTACAACGACTCAAGTGTGTGAAATCTTGATTATTTATATTTTATTGACTATGCATATTATATTTAGTCGATATATGAGTATCCATACTCATTTGCTTATGTACACCTTTTGCGTATAAATCTTATAGCGCAATCAGCTCCAACCATTATGGAACTATCACATCCCTTAAGACAAGAGATGGTATAAGCAAATTCCAATGATCTAAATAATTCATGGCTTTAGATGCATTGAATGCATCAATGAGTGCTTCATCGGGCATCCAACACCCTTATGCATTACTTTAACCATAAGGTTAAGTTCAATAAAATTTAATCATCCCTTATGGGATGAATATGTTCAATTCCCTCTTCCCTTGATCTTAATCCATGGAAGAATCATTTTGATTGACTTTTCAACTTATCATCCTTACAGAAAAACCTCTAAGGTTATTTCCCTTTAGAGAGGATACATTCCTCTTCTTCCATCTCTCGAGCCTTTTGAGGCCTTTTCACAAGATGTTACTTCCCATTCATGGGAGATTTCATGTTTGCCTTCAAGAAAATTTGGGCTTGAGAACCATCCTCAACCCTCTGGTGAAACTTATCACCTTTCTTATTTGAAGAGTAACTTCGAAAAAGGCAGCTTGGTAAAACCTATCACCATTCCAGTCGAAGTGTAACTTCGAAAGGAAAAACAATGAAATCTTTGTAAGGAGATTAGTCCTTGCTTGGACTCGAGAATAATTTCTCAGGTTTCGAAGTCATTCAAAAATTCATTTGGGTTCAGTCAATTTATTTGATTCAAGTATGATGGTAAATATTCATGGATACATAACTTATGATAAACTATCATAAACATGACGATAAATACGCGGCAGATTAATATCAATGCATAATTTACAAACATGGTTTTCATTTGTAAATTACTCCCACTATTTTTGTCGAATACTTATGCCCCCACATAAGGTTCGGGAAATAAAAATTTCCTAATGGGCTCAAGGCCCAAATGCAATCGCTCAGTACCCACGACTCGTTGGCCATACCAATCGATCCACTTGGTGGGCGATCACGTCGCCGGTTAACCATCCCAGCTAACCCTTGAGTTCATTTAGCCTCGGTTTTCGTTATGGACCCACGACTCGTGAGACATCCATACTTACTCGCGTTAAATCATGTCCAATACTCGTGAAGAGAAATAGTTCAATCCTAGACGCCCCACGACTCGTGAGACAGCGCCTAGAACCTTGCTATCCCCTCCCTTGGCACTAAACTGTGCATCGAGGCAATAGACATATCATCTTCCTATAGCTCGACCCACGACTCGTGAGACATCGAGATATATTCGTACAATATGCCTAAGACCTAGTAATTGGATAGGCTCGGACCATAGACACCATTCATATGCGCCCGTTATTCGATTTAATATTCTAATTGAGTTTTTTAAGTTCAATTGGAGGTTTTAAGTTTTCTTCGTGCGAGGTCTCATCAGATTATGCTTTATCTTGTTTACGTGATCTATTCTAAGCATGCAAGACATACATCAAAGAATAATAGTAAACATATATCACCTAGCATTGCACATATGATTGGTCGATTGCCCATCCTATGCGATCCATCACGAGCCATGTGATGGATCAATTGGTCAGTCTAGGGTGGAAATTAAATGTCCTAACTATTACAATTTACAAACCCATACATCATGGACCTTCTTGTAATATCCACCTTGATTGGGCCTCCATGTAATGAATTGGGCCTCCATGTCCTCCAAGGTAATGGGCCTCCATGTGGATCTCCAAGTCTTCATGAGGTCTTCTTGGCTCCAAGCCTAATCTAAGCCTAGCTTATAAAAAAATAAAGGCCCTATTCTATTACATTCGTTTGCGCAAGCAAGGGCACCAATCAGGCCCATTTAATTACAACCCATAAAATAAATAAACCAAAACTACACAGGGCTTAAGGGCAAAATTGACCAATCCACATATTCACTCAAGAACATGCATAAATTCACATAAGGGCATAAATGTAAATTTACCGGCTCCTTTAATTTTAATTCACAAAAATTATCCAAGTTAATTTAATTTTGAATTAACAATTAATCTCTAAGATTAATTAACTCTTACTTGAGTTCTAAGTAATCTACAACTCTTATCTTGATAAAGTTGGTTAATTAAGATAGTTACAAATCTTCCAAGATTACTATCTTATCCAAAACTCTAAGTTTCCCAATTTTACAAATCTCTAAGATTCTCAAGATAATCCTATTTTGATTAGATTAGTTAACTAAGGTAGTGTCCAAATCCTCCAAGATTTATACCTTATCCAAAACTCCAAGTTTCCTAATTTAATAAGATCTCTAAGATCTTTAATCTTGGTAACTTACTAGAAGAGATTAATTTTAATTAAATCTCTTATCACAATTGAAACTCTAAGTTTCCTTGTTTTATAAGATCTCTAAGATCTTTAATCTTGGTAACTTACTGAAAGACATCAATTTTAATTAAATGTCTTATTACAAATGAAACTCTAAGTTTCCTTTGTTAATTAGATCTCTAAGATCAATCCAAGATTTACCAAGATTCCATAACAAACAAATCTCCAAGATTTTATCCAAAATTATCCAAGATTCTGCCACGAAAATTTTGAACCACCATGTCATGTAAATCGTTGGCTTCAATTGACAAGAATCCAACATTTTGCAATCAACAAAATTCAATTGCAATTTAACATATAAAGTGGCCGCAAATTTTACGTAACACAATTAAGCATAAACTACAAATTAAAACAATATGCATACCATGACAAACTTGGTCACGTGAACTGTGTTTACAAAGGAAAATCAAGAATTTGTGCCGCGCACTAAGGTCGACTTTAATTACTTTGTTTTCCTTTTGTTATGTTTTAATTTGTGTTTGATTACTTGATTAATTAAAATCAACAGTTTTAATTAATTCAATCCAAAATAAAAATTAACACGATAAAATTTTCGAATCAAAATTTTATATTAACTCTAAGTTAACAGATTTATGTTCTAAAACATGCAAAGTTAAAGAACTAGCCACATAAATCAAACATATGATTTATAACACAGAATTTGCAAATTCATATATATACAAAGCCTAGAGTTGGCTCTGATACCACTGTTGGGATTCGGTAAGATAAACAGCCCTAGGCACAGCGGAATATAAAATTTTAGGACCTCTTACGGAATCTTGCCAGGATATTCTCTAGTTGTATATATATGAATATAAATAAAAACGATAGTATAAGTTTGCACGTTATACCTATCTCCTTGCAAATCCTCGGCTAGCAAAACGAGCTCTGAATTCTTCTCCAGCAGAAATTGATCCAAGCTTCTCAGGAGCGCCCCACGTGTTGCGCCTCTACGAGTTGATACACCACAATTACACGAAAATAATAAATCTTGATCAGCTAGAACACAAGATATATTATGATCTAGGATATAGGAACGATTTTGGAACAAGAATCGAAAACGAAAATTCTTCCAAGTGGAAGACAGGGTTCGGTCGATTATAGCTTGGGAGAGGGAGAGAGAGAATTTTTGCTCTTGCTCAATTTTGCATATTGAGTTGTGTGAAAAATAACTATAAGATAGCTACTTATAGCTTTCTCCCTAACCTAGTCCTATTAGGACTAGGGCTCTTCTCTCTTACATGGGCCATGGCCCTCTTTAATTAGAAGACCAAGTCTCCTAATTAATTCATGGCCCAGTTAATTAATTTGACCAGGGTTTATTTAATCTCCCAATTAAATAGCCCAATTAATTAACTTAATCTCCCATTTAATTAAATCAGACTCTAAGTCCATTTAATTAAAATCCCTTCTAATTAATTAAATCCAACTTAATTAATTAATCCACAAATTAAATTCCAATTTAATTTATGATCCTGATCCAATTCCAATTGGATCCCATTTTGTTCCAATTGGGTCGACCCAGTCGACCCACCCATCATAATCGACCTAGTCGATTATTCACCCAGTCGACCCAGTCGACTCGGTCGTTCTCATTTCCTCGCTTTCGCTTCATGTGTATTGTGTATGCCCCCGTAGGTTCACCACATAATTGGCCGTGGGTTATAATTAAATATTATTTAATTATTCGAGTAAGACTTACTCTAAATCAATCGAACACTCTGTCGATTGATCATTCCAAAATTAGCACCCCTGCCAATTTGGGAATTCTCCCACACTCCACAGTCGATGTCCAGCCACAAGCCCATGGAGCCCAATCACTGGTGAATTAATTCAGTGAACCTTTTATCATTTACAATTTCCATATACGACATAATCTCTCCATCAACCAATCTCCCAGTCGAGACTTAAGGGTATGGTCTTTCATCGGTTTCCCTTTTCTTTTGTCTTGACCTTATGCATTCTGGTCTCGAAATAATTCTCTTTGACTTGACCTTTATGAGCTACTTACATAAAGCCGTCAGATACCTCGGCCGAGGATTTTACCAGAATTAATTTCTCACAGAAATCCATAGGAGAATTTCCCAACCTATCAAGTCGGGTCAATGGATCCTTTGTTGATGATATGAACCTGCATACGAGTTCCTCTATACCCAACATGAATCCACAAAGACTTTCTGGCGATCCCCAGTCAGTCGGAACTCATATCAAAGCATAGACGTTCTCGCACCAGATGAACCCTATCACCTCAAGTAGTTAGGGATCGTTCCTCGTATACTATTGCAAATTGGAATAACTTCAACCCCGATATGCGACTACCGCTTCCATGGTGAGTTATTTCCTAATTGGGGTATTCAGTGCGCTTGCTATCCCAGCAAGCCACCCACTTATGTGTATCGACTATCCCAGTCACGCTCGTGGACCCCAGCGTCCTCCAGTTCATCGGAGTATACACAACAGTGAGAGTCTAACCGAATCCAACGATGTCCTATCTCGATTGGATTCTATGACTCTTGAATATGTTCTAGATCACGGCCTTGGAGATCAGTCCACGGGTTGTCCCATAGCCCTGTGATCTAAGGACTTCTATCCTTATGCGTAGATAATTATTACATAAGATAAAGTTGACCATATATATAAATGCATTTATTAATCCAATCGAATGGTCCTTTCAATTAAATGCAGCCAAAACAGTTGGCTTGCAGGACACTATTCTATCAAGAGATCAGTCCACGGGTTGTCCCATAGCCCTGTGATCTAAGGACTTCTATCCTTATGCGTAGACAAATATTACATAAGATAAAGTTGACCATTTAATAAAAGTGCATTTATTAATCTAAATTGAATAGTTCCTCATTAATTACAATTAATGCTAGCCATACAGCTGGCTTGCAGGACACTATTTCTATCAATCTCCCACTTGTCCTAAAGCCAGTCTTTTATGTTCTTGAGTCCCATCTTATGCAGATGTTTCTCAAATGCCTTTTGAGGCAGAGGCTTCGTTAGTGGGTCCGCCGTATTATCTTCTGAGTCGACACGTTCCATCTTAATGTCTCCTCTACCAATGATATCTCTTATCACATGGTATCGTCTTTGTACGTGTTTGGATTTCTGATGAGATCTCGGCTCCTTTGCTTGCGCTATTGCCCCATTATTATCGCAGAAGATAGTAACGGGCTCAGCAATGCTAGGTATCACATCCAATTCCTGGATGAAGTTCCTCATCCAAACACCTTCCTTTGCTGCGTCACTCGCGGCAATGTATTCTGCTTCAGTGGTTGAATCCGCGGTTGTTTCCTGCTTGGAGCTCTTCCAGCTAACCGCACCACCATTGAGGCAGAAAACATATCCTGATGTCGACTTGAAGTCGTCTACATCACATTGGAAGCTCGAGTCTGTATAGCCTTCCAATTTCAATTCTCCTCCACCGTATACCAAGAACAATTCCTTAGTCCTTCTCAGGTACTTCAGAATTGCCTTTACGACTATCCAGTGCTGCTCACCTGGATCAGACTGGTAGCGACTTGTAACGCTTAGAGCGTACGCTACGTCTGGTCTCGTACACAGCATACCATACATTATGTTTCCTATCGCGGATGCATACGGTACTCGAGACATATTGCTTCTCTCCTCTGGCGTCTTTGGGGCCATAGACTTGGAGAGTGCAATTCCATGTCTCATTGGAAGCAATCCTCTCTTGGATTCTTCCATACTAAATCTTTTCAAGATTTTGTCTATGTACTGGGATTGGGAGAGGCCCAGCAGTCCTTTTGATCTATCTCGGTAGATCCTTATACCTAGTACAAAGGATGCTTCTCCCATATCCTTCATTGAGAATTGTGTAGACAACCATGCTTTAGTTTCAGACAATGCTTTTACATTGTTTCCAATGAGAAGAATGTCGTCAACGTAAAGCACCAAAAATTCAACTGTACTCCCACTGATCTTCTTGTACACGCAAGGTTCGAACATGTTTTTGATGAATCCAAAAGTTTGGATTGTCTCATCAAAACGAATGTTCCAACTTCGGGAAGCTTGCTTCAGTCCATAAATGGACCTCTGGAGTTTGCACACCTTGTGTTCATCTCCTTTGGATGCATATCCTTTTGGTTGCTCCATGTAGATCTCCTTATCAATGTCTCCATTGAGAAAAGCAGTCTTTACATCCATCTGCCATATCTCGTAGTTATACCATGCAGCTATGGCCAGCAAGATCCGAATGGATTTGGGCATTGCGACTGGCGAGAAGGTCTCCTCAAAGTCGATACCTGGTCTTTGAGTGTATCCTTTTGCCACTAGTCGCGCCTTGTAGGTAATCACCTCTCCGTTCACTCCAAGCTTTCGCTTATAGATCCACTTGCAACCCACGGGAGCCACTCCCACTGGTGGATCTACCAAGGCCCAGACCTTGTTTGAGTGCATGGAGTCCAGTTCGGATTCCATGGCTTCGCGCCACTTTCCCGAGTCTATGTCTAGCATAGCCTCTTCGTAAGTCCTTGGGTCGGTTAGAGACTGTCCAGTCTCATGTAGCAGACCGTAGTACCTCTCGGGTTCTCTACGTTGTCTTTCTGACCTACGAAGTATCGGTGTACTTTCTGGTGCACTTTCATGCTCCTGTTCTCCCACTGCCTGTGGTGACGGGTCAGCTTGATCGACCTCTAAGGTCTTTTCAGCTTCAGTGACCTCATCTAGTTCTACGTTATTTTCCTTCTTGTCAACCAAGAAATCCTTCTCCAAGAAGTGAGCGTTCCTCGAGACAAACGTTGTTTGTCTTGTAGGATCGTAGAACTCGTATCCTATTGAGTTTTCTGGATACCCCACGAATTTGCACAAAGTGGATTTAGTTTCCAATTTATCTCCCACTAGCTTTTTAACGTAAGCGGGAGATCCCCATATGCGCATGAATGCGTATGAGGGTGCCTTGCCAAACCATAGTTCGTATGGTGTCTTTTCTACGGATTTCGAAGGTACCATATTCAGTATCTTCGTTGCCGTGAGGAGGGCATGTCCCCAAAATGAAAGAGGAAGGTCAGTGGCACTCATCATGGATCGAACCATGTCCATCAAGGTTCGATTCCTTCTCTCTGCTACTCCATTTAATTGGGGTGTTGCAGGAGGAGTCCACTGCGATAATATTCCATGCTCTACAAGATAATTCAGAAATTCGTTACTAAGAAATTCTCCACCTCGGTCAGAACGAAGAGCCTTTATCGTATGACCAAGTTGATTCTCTACTTCCATCTTGAATTCTTTGAATCGCTCAAAGGCTTCAGACTTGTGTTTCAACAGGAACACATATCCATAACGACTAAAGTCGTCAGTGAAAGTGATGAAGTAGTCATAGCCACCTCGGGCGCTTTTTCTTAGTGGTCCACATACGTCAGTATGTATTAAGTCCAATGTTTGCTTGGCTCGCTCAGGGTTTCCCTTAAACGGCAACTTAGCCATTTTACCCTTCAAACATGGTTCACATGTCGGCATTTCATCAATGCGATTGATTTCAATCGCGCCAGATGATGCTAACTTTTGAATCCTTGACTTAGATATATGTCCAAGTCTAGCGTGCCATAATTGGGCAGACATTTCATTATCTTGTTTCCTTTTGTTTTGTTGCACATGCATCACTAACTTAGGTGGTTCAATGGTATATAGTCCATCTTTCAATGTACCAGTGAAAAACATATTATCATTCATGAATAATGAAAAGGAACCTTTATTAATAGTAAAACTAAAACCTTCATTATCCAAAACAGGAATTGAAATAATGTTTTTCACCAAACCAGGTACATAAAGAACGTTCCTAAGGACTAATTTATTACCACCTAAATCTAACTCCACTTCGCCTATGGCCTCGGCAGCAGCTCTAGCTCCATTGCCAAATCTCAGGATCCAATCCCCTGGCCTAAGTGGCCTTGTTGCTCCCATCACCTGTAAATCATTACAAAGATGAGAACCACAAGCAGTGTCTAGCACCCATGATGCACAGTTAATTGATAAATTAACTTCAACAAGGAATATACATTTCGAGCTCTCCAAGAACTCTTTGCAGTTCCTCTTCCAGTGTCCAGGTTTCTTGCAGTAGAAACATTTCTGTTCACCAGACGAAGCTTTACGCTTCTTTCCCTTCCCTATGGGCCCAGATGGTGCTTTGCCTCTGCTTGAAGAAGCATTTCCCTTCCCCTTCCCTTTCTATGTCCTTTTGGACTTGGATTGGGTTGAGGTAGCAACCATCACTGGCTTCTCTCTTTTCATGGAAGCCTCGGCAGTGGCGAGCATATTAGCCAACTCGTGAAGTTCAACATTCATCTTGTGCATGTTGTAGTTCACTACGAATTGCTCGAATGATCTAGGCAATGACTGGAGGATTATATCCTGGCAGTAGGTCTTGTCCATCTTTACGTCAAGATGACTAAGCTTTTCAATGAGCCCAATCATTTTGATGCAGTGAGATCGAACATCAGCACCTTCAGCCTGTTGGGATTCGGTAAGATAAACAGCCCTAGGCACAGCGGAATATAAAATTTTTAGGACCTCTTACGGAATCTTGCCAGGATACTACTCTAGTTGTATATATATGAATATAAATAAAACGATAGTATAAGTTTACACGTTATACCTATCTCCTTGCAAATCCAAGTTGGCAGTCAGCAAAACGAACTCTGATTTCTGCTCCAGCAAAATCGATCCAGGCTTTTCAAGGAGCGCCCCACGTGTTGCGCCTCTACGAGTTGATACACCACAATATCACGAAAATAATATATCTTGATCAACTAGAACACAAGATATATTAAGATCTAGGAATTAGGAACGATTTCGGAACAAAGTCGAAAACGAAAAATTCTTCCACAGGGAATTAACAGGGTTCGGTCGACTAGTGGGGAGAGGGAGAGAGAATTTTGCTCTTGCTCAATTTTTTGCATATGGAGTTGTTAGAAAAATAACTACAAGAAGGCTACTTATAGTTATCTCCCTAACCTAGTCCTAATAGGACTAGGTTTCCTCTCTCCTACATGGGCCATGGCCCTCTTTAATTAGAAGACCAAGTCTTCTAATTAATTCATGGCCCAGTTAATTAATTTGACCAGGCTTTATTTAATCTCCCAATTAAATAGCCCAATTAATTAACTTAATCTCCCATTTAATTAAATCAGACTCTAAGTCCATTTAATTAAAATCCCTTCTAATTAATTAAATCCAACTTAATTAATTAATCCATAAATTAAATTCCAATTTAATTTATGATCCTGATCCAATTCCAATTGGATCGATCTTTGTTCCAATTGGGTCGACCCAGTCGACCCATCCATTATAATCGACCCAGTCGATTATTCACCCAGTCGACCCAGTCGACTCGGTCGTTCTTATTTCCTCGCTTTCGCTTCATGTGTATTGTGTATGCCCCCGTAGGTTCACCACATAATTGGCCGTGGGTTATAATTAAATATTATTTAATTATTCGAGTAAGACTTACTCTAAATCAATCGAACACTCTGTCGATTGATCATTCCAAAATTAGCACCCCTGCCAATTTGGGAATTCTCCCACACTCCACGGTCGATGTCCAGCCACAAGCCCATGGAGCCCAATCACTGGTGAATTAATTCAGTGAACCTTTTATCATTTACAATTTCCTTACACGCCATTATCTCTCCATCGATCAATCTCCCAGTCGAGACTTAAGGGTATGGTCTTTCATCGGTTTCCCTTTTCTTTTGTCTTGACCTTATGCATTCTGGTCTCGAAATAATTCTCTTTGACTTAATCTTTATGAGCTACTTACATAAAGCCGTCAGATACCTCGGCCGAGGATTTTACCAGAATTAAATTCTCACAGAAATCCATAGGAGAATTTCCCAACCTATCAAGTCGGGTCAATGGATCCTTTGTTGATGATATGAATCTGCATACGAGTTCTTCTATACCCAATATGAGTCCACAAAGACTTTCTGGCGATCTCCAGTCAGTCGGGACTCATATCAAAGCATAGACGTTCTCGCACCAGATACACCCTATCATCTCAAGTAGTTAGGGATCGTTCCTCGTATACTATTGTAAATTGGAATAACTTCAACCCCGATATGCGACTACCGCTTCCATGGTGAGTTATTTCCTAATTGGGGTATTCAGTGCGCTTGCCATCCCAGCAAGCCACCCACTTATGTGTATCGACTATCCCAGTCACGCTCGTGGACCCCAGCGTTCTCCAGTTCATCGGAGTATACACAATAGTGAGAGTCTAACCGAATCCAACGATGTCCTATCTCGATTGGATTCTACGACTCTTGAATATGTTCTAGATCACGGCCTTGGAGATCAGTCCACGGGTTGTCTCATAGCCCTGTGATCTAAGGACTTCTATCCTTATGCGTAGATAATTATTACATAAGATAAATATGACCATATAATAATAAAATGCATTTATTAATCCAATTGAATGGTCCTTTCAATTAAAGGCAGCCAAATAGTTGGCTTGCAGGACACTATTCTATCAATCTCCCACTTGTACTAAAGCCAACTTTTTATACTTCTGATTCCCATCTTAGACAGATGTTTTCGGATGCCTTTGAGGCAATGGCTTAGACAGCGGGTCCGTCGTATTATCCCTTGAGGTGACACGTTCCATCTTTAAGTCTCCTCTACCAATGACACAACACATCAAATGGTATCGTCTTAGTTCGTGCTTGGATTCTGATGAGATCTCGACTCCTTCGCTTGCGAGATAGCTCCATTATTATCACAGAAGATAGTAATGGCTCGACAATGCTAGGTATCACATCCAATTCCTGGATGAAGTTTTTCATCCAAACACCTTCCTTTGCTGCTTCACTCGCAGCAATGTATTCTATCTCGGTGGTTGAATCTGCGATAGTGTTTTGCTTGGAGCTCTTCCAGCTTACCGCACCACTATTAAGGCAGAACACGTATCCAGATGTCGACTTGAAGTCGTCTACATTACATTGGAAGCTAGAATCAGTATAGCCTTCCAATTTCAATTCTCTTCCACCGTATACCAAGAACAATTCCTCAGTCCTTCTCAGGTACTTCAGAATTGTCTTTACGGCTATCCAGTGCTGCTCACCTGCATCAGACTGGTAGCGACTTGTAACGCTTAGAGCGTATGCTACGTCTGGTCTAGTACATAACATACCATACATTATGCTTCCTATCGCGGATGCATATGGTACTCGAGACATATTGCTTCTCTCTTCAGGCGTCTTTGGGGCCATAGACTTAGAGAGTGCAATCCCATGTCTCATTGGAAGCAATCCTCTCTTGGATTCTTCCATGCTAAATCTTTTCAAGATTTTATCTATGTACTGGGATTGGAAGAGGCCCAGCAGTCCTTTTGATCTATCTCGGTAGATCCTTGTACCTAGTACAAAGGATGCTTCTCCCAAATCCTTCATTGAGAATTGTGTAGATAACCATGCTTTAGTTTCGGACAACACTTTCACATTACAATGAGAAAAATGTCATCAACGTAAAGCACCAAAAATTCAACTGTACTCCCACTGATCTTCTTGTACACGCAAGGTTCGAACATGTTTTTGATGAATCCAAAAGTTTGGATTGTCTCATCGAAACGAATGTTCCAACTTCGGGAAGCTTGCTTCAGTCCATAAATGGACCTCTGGAGTTTGCACACCTTGTGTTCATCTCCTTTGGATGTATATCCTTTTGGTTGCTCCATGTAGATCTCCTTGTCAATGTCCCCATTGAGAAAGGCAGTCTTTACATCCATCTGCCATATCTCGTAGTTATACCACGCAGCTATGGCCAGCAAGATTCGAATGGATTTAGGCATTGCGACGGGCGAGAAGGTCTCCTCAAAGTCGATGCCTGGCCTTTGAGTGTATCCTTTTGCCACTAATCGCGCCTTGTAGGTTATTACCTCTCCGTTCACTCCAAGCTTTCGCTTATAGATCCACTTGCAACCCACGGGAGCTACTCCCACTGGTGGATCTACCAAGGCCTAGACCTTGTTCGAGTGCATGGAGTCCAATTCGAATTCCATGGCTTCACGCCACTTTCCCGAGTCTATGCCTAGCATAGCCTCTTCGTAAGTCCTTGGGTCGGTTAGAGACTGTCTAGTCTCACGCAGCAAACCGTAGTACCTCTCGGGTTCTCTACGTTGTCTTTCTGACTTACGAAGTACCAGTGTACTTTCTGGTGCACTTTCATGCTCATGTTCTCCCACTGCCTGTGGTGATGGGTCAGCTTGATCGACCTCGTTGGTCCTTTCAGCTTCAGTGACCTCATCTAGTTCTACGTTGTGTTCCTTCTTGCCTAGCAAGAAATCCTTCTCCAAGAAGTGTGCGTTCCTTGAGACAAACGTAGTTTATCTTGTAGGATCGTAGAACTTGTATCCTATAGAGTTTTCTGGATACCCCACGAATTGCATAAGATGGACTTTACATCCAACTTATCTCCCACCAGCTTATTCACATAAGCGGGAGACCCCATATGCGCATGAATGCATGTGAAGGTACAATACCAAAACTCATATCACGTGATATGTTTTGGATCTGGCTTCAGAGATACTTAGCTCAGTATCTTCGATTTTCTCGATCAAGTTTCATTTGTTTGAATAAGGAATTTCATGTAAGATTTCTTAATGGACATTTACATGTCCAAAATGCTTGACAACAGACAATGTTTCGAGCGGGTCTTACATTTCGAGAATCTAATTCTCTATTAAATAATCAATGGCGTACTGCCAATGCATGTTCGATTTTAAATCGATCCAAATCTCTTACATGCTTTCATTGATTAAGCTCTCTTCTTTTATTCCAAAAGTAATTTGGAATTGTACATCACAACGTACTTTTACCCATGAGGGTACTAGAGACGCCTTATCTCCCACTAATGCTTTAGTGTTTCTACACACTTTTAAATGGATTAAATCCATTGCAATTGTTTATGCCTCTTGGTTGCCTAGCAACCAACTACTAAATCTAATTTCCATTAAGCAAGATTCGAAAATCGGTTACTATGTATAGCATCCCAGTCAAGCTCGACCCAGTCGAGCTCAGTCTTTGAATCTTTTAATTTGGAAATATGTTTTAGTATTCGTGTATCGCCTTTCGGTTTTTACAACGACTCAAGTGTGTGAAATCTTGATTATTTATATTTTATTGACTATGCATATTTTATTTAGTCGATATATGAGTATCCATACTCATTTGCTTATGTACACCTTTTGCGTATAAATCTTATAGCGCAATCAGTTCCAACCATTATGGAACTATCACATCCCTTAAGACAAGGGATGGTATAAGCAAATTCCAATGATCTAAATAATTCATGGCTTTAGATGCATTGAATGCATCAATGAGTGCTTCATCGGGCATCCAACACCCTTATGCATTACTTTAACCATAAGGTTAAGTTCAATAAAATTTAATCATCCCTTATGGGATGAATAGGTTCAATTCCCTCTTCCGGGGATCTTAATCCATGGAAGAACCATTTTGATTGACTTTTCAACTTATCATCCTTACAGAAAAACCTCCAAGGTTATTTCCCTTTAGAGAGGATACATTCCTCTTCTTCCATCTCTCGAGCCTTTTGAGGCCTTTTCACAAGATGTTACTTCCCATTCATGGGAGACTTCATGTTTGCCTTCAAGAAAATTTGGGCTTGAGAACCATCCTCAACCCTCTGGTGAAACTTATCACCTTTCTTATTTGAAGAGTAACTTCAAAAAGGCAGCTTGGTGAAACCTATCACCATTCCAGTCGAAGTGTAACTTCGAAAGGAAAACCAATGAAATCTTTGTAAGGAGATTAGTCCTTGCTTGGACTCGAGAAGTCATTCAAAATTCATTTGGGTTCAGTCAATTTATTTGATTCAAGTATGATGGTAAATATTCATGGATACATAACTTATGAAAAACTATCATAAACATGACGATAAATACGCGGCAGATTAATATCAATGCATAATTTACAAACATGGTTTTCGTTTGTAAATTACTCCCACTATTTTTGTCGAATACTTATGCCCCCACATAAGGTTCGGGAAATAAAAATTTCCTAATGGGCTCAAGGCCTAAATGCAATCGCTTAGTACCCACGACTCGTTGGCCATACCAAATGATCCACTTGGTGGGCGATTACGTCACCGGTTAACCATCCCAGCTAACCCTTGAGTTCATTCAGCCTCGGTTTTCGTTATGGACCCACGACTCGTGAGACATCCATACTTACTCGCGTTAAATCATGTCCAATACTCGTGAAGAGAAATAGTTTAATCCTAGACGCCCCACGACTCGTGAGACAGCGCCTAGAACCTTGCTATCCCCTCCCTTGGCACTAAACTGTGCATCGAGGCAATAGACATATCATCTTCCTATAGCTCGACCCACGACTCGTGAGACATCGAGATATATTTGTACAATATGCCTAAGACCTAGTAATTGGATAGGCTCGGACCATAGACACCATTCATATGCGCCCGTTAATCGATTTAATATTCTAATTGAGTTTTTAAGTTCAATTGGAGGTTTTAAGTTTTCTTCGTGCGAGGTCTCATCAGATTATGCTTTATCTTGTTTACGTGATCTATTCTAAGCATGCAAGACATACATCAAAGAATAATAGTAAACATATATCACCTAGCATTGCACATATGATTGGTCGATTGCCTATCCTATGCGATCCATCACGAGCCACATGATGGACCAATTGGTCAGTCTAGGGTGGAAATTAAATTTCCTAACTATTACAATTTTCAAACCCATACATCATGGGCCTTCTTGTAATATCCACCTTGATTGGGCCTCCATGTAATGAATTGGGCCTCCATGTCCTCCAAGGTAATGGGCCTCCATGTGGATCTCCAAGTCTTCATGAGGTCTTCTCGGCTCCAAGCCTAATCTAAGCCTAGCTTATAAAAATAAAGGCCCTATTCTATTACATTTGTTTGCGCAAGCAAGGGCACCAATCAGGCCCATTTAATTACAACCCATAAAATAAATAAACCAAAACTACACAGGGTTTAAGGGAAAAATCGACCAATCCACATATTCACTCAAGAACATGCATAAATTCACATAAGGGCATAAATGTAAATTTACCGGCTCCTTTAATTTTAATTCACAAAAAATTATCCAAGTTAATTTTAATTTTGAATTAACAATTAATCTCTAATATTAATTAACTCTTACTTGAGTTCTAAGTAATCTACAACTCTTATCTTGATAAAGTTGGTTAATTAAGATAGTTACAAATCTTCCAGAATTACTATCTTATCCAAAATTCTAAGTTTCCCAATTTTACAAATCTCCAAGATTCTCAAGATAATACTATTTTGAATAGATTAGTTAACTAAGGTAGTGTCCAAATCCACCAAAATTTCTACCTTATCCAAAACTCCAAGTTTCCTAATTTAATAAGATCTCTAAGATCTTTAATCTTGGTAACTTACTAGAAGAGATTAATTTTAATTAAATATCTTCTTACAATTGAAACTCTAAGTTTCCTTGTTTAATAAGATCTCTAAGATCTTTAATCTTGATAACTTACTAGAAGACATTAATTATAATTAAATGTCTTATCTCAAGTGAAACTCTAAGTTTCCTTGTTAATTAGATCTCTAAGATCTATCCAAGATTCACCAAGATTCCATAACAACCAAATCTCCAAGATTTTGTTCAAGATTATCCAAAATTCTGCCACTAAGATTTTGAACCACCATGTCATTGCCGTAAATCGTTGGCTTCAAGATGACTAAATCCAACATTTTTGCAACCAGCATAACTCAATTGCAATTTAATACATATGGTGGCTGCAAATCTTACGTAGCACAAGTCAAGCATATATTACAAATTAAAACAATCATGCATACAATGACACACATGGTCACGTGAACAAAGGAAAAAAAAAAATTTGTGCCGAGCACTTAAATAAATTCTCACCAAGAGAATAAAGTGCCGATGCATTAATTTTTGTTTCCCTTTTGCTTTGTTTTAATTTGTGTTTGATTACTTGTTGATTTAATTAGAAACAAATCCAGTTCAATTAAATCCCAATCCAAAATAAAAATTAACTCGATAAAATTTCGAATCAAAAATTTTACATTAACTCTAAGTTAATTGATCTTCGTCCTAAAACATATACAGTTAAAAAAACTAGCCATACATAAATCAAACATATGATTTAAATCACAGAATTTGCAAATTCATATATATACAAAGCCTAGAGTTGGCTCTGATACCACTGTTGGGATTCGGTAAGATAAACAGCCCTAGGCACAGCGGAATATAAAATTTTTAGGACCTCTTACGGAATCTTGCCAGGATACTACTCTAGTTGTATATATATGAATATAAATAAAACGATAGTATAAGTTTACACGTTATACCTATCTCCTTGCAAATCCAAGTTGGCAGTCAGCAAAACGAACTCTGATTTCTGCTCCAGCAAAATCGATCCAGGCTTTTCAAGGAGCGCCCCACGTGTTGCGCCTCTACGAGTTGATACACCACAATATCACGAAAATAATATATCTTGATCAACTAGAACACAAGATATATTAAGATCTAGGAATTAGGAACGATTTCGGAACAAAGTCGAAAACGAAAAATTCTTCCACAGGGAATTAACAGGGTTCGGTCGACTAGTGGGGAGAGGGAGAGAGAATTTTGCTCTTGCTCAATTTTTTGCATATGGAGTTGTTAGAAAAATAACTACAAGAAGGCTACTTATAGTTATCTCCCTAACCTAGTCCTAATAGGACTAGGTTTCCTCTCTCCTACATGGGCCATGGCCCTCTTTAATTAGAAGACCAAGTCTTCTAATTAATTCATGGCCCAGTTAATTAATTTGACCAGGCTTTATTTAATCTCCCAATTAAATAGCCCAATTAATTAACTTAATCTCCCATTTAATTAAATCAGACTCTAAGTCCATTTAATTAAAATCCCTTCTAATTAATTAAATCCAACTTAATTAATTAATCCATAAATTAAATTCCAATTTAATTTATGATCCTGATCCAATTCCAATTGGATCGATCTTTGTTCCAATTGGGTCGACCCAGTCGACCCATCCATTATAATCGACCCAGTCGATTATTCACCCAGTCGACCCAGTCGACTCGGTCGTTCTTATTTCCTCGCTTTCGCTTCATGTGTATTGTGTATGCCCCCGTAGGTTCACCACATAATTGGCCGTGGGTTATAATTAAATATTATTTAATTATTCGAGTAAGACTTACTCTAAATCAATCGAACACTCTGTCGATTGATCATTCCAAAATTAGCACCCCTGCCAATTTGGGAATTCTCCCACACTCCACGGTCGATGTCCAGCCACAAGCCCATGGAGCCCAATCACTGGTGAATTAATTCAGTGAACCTTTTATCATTTACAATTTCCTTACACGCCATTATCTCTCCATCGATCAATCTCCCAGTCGAGACTTAAGGGTATGGTCTTTCATCGGTTTCCCTTTTCTTTTGTCTTGACCTTATGCATTCTGGTCTCGAAATAATTCTCTTTGACTTAATCTTTATGAGCTACTTACATAAAGCCGTCAGATACCTCGGCCGAGGATTTTACCAGAATTAAATTCTCACAGAAATCCATAGGAGAATTTCCCAACCTATCAAGTCGGGTCAATGGATCCTTTGTTGATGATATGAATCTGCATACGAGTTCTTCTATACCCAATATGAGTCCACAAAGACTTTCTGGCGATCTCCAGTCAGTCGGGACTCATATCAAAGCATAGACGTTCTCGCACCAGATACACCCTATCATCTCAAGTAGTTAGGGATCGTTCCTCGTATACTATTGTAAATTGGAATAACTTCAACCCCGATATGCGACTACCGCTTCCATGGTGAGTTATTTCCTAATTGGGGTATTCAGTGCGCTTGCCATCCCAGCAAGCCACCCACTTATGTGTATCGACTATCCCAGTCACGCTCGTGGACCCCAGCGTTCTCCAGTTCATCGGAGTATACACAATAGTGAGAGTCTAACCGAATCCAACGATGTCCTATCTCGATTGGATTCTACGACTCTTGAATATGTTCTAGATCACGGCCTTGGAGATCAGTCCACGGGTTGTCTCATAGCCCTGTGATCTAAGGACTTCTATCCTTATGCGTAGATAATTATTACATAAGATAAATATGACCATATAATAATAAAATGCATTTATTAATCCAATTGAATGGTCCTTTCAATTAAAGGCAGCCAAATAGTTGGCTTGCAGGACACTATTCTATCACAGCCATCCTCGTTTGTTGCAAAGCCTTAGCAGTTTCATACCGCTCATATCTACTTTGCACCCCAAATAGACCATTCAGGTGCGTGTAGATTTCAAAAGAAGACTTCATATGCTCGTGCTGCTTTTGAAGCTCATTCGACATGGATGCCAACATGAGACAACGTGACTGCAAGTCATCGTCAAGCCATAAATCAACGGCTTCTTTCTCAGTGTCGTCGGCATCCTTAGCAAGTTCGGGAGGGGGCCCATCAAGGACAAAACCTCGCTTTTCAGAAGCGAGAATGATCTTAAGGTTCCTGACCCAGTCATGGAAGTTTGGTCCAGTCAATTTGTTATGTTCAAGTATGATGGAAATCGGATTCTTAGACATTATATCTACAAAACGACGATAGAAGAAATAAATACGCGAAAGATTAATTTAAAATGCACAATTCACAAACATGGATTTCATTTGCAAATTACTCCCACTATTTTAATCAAAATCTTATGCCCCCACATAAGTTTCGGGAATTTAAAATATCCTAGCGGGCTTAAGGCCCAAATGCAATCTCCTAGTACCCACGACTCGTTGGCCATACTATTTGATCCACTTGGTGGTCGACTATGTCAACGGTTAACCTTCGCAGCTAACCCTTAAGTTCATTTAGCCTCGTTTTTCAATATGGACCCACGACTCGTGAGACATCCATACTTACTAGCGTTAAATCATGTCCAATACTCGTGAAGAGAAATAGTTCAATCCTAGACGCCCCACGACTCGTGAGACAGCGCCTAAAACCTTGCTATCCCCTCCCTTGGCACTAAACTCGTGCATCGAGGCAATAGACATATTATCTTCCTATAGCTCGACCCACGACTCGTGAGACATCGAGATATATTCGTACAACATGCCCAAGACCTAGTAATTGGATAGGCTCGGACCATAGATACTATTCATATGCGCCCGTTATTCGATTTAATATTCTAATTGAATTTTAAGTTCAATTGGAGGTTTCTAAGTGTTGATAACGCCGTTAGAACGTCGTTATTGCCTATCTCTTTAAGCCCAAAATATCTTGTTTTGATTCGAGTTTTGTGTGCTTTTGCTTGTTTTCGCGTTCGTTTGCGTTTTTGGTCCTTTGTTGGGCTTTTGTGTTTTTCTTTTGTTTTCGTCGTTTTTTGTCGTGTTTTTGTTCTATTTGTAGGTTTGAGAATTTTGCAAGGCTAAAGAGAAGTCCGAGAGGTTATGATTCAATGCAATTCCATCAAATCAAGTCTCGGTGGTTGTTGATGCAAGCCTTTGCACAGAAAGAGCTTCAAAGAAAAGAGAACCCGAAGCAAATCGTAGAAGAATGTAGATAGCTGCTCACTAGAACATGCATAAATATTTCATGGATGATCTAAATGAGCTGAATTTTGGATATGTCATAGATGAGTGAGTTAGCTACGCTACGGACTTTACGGATCCGCAATCGGAGTTCGGAATCAAAAGATATGCTTCTCGGAAGAAAGTGCGGCAGAGCAGGAAAATCTGCCAAACCTACGGCCTAAAGCTCGCCGCGGCGAGGTGGAAGCTCGCCGCGGCGAGGTACCTGCTACCAGCAGATTTCTGCTGCGGGAAAGGCAGTGGGTTTCTTGTATTTTCCCCCTTTTCCCCCACTTGCATTTCTAAACCCTTTAGGGGACTTTTTGGTCTTGTTTTCCTTAGGTTAAGAGGCTCAAGAGGTCATAACTTCACAAGAACATCATCAATCCTTCCACTCTTGGCCTCCTTTTTCCTCTCAAGCCTCCATAAACTTTCTCTCTTTATTTTTCTTGCTTTTTCTTATATTTGAAGACTCCACCAAGGGGGTGAGTTAGTTACCACCCTTGGGGAGTGATTAGGTGGTGATTAAAGGGAGGAGAATCCTTGTCTCGATTCTATTTCGATTAGGTGATTTCTTCCCATTTCTTAGTTATTTATGATTAGGAGATGAGTATTGTTATTTCCTTTTTGGATGAATGATTGTAGATTTGAATTCTCCGGATTTATATATATTTATGTTATTGTTTGATTAAATGATGTCTTGATGATTAGTATGGTGCTTATATGTGTTCGTTAATCCGATTCCGTGTTTATTGTTCGTCTTGTGGTTTGACAACCTTTGGAGATGAAAGTTATTGATTCTTGATTGCTATATATAGTGATTTTGAGGATTTGATTATGAATTTGGATTGTGATTTGATTTTAGGATAGACATATACCTATGTCGTTTCATATTCGTTTAAGGTTTGAGTTTAAATGAAATCGATTAGATTTTAGTCCATTTATACGTAAATTGGCTTAGTTTAATTTGATAGGTTGGTATGCTATCGAAAGATACATACGAATGTCATTGAATCCTTGAATAGCAAGCACGAGCATAATATATTAATTGTCGGGTCATTGTTATCGTTTGATTAGTTATGTTTGATGTTGGGTTATGTTTGATTTGTTGAGTTTATTGTTTTATCTCACTTTTGGCCATCTACATTTAATGCAACCTAGACATAGGTTAGGCGAGTGACGATTTGTGGATTTCAACCTAGGATAGTCATATACCTAGTTTGGTCCATGTTTGTGTTATGGGTTCGTTCGTGAATGCATCAAATAACTTAAATTCTCCTTATTCGGGGATTTGGGTTAGTTTTAGGTCCCGGGTGACAACGGTACGCCTTAGAATCCTCTTTTGGGTTCGGACTTCCCTTAGAGCATCGGTTGACAGCGATGTTCGTTCTTGATCCGGAGATGGAGAGTTTGGGTAGATTGGTAGAGTTAAGTCAAACCGATAGGGAGACTTAACTAATTTGAACTCACAAACAACACTAAATCTAGGATAGTTTGCATAGCTAACCTAACAACCGCATGATTTATCTGCTTTAACTAATAGCTTATGAATCCTCCTTACCACATAATTAACTCCCCATTTACTTGCTTTCATAGTTAGATTTACTTTATCGCTCGTAGTTAAATAAAATCACCCTTATCATATATTTGGGTTCGATAATATTGTATCAAGCATTCTTAGATAAAATAAGCCTTCGATTGATTCGTTTATTCCCACCTTTTACCCATTCGTTGGGATTCGATACTCGGTATGTACTTATCGTTTTATATTACTTGTAACGACCGTATACTTGCGTGTTTGCGTATTAGTATTTGGAACGCAACAAGTGTGCGAGGTCTCATCAGATTATGCTTATCTTGTTTACGTTTTCTATCCTAAGCATGCATCTCATACATCAAAGAATAATTTGCGAAAAAGTAAACATTCATCACCTAGCAAGATATGATTGGTCGATTGCCCATCCTATGCGATCCATCATGAGCCACGTGATGAATCAATTGGTCAGTCTAGGGTGAAAATTAAATGTCCTAACTATTACAATTTTTAAACCCATACATCATGGGCCTTCTTGTAATATCCAGCTTGATTGGGCCTCCATGTAATGAATTGGGCCTCCATGTCCTCCAAGGTAAATGGGCCTCCATGTGGATCTCCAAGTCTTCATGAGGTCTTCTCGGCTCCAAGCCTAATCTAAGCCTAGCTTACATAATTTAAATGGTCCTATTCTATTACATTTGTTTGCGCAAGCAAGGGCACCAATCAGGCCCATTTAATTACAACCCAAAAATAAATAAACCAAAAACAACACAGGGCTTAAAGGGCAAAATCGACCAATCCACATATTCACTCAAGAACATGCATAAATTCACATAAGGGCAATAATGTAAATTTACCGGCTTCATTAATTTTAATTCGCAAAAATTCATCCAAGTTAATTAATTTTGAATTAACAATTAACCTCTAAGATTAATTAGCTCTTACTTGAGCTCTAAGTAATCTACAATTCTTATCTTGATTAAATTGGTTAATTAAGGTAATCTAAATCTCTAAGATTCTTACCTTATCCAAAACTCTAAGTTTCCCAAAATTTCAAATCTCCAAGATTTTCAAGATAATCCTATTTTGACTAGATTAGTTAATTAAGGTAGTGTTTAAGTCTAACAAAATAACTACCTTATCAAAAAACTCTAAGTTTCCTAATCTTCCAAAATTCTCCAAGATTTTCAGGACTTTCAAAATAGGCAGAATTAGAGTCCAACCCAAAAACGACTAGTCGAGACCAATCAGGACTGCCACGTAGGACAGCCCACGCGCGACCACCAAGGCGGCGCGTGAGCTGCCTGTGGCAGCAGCCGCTGCACGCGGCTGCGTGCGGCAGCGAGCAGCCGCGCACAGCAGCGCGTAAACAGCAGCCCGAAGGCTGCTGCTGCGCGCAGCGTGTGCGGCCAGCGTGCTGCCAGCACGCTGCCGTTGGCAGCGGCTTGCGGTGGCCGCCCAGCCGCGGTGCGCTGCCGCGCACCGCCGCGTGCCACCGCGAGTCGGATCTAATAAAAATTTTTTTTTTGTTTCTTCGATTACTTATGATTTAATTAAACAAAAACCAGTCAATTAAATCCCAATCCAAAATTAAAAACAACATGATAAAATTTTTCGAATCCGAAATTAAACATTAACTCCAAGTTAATTAAACATACTTCATATAACATGCAAAGTTAAAGAACTAGCCACATAAATCAAACATATGATTTAATAAACACAGAATTTGCAAATTCATATATATACAAAGCCTAGAGTTGGCTCTGACACCACTGTTGGGATTCGATAAGAAAACCAGCCCTAGGCACAGCGGAATATAAAAAAATTTCTAGGGCCTCTTAAAGAATCTTGCCAGGATATTCTCTAGTTGTATATATATAAATATAATTAAACGACAGTATAAGTTTTCTCGTTTATACCTGTCTCCTTGCAAATCCTAGGCTAGCAATATGAGCTCTGAATTCTGACCCCGGTTGATCGACCCACACCTTTTGTAGCGCCCCATGTGTTGCGCCTCTACGAGTTGATACACCACAATATCACGAAAATTAATATACCTAATCGACTAGAACATAGGTTATATTAATATCTAGGTTTTAGGAACGATTTGGGAACAAAACGAAGACGAAAAAAATTCTTCCACAGGGAAGAACTGGTTCGGCCGATCTGGTAGGGAGAGGGAGAGAGATTTTTGCTTTGCTCAATTTTTGCTTAAGGAGTTGTGTGAAAAATAACTAGAAGAAAGCTATTTATAGTTTTCTTTCTATCCTAGTCCTATTAGGACTAGGTCTTCTCTCTCCTACATGGGCCATGGCCTTCTTTAATTAGAAGACTAAGTCTTCTAATTAATTCATGGCCCATATTAATTAATCTTTCAGGGCTTTATTTAATCTTCCAATTAAATAGCCCAATTAATTAAATCATCTCCCAATTAATTAATTAAACTCCAAGTCTAATTAAATTAATTATTCCATTAATTAATTAAATCCTAATTAATTAATTTACTCATAAATTAAATTCCAATTTAATTTATAATCTTGATCCACTTCCAATTGGATCCATTTTCGTTCCATATGGGTCGACCCAGTCGACCCACCCATTTAATCGACCCAGTCGACCCAGTCGACTGGTTCGTTCCTGTTTCCTCGCTTTCGCTACTTGTGTATTGTGTATGCCCCCGTAGGTTCACCACATAATTGGCCGTGGGTTGTAATTAAATATTATTTAATTACTTGAGCAATTAATGCTCTAAATTAATCGAACACTCTGTCGATTAATCATTCCAAAATTAGCACCCCTGCTAATTTGGGAATTCTCCCACACTCCACGGTCGATATCCAGTCACAAGCCCATGGAGCCCAATCACTGGTGAATTAATTCAGTGAACCTTTTATCATTTACAATTTCCATATACGACACAATCTCTCCATCGATCAATCTCCCAGTCGAGACTTAAGGGTATGGTCTTTCATCGGATTCCCTTATCTTTTGTCTTGACCTTATGTTCTCTGATCTCGAAATAAATTCTCTCTGACTTGTTCTTTATGAGCTACTTACATAAAGTCGTCAGTTACCTTGGCCAAGGATTTCATCAGAATTAATTTCTCACAGAAATCCATAGGAGAATTTCTCGACCTATCAAGTCGAGTCAATGGATCCTTTGTTGATGATATGAATCTGCATACGAGTTCCTCTATACCCAACATGAGTCCACAGAGACTTTCTGGCGATCCCCAGTCAGTCGGAACTCATATCAAAGTATAGACGTTCTCGTACCAGATAAACCCTATCATCTCAAGTTGTTAGGGATCGTTCCTCGTATACTATTGTAAATTGGAATAACTTCAACCCCGATATGCGACTACCGCTTCCATGGTGAGTTATTTCCTAATTGGGGTATTCAGTGCGCTTGCCATCCCAGCAAGCCACCCACTTATGTGTATCGACTATCCCAGTCACGCTCGTGGACCCCAGCGTCCTCCAGTTCATCGGAGTATACACAATAGTGAGAGTCTAACCGAATCCAACGATGTCCTATCTCGATTGGATTCTACGACTCTTGAATATATTCTAGATCACGGCCTTAGAGATCAGTCCACGGGTTGTCCCATAGCCCTGTGATCTAAGGACTTCTATCCTTATGCGTAGACAAATATTACATAAGATAAAGTTGACCATTTAATAAAAGTGCATTTATTAATCTAAATTGAATAGTTCCTCATTAATTACAATTAATGCTAGCCATACAGCTGGCTTGCAGGACACTATTTCTATCAAGAAATGCAATAACAAAGATCTTTAACTACACTTCCAGATCTGATCAAATCCATCTCCCAGTAAATCAAACTAAAGACAATGAAAGAATATCACGATAACTTGCTGCTTGCTTTAGTTCAAAATGAATAATAAGGTAATTCTGATCTTTCAGTAGTCATATTCTCCAAGGAAATATTTCGAACTCACGTACACCTGATATTGATATAAAAGAAAACATAAAACTGTTAGACGAATAAGATGTCAAGTTTAGGAACCAACAAATTAGGCACCGAAAATGAAATTCATCACCAAGAGGCTCCGGTTCAAATTTCATATGACTCTATTCAGGACAGGTCTTACTCTCTTAGGAACCCTAGCAAAAATATAAAATCGGGACTACATGTTATTCAAGATTTATCTATTTTATACAACATTTACTTTTATTGTTCTTAAATCTAAAACATAGTATTTTAAATCCTCACGTTTTGAAATTCTAACACTTATTTTTGTGACGCGGGAGCACCCCCATCCATTGCAGCACCCAAAAGAAACAAATTAAAAAACTCTTTTAATAATAACAATTATCTAAGTGTCTTTTAATATTATCAATTATCAAAGTGTCTTTTGAAGGTTCAATAGTCTTTTAATATACCGAAGTTGGAGTATGTTCCCACTATAATATGGGTTTTCAACAAAAGCAAGCAAGGAGAGGGATCAACAATGCAGATAAATCCTCCTCCTCGCACAAAAAGGAAAAACAGATGAATAATTGTGAAGAATATCTATTTATGTTGTACAGTATATGGTTATTATCATTCTGTTATGGATAAAAGAAAAGTTGAGAGGCTCTGCGAAAAATCAGGATGAAAAGTTTGGGGCTAAAAAACTGCATCTGATGTTTTCATACAGACTATATTACAAATCTAACCAGATTAAAATACTCAATAAAATTCAACTTTAATTCAATCGATTATTATAGGATTGAGAAATATTGATCTTCATTAGTAATATTTATTTTTTGGTGATAACAATTAAAAATTAGTGAAATGTAAATATACCCTTTACGTTTAATTTTGTCTTGTTTAATTGACAAAATAATTTTTGTGTTATTTTCATTAGCAAAAAGACTCCTCCTAAGAGGACGGAATACATATTTTACAGGAAGGAAAAATACAATTATATTTTATATAAAATTCGAAAATACCCCTATATACCTGAAAATTGACAATAAATTCGTCTGGTTAACTTTAAAAATTGACATCATCAAATCACAAAATTGCATCAACTATGATAATAAAATATGATTACTCGAACATATTACATCAAAAGCAAAAGATGTCTCATCTCCAAAAAAAAAGAAGAGAAAAATGATGTATGTGAAAGAATAACTGGTCATATAAAACGCAAAATCCGTTTATAAGATCTTTGATTACAATTCCAGATCTGCATCGAATCCATTTCCCAGAAAATCTAACTACACGACAGTGAAATAATGTAAATTTTTTCCTAACATCATATAATGCATCAGAAATCGAGAAACAAAATTTAAACTAAAACATTCAAGTATTCATGAATGTCCAAAAATCATCATCCCTTTTTTACCTCCTTCACCCTCCATAGGCAAATGGTGAAACTAAACTTTTGACATAAATAACCGGTTCATGATTATTACCCCACTTTCTCATCATAGGTAACCTGAAAGAATTATCTTTCGGATTGTAGATGACAAAAGAATCAATTGAGTGCAATAAAATTTCTCCATTTGGTAGAATAGACCATGGTCTTAAGCCATTACACTCCTCAAGTGTGTGAATACAAGAAAAAGTAACCATTTTTGTCCAAGACTCTTTCACACCATGCTCCTTCATAGCCCACATATTCACGTATTTCGTCTTTTCATCATAGCAAAGAACACAAAGGCATCCTCCTAGCACACCTAGTGTCAAATGAAGATGACCTGAACCCCCGTAATTAGGTTGCTCAACTATTCCAAATACTTCTTTCTCTACATCAAAAGAAACAATATCCCATCTAGAATTCGACTTCAATGAATGTGTGAACCAATGAAACTTCCCGCTAACAATCGTTGCCCACTTATAGCCCAAATAGCTTCCCTTGTAATCCTCAGTCCTTTTCCAAGAATTTCTCTTTAAGCTGTAAACCTTTACCATTGATTGTTCCTTAGCCTTAGAGCCAACAACATTAAATATACATACAACCTTGTAATCATCATTACACTCATCATAACCAAACCCGTACCTAACAAAATATCCTCTCGTGTCCTCGTCGAGACTAGCCAAATTCTTGTACATTCCAATACTTGGGTTCCCCAAGAATAAATATTTGTCATTTATGACAATTAACACAAGCCCGTTACAAGAACCCATTCTCGGATCATACAACCTGCACAAATTTTTCTCAGGATAATCGAGATTAATTAAAGTAATCACAGCTTCACTCAACAAAGACTGCATCGAAAATTGCTTAAGTAAACAAGAGGATGAATTTTTGAAAATGATACTATAACTGGAAAAACTCGCGTCTTCTGTCGAAATTTTGAGATGTGCTTTGACGAAATCTGGATTGGAGATTAAATGAAGGCAAAATTTGTTAACACATTTCAATATCAAAAGGGTTTTGACTGGGAGCCTTAAGAAAATTTCAGTGATAATTTCTTCGGGGAGGTGAGCGATCAGCATTTGGTTGGGGAAGCTGATGAAATTCTTGTTTGGAGTAAACATTGTGTTGTTTTGGGATGTAAAAAATTAGGCCTAGGGTTTCGGGTTTAAGGTGTTTATGGGGTGAGGAAACTAGGGTTAGTAAATATGAAAGTAATTTAACTGTTTTTGACTTTTTGGTGTCGGTTTAGCCTGAATAACTGGTTCAGAGATTACGGCGAAACATTGAAAATCGATTTTGCTTTAATTTTAATTGAATATTGAGATTGTAAAATATTACTTCAATAAGTAATAATTATTAAATTTTGAAAATTTGAGATTTGATATTTGAAAATTGATTTGAATCGTGGTTGTTAAAGTTTAGAGGAAAAAAGTGAATAGTATCTGTTAAATTAGTAACTTGATGGAGAGTTTGAAATAATATACGAAGTATTATATTGTGTAAAGATTAAGTTAAGACGATAAATTATTAATTTATCTTGTATTGATTATTGAGAAGTGATTGTAAATATTTTACTTTAATCATTATAATAATTAAAAATAATAATATATAGATTTTAAGAGATAATTAGTAACTTTTTTTTTTGGAATATATATATAAGATTAAAATGAACTTAATTTCCGCCAATTAATATATATAACGTTTATCATTGTAGTTAAATATTTTAATAAAATTGATAATGCAAAAATTAAATAACTTGATGAAATTAATAACGCAAATGATACCATTGAGTTATAAATTATACAAAGATGGCCAAGGGAGAAAATAAACAGTAGAAAACATGGGGAGAAATAAAAGTAAAAAAATAATAATAATAATAAAAATAAAAAATAAAAAGAAAAAGATGGCTAACACTGTCACTATCAATTGAGTTATAAATTATACAAAGATGGCAAAGGGAGAAAATAAATAGTAGAAAACTTGGGGACAAATAAAAGTAAAAAAAAAAAAAAAGGATAGCTAACACTGTCACTATCAATTGTCAGCGTCTACTAATGTCCGTGGCCTGGACGGGGTCTGGGCCGAAACTCCCCCAGACCCATTGCCAGACAAGGTTTGGGATGAACTTGATCCGCATTAAACGGCCCTTTCGTCTGGTTTTGTCTGTCTAAATTAAATTTAAAATAATTTAATTTGGTTGAAGTAATCTCGAATTTCGTAACGTTGTTTATTTGGTTTTGTGAAAGTTACTTTCAGAAATAAAATTCTGTAGTTTTGTTTTAGAAATTATAGAAAGAAAATAAATATTATAAGAGATAATTAATTTTAAATAAAATACAATTGTTACGTGAAATTAGTTGCGTAGAAAATAGGTTAATTTATGTCAAATAAGTATAGAATTTATGCTCAGATAAAAAAATTATTATTTGTAAAAACTGAAAGATGATAAATTTATATATGAAAAATAAAAATGATTTTTTGTTTAAGTTTTCTTATGACAAGACTAGGGGTTCTAGATTTAAGAAATAGATATAGGGGTGGGCATGGGACATTCTCAGGACAAGAAATTCGAATGTAACAATTTTAGGACTTTAACTTTCAGTTTCAAACCCGTCCAATAATAATTTGAGTACCTATTTTCGAGTACTCAAGTTAACGCGGGACGGTGAAGGTTTCATGTTTTTTTTTTTTATCTTAAGCAAAAATTATGAGATTCAATATCTAAACTCGATTGTTCATGTTTAATATTAGTAACAGTACATAATTGGCTGCAATAATCTGTAAAAATATTTATCAACCAGACTCTCCTAAAATGTGAATTATTTCCTGGGAGACTTGAACGTGATTATGAAGTTGAACTGTTGAAGAAAGTAAAGAATATTAGGCCATCCAATCGTTGGGGCAAAAATACCCCCTCCCCCTCTCCCCCTCCCACTCCATAATCATCTTCAACAGCTAGGGACATAGAATAATAATAATAAAATAATAATAACAATAATAAAAATACAAAAAAGTAAAAATAATAATAATAATACAAAAATTATCATTATAGAATAATTTAATAATAAAAATATAAAAAATTAAAAAAAATTAATAATAATAAAAATTCAAAATAATAATAATAATAATGTGAAAGATAAAGATAATAATAATAATAGTAACAATAATAATAATAATAATAATAATAATAATAATAATAATAATAATAATAATAATGTGAAAGATAAAGATAATAATAATAATAGTAACAATAATAATAATAATAATAGTAATAATAAAAATAATAATAATAATAATACAAAAATAATTATTATAAATATTACTAATAAAAAAATTACTACTAATAATAATGATAGCAATAGTAACAATAATGATAAAATAATATTCATAAATAATAATAATAATGACAATAATACTAATAATATTAATAATAATAATAAGAGTAACTATAATAAAAATAGTAGTACTAATAATATTAGTAATAATAATTACAAGATTAATAATAATAATCATCTTCAACAGTTAAGGACATAGAATAATAACAATAAAATAATAAATAATAATAATTAATAATAATAATACTAGTAGTAATAATAATAACTACAATAGTAATAATAATCATCTTCAACAGTTAGGGACACATAATAATAAAAATAAAATAATAGTAACAGTAACAATAATAATAACAACAATAAAATAATAAATAATAATAATAATTAATAATAATAATAGTAGTAGTAATAATAATAATAATAATAATAATAATAATAATGTTAATATTAATAATAATAACTTCAAATATAATAAGTAATAAGTAATAATACAAATATATAATAATAATAAGAGTAATTATAATAAAAATAATAATAATAATAATAATAATAATAATAATAATAATATTAATAATAAGATTAATAATAATAATCTTCTTCAACAGTTTGGGACATAGAATAATAATAATAACAATAATATAAATACAAAAAAGTAAAAACAATAAATAACAAAAATAATAATAAAAAAATAATTATATAATAATAATAATAATAATAATAATAATAATAATAATAATAATAATAATAATAATAATAATAATAATACGAAAATTATCATTATAGAATAATATAATATTAAAAATACAAATAAAATATTAATGATAATAATACAAAAATAATTATAATGATAATAATAAAAATACAAAATAATAATAATAATAATTATAATAATGTGAAAGATAAAGATAATAATAATAGTAACAATAATAAGAATAATAATAGTAAATATAATAATAATAATAATAATAATAATAATAATAATAATAATAATAATGGTAATAATAATATTAATAATAATATTCAAAAATTATTATTTAAAAAATTACTAATAATAATAATGATAGTAATAGTAACCATAATGATAAAATAATATTAGGAAAGAGATAAAATAATAATAAATAATAACAATAAAATAAGAAATAAATAATAATAATAATAATTAATATTTTAAGTGTTCTATTATGAAGTTTAACTTTTTTAATATGTAATTTTGTTAAATTAAATCGTACTTATATAAAAGATTATGTTTTAATATTAATATTAGTAATAATTATATAGTAATAGTAATAATAATTATAATTATAAAATACTAATAATAATAATAATAATGATGATAATGACTGTTATTATTATTATAAAAAAATCACAATCATTTATATATATGAAGTTATACTCGAGTTTTAATCATATTAAAGTTCATTTATTTGATAAAAAAAATAATTTATAATTTGTTTCATTTATTCATTTTATCTAAACTAAAATACAAATTTAAAATATCTAATTAAAACTAATTCCTGTAAATATTTAACTTTTTAAAATATAAAATTTATTAATCCATACACAAAATTTATAAAAATAATAACCACCAAATGTACAAAAAAAAAAAAAAATATTGTGCGTGTGAGAGCCGAGGGGCAAAAGAGGGGCAAGCTTTTGCCCTTTCTTTCCCACTCCCACTCCCACTCTCCTTCCCCTCCCCATTCCCCCCAACCATTGAAGACCATAATTCTAGAAAAACCCAAAAATTCCCATCCCCCTTCCCCTTACCATTGAAGATGACCGGAGGGCAAGTTTTTGCCCTTTGTCTCTCATTCCCCCTCCCACTCTCCCTCCCCTCCCCACTTCCCCTAACTATTGAAGACCACAATTCTTTTCCCCCTCAAAATCCCCCTCCCCCTCCCCCTAACGATTGAAGATGCCCTTAGGGCTTGTTTGGATTGATTTTCGTCAACAATTTTGGCCCACCAAATAGGCCAAATAACATCTAATAGAATGGGGCTAAAAAAACTTCATCTGATGTTTTTGTTACAGAAAATATTACAAATCAAATCAAAATGCTCAAAATTCAGCTCTACTTCAATTGATAATTTTAGGATTGACAAATATTGATATTCAGTAGTAATATTAATAAGTTAAGACAATTAAAAATTAGCAAAATGTAAAAATATTCCTTATGTTTTGTCAAATTGATAAAAGAACTTATGTGCTATTTTTATTAGCAGAAAAACCCGATTTAGCCAGAAATTAGAGTTGAAAATCAAACAATGTTATTCAATACTCACCTTGAACTCATTTGATAAAAACTCGTTTGAGTTCAATTCATCATACAAATAATAAGCTTGAAGCTGATTTCTCTTTTGATAACTTATGAAGTTCAAGACATAATAAGTTCTATTATTTAATGCATGAAGACAAATAGAGGTTTTTGACAATAAACAAAACACAAGGGGTGTTTTTTGCATTTAGCTCTTCAAAAAATTTGATTGAGCTCAATTCAATCTTGTCAAAAATAAAGCTACTCAAACACTTCCATGAAATGGTTTGTTCAACAAACTAGTTCAAGATTGATTTTGAAACTCAAAAGGAAAATCAAACCAGAAACAACATAGTGTGTGACTAAATCGAATTGTTGACGCCCCTACTCACGACAGACAATTCTGCTGCAATCAAATCACAAACATATGCTAAAGCTTATTTATTTTAGAGCCAAATAATGCCATCATCAAATCACAAAATTGCATCAACAATGATAATAAAATATGGATTACTCGAAAATACTTCATGAAAAGTTAAAAGATCTGTAAATCATTAAAAACACAATATCCATTCATGAGCACATTGTTGTTCAAAGACTAAGAAATGCAATAACAAAGATCTTTAACTACACTTCCAGATTTGATCAAATCCATCTCCCAGTAAATCAAACTAAAGACAATGAAAGAATATCCCGATAACTTGCTGCTTGCTTTAGTTCAAAATGAATAATAAGGTAATTCTGATCTTTCAGTAGTCATATTCTCCAAGGAAATATTTCGAACTCACGTACGCCTGATATTGATATAAAAGAAAACATAAAACTGTTAGACGAATAAGATGTCAAGTTTAGGAACCAACAAATTAGGCACCGAAAATGAAATTCATCACCAAGAGGCTCCGGTTCAAATTTCATATGACTCTATTCAGGACAGGTCTTACTCTCTTAGGAACCCTTGCAAAAATATAAAATCGGGACTACATGTTATTCAAGATTTATCTATTTTATACAACATTTACTTTTATTGTTCTTAAATCTAAAACATAGTATTTTAAATCCTCACGTTTTGAAATTCTAACACTTATTTTTGTGACGCGGGAGCACCCCCATCCATTGCAGCACCCAAAAGAAACAAATTAAAAAACTCTTTTAATAATAACAATTATCTAAGTGTCTTTTAATATTATCAATTATCAAAGTGTCTTTTGAAGGTTCAATAGTCTTTTAATATACCGAAGTTGGAGTATGTTCCCACTATAATATGGGTTTTCAACAAAAGCAAGCAAGGAGAGGGATCAACAATGCAGATAAATCCTCCTCCTCGCACAAAAAGGAAAAACAGATGAATAATTGTGAAGAATATCTATTTATGTTGTACAGTATATGGTTATTATCATTCTGTTATGGATAAAAGAAAAGTTGAGAGGCTCTGCGAAAAATCAGGATGAAAAGTTTGGGGCTAAAAAACTGCATCTGATGTTTTCATACAGACTATATTACAAATCTAACCAGATTAAAATACTCAATAAAATTCAACTTTAATTCAATCGATTATTATAGGATTGAGAAATATTGATCTTCATTAGTAATATTTATTTTTTGGTGATAACAATTAAAAATTAGTGAAATGTAAATATACCCTTTACGTTTAATTTTGTCTTGTTTAATTGACAAAATAATTTTTGTGTTATTTTCATTAGCAAAAAGACTCCTCCTAAGAGGACGGAATACATATTTTACAGGAAGGAAAAATACAATTATATTTTATATAAAATTCGAAAATACCCCTATATACCTGAAAATTGACAATAAATTCGTCTGGTTAACTTTAAAAATTGACATCATCAAATCACAAAATTGCATCAACTATGATAATAAAATATGATTACTCGAACATATTTCATCAAAAGCAAAAAGATGTCTCATCTCCAAAAAAAAAAAAAAAAAGAAAAAAAAGATGTCTGTAAAAGAATAACTGGTCATATAAAACACAAAATCCGTTTATAAGATCTTTGATTACAATTCCAGATCTGCATCGAATCCATTTCCCAGAAAATCTAACTACACGACAGTGAAATTATGTAACACTTTTCCTAACATCATATAAATGCATAAGAAATCGAGAAACAAAATTTAAACTAAAACATTCAAGTACTCATGAATGTCCAAAAATCATCATCCCTATTTTACCTCCTTCACCCTCCATAGGCAAATGGTGAAACTAAACTTTCGACATAAATAACCGGTTCATGATTATTACCCCACTTTCTCATCATAGGTAACCTGAAAGAATTATCTTTTGGATTGTAGATGACAAAAGAAAAAACTGAGTGCAATAAAATTTCTCCATTTGGTAGAATAGACCATGGTCTAAAGTCATCACCCTCCTGAAGTGTGTGAATACAAGAAAAAGTAACCATTTTCGTCCAAGACTCTTTCACACCATGCTCCTTCATAGCCCACATATTCACGTATTTCGTCTTTTCATCGTAGCAAAGAACACAAAGGCATCCTCCTAGCACACCTAGTGTCAAATAAAGATAACCTGAACCCCCGTAATTAGGTTGCTCAACTATTCCAAATACTTCTTTCTCTACATCAAAAGAAACAATATCCCATCTAGAATTCGACTTCAATGGATGTGTGAACCAATGAATCTTCCCACTAACATTCGTTGCCCAATTATAGCCCAAATAGCTTCCCTTGTAATCCTCAGTCCTTTTCCAAGAATTTCTCTTTAAGCTGTAAACTTTTACCATTGATTGGTCCTTAGCCTTAGAGCCAACAACATGAAATATACATACAACCTTGTAATCATCATTACACTCATCATAACCAAACCCGTACCTAACGAAATATTTTATTGTAATTATTATAATAATAAAAATAATAATAAATAGAATGCAGATTTAAGAGATAATTAATAACTTTTTTTTGGAATATATATATATATATATATATATATATAGGATTAAAATGAACTTAATTTTCGCCAATTAATATATATAACGTTTATAATTGTAGTTAAATATTTTAATAAAAATTGATAATGCAAAAATTAAATAACTTGATGAAATTAATAACGCAAATGATACCACTGACTTATAAATTATACAAGATGGCAAGGGGAGAAAATAAATAGTAGAAAACATGGGGAGAAATAAAAGAAAAAAAAAAAAAAAAGATAGCTAAAATTTTTTTTTTTTTTTTGATAAAAATAAAAACTAAGATTAAGTAAAAGTTAACCAGTTTACAAGAGAATAGTCTCCATCACAAAACAAACTAATAGGTAAACAATACGGAGAGAAAATTAAAGACAAACTAGGGGGAAAAGCCCAAGCGGCAAGATTATGGGCCGCGCAATTTGCCGATCGAGAAACAAACTTAAAGCATCAATTAGGCCAAGAAGCCCAAAACTCGCGTATTTCCAGAACGATCGAGGAAATTGCCCAGTCCATATTATCTTCCCAAAACAAAATAGCTTGAACAACAAGGAGACAATCACATTCAAAAACAACATTGTGGACACCTATATATCTCGTTCAGAAACTTGCAAGCGTCCCGAATTGCAAGAGCTTCGGCAACCTTAGCATTGATACAGGGGGTGGATCGTGAAGAAGCAAACACAATAGAACCCGAAGAGTTACGTATAACAACAGCAAGAGCTGCATCACCATTTTTGAAGGCAGCATCCGAGTTAGCCTTGAACCAAGCCTTAGGTGGGGGCAGCCAGCCACTAAAGGAGTTGGGGAGGTGTTTCGTCTGGATAGCCTTCTGGGCAGAGTAGTGAGATGTTGCTTGCTTGTTGATTTTCAGTGACAATTCCTGGACAGATGAGGAGAAAATAAATAGTAGAAAACATGGGGAGAAATAAAAGTAAAAAATAATAATAATAAAAATAAAAAATAAAAAGAAAAAGATAGCTAACACTGTCACTATATATCAATTGAGTTATAAATTATACAAAGATGGCAAAGGGAGAAAATAAATAATAGAAAACATGGGGAGAAATAAAAGTAAAAAATAATAACAATAAAAATAAAAAATAAAAAATAAAAAGAAAAAGATAGCAAACACTGTCACTATCAATTGAGTTATAAATTATACAAAGATGGCAAAGGGAGAAAATAAATAGTAGAAAACATGGGGAGAAATAAAAGTAAAAAAAAAAGGGAAAAGATAGCTAACACTGTCACTATCAATTGTCAGCGTCTACTAATGTCAGTGGCCTGGACAGGGTCTGGGGCGACACTCCCCCAGACCCATTGCCAGACAAGGTTTGGGATGAACTTGATCCGCATTAAGCTGCCCTCTTCGTCTGGTTTTGTCTGTTTAAATTAAATTTAAAAATAATTTAATTTTATTGAAGTAATCTCGAATTTTGTAATGTTGTTTATTTGATTTTGTGAAAGTTACTTTTAAAAATAAAATTCTGTAGTTTTGTTTTAGAAATTATAGAAAGAAAATAAATATTGTAAGAGATAACTTATTTTAAATAAAATATAATTGTTACGTGAAATTAGTTGCGCAGAAAATAGGTTAATTTATGTCAAATAAGTATAGAATTTATGGTCAGATAAAAAAATTATTGTTTGTAAAAACTGAAAGGTGATAAATTTATATATGAAATATAAAAATAATTTTTTGTTTAAGTTTTCTGATGACAAGGCTAGGGGTTCTGGATTTAAGAAATAGTTATAGGGGTGGGCATGGGACATTCTCAGGACAAGAAATTCGAATGTAACAATTTTAAGACTTTGACTTTCAGTTTCAAACCCGTCCAATAATGATTTGAGTACCTGTTTTCGAGTACTCCAATTAACGCGGGACGGTGAAGGTTTCATGTTTTTTTTTATCTTAAGCAAAAATTATGAGATTCAATATCTAAACTCGATTGTTCATGTTTAATATTAGTAACAGTACATAATTGGCTGCAATAATCTGTGAAAATATTTATCAACCAGACTCTCCTAAATGTGAATTATTTCCTGGGAGCCTTGAACATGATTATGAAGTTGATCTGTTGAAGAATGTAAGAATATTAGGGCTTGTTTGGATTGATTTTCGTCCACAATTTTCGCCCACCAAATAGGCCAAATAACATCTAATAGAATGGGGCTAAAAAAACTTCATATGATGTTTTTGTTACAGAAAATATTGCAAATCAAATCAAATCAAATCAAAATACTCAAAATTCAGCTCTAATTCAATCGATAATTTTAGGATTGACAAATGTTGATATTTAGTAGTAATATTTATAAGTTAAGACAATTAAAAATTAGCAAAATGTAAAAATATTCCTTATGTTTTGTCAAATTGATAAAAGAACTTGTGTGCTATTTTTATTAGCAGAAAAACCCGATTTTAGCTAGAAATTAGAGTTGAAAATCAAACAATGTTATTCGATACTCACCTTGAACTCATTTGATAAAAACTCGTTTGAGTTCAATTCAGCATACAAATAATAAAATTGAACATGATTTCTTATTTGATAACTTTTGAAGTTCGATTTGAGCTCGACAAGATAACTTCTATTATTTAAATATATGAGGATTCTTTGCTAATAAAATAACAAATGGAAGTTTTTGCTAATAAGCAAAGCACAAGGGGTGTTTTTTGCATTTAGCTCTTCAAAAACTTGATTTGAGCTCGATTCAATCTTGTCAAAATTTAAGCTATTCAAACACTTTGATGAAATGGTTTGTTCAACAAACTAGTTCAAGTAAGATTTTGAAACTCAAAAGGAAAATCAAACCAGAAACAACGTTGTGCGAATAAATCGATTTGTTGACGCCCCTACTCATGACAGACAATTCTGCTGCAATTTATCATAATCAAATCACAAACATATGCTAATGCTTATTTTATTTTAGAGCCAAATAATGCCATCATCAAATCACAAAATTGAATCAACGTAACTACGATAATAAAATATGGATTACTCGAACATACTTCATCAAAAGTTAAAAGATCTGTAAATCATTAAAAACACAATATCCATTCATGAGCACATTGTTGTTCAAAGACTAAGAAATGCAATAACAAAGATCTTTAACTACACTTCCAGATTTGATCAAATCCATCTCCCAGTAAATCAAACTAAAGACAATGAAAGAATATAACGATAACTTGCTGCTTGCTTTAGTTCAAAATGAATAATAAGGTAATTCTGATCTTTCAGTAGTCATATTCTCCAAGGAAATATTTGGAATGTACACCTGCGATATTGATATAAAAGAAAACATAAAACTGTTAGACGAATAACATGTCAAGTTTAGGAACCAACAAATTAGGCACCGAAAATGAAATTCATTACCAAGAGGCTCAGGTTCAAATTTCATATGACTCTATTCAGGACAGGTCTTACTCTCTTAGGAACCCTAGCAAAAATATAAAATCGGGACTACATGTTATTCAAGATTTATCTATTTTATACAAGATTTACTTTTATTGTTCTTAAATATTAAAACATAGTATTTTAAATCTTCACGTTTTGAAATTCTAACACTTATTTTTGTGACATGGGAGCACCCCCATCCATTGCAGCACCCAAAAGAAACAAATTAAAAAACTCTTTTAATAGTAACAATTATCTAAGTGTCTTTTAATATTATCAATTATCAAAGTGTCTTTTGAAGGTTCAATAGTCTTTTAATGTACCAAAGTTGGAGTAAGTTCCCACTATAATATGGGTTTGCAACATGCAATTTAGGATAAAATATATTGGAGTGAAATAATATTGAGGTGTTAGACTTCGTTCTTGCTTCGCGTATTTCTTCGGCAAATTCATGAGTAGTGAACTATCCATAAGGGTCTTTCATTTGTTGGTGAATTCCTTTTAACGTTGATCCTATACCCTGTTAAGGCCCTAGGTGGATTCCTTCAAGGAGTGAGTCTATATCTGATTCTTTGTGCTATCTTCGCTACTCAGCTAACATATTTTCTATCTACAGATATATGTCATTCATATAACTAAAATATACTCACATTTATAAAACTTTAGGGCTCTCCTAGAATAGGGCTCAGCGCGGGAACCTAAATTGTTTAGTGGTAGGACCATCCCTGACCCTATTGGTGCAAGTATCACAAGTATCATTTATAAGACCAGGGTTCTAAAAGTGAAAGAGAAATGAAGATTCTCAAATGAAGCACACCATTAGGTTATATTAGGAAGCAATAAATATCATGCACAAAAACAAAGTAATCAGTCTCTAAACTATTAAAATAGAGAAGTAACTGCAGGATAAACTCAACATCGAATATCTGTAATGCACAAGATATCGAGAAACATAATTTAAACTAAAACAATCAAATCATAAATGTTAAAAGATCATGGCATACCTTTCCTACCATCATCCCTTTTTCTACCTCCTTCGCCTTCCATAGGCAACGGGTGAAACCAAACTTTCGACATAGATAACCGGTTCATACAAATAATCCCACTTCCTAATCATAGGTAACTTGAAACAATGACCATCTGGATAGCAGATGGCAAAAGAATCAGTGTTATCCAATAAAATTTCACCATTTGGTAGCATGGACCATGGTCTTACATAATTAGTCTCCCCAAGCATGCCAATACAAGAAATGGTAACCATTTTAGTCCAAGACTCTCTCACGCCATGCTCCTTCATAACCCATAAATCCGCACTTTTTATTATTTCATCATTGCAAAGAACGCAAAGACATCCTCCTAGCACACCTAGTGTCAAATTGTAAGGATCCGCACTGTAATTAGGTTGCTCAACTATTCCAAATACCTCTCTCCCAACATCAAAAGAAATAATATCCACTTTAAAAATATCCCCCTCCAATGGGTATGAGAACCAATGAAACTTCCCACTTGCGGTCGTTGCCATTGCATAACAGTCCCAATCATTTCCCTTGTAATCATCAATCCTTTTCCAAGAATTCCTCTTTAAGCTGTAAACCTTCACCATGTTTTGATGCCAAATATCATTTTCAACCCAATCGAAAACGCACAAAATCTTGTAATCATCATTAGACTCATCATAACCAAACCCATATGCAAAATTAATGCATGCCTCCATCTTACCATTAGCGTTTGGGAATGTCCTGTATTTACCAATACATGGGTTCCAAATAACCACAAATTTGTGGGCCATGACAATGCAGACAAGACCATTACAAGTTCCCACCAAAGAAGCATAAGGACGAAGTAGAGTTTTGAAAGGGTAATCAAGAAATACAAAATCAGTCAAAGAATTACTCAACAGGGACTCGAATGAAAGTTGCTTAAGACGACAGTACGTACCATCGGGCACAATTATCCTGTAACTGGAGAAATTAGCATCTTCTGACGAAATCTGGAGATGCGCTTTGACGAAATCGGGATTGGAAATGAAGTTGAGGCAAAATTTGTTAACACGTTTCATTATCAAAAGGGTTTTGATTGGGAGTTTTAAGAAAATACATGTGATCATTTCTGGAGGGAGGTGAGTGAGAAGCATTTTGTTGGGGAAACTGATGAATTTCTGTTCTGTGTGGAGTTCAGTTTACACAGTGGTGGTGCTCTGGGGGTTTTAAAGCGTTTCGCGGTTAGGAGATAACAACGGCATGTGGATTTGGGAATTTCAAATTAACAACCCTTTTGTTTATTATTAAAATAAAAAAATAAAAAAAAAAGGAATAACCCGGCCTATATTGTTATAACTTTTAGGTGGTGCTTTTGTTGATAATATAATATTTGCTTTGAAAGAGGCCTTGATAGAATAATAATAATAATAAAATACTGTTAAAAAATATAGTATATTATTTGAATTTCATTTATACATGTTTTCAAAGCAAGTTCAAATACAATTTTGAATTTCAACTTGATTAATAGGTACTATGTTTTTATGTTAGATAGACATATAATTCACTTTTAGATTATCATTATATATATTAGTATATTAGCTATTTTTACATTTAAGTATATAATTGACACATTAGAAGGATGAGGAGTAATATAGATATTTAACACACAACATCTATTTATTTTAACAATACTAATAATTGCGGATGTGTTTGTAATTATTAGAACCTTAGATGATATTTTTATAATTTGACCTAATATCATGGCAGGTGAATGTAATGCATATTATTGGAAATTAAATGCAACATTTGGCTTAAAATTATATTTAAGTCCATCTTATAAGTATTGACAATTATCACTTCTTAAGATAGTTTTTGAAATTGAGTTTTTAATATGTTATCAGAGCTTCAAATTATATTGTGGGTCACTTTTCTCCGTAGTGTGCTATTCTCTGTATTCATGGTGGGCTTCATTATCTACCAATACATTTCTTCGATATAACATAGGCTTGAGTTGACATTATTCCTCCAATTAACATGGCACGGAGTGTCATTAATTAAGTAATTTGACTTAGTTCCACTCACCCTGGTCTTAAAAAGTGATTTGAAAGTTTCGGGCAAAACTTTAAAAATTTGATTTGAATAATGGTTTCAATAGAATATTTGAATAATGATTTCAATAATGATTTGATATGAGGTTTTGGAGGAGAAAAATATGTGATATATGTCAAATCAATAATTTTATATGTGTAAAAAGTAGATGAAATATGTCAAATTAATAATTTTATAGATCTCAAATAAATCATGTAGATTTCAATTTGGATCTAAACTTGGGATTTATGTTAATACCTCTTCAAACTCTTCACCTAACAGAATTTAGGTAAAATTGTAGAAAATATCCCAAACTAATAGTGATTTTGTGTTTTCGTCCCAAACTATATCTGTCACCGAATTTCATCCCATATTTAATATTTTTTTTGGAATATCGTCACACCGTTAATTATAAGATGAAAATTGCGCATGTGTCCGTTAAATTAGCACATGGTTGCTTATGTATCATAACGTGATAAATTTTAGCATGAACAATTATATAATATTACAGAATTCGTTCCAAACTAATTGCAAGATTGAACCGTCATTTCTATTAAATTAGAAATTTAATATTGGGATTAAATTCATACAAAAATGATAAATTATGGGACAAAATTTGAAAAGTTGATATATTTTGAGACGAAAAGCCAAAATTAGTAATTAATCTGGGACAATACTCCATAAAAATATTAAATTATAGGATGAAATTAAGTGGAATGATATAATTCAAAACGAAAATCCAAAATCACTGATTTATTTCAAACATTTTTTTGTAATTTTACCTATAATTTAATCCAAACTAAACTCAAATCAAGTCAAACTATTTCCATATTGGAGTTTTTTGTACTTTGCACCCTCGAAATATAGGAAATAAGCACTTTGCATCCTCAAAACTTAGATTTAGCACTTTGCACCCTCAAAATATGAAAAATATAGCACTTTACACCCTCTTTTATTTTCAAGCAAAAATTCAAGGGAAAAATAGGTAATTCAATTAAATCTTTAGCACTTTGCACCCTCAAAACTTGATAAATTGGCACTTTGCACCCCCAAAATAAAATTAGCACTTATCACCCTCAAATTAAGAACAAATCAGTAACTTGCACCCCCAAAACACAATAAATGGACACTTTGCACCCCAAAACACATAATTAACACTTTAACACCCTCAAATTAAAAAAAAAAATACACTCAAACCTCTCATTTTTTCCAGCAAAGTTGACCATCGGAGTGAAAAAATCTAAGGCAAAATAGGTAAGTTTCCTATCCGATTGAACAACCTATATTTAGGTACATATATACAAATGAAATACCATAAATCACACATAGCCTACGATGATCAACTGCATCAAGCTTAAAGTTCTATTTCCTCTCCGTAGTATAATAAACTAAATTATTTATTTTTTCCTCAAATCTCAAACATATTTCACCAAAAGCAAGAAGATGTCTGTTAAAGAAATAACTGGTCATTAATACAGAAAAACATTTGGAGTGCGAAGCTATTAAAAGACGATAAAACGCGCAACGACAAGATCTTTAATTATAAGTCCAGATTGCTTCATCATTCCCTTTCAAAGTAAATCTAGCTAGCTAAACGACAGTGAAGAACACCAAGAGAATTTGTTGCCTGCTTTAGTTCAAAATGAATAATAAAGCAATACTAGGATCTTGAAGTAGCCTCTTGCTCCAAGGAAATATTTGGAACTCACATACACCTGATATTGATACAAAATAAGATATAAAACTGTTATGTGAATGAAATATGATGCTTTGACCAGCCTTTTAAGATAAGATATCAAGTTTAGGAACCAACAAATTAGGCACAAATAATTAAAGTACTTCATCACCAAGAGGCTTCATTCAAATTGCAAATGATCCTATTCAGACTCAGTCCTACATACTCTTGTAGGAACTCTATTAAAAGTTTAGTATGTTACATAGAAATGTATATGTATATAAAATTTACTTATACCTTTACTCGCAAAAATATTGATTTATATCTTCATATTCTATTTTTTGTAATATAATTTTCCATCTATTCGGTAGATAGAAGATAAATGTCTCATATGGCTCACATTTATAACTTTACGGTCCTTCTTGATTAGGGCAATAGGAAGGAACCATACTTGCACCACAACATTTTAGTCCTTTCTTGACAGTGCAAAACAGCCTTACAAGAGAACAATTCTTGACTGTTTTGAATAACTCGAAGACGCTGAAAAACCATCAAGCAAAGTATCAAAATGTCTTTGTTATGGCTCAATTTTTTTCCTTATTTATGTTTAGTTTCCTTATTTTCCATCACATCAGTCCTGTCTCTTCTTTTACCCCTCATCTTATATTATCTTTGTCACGTCTCTTTCTAAACCCTAGGCTATCTCGCGTACAAAAATCGTCCAAATCTTCATCAGGTATGTTAGATTTTTAGTTAGATCTTTCAAATCTGTAAATCCTTTACAAAAATCTCTAATAAGATCGAGGAATCACGTTATTGAGCTATTTGACCTAGAAATCTCCGGCAAACAATTTAAACCAGTGGTAAGGTCTTCTTAATTCAATCTACCTGCCCATCCCCGCTCTACACGAGTTATCGTCTACAAAATGAATGTTTAGTCAAGTCTACTAAATCTTTCAAATCTTTCTCAGAAAAGTAAAAAAAGATCGTCATCATCGCATTTACTTTCTGTACAAGCTAATTTTTGAATTGAGGTGAGAAAATATTATCGAGATTCCATGTTTGTGATTTTCAACAAAATGTTATCAGTTTTTGGTATATCTTATGGCTTTTGTTTATTTCTTCATTGAAATATACGCTAAGTCGTATCCATAAGCTATTGTAGATTTTGTTATTTATTTTTATTTTTGCTAATTTATAAGTGGTTGATGGATTTTAGGCAGTAGAAAATTACTTTGCTTATGGAATAGATGCTTTTATGAATTGTTGCCAATTTCATGAGTTATACCTCAATGAGGAAAATTGCTGTCCTACTTTGCTTTTAGGGTAAAAAGGACTGAGAAGCAATGCTACCCTACATTGGATTCTCAGTTTTCCAAAAGCTATTTATAGAAGCACTTGAATTCTGTCACTAATGTATGTGGAAATTTCACCACAATTATCTTCTCGAAGCATCAGTAGAAAAATAATCTTTGCTTATATACCTTCAGATCAAATTTTAGAACATGAACAATTCAAAGGCTGCGAAGACTACTGTATAGTAGAATAGTGGTTACGAAGCGATTTAACTTTGCAAACAGGTATGATGTATGCATAAGCATTCTCATTTTGTTCTTATGCTATTTGTTACTTTTATGTTCCCTTGGTATACTTTTGTTAGCTTTTTTGATTAAGAAAAATGGAAATTTCGTTATGCTTGTCGCTACAAATTTTACTTAAGAATTTTCTTAGAAGGAACCAAATCCGAAGGTGTTTGATCGAATTCCTAGAAAAAACAAACAATATATCATAGTAGTTAATAGTGCTATAGCTAGTGAGGGACAGCCACTGCTCTTTGCAGAGCCTAGTGCTATAGTCTGCTATATCGGGCTTAAAAACCTGTGGTTAGACCGCTTCAAGTCTAAAACGCACGCGCTATAGCCCCGTGAAGCATTTGCCCTTAGGATCTTTGTGCACTCTATTACAACGATTCTTGTTATCTGAAATCAGGCACTCTTTTTTATGCTAGGATTGGCTGCAGTTATTGTTGTTATTTGTTGTTGATGAAAATTCCTTCTGCTACCACACTTGTACTTAATTTATTTCGTCAACTCACACTACATGATGTTAAGCATTATTTTTCAATTCTATGATTGCATGTACTTGGTGCAGGAAATAGTGTTGTGTAAAATATCACTACAAGAATTTTTAACAACTCAACATCTACCACGGCTTATAGTCGTAGCTAAGAGCAGACATGACCAGTGTAGCCGTATGGCTTATGCTATATCCACTATGGCTACAAAGTCGATTTTCTCCCTTTGAGAGCAGCGTGGGAGCTGTGGGTGGAGGTAAGTTTCTCTTTCACTAAGCTGATAAAGACCCCACATGTCTAAAAGGTTTGTATTTATCATTGACCTCTTTATCTAATCAGTCTTAAACATCTATATATTCGCTTCATTAGTGGAAACTTCACATCTCTTTTTTCAACCCAAAAATCACTTTAAGCTACAAGTTTGGAGATAGGGTGGAGTTTGATAGAAGGTCTTCCATATCTAGCATTTTAACTTGACATTTTTTTATGGAATATATGTCTCCCCCATTGTACTTTATTTATGTCTTATTTCTACTCTTGAGTGTTGGACTCTAGTTCTTGATGTAATCATTTGTCAATTTCTTGTTGGTTTATTATGTAGATTCCTGGCCCTTTTTTACCCAAAAAGTAAATCAAGTTTATTTTGACCTACCCAAGCAAGTAAGCAACCAGCTAAATTACATGGACTATATACCCGACGCAGTTTCCAGACCACCTCGTTTGACATTTCCAGGCTGTTTTTTTTACACTTAAAACTTTAACCACTGTCTTTTTTCTTGAAGTTCTTTTGATGGTTCGAAAAGCATCTAGAAAAATATTGCCGACACTTTTTTGTCTGTGTTGACTCTTTAAAAGCACCTTATGAAGACTAGATTGTTGTAGTGTTTCCTACTGCAAGGACCAGCCATGATCCTATTAGTGTAAGTGTTACAATTATCACAAATATGAACCAAAGTTCTAAAAGTGAAAGAGAAATGAAGATTCTCAAAATAAGCACATCCGTTTCTTATATTAAGAAACAATAGAGATCACAAAAAAATGAAGAGATCAATATTTAAACTAGTAAATATAGAAATCAGAAGTGCAGATTTAAACTAAAACAATTAAATCATGAATGATCAAAGATCTGGCATACCTTACCAGCATCATCGCTGTTCCTATCTCTCTCGCCCTCCCTAACCAACAGGTGAAATTAAACTTTCGACATAATTAACCGGTTCATCTTCGTAATCCCACTTTCTTGTCATAGGTTCCCTGAATGAATTGTCTTTTGGATTGTAGATGACAAAAGAACCTGCAATAGTCAATAATATTTCACCATTTGGTAGCATTGACGATGGTCTCAAGGACGGATGATAACAGTCAAAGGTAAACATTTTATCCCAAGACTCTTTCACACCATACTCCTTCATAACTAACAAATCCATCTGTCTTGTATTCATATTATAGCTAATAACACATATACATCCTCCTAGCACCCCTAGTGACATATCAAAACGATCCAATCCGTAATTCGGCCGCTCAACTAATCCAAATACCTCACTTTCTACATCAAAAGAAATAATATTCCTTGTATACTCCGACCGCAATGAATATGAGAGCCAATGAAGCTTCCCACTTGCAACCTTTGGCCGATCATGGACCAAGTTTCCCTTGAAATCCTCTACCGTTTTCCAGGAACCTCTCTTTAAGCTGTAAACCTTCACAATTCGATCATGGGAACTGTTATGTTTAAAATAAAAAATACCCACAACCTTGTAATCATCATTAGGCTCATCATAACCAAATCCATACGTGAAATTAGAACATAACCCGACATCCTCACAAGGGAAAATCTTGTATTTTCCAATACATGGGTTCCACACTAAGAAATATTTCCTGTCAACGGTCATGCATACAAGCCCATTACAAGATCCCACCAAAAAAACCTTAAGACTGCTTGACTCATATGTAGGACAATCGAGATTAACCATATCAGTCAAATGATTACTCAATAACGACTGAAATGAAACTTGCTTAAGTGAACAGGACGAAAGAGGTCGTAAAATGGCCCTATAACTGGAAAAATTAACATCTTCCAATGAAAGTTTGAGACGGGCTTTAATGAAATCTGGGCTTGAAATAATGTCGTAGAATAATCTGTTTACACTCTTCAAAATCAAAAGGGTTTTGATTGGGAGAAATAATAATATATATGTGATAATTTCTGGAGGGAGGTATAATGTAAGCATTTTCTTGTCGGAAAAGATGATGAATTTCTTCTTCTATGAAGTTTACACTGTTGGTTGTGTTGCTGGGGTTTAAGGTTATTTGGGAAAAGAAAAATTAGGGTATTTATTTATCTATTGGAATATACATACCCTCTATTGTTAAGTTAAAAATATCGTTAAAAAAAACACGTCAAAATTATAAAGTATTAAATAGAATATGCAAATATTAAATGTACTATTTTATAGAATTGAGTTAAACAACAATTAGATAATACTATTAGGGGCGTTTGGTATTACCTGCATTAAGTCATATTATATGAGTTAATATGGTATAATACAATGTTTGATGGCATTGCTCTAATATCGGGTCAAATTGATTAAATCTTTACGACCCGGTATTAATACTAGATTATAATATATCCAAGCATGGGTGGATTAATTAATCTGGGTAAATATGGATTAGATAAACTAATAACCTCAAATTTACATATTTTCTTTTTAACATATCATTAAATATCATAAATTATTCTCAAATCTCTGAAAATGAAAACACATTATGAATATAGTAATCACAAATTAAAATCTATATCAATTTACAATCAACATGGAGGCATTCAAACTAAAATATTGAACGAACATTGATCAACTCATACTATTATACATGTTAAACAAATGACTTTGATGAATTGATATATCTTAATTAAGATAATATGTTCAAATAAGTAGTAAAAATATATTAATATATATACATAAACTCATAACTCTACAAAACATATTACGATAAATTGATTTAATATAATTTGACTCAATCAAATCTACCAAATGTATTTTAATATGGCCTTTAATTCGGCTCTAATCTAATCCATCTTAATCACATACACCCTATCAAACGTCTCCTTACTCTATTTGGAAGAGAGAATAATGATAATTGTATTATTGGATGTCAAAATAACAAAGTATATCATTTTTTTATTTGAGGAGGTACGTGGTCAATTGGTCATATCTAAATAAATTATTATGCCTTAACCCCACATTATATTTAGATGAGGAAAACTCAAGGTGGCTGGGCCAAATGTTAGTGGCTTGTGATTCCCAGAGACGAGAGCCAAATTCGAATCCTAGTGGAGACAATACACTGGAGAGGACTTATACTTGACATTTGCACTCTTCGATCCGAACTAAATATACACGGTCTAATATATGAAAAGATAAATTAGATAAGGGAAAAAATTTCATTGATCATGATTAATCCCGTGCGTATATCATTTAGGCTAATTCACACTAATAGCCCCTCGAGTTAAAGTTTGTTACATTTTTATCTCTCATAGATAAAATATTACATTTTTGTTCATCTTAGATAATAAGTGCTATACCGATCACTTTTTGGAATATAATTTCTACTGTTTCAGTGTCACATTAATAGTCCCCCAATTTAGTGTTTGTAACATTTTTATCCCTTATAAATAAAGTATTACACTTTTGCCCCTCCCTCATGTTAATATTTTGGGTGAAATACAGTTTACCCCCTTAAAGTATGAAGGTGATATCAATTAACCCCCTGAAGTATCACTTGTAACACTTACCCCACTCTGTTATAGTTTTAGAGTTTTTATTCCAAAAATACCCCCACCCCTTTTATAAAAATAAATATTTTTATTAATTTATCAACAAAAAGTTGTTTCTTTATTAATTATGAATTCATCCATCCACCAAAAAATACTATGTTTCAATTTTTTCATGTATTTAGTTCCTTAGCTTTTCTTGTCTCAATTTTATCTTTTATATTCCGGTTTCAATTTGTTTTCTATATTTTTTGTTTCAATTTTTTTCTTCATTTATATCTCGATTCTTTCTTTACAATTTGGCTCAAATTTTAATTGGTGATAATTATCTTCTTTGTTTTTGTTACGGATTATAATTCAAAATTTTCAGTAATTCTCCTTCAAGATTTTACTCAAAAAATTCATACAAAAATAAATGAGATAACTACCGCTAAATAAAAATTGAGAAAAATATAAAGAAAGAAATTGAGATAGAAAAAACTGAAATAGAAAATAATGAAAACAAATTCAATATAAAGAAAGAAAAAAATGTGATGAAAATTAAGAAAAAATTTGACATTGAAAAATGGAAGGTAACAAAAAACATAAAGAGATTGAAACATAATGTTGTTTGATGGATGAATGGATTATAATTAATAAAGAGACAAACTTTTGTTAAGAAATTAGTAAAAATCTTTATTTTTAATAAAAGGGGTGGGGATATTTGTGGAATAAAAACTCTAAAAATATAACAGAGGGGGGTAAGTGTTACAAATGATACTTTAAGGGGATAACTGATATCACCCCATACTTTAAGGCTAATATTTTATTTCATTTTCGTTCTAGTGTTAATATTTTGCTCATTGTCATTCTTTTGGCGGAAATGAATAAAGGTTTTCCTTGAAAATTTTGTTGCATCAAAATTAATTTAGCGACTCAATTTAAATATTTTTACCCCATAACCTTCATTCTCTTTTTTTCTTAGATCTTCCAACTTCGAGTATTTTTTTGGTAATTTTGGGAATCAGAATTTCAGATTTATTTCTTAGAGGAATGGTCAGTTTGGCTCATTTTTGTATAATTGATTTTAGAACAGTTGATTCTAGTATATATGCATTTAAAAAATTAATTTTTATTAAAATTATTTAGCGATTGATTTCAATATTGATTTTAGAAAGACTATTTTTTCTTAAATTTATAAAATCGTCCTTATTTATATATTGCCAGTGAAATACGAATCTCTGAAATCAAATTAGTTGTTCAAGAAGCACCACCGTCGGGTTCGCGAGTGTGTGCCGAGTGTGAGAGGCGTTTGTTAGTTGAACTTTAATTGTTGATATGTATAGGTTACTTTTTTGTATTTTTCCTTTTTGTTAGTTATTGAGATTGCCTCCAATTTTCTTTACTTTTTTTTAATGTCATAATATCTCTCTTTCTTTTTAAGATTTTTAGTTCTTTTAGTTTTTTTTTTAATTTCTCTTAGTCATGAGGAGAGTGTCTCATTTAATGAATTCAACAAAATTAAAATGTCACTGAAGTAAGCTTAAAGTGTTGATTTCAAATATATTGTGGCATTGTATTTTCTATTATTGAAATAAACATTCATGGCATTTACAAGAATCAATATCACTAAAAAGATTTAATTAGTAAACTTCATTGTAGGTAAATATCATTTTTAGTGCTATTTACAAAAGTAATGTCATAGTAACAAGGTTTAACACTTTTATTTAATGGCATTTTATTTTCAAACAATGCCACAATAATTTAAATGTTAGATTTCTATTTATTTTTGTTTCTAATTGGGCTTCAATGCCACTAATTTTATGTGGTAAGCTAAAAAGCTTCAACATTTTCTTACATATGCCACCGGAATGAATTTGTGTAACACATAGTGTTAAAATGTCACAAAGTAGATGCCATTGAAGGTCATATTTGTTGTAATGTAACTTTATATTAAATATAATACTTTTATAGTCCTGAATGATCATTGTATACTCATAACCATTTCAATACATCATCATAGCCCATTAAAAACATAGTCCTGAATGATCATTGTATACATGGAATAAAACCTCGTTTCGAGTGTATTTTTCGATAAACGAATATCGAATTTTTTTCGAAAACAATTCAGAAACACTAGGAAAAAATATGAAAAAAATACTAAATTATGACAATAAGAGAATCTCAAGGCAATCAAATATCTTGGAATTACACTTTATTTTCATTTTTCGTTGTTTTAAAATGGAAGTTTTTTGTATTTCGAAGGAAACAGTGGAAACTTTGATCCATGATAGTATATACACTCTTTTATACAAAATATTAACATGGAAATGAGATAAAATATTAACACGAGGGGTTTAAGTGTAACACGTATTATCTAAGAGGGATGAAAGTGCAACACTTTATCTACGAGGGACAAAAGCGTAACCAACTTTAAACTTGATGGACCATTAGTGTGACACTGAAATATGAGAAAACATGGTATTCCAAAAATACCCAGACAAAATGCACGTGTTTTGCACGTAATATATATCTACTGAAAAAGTAATCGGTGTAACATGTATTATCTAAAAGGGACGAAATGTAACACATTATCTATAAGGGATAAGGGAAGAAAGTGTAATCAACTTTAAACTTAAGAGACCATTAATGTGAATACGTGATCTATCCTATTATTTACTTCGTACAAGAGCCTTAATAAACATGGTCCAAAACTATTGGGGGACTTGATAAATTAAATCTAATAAAATATTCGTTAAATAAAATTATTTGAGGTTATATAGCAAAAGCAACACGAGGGAAGATAAGAAACCAAAGACAGACACAAAAATGAACAAATAACACAAATCTACACCGTATTAGTTATGCAAAGAGAAAGTTCAAGAAAGTTTAACATTTTTTTTTTCAGGATAATGTTAATTCTAGTCCGGCTTACAATCTCTGGATTACAAAATAATGAAACATAAATGGAGAAAAAAGAAATTGAACTTAGAATATTCTTTCGGGATATTCATTTTTCTAGAGAGAAGATATATCAATATAGCGTCATTTTGATGTCACAGGAGCAAGAAAACAAACCTCCAAGAAATCCAAAAAATGGATCTATGTTAAATGAATCACACCTAGCATAAAAAATAAAAAAAATAAAAAATTGTTTTAGTTTGGTAAATCCTCACATATAAAATAATGAACGATTTATAAATTTAGCAATGCTTTCCTCCTTCCCACCCCCAGATTTGTTGTAGGAATGAGATAACGTGAAACTTCGAGTTCTCAATTAAATCCTTCGTAAACAAATTCGAAAAATTTCTTAGACAAATATTCAATTGGTACGGACTTGTTCCTATTGAATAGTTGAAACAAGGACATATGGTTTAATTCAATATTTCCCAAAAATCGACTTCCAATTTTATGTAGTCGGACTCTCATGTCATTCCGAATGAATCTTCGTTTCCGCAGAGTTAAATCTTTTCTGCTCGGCAAAAGAATAGCAAATTACAAATTATTTCCGTAGAGTAGGACATGTATACTTGCAAACTATTCTTTAACAATAACTATGTTTAAGCGAGGCCAAACAGTTGTTTAATAATTAAGTTGAGGAAGACTCGTTCAATTAAGCTAGATATGACAAATAAAATCAAACTTGACCAATGAGCCTAAACACCATATCACTGGATAGATAAGTCTGCTGTAATTAATCATAAAACAAAAAAAATCATCTACAAGAAGATTGAATCTCTTTTCCCTTTTTCTGGGATACATAAAGGATTAATTTCTCAAATGAACATATTTCACCAAAGTAAGATGTCTATTATATAAATAAGAGAGAAAACCCATTGACTGCGGAGCTGTTAAAACAGGAAACAACAAGATCTTTAACTACAAGTCCAGAATCCTTCATCAGTTCCCTTTCACAGTAAATCTTAGCTATACTACAGTAAAGAACACCACGAAAATTTGTTGCCTGCTCAATAAGGTAATACTCGGAAGAACACCATGATAATTTGCACCTTTTGCTCCAACAATATATTTGAAACTCACATACACCTGATATTGAAATAAAAGAACAAACAAAATTGTAATACGAATAAAATATGATGCTTCAATCAACTTTTTAAAATGAGACATAAAGTTCAGGAACCAACAAATTAGGCACAAAAAAGAGTACTTCATCTTCATTCAAATTGCATATGATCCTATCCAGGGTCAGTCCTGCTCTTTTAGGATCCTTGTGAAAAGTTTAAAATCAGGACTACATGTTATACATAGTCATAGAAATGTAAGATGGATTAAATTCCATTTCAAGTGTATGTTGTCGGCAATACAGATTCCTCCTTGATTAGGAATTAGGCAGGAACCATAATTGCACAACATTTTAGTCCTATCTTGACAGTGTATATTGGCCTTATAAGTGAACAATTCTTGACAGTGCAAAACCGTCAGGTAAAGTATCAAAATGTCGTCGTTTTGTCTTTTTTCTTTTCCCTATTTAATTTTAGTTTTCCTCAATCTCCATTACATCAGTCAATCCCATCTCTCCTTTATCCCCACATTTTATAATATCTTTGTCACATTTCTTTCTAAACCCTCGCTTCTCTCACATACAAAAATCTTCCCAAAAAATCCTTCAAATCTTCATCAAGTATATTAGATTTTTAGTTAGATCTTTCAGATCTGAAAATCCTTAACAAAAATCTCTAATAAGATCGAGGAATCTCTTTATCGAGCTCTTTGACCTAGAAATCTGTGGCAATCATTTTACCACCGGTGGTAAAGTTCTCTTAATTCGATTTATCTCCCCACCCCCACCCCCGCTCTACACGAGTATCGACTACAAATTTAATTATTATTTAAGTCTTGTAAATCTTTCTCAGAAAAGTCGAAAAAGATTGCGCCCTTCTTAGCCATCGCATTCTCTTTCTGTACAAGCTAATTTTTGGTATTGATTTGAGAAAATTATTGAGCTTCCATTTCGACAAAATGTTCACATGTTTTGCTATTTCCTATGGCTTTTATATATTTTTTAGTTGAAATGTATGCGGTGTAGTATCCTATGTTGTTGTAGATTTTTTTTATTTTTATTTATTGCTAATTTATAAGTTGATGGATTTGGAGGCAGTAGGATGTGTTTTAATGGATTGTTGCCAATTTCATGTTTTATACCTAAATGAGTAAAATTGATGTTCTCCTGCTTTGCATTTTAGGGTAAAAAGGACTGAGATCCGTACTACAATGGATGCTCGATTTTCTAAAAGGTACTTGCAGAAGCACTTGAAGTCTGTTATTAATGTTTGTGAAAATTTCACCAGAATTATCTTCTTGAGGCATCGTTAGAAAAATAATCTCTGCTTATATACCTTCAGATCAAATTTAAAAACATGACCAATTCAATGGCAGCAAAAACCTATTGTATAGTACAGTAGTGGTTGTGAAACGATCTAACTTCACAAACAGGTATGCATAATGGTAAAATTTGCATTCTACTTTTCTTCGTATGCTATTTGTTCCTTCTACATTCTCTTCGTATACTTTTGTTAGTTGGTTTGATGGGGACAACTCATTCACTAAAATTTTTAGCTTAAGAATTTATTAGAAAGAATCAAATTCAGTAGGTGTGAGGGACAGCCCCTGCTCTTCTCATAGTACATATATCCACTATGGCTACAAAGTCTATCAGGCTTTTCTCCCTTTAAGAGTAGGGTAGGAGCTGTGGGTGGAGGTACATTTCTCTTTCACTAAGCTGATAAAGGACACCACATTTTTAAAAGCTTATCGTTTTTATCATTTACCTTCTATCTACTCGTTCTTAAAAATCTCCATATTCGTTCATAAAAAAGTCCCCTCTCAGTTTCATTCTTGGAAAATTCACATAACCCAAAAATCACTTTAAGCTACACATGTGGAGATGGGGTGGAGTTTGACAGTAGGTCCATATCTGGCACATTGAGTTATCACTTTTTCAATGGAATTTATCTCAATATCTCGTGATATTTTTGGTTCTGATCTACCATGGTAAGTTGGACTCTAGTCCTTGATGTTAACATTTGTCAATTTCTTGTTGCTTTATTACGTAGATTTCTGGTCCTTGTTTCAAAATCAAGTTTATTTTGACCTACCCAAGTTACCAGTTACATTACATGGACGTAGAGTAATAATAAAGATTATATATACCTGATGCAGTGGTTTGACTTTTCCAGGACTTTTCTTTTACACATAAACTTTAAAACGCCTTTTTTCTTGAAGATCTTCTAACAGTTCAAAAAGTATCTCGAAAAAATATTTCCTTCACTTTTTTTTGTCTATGTTGACGCTTTAAAAGCTCCTTATGAAGACTAGATTGTTATAGTATTGCCTAGTGCTAGGATCAGCCCTGACCCTATTGGTGCAAGTGTTACAATAATCACATATAGGATCTTAAAGTAAAAGAGAAGTGAAGATTCTCAAAAGAATGCTCATCATATATTAAGAAACAATAGATATAATCGAAATGAAAAATGATGCGATCAATATTTGAACTAGTAAAACATAGGAATTAGACTCAGCATAGAATATTTAAACTAATAAAATCAAATCAAAAATGTGCAAAGATCATGGCATACCTTTTCTAGCATCATTATTTTATCTACTTCCTTCACCTTCTATTGACAATGGGTGAAACCAAACTTTCGACATAAATAACCGGTTCCCTTAAATGATGCCACTGTCTTATCATAGGTAACCTGAAAGAATTACCTTGTGGATTGTAGATAACAAAAGATGCAGTGGTATCCAATAAAATTTCACCATTGGGTAGTATGAACCATGGTCTTATGCAATCATACACCACCTCTTCAAGTACGTCAATAGAAGGAAACGTAACCATTTTAGTCCAAGACTCTTTCACACCGTACTCCATCATAACCCACAAATCCGTTCTCCCTGTTTCATCAAAGCAAACAACACAAATGCATCCTTCTAGCACGCCTAGTGACGAAGTAAGATCACCCGACATACCATAATTTGGTTGCTCAACTATTCCAAATACCTCATTCTTTACATCAAAGGAAACAATCTTCTTTGTATAATTCGACTCATGTTGAAATGTGAACCAATGAAGCTTCCCATTAGCAGGCTTTGGCTTTTCACAGTCCAAAACATCTCCCTTGTAATTCTCTAACCTTTTCCACGAATTTCTCTTCAAGCTATAAACCTTCACCACAAATTCCTGCGAAACCTTTATTCCATACCAATCGAAAACACACACGATCTTGTAATCATCTTCAGACTCATCATAACCAAACCCATATGTAATATTCAATGACTCCATTTTACTATTCGGATTGCTGATTTTCTTATATTTACCGATACATGGGTTCCACACAACCAAATATTTCTTGTCCATAACAATGCAAACAAGGCCATTACAAGATCCAACCAAAGAAGCACGATGACTGTATAAATATTCTCTAGGATAATCAAGCAAAAGAAAATCAGTCCAGTAATTACCAAACAGAGACTGAAATGTCAATTGTTTAAGTGAACATGACAGATCATCGGGCACAATGATCCTATAACTGGATAAAGTCGCATCTTCAGTTGAAATTCGGAGATGGTCCCTGACGAACTCTGGGCTTGAAATTAAGTGAAAGAAAGATTTGTTGACACATTTTAATATCACCAGGGCTTTGACTGGGAGCATTAAGAAGATATATGTGATAATTTCTGGGGGGAGGTAAGTGATAAGCATTTTTTCAATAGGTGATGAATTTCCTCGATCTGTGATGGTGAGTTAGGGTTTATTTAAGGTGTTTAAGGTAGAAGGAAAATGAGGGGATTTGATTTTGGATTTGGGAATTCAAGTTTAGCAACCATGAAGAAAAGAAACACGGCCCTTAGTTTTTATATATGAATAGTTTCCAAATTTTTTTTCTGGAAGATACTTTTTATATTTTTTTTATTATCTTTTCATGATAATTCATTTATTTATCTATTTAAGCATTCTTTTGTAGTAATTCAATTTTTTTTGGCATTTTTGTTCACTTGTATGATATTTTTAGTTTTATATTTTTACGAAAATTCAATTTAGATAAAACTCGTTTGTTGGTATATTTCTTTTTTTCATTTCATCCTCAAGCTTATTTAACTCTTCCTTTACATAGTGTTTATTAGTAGGCGTTTTTATGAACTTTAGGTTTATGCAAGCTTCAAAATTTCTAACATATGATGAACTTATATGATTTTGTGTTGAATTAAGAGATTAAAATTATAGTATTTCATGGAAGCATAAAATATAGTTTTAGCTTTACATTACACATTAATGTTATGATTATTTAATTAAAATAATGTTTTGAAGTTTTTTATTTAAAAATTGCTATTAATCGTATTTTTTATCATGTAACCATCAAACGACAAATAAAGAAAAAGGAAGGGAGTAGTTTTTATTAATACATTCATCATCAATCATCAAGTTGCTAAAAAAGTCGAATGTGCCACTAATGTGTAATGTAAAGCTAAAACTATATTTTATGCTTCTATGATATACTATAATTTTAATCTCTTAATTCAACACAAAATCATATAAATTTACCGTAGGTTAAAATTTTTGAAGCTTGCATAAACCTAAAGTTCATAAAAACGCCTATTAATAAACACTATGTAAAGGAAGAGTTAAATAAGCTTGATGATGAAATGGAAAAAAGAAATATACCAACAAACGAGTTTATCTAAATTGAATTTTCGTAAAAATATAAAACTAAAAATATCATACAAGTGGACAAAAATGCCAAAAAAAATTGAATTACTACAAAAGAATGAGAAAAAAGTAGCTTAAATAGATAAATAAATGAATTATCACGAAAAGATAATAAAAAAATATAAAAAGTATCTTCCAGAATTTTTTTTGGAAACTATTCATATATAAAAACTAAGGGCCGTGTTTCTTTTCTTCATGGTTGCTAACTGGAATTCCCAAATCCAAAAGCAAATCCCCTCATTTTCCTTCTACCTTAAATAAACCTTAACTCACCATCACAGATCGAGGAAATTCATCACCTATTGAAAAAATGCTTATCACGTACCTCCCCCCAGAAATTATCACATATATCTTCTTAATGCTCCCAGTCAAAGCCCTGGTGATATTAACATGTGTCAACAAATCTTTCTTTCACTTAATTTCAAGTCCAGAGTTCGTCAGGGACCATCCCCGAATTTCAACTGAAGATGCGAGTTTATCCAGTTATAGGATCATTGTGCCCAATGATCTATCATGTTCACTTAAACAATTGACATTTTAGTCTCTGTTTGGTAATTACTGGACTGATTTTCTTTTGCTTGATTATCCTAGAGAATATTTATACAGTCATCGTGCTTCTTTGGTTGGATCTTGTAATGGCCTTGTTTGCATTGTTATGGACAAGAAATATTTGGTTGTGTGGAACCCGTGTATTGGTAAATATAAGAAAATCAGCAATCCGAATAGTAAAATGGAGTCATTGAATTTTACATATGGGTTTGGTTATGATGAGTCTGAAGATGATTACAAGATCGTGTGTGTTTTCGATTGGTATGGAATCAAGGTTTGGAATGAATTTGTGGTGAAGGTTTATAGCTTGAAGAGAAATTCGTGGAAAAGGTTAGAGAATTACAAGGGAGATGTTTTGGACTGTGAAATGCCAAAGCCTGCTAATGGGATTTTACAAGGGAGATGTTTTGGAGATGTTTTGTGTTCAAATTAATTAACAATATTTTACTTTTTTTAAAAGTTAACCTAAATAAATTCAAGTTCATTTCGATCATTTCACACATGTTTCAATAAAATTTTCAAATACTCAATCAAAATATCTTTGACCCAAATAAAACAAACCTGGGCCAAAATACATACAATCAAATTATTTTTGGGCCTGCTCGATCTTGCGATTTTGCGAAATTAAGTAAAAATCATTCCAAAAGAAGTTTGTGTACATGTTTCGCAAAACTCAGATTTCAACTTATTTATCCCAACATAATTATGTTCAAACATATAAAGACTATGATTAGGCATATAATACCATCATTTTTTTTCTTTCTATAAATACATTGATTTGGCATTCATTACTTATTTTTTCCTTTCAAACTCCAATATTCAAACACAATCCAAGTGGAATTTTAACGTTTTCAAAACCTAAAACTCGACATTTAAACTCAAACCAATTTTCGAAATTAAAATCAAGAAAAATCAAGTTTAAAACCTACCATAACAAGCCTCTTTTGTTTAAGTTTATGTGGCTAAAAACTTTAAGGATATGTTCGATGATTTTGATCAAATCTTCGATATCTCGTTAAACAAGTGTTCGATGTTGTGATTTAGAGAAAGTTGATATCGGAGTTGGATCAAGTTTCAGGAAAAAAAAATAGGTGTTGATATCAAACCAATAATTCATTTTATAGAGTTTAAGAAAAAAAATAGGTGATATGCATAGGGGTGAAAGTCAAATCGGGTAACTCGGTACTCGGACACCGACTTGACTCAGCACGAATTTGATCGAACTCGTTCAAGTTATGACCGAGCCCAGCTTGAACAAAATTTCAGGTTGTTTGGATAGCACAAATTTCAGTTATGACTCGGCACGAATTTTTTTTTCTCATTTGTTGTTTGGATAGCACAAAGAAAGTTATTATTTTCCTTCAACTTTCTTGGAGGAAAATTTTGTGAACGAAAAAATTTCTCCACCAATTTGATGGGAAAATGATGGAAAATTTTTAGAGTAAGTTGCATAACATCCCTTGTACTTTGTCTAACTAACAAAATCTCTTATTAGTGATTTTTTTTTCAAAATCCCCTTTGTGCTTATTTTTTATTAGAAAAATACTCTCTCAAAGCAATTATAATTTTGAGCATCAATTTCATTAAAAAGTTCATTTTTTTCTCAAACTTCAAATATTTTCATTTTTTTTATTTAATTCAATGACAAAATTCATCAATAATTTCTCTTTTTCATAGGTGATTAGTAATAAAATTATTAGTGTTTATTCATTTGAATTATTGCGTTGATATCATGCTATCATACTTATAATTTTGTTGCTATCATTCATTCTCAACTTAAAATTGGTAGGAAAAATAATTGATTATGAGATAAATATTTAGTTTATGAAAATAAACTTGATAAAATGAATAATATTTTTTTTAAATAGTTGATTACATAAATTAAAACTTAAATTAAAATAGTATATTGTAATGACATCTCACTGGTTTTATTAAAACGATTAAACCAATTTAACCGGCAACCAATAAGGTCATCGGTTCGATGTCCGGTCCGATTTTTAAAACATTGGTATTTTTGTTATTGAATTTACCAAAAAAGAAAAGATGTCAAAATTAAATTAAAATGAATATGCAAAATGTTAAATATATTATTTTATTTTAATATATATTTCAGAGAATTGAGTTTGAAGAACAATTAGATAAAATGACGAGTCTGTCTTAAAGAGATAATAATGATAGTTATATTTTTGGATGTCAAAATAACAAAATAAATCATTTTATGTTTATTTTTAATTTTTGAAGAGGTATATTTAGAAGTCAAGATTAATCTCGTGCATAGCATTTACCTCATACACGAGTCTTATTGGACATGAAGGGGTGTATGTCAATTTATAAACAAGAGGTTATTTTACAAATAACAATGGTCTAAAACTTTTGGGGGACTTGATAAATTAAATATAATGAAATATTGATTAAATCAAATTATTTGAGATTATATATAGCAATTAGCAACATAAACAACAGGAGGGAAGACAAGAAACCATATATAAACAGACACAAAAAATTAACAAATAACACAAATTAACATTTTGTTTGGTCGATGCAATGTAAGTCCGAGTTACAATATCTGGATTACAAAATAATGATCACATAAATTAAAGAAATTCAAAATTAAATTCAATAACAAAAGAAGAACCTCTAGAAATCCGGACTGAAATATTGAAGAAATAATCATTTCATGAGGGAAATAATAGCAAGACAATTGCTTGCCATACTAGTCAATTTTTCAGCATAACTAGACAAAGGTGACTCTTTTCCAAGCCCTACAAATGCATCCTCGCAATCTCCCACATCGGTTATAACAGCACTAAGCACAGTATTCATTGTGCCAATATCTTTTTCAGGGAACGCCCCTATGGCCTTCTCAAAGTTATACAACGCGGTGTCATAACTGTCCTTGCAGTCGTTAAGGATCGCCACAACATCCGGGGGAGTTTCTGGTTTTTCAGCGTAACTTTTGGCTAACGACAAGGCGTATTCCGCGAATTTATTACCGGCAGTTATTGACACTTCGAGTACTGATGAGACGTCGGCTTTTCCTTTGAGGAGTGGAAGAACCGTGGATAGGCAAAGGGGTGGATGATCGGTTGCGTCGCATATTTCCTTCACTTTTGGATCTACTTCGGCCGAGTTTAGCATTGTTGAGAAATCGATATTGAAGGGGCCTTTTGGTTCGGGATCGTTTAGTTCGAGCTCATCTGATATGGTCTCATCTAATTCGGGTTCGTTTGTTTCTGGTGAGATGGACTCGGATGGAGGGTCCGAGATTGATGGTGGGAATGAGACGGTGTTTGAAGGAATGTTTGTAGCCGGAGATGGCCCGGATGATGGGGAGGACTTGGTTTCGGAAACTCCGGGGGAAAGATGAGATTTTGTCGAGTGGAAGGAGATGAGAAGATAGGAGAAGATTATGAGAAGTTTGAGATTGATTTGGAGTTCCATTGTTCTTTGGAAGATAAGCAATGAAGATGGAATGAGTATGAATTTGGTTGAAAAATAACAAAGTTTTGAGGGGAAATTGGTTAAGTACCATTCACATGGGTAGTTGTGAATGAAAAAGGGATTACCATTTGAATTGTTTATTGTTTTGCTTATTTTGCGCATTTGGGGAGTGGTTTCCATTGTTTTGTTAATATTGTCATACATTTGGATTTTGGAGTGCGGTTGTTGTTATCTTGGAAATATTGAAGGTTGTATATGCAAGAAAGTATGTGGTTGTATTTGTATAGGGTGTGGTATAATAAATTCAATTAATCTTGACGATACAAGATGAAATTTAGATTTTAATCTATACATAGAACTAGAACTTAAGAAATGTTATAATTAATTAAAAAAAAAATGCTTATCAGCGTGTTACAATACAAATAAATGCATCGACTGCGCATATGTTCACCATTTGAATATTTTGTGAATAGATCAAGTTCAATTGTGCAGGTGGGCTTCTTGGCCTCATGGCATTTTAAATTTATTGGCGGTCCATAGTTTTGCCGTCTGGTCTTTTTCTTGTGGTCTAAATTTTTGTCTTAATCAAAATTGTTTACCTATTATTGTTCTTTGTGAAGCCGGACATCCACTTATAAATTGGTTATCTTTTATAATTTAAACAAGTTAAAATTGTTATCTTTTATAATTTAAACAAGTTAAAATTGGACATACTTTAATTAAGTTTAGCTGATTTTATTGTAAAATACTAGTTCATAAACTCTATCTTGATTGCTTATCTAATCGAAATCGGAACTTTAATAAAGTTGAGCAGTTTGAGTAGGTTTTATCATTTTTATTGGAAAGAAACACGTTAACACTTGATAGAATATATTTTAGCACAACATAAATAAAATCAAAACCTTTATTCGCGACTACACGAACATAGAAACTAACTATTTCGGTAAAACAATAGATTAGACATAATATACACACACAAAAAATCCCAATTGTCGTTTTATTTAATTACCTCAAGGTTACAGAAACGCAATTACATTGATAAGTAGAGCTTATCTTAAACAGAGTACGTACTATGCTCTCAAGCTTACTCTTCTGGCAATGTACAAAACACAATCACAAACTTTAAAATTGAATCACAAATCACATGACAAATTACTACACATCGGTTCCTCGATTGGGAAACTACTACGAGTTTCATAAACAACATAAATAAGCACCACCAGAAAATGCATCACCTAGTCGTGACTTTTCACAACGGTCACAGGACAAGTAGCATTGTTCACCACGAAGTTGCTTACACTGCCCATAATAGCCCTGAAAAGTTGCGTAAACGTAAAATTAACCCAATTTATATCAGTTTTGTGAATATAAATGATCTGGGATCTGGTCTGTAGCTCCAATAAGAACATGGAACTGTCAACCCTTTTTTTTTCTTTTCGATAAATGCGTATAACTTTTAACTTATACTAAGAAAAAACGTGTTTTCTAATAGAAAAAAAAAAGGTTATAAAATTAAAAGGTATTCAAACCTTTTGAGTTTGCCAAGCCCTCTATTTCCAATGACTAAGCAGTCAAGAGGGACTTTATCTATAGCTTCGCATATCTTCTCTCTAGCATCTCCCCAGAAGACTTTCATGACCACAATGATCTGCTTTGAACCATAGATATAAATCATTAAGAAATTACTATTCGTGAACTGAAATAACTCCGAAAATATAGATCCACATCAAAAAAATCACCTCTTTCTGCTTTGATGCAGTATAGACAATGTCCACTGTTTCCGGATCAGGGTTAAATCCATACTTCTTCATGAGATGGGGAGTCGAGAACTCGCTCAAAGGAATCAAAGCTACACAAATTGATTTATGAAAAATAACATATCAACATAATTAGTTTTAACAAGACAATATATTGAGACTTAAAAGGCAACAATTTCATATTATTTATCCAGGGGTGCATATGGATCTGTATCCATGTTGACAGGATCCCAAACGGCACCAAATCAATACATCTTTCCAAAGAGTGTACCTGCTTCAATTATATAATGGGTGAACCCATACCCAACCCAACAAAAAAAGGGTCAACCGGGTACCAAATTGGTTGGCTCTTTTCTGTAATGGGTGGACTCGGACCAATCTCGTGAAAACGGTTGAACTATTGCCAAATGGATTATGCCCTGTTCATTTATGTAATGGGTCTGGTTTAGGTCCACAAATTCTTTTACTAGTTTTCAGATTTTGTTTGGTGGATCAGAACCAGAATCTGAACCGGCTCCATGGATCCAATCCCAATTGTACATACCTAATCATCCCATCCCAACCAACAAAAGAAGAAAGTTCAAACTAAAACATAGCATAGCATTATCTCGGAGCAGATTAATAATTAGATCAATTATTGACTTCCAATTTCGAAATTACGGCGACAATTTTTTAGCTCATGCTTCATCAACTATAATTTGCTCAGGCATCACATGAAAAACAAAAGAGTCCGACATTAAAAGGCCAGTAATTTGAAATATAATCTTATCGTCAGATGCTACTAATCAACAAAACATATTATCAAAAACTTGTAGATTGTTCATTCAGATCTCCACTCTTTTACTAGCTTATGTTATATAACTTGCTCGTATTATTTACTATAACACCCCCCAAAATACTAAAACAAGCTAAAATTTTCAGATAATCTGATCAAATTCAGGTTACAATATCATTCACAAAGTGCACATATCAGCTCAAAATCACATTAACCAGGAAAAAAAAAGCTAATTTATCATGTCAACAATAAAAAAAAAAAAAAAAAATAGTCTTATACTCACATGATATATACTGAATTCAGATCAATCAGTAAAATTAATATAACATCATCCAAAACACACAATTTTCTCAAAATTCACCTGCAGCGACAGAACAATCAAATTGGACTAAAACAGAAAATTATAAACAGAGAGAGAAAGATAAGGTGAGTTGAGGTGCATACGAGAACCGGTGGTCTCCCACAACTGCATCTCGCCTTCCTCATAATATCCCTCGGGGCGTACGACGATGAGAATCAGGTGATCTCCGGCATGGGGAAGGTTATCGATAGCCCATGACAAAGCTTTTTTGCTGCACGGTGAGAAATCAATGGCCACACCTACTCTTTTGCAATTTGCCATTTTTTCCTCTCTCTAGAATTTTAGTGTTTTCTCTCTCCACAATTATAGTGAACCGAACCGAACGAATGTTTTTGTCTGCGTGTTTAAAGGCAGGAACAAAAGCAACAAACATGGGAGGGACCTACCTTCTATTCTGACCCTTTCTTTGCTGGAGAGAGTCAAGTCCTGCACCAGCAAAAAATACCCTTTAGGTTAAAAAATAATTTAAAAAAAAACAATGTTAACAAAATAAAATAAAGGTAACATTTACACCAGTAGATTATACTTATTTTTATTTGGTAATATTAGTTTTTATTTTTTTAACACACAAAATTATAATAATTTTGTTAAATCATGTATTAGTTACATTTTAATATTTAATATGGAGAAGTTCCTTTAAATATTTTCATAAAATTTTATGTTAAAATTATGAATAATATGAAAAAAGTTTCAACAAAAGAAAAATTAAATTATTTTAACATCTTATAATTAAATTTATGAATAATAAAAAAAGAGTTCCAACAAATATTTTTTAAATTATTTAACATCTTACCAATTAAATTTGATCAATTTATTATTGCTACTTAAACATTATTGACGAATATAAATATTGGGATAAATATTACAATTGTTAATTTTATAGTCTTATGTGATACTACAAATGACACCAAGTTTTAAAGTAAGATATCATTATCATTACAAGTAATCCATATGGGTAAAACTGAAAAATTATCTAATATTGTTGAATCATGTCGATAATCGAGCCAATAATCGGTCATATATTAATTAATAACAATAGTGTAGTAGTGCATTACCATAAAGAAAATGCATTTTTTTAAAATTAAACATTTGTGTTAGGGTGATGTATAATTAGGTTACTCAAAATTGAAATTAACAATTGGCTCTATTAATTGATCAAAGTCAACATAGTTGATGGCTAATGTATAATTAAGTTAGTTATAAATCAAATCGATATGTGTTTCAATTATTGAACGAAGTCAACATTGTTGATCATACAATAATCAACCAATTATTGTAGACCATAGAGTAATAGTCAGGTTAATTGTAATTTAAATTAATACTTGTCCAAATTATTATATGTTGACTTCGATTAATTAATCAACCAATTATCAATTTCGGTTATGATTAACCTAATTATACATTATCATATGGTCTACAATGTTGATTTCATTCAATAATCGGGAAATGTATTGATTTGGGTTATGCTTAACATAATTATTCATTATCCTATTGTAAAAAATGTTAATTTTGGTCAATTAATCGAACCAATTATCGATTTTAATTACGATTATCCTAGTTATACGTTATTTTATAGTCAACAAGTTGACTTTGGCCAATTAATCGTACTAAGTCAAATAATCGAGTTAATTATCGATTTAGGTTAGTGGACTTTTCTAGGACGAGCGACCCAAAACATGTCATTCCTGTAGTAATTTTCTTTCTTGTTCAAATCATATCTTGTAAAAGATCCATTAGGTAAATATCTTCATGGATGTCAAAAACTGACGTTTGCATGTGAGAAGGTGGCATCAAAATGACTGGCCGTTCTTTAGGCCATCTCCAGTGATTCCTCAGTCTAAGTTCAGGTTTCTCTTAGATTTCAAGTCCAGTTTTCCCTTGTATTTTTATAAGTCTTCTCAAATGACTTAATCTATCAATTCCATTTAATTCCATTTCTCATTTTCCACACTCCCACTTAATAATAATAATAACAACAATAATAATAAAAATTAAACAATAATAAATAATGCGCAAAATGATTAAGAATACTACTAAATTAACTTTACATTGGCATTAAAATCGAACTTCAAAATCGTCGTAATTAAAATTATCTCAAGTGTAATCCAACATTTATTAATTAATTAAAGTTAAAGAAAAATGTATTTATTAATTAAAGTCAAGAAAAATTTATTTTTTAATTAGAGTTAAAGAAAAATATATTTATTAATAAATAAACAAAAGAAATAACTAATTGAAAGAAGAAGAAAAAAAAGAGTAGATGGCCGAACCCCCTTGAGTAAAAAAAGATGGTTTTATTTGTCATATTCAAGCTAAGTCCAAACTTGAACTTGGTCATTAGAGATGGCCTTAACTCTACCTTCAAAGTTATTTACTTAATTATGAAAAAGGTTTACATTACAAGGAAAGCTAAATTCATTCTTGCTCAATCTGAAATATCTGAGGTATATCGACTTGAATTAAAATTACTTTTTAGAATTAATCCCAACCTTCATCGGGTCATTTGCAAACTTAGAGTATTTTAATTTATCAAATGATAGATTTTATGGGACCATTCCTCATATTATAAGAAATATTTCGCGTTTACGCACTTTAATCCTTGGAGAATTGTGGTGCAATGTTGACAACACTGAATGGTTGTCTGTCCTTTTCCCATATGAAGCACTTGGATATAGGCAAAACAACCATATGGAATGCACCAAAAAAAACAACCATATGGAACACTAGGTGATGAACAAAGCTCCGTTCTTTTGTTGAGCTAAACTTAAAAAAATGGTAGCCTTAAATATAGTTTGATTGAGAGAATTGCATTTTTTTTACTGGTTTTGTGTCAATTTCAATTTTTAGTGTCAAATAAGTCTAGGTCAACACATTTTGTATTAGATTTAACAAATTATTTCATATTTGGTACCGTCCTTAAAAATCACTGTTAAATTGGTGACATGGTCATTAAGTGAGTTGTGATTATTGCAAAATAACCACACATCTTTAAATCCATTGGCAATTTTAGCCCCACATTAAAAAAATCTCTCTAAAAACGCGACCAAACGTGCCCTTCTCCTTCCTCATGATGTTTTTGGGTGGCTTTTCACCGAAATTGAGTTGGGGCTTTTCTTCCTCCCACTTCCACAAGTTCATGCATATAAACTTCTACAAATTTCATCGAGTATTTTGGCCGTAATCGATGTTATAATTTTGAATCACAAAACCCTACATCCGAAATTTCAAATCACGATTTCTCTCTCGTTTCTTCACCAATTCTCGCGATCACTGCGACAAAAGACTCTTCTGGCTGGGGCTATGTTCCTCATGGAATTATTTCAGACAACGGCACTGTTTGAGGAGAGATTATTTAGTACAACCGCTGCACCACGTCATCAAGTACACGTGGTGCAGCCCATCAATACACTTGGGACATGTGGATTGATAATCCACATCACCCCATATTCTAGCCATGTTCCGAAAAAATAGGGATTCAGAAAATTGTGTTCACATTGCCAGAACATGGGTGATGTGGATTATTAATCCAAATGTCCCAAGTGTATTGGTGGACTGCACCACGTGTACTTGATGACGTGGTGCAACGGTAGTACTAAATAATTTCTCCTGTTTGAGCTTCTCTTGTAGAATTGGGAGGGGGCGTTTGGTTACGGGGTTAGTGGGTTAATTATTTGATTTAATTAAAATAATTTCATATATACTTTATTTCTTAATAAAATATTACATAGAATTAGTAATGTATAGATTTTAGCTAATTTAAGATTCTTTTCCCAGGTTCATATTAAAATATCATTTAATTTATTAATAGTGTATATAAAATCAAATTAGTTTAATAGATACATAATTATAATAAGTAAAATGTCCAAATTAATCGCACGTAGTCTTATTCTAGTTGAACAACGATAAGGACTAAAATTGTTATCAAATTTAAAAATTGGCTGCTATTTGTTATTCTATTTTTCCCCTATACGATAGAGAAGATAAACAAAGTGGATTCTAATATTAATTAAGCAAAACAATAATATTATGAACAAGACTTATATATATATGATCCCTTTCGTGGAGATGCTGCAGAAGTAGTCTTCTTGCCTCCTTCCAGGTCAATTTCTATGGCAATCTCATGTCCATGTGGTGGGGGTTCTCCACTTGCCCATGGTCTTACCTCAATATGCAATTAAATGAATTTAGCGTAATTATTTACTTCCTAGAACAATAATAGAGTTGATATATTTTTTGTTTCAAGCATCTTTGATCACTGGCATTCTGTATTATCTTTTGACTTTTTTGAAAAAAATTCCTTAAATATGGCATGAATGTAGACAAGAGTGGTGATGTTGGTCGTATAATGATTGTTGTCTTAACCGATGGCAACGCCAACATATCGCTAAAAAGAAGATCGATCCACTGATCTTGAAGCAGCGGCTGAAATGCCTAGACCAACTATTACAATTAACGCAAACAACCCACATGATCGGAAACTTATACCATATTTGATTTCTAATGGAATTTGAAATTCTTTATCGACTATTAGTTCACATGGAAATTGCTTTACAGCAGATTAAAAAAATAAAATTAATTGCTCATTAGAAAGGATAACCATATCAATCTAGTAGCAAAATTACAGTTTTCCTACTCTAGAGAATATTTTCGTGTTAACCAATCCCACGAAGCCCAATATTAATAGATGGAGGTTCTTGACAACAATTAAGGAATAGATACAAAATTACCCCCCCAACCCAGAAATACTCGAAGAACCTGGTCTCGTTATAAAAGAAGGTCCAGAAGACCTCCTTATGTTGAAAACAACATAAATAATATATAAGCATGTGAAGATCATACAATTATTAATTGAAATAGATATGGGCAAGCTTTATAATGAAAAAGGAGAAATTAAATTTGAAAGAAATACAAGGCCAAAATCAACAAGAACAAGGAAACATGGTTTGGTTACCCAGGGTGCTGAATAATTAAAATAAAACCAATTATGCTGGAATTGTGATCCAATACTGAAATTATTGGGAATTGATACTACAAGCATTTGTACATCTTAAACCAGTACAAGCCTTACTAAGTAAATTTTTGTATGTAAAAGAACAATCAATGACATCGAGAAACAACTAGGGTTGTGCAAACGGTAAAATCGAACCAAACTGTATAATGATTCAACACATAAACCATCGTACATAAATTGAATTAATAAAGAAGATAGAGAAAGAAACCTGCATGAAATTAACAGTGAGAAACAGGGTAAATGGAGTAATTGCTTGAAATGACCTTATGAAAAGTTTGTATTTTTAAAAAATAAAAATGACCTTTATTTTTTAATTTCTTTGTAATTTCATTATCAACTAAAAATCCACCTATTTCTCCTAAACATTTTCAATAATTCTCTTAAATGTTAAAAAATTCAATTTTAAAATCTGGAATTAAATTGTAATGATAATCAATTGTAGTTTAATTAAAATTGATTAATTACATGGGCCATTTGGCATATTGCACTCTTGAAATTAAATTTTGACATAATGCATCCTCAAAATACATAATTTTTGGTAGAGTGCACCATCGAAATACATAATTTTGACAAAGTGCATCCTCGAAATACATAAGTTTTGGCAAAGTGCATCCTTTTAGTTTCTTTTGGCCAAAGAAATTGCCGGAAAATTGAAAATCCTGATATTAATAGAGACATAATTATTCTATTAACTCATTTTCCTTCAAAAGAAATTAATTTCCTTCCAAAAAATTAAGTCAAGTGAAATACATGTTTAGTTCAAAGGTAAGTTTATCCATTTACACATTTAATTAATCTAAATTCTAGAAGAAAAAAAAGTAACATCCACTTAATCTACAACAATTTCATGCTTTTGGTTCGAAGTTATATGCATTGTTAATATGGACAAGTTATATGAACTTGTCCATATTAATATGAATCCTATTGCTAGTTCTTGTGAGTGGATTGCTAAGTTTATTGTGTTCAAATTTATTTATTATGTCTTGACTACCATTTGTATATTATATGCATTGTATATTAATTTTTTAAATTTAACAATCTTTTGATTTTTTTTAATTTAAAAATCTTATTAGAATATAGATCAACAGAAATGGTGAAGAATTGTGAAAAATTGTTTGAGGAATGTAAGTATGAATTGTTAGAAAAATGAAAATTTAAGCATAGAACTAAGGTTTTAGGAACAAAATGAATTAAAAGGACAATTATGCCCCTATTAAAATCAGGATTTCAATTTCAGACAATCTATTTGTTTGAAAAAGATTAAAATGATGCAGTATGCCAAAATTTATTATTTCGAGGGTGCACTATGTCAAAACCTACGTATTTCAAGGATGTACTCTACCAAAATTTAATTTTAAGGGTGCAATATGAAAAAATTTAGGTATTTCGAAGATATTCTCCACCAAAATCCAATTTCATAGGTGTAATTGAAAATTCAATTTCAAGGATGAAATCCGTCAAATGACCCATTTTCAACTGTATATGTTGCCAAAAGTCATTTAGGGTCTATTTGGATGGGTTTTGGCTCAGTTTCGTGGGTCTCGGTTTAAAAAAATTGGTTTGAGTGGTTTCGATGAAACCTTTGAGACCTCACTTGGATTGAGTTTGGATGTTGGAGTTTAGGGAAAAAAGTAGGTTATAGGTGTCAAATCAATGTCTTTTTTAGTGAAATTTGAGGAAAAAAGTAGATGGCAGGTGTCAAATCAATGTTTTATAGGTTTTTAATGATTTTATGGGTTTGGCGAAAACTCATTTGGATGGGTTTTGGCTCGGTCTCGCGAAACCCACGAGACCGGGCCAAAACCCATCCAAATACAGCCTTAGAATACGTTTTACTATCAACAACTACAAGGATTGGTATAGTGGACTGACTAGTCCAAAAAAAAAAAAGAGTAGATACTAAAATGCAATGCCAAAGCATTCTTTATTCCTCTTTTGTTTTTTCTATCGGTTCTGCTCGTGAAATGTGCTTCATTTGAATCTGAATCCATTGCAAAACTCGAATATAATCTCTTCTAGGGTTTATTTTAATCCGAAGCTTGAAAATCAGAATCGATTGGCGATAGCTTGAAACGATGACGTTTTGGTGGCCACTGCTGGTCATCGCTTTCGCAGTCGCGATCTGTAAATTCCTCCTCATGCTCATTCCCCCCAATGTTCCTTCCATCGAAGTTGACACCTCCGACGGTACGGTTGTGTGTGCGTGTTTTGTTTTACCTTTCCTTTAAAAAAAATTAAGTAATGCGTGGCGCGCGCATGTAGATACACAAATTGATAATTCCATTTTGCAATGGCAGTATTGGATGATGGAAATCAGACGAAGGAAAATAGCTTTATCTATGTAAGTTTTACATGTGCAGTTCTACATTTTATAGATTCTGATAAATATCTTCTGATAATGTGTAGTGATGTTGATTGTGTGTTTGATTATGAGTTTTCTAAGTATTGAGAGATTTCTTATTATTAAAGAGATATCAGAATGAAAATGTCTGTTCAATTATGAACCTCTTATAATTAGGAAAACAAGTATTTACTAAGTCATGTTAATTAGTGCTCGTTCTGTTTATAAGTGTTGTGCTTGTCTGCTTAAAAACTTCTATGAATATTATATGGAGTATTTTTGCACGGGGAAATTGCAAGAATTTGTGACGGTGAGATTGCTTTATAAATGTTGAAAGGCTGCATGTCATAAGTGTAGTTACTGTTGAAGCATCAGATTAATGTGAGAACAACTTAGTGCAGTCATTCCAATTCAATTCCAATACACTGCATAAAGCAATGTTGAGTTGGAATTTAAATTTTGGTGTTGTATGATATGCTGTAGCTGCATTGCTTATGTTTTCTCATTCTATGTGATAGTTTTGGATTGCTTTTTAGCTATTATGATAAACTGTAGAACATTTTGTTGTTCATATTGCAATTGGGAATTTGATGCAGATACCTTCAAGAAGGCAAACAGATAAAGTCCAATGCTATGAGCCTGCCACAATGAAATACCTAGGATACTTCCCTGCATTGAAACCTGACGAGGTTAGATTTTATGCTGTTTTCGAAAGAATTTTTGGTCTTGTATATTCTCCAGACATTTTTTGGTATATCTCTTATCATATATTCTCATACATTGAACTTGAGCAGTGAGGATAGTTGCCATTCTAACAAAAAAAATGAGCTGATACTACTGGATGTAACATTGGTTAAGTCTTCAGCATAGTTCTTTTACTGATGTTATCCATAGCACATATATGTGTTGTTTCATTTTTTTTAATGATAAATAAAATCCTAGTCTAACCTGTAAGAATTGACTTGATTTATATGAGTTACTATATCCAGAATTTGTTAACTAGCAAAGAATACATCTCTACCATTTGAATCATCTATAATCACTTATAAGCCTTTTATTTGAAGAGTAAAATATGCTCTGCTTCCTGGATTCTATTTGTACTACTAATTAGATGTATTAGTTCTTGCTACCATATTTTTAACATAGTGAAATTTTGGAATCAAAACTAAAAAACTCAAGAACAATGCTAGGTCAAAGAGCGTGTAACACAGGCAAGGAAGGCACAGAAGATATGGGCAAAAAGTAGCTTCAAGCAAAGGCGCCAGTTTCTGAGGATTCTTCTGAAGTATATTATTGAGCACCAGGAGCTAATTTGCGAGTAAGGAATGCTATAAAGCATCAGAAAAATACATATGGTCTACTTACGTGAGATGCCTTTGAGTTTATTATTCCCCTTGTTCAAGTTGAATGCTCCGTTTTCCTTTTTTGGGATGTCCACAGATAATCTCTCATTTTCTAAACTTGTTTCTAAAAGTACATATATATGTAAAATCTGTTCATGTTCGATTTAGAAAAATTTAACGTGTATATGTTGATGAGTAGAAGACAGGATGATGGCTATGATTTTGTTCCAATCATCATCATCCATATATGCGCCCGAGAAGATTAAATAGTAATAAATGTCACTTATGGTGTATTTTTGTCTTTTTATTTCACCTCTTCTAACTTGTAAGTCAAAATTATGATGGTATGGTAACGTCTATTCTTTCTATTATATTTTTAAAATATATGAGATGTAGTTTGTTGCTTACATATATGCCACTTCAATTAGAGTTTCTTCACGTGATACTGGAAAGACCATGGTTGATGCTTCTCTGGGGGAAATTATGACAACATGTGAGAAGCTCACTTGGCTTCTTTCAGAGGGTGAGAAATGGCTAAAGCCTGAGTACAGGTATTTCTTTTTATTGTATTCTAGCTGTCTATGGCTCAGAATTTGTTAATGTAACTCTCTCTTTTACTACTAAATATTTGAACTTGAATAAAATTGTTAGTTGCTACATAATGCACATTTTGCGCTTACCATATGGAATATCTTGTTACGAACCTCCAAAACCTGTTATGTATTGGACAACATGGTTGTCATGCATTCTAGAGTCCAGATTTAGATCACATGATCCTACTATTAAGATAATATGAACTTGCATTCATCATTATGTAGCTCACTGCAAACCAGGAATCAAAACCTCCTTAGCTTGAACTGTAATCTAAGCTTCATATTTGCAATTTAGGTCCAACCTGTATTTATTTCAATCTCAAGATTCTCTCACCTATTGGCATCATTAGCCAAACTGGTCAATCTTTTCTAAATAACTTGAGTTTTGTTTTGCATGAAGAGGGCCGATCAAAACTGATGATCAGTACCTTATGATGTAGGTCGTCTGGAAGATCAATGATTCATAAGACAGCCAGAGTGGAATTTCACCCCCTTGGTGTTATTGGAGCCATTGTTTCATGGAACTATCCATTTCACAACATATTTAATCCAATGTTGGCAGCCGTGTTCTCAGGGAACAGCATTGTGATTAAGGTACTTTATCTTGCTGGAATGAACAAGCTTTAGATGGCCTGTTCTCAATTTTAAAAGTAGGCAATTTTTGATTGTCAAGGGTTTGTTAGACGTGAATCAATTTTCCAAAAACGACCATTTGAAGGATCAATAGTAAATCAGTCAATTAAAATTAATATTTAATTATTGGATCATATTGTTTGGTTATGAATTATGACAAGCTTGAAAGTATAAGATCAACGTAAATAGAAAACATTCTACTATTTTCACTTACTGACAACTCGTTTGATTGAGAACTTTGATTAATTGTGATTTGACATATTTGCAATCCTTTTCCAATAATCAACATTGAAATAATTCATTTTTGAAAGTCAATATTTGTAAGCCAGAAAATTATTATGGTGGAGGAATCAGTTATTATGATTTGATCAGAAAATTAGTCCAGTTCAAACATGGCCTATTGTCTGTTATCATAGTTCAGAATAATTCAATATGAAGCAGTCGGTGGATATCATATTGGGGTTGCTTTTTTTTTTTTCTAGATTTTAGGTTTATCTGTGATTGCATTTAATCATAATAGGCTCAAATGTCCTAAATTGGGGTAATCAATTCCTTTTGTTCATCTTAAAACATTTCCATTAAATGCTTGACGCGATAATCATACTCTCTGGGCTATGACAAACTGAAAAAATGTGTCATCTGGTTCGTGAGTTCCTAAATACTTGGTTGTTCCTCTACTTCATAAAAAAAGTGCGACGTCAGAAGGATTCAACCTGTGTTACCCTACTATTCTGATGTCATGCTATATTACTTCTCTGTAAAACTTTCTACTACAAACTTATTATATTTGGTAGATAACTATTGGCAAGATTGAAAGAGAAACAGGTATATTTGATGTAATGAATATCTATATATTTTAGTCTTACTTATAGTGATCTTAATGATTGCCACCACAGGTTTCAGAGCATGCAAGTTGGTCGGGATGTTTCTATCTGCACATAATCCAATCTGCCCTTGCTGCTGTAGGAGCTCCAGAAAATCTAGTTGAAGTAATAACAGGGTATGCTCTTATGCCATGATACCACAATATATTATTTATTAATCAGACAAATTTGAATTCCCTTCCAGGTTTGCAGAGACAGGTGAAGCCTTAGTATCTTCAGTTGATAAAATCATATTTGTTGGATCACCAGGTGTTGGTAAAATGGTAATGGTTCTTTCTTTAATCCAAGAAAATCATCATTGATAATCTGTAGAAAAATACTTTAATTTATTTACATAGCTGGCTTAAAAACCACATTTTTTTAATTTACTGATCATTGCAGATAATGAGGCATGCCGCTGACACATTAATACCAGTTACTTTAGAGCTTGGTGGAAAAGATGCCTTTATCGTCTGTGAAGATGCTGATGTAGCGCATGTATGATAAATTTAGCTTTATAGATCAATTTATTCTAGTGTCCGTTAATGTTTGAAATTTGAACTTCTACCTAGTACACCTATAGATTCCAGGAGTTTAACTAATTATTTAATTTTGTAGGTTGCTCAAATAGCTGTAAGGGGTGCTCTGCAATCAAGTGGGCAGAATTGTGCTGGAGCTGAGAGGTTTTATGTCCACAAAGATATTTACTCCTCTTTTGTAGCTGAAGTTGTCAAAATTGTGAAGTCCGTTACTGCTGTAAGTACATCGGTCAATTTAATTATTCTACTCTGTCAATTTCCTAGGTGTGTACAAGCAATAGGCTTGCGCTCACCATTTACTTGATTTCCATTCATAATTATTATGTTGATTTTCGAAATACCACTCAGCAGATCCAGTTAGGCTATGTTTGGTTGGCAGAACTAATGAAAATGTTGTACCTTGAGCATTTTGTGTTATTCATTTTCATTTTTCTCACTTTAAGAAATAGCTCGAACGTTTTGATGCACTTAGATTAACCGGAAATATGCATTAATAAATCTCGCTATGGACTATCTTTGCAGGGGCCTCCACTTGTTGGAAAATACGACATGGGAGCCATATGCATGCAAGAGCATGCTGAAAAGCTTCAGAGTTTGATAAATGATGCTCTTGACAAAGGAGCTGAAATTGTTGGCCGAGGAAGTGTTGGAAATATTGGTGAAGGGGCTGTAGATCAGTACTTTCCTCCTACAGTAATTGTTAATGTCAATCATACTATGAAATTGATGCAAGACGAGGTATTTACAGTTATGTGCAGAATAATTGGTCTTTGAACTCGTGAAATAAAACTATGTTCATTTGTTTTTTAATGCATGCAGGCTTTTGGACCAATTATGCCAATAATGAAGTTTGGTACTGATGAAGAGGCTGTCAACCTTGCCAATGATTCAAAATATGGGCTTGGATGTGCTGTATTTTCAGGCAGCCAGCGGCGTGCCAGAGAAATTGCTTCTCAGTTACACTGTGGAGTTGCTGCAGTTAATGATTTTGCATCAACCTACATGTGTCAGGTAATATTTAAGTACACACTATCAAGTTAGTCACAAGAAAAGAACCACCAAGCACCAATATCAACTCCAACAAATTTTTAATGCTAAGTTGCATATTTGGATTGCTACTTTTTGCATGTTAGAAATAGTCTTTTATCGTATGGGCCCATATATTTTGGTCCAAATTTATTCATAAGTTATGTTTAGTACAGGAGATGAAGGATGAAATGGCAAAATGTAGTTTTAGTCCCACATGACTGACCCTCAACACTTTTGATCCCAAATTTCTTAAATATTGCACACTTTTAGTCCCATAGAGTATTTAAAATGCAAAATATTTTAAACTTTTGGGACCAAAAGGGTCGAGGGTCCAGCTATGTAAGACTACAAATGCAATTTTTACAGAATTAAATGTATGTATCCCAAAAATAAAGGACTATTGTTGCTGTAGGCTGAAATTAGGCCAACTAAAATCCTAAGTGTAAAAAAGTATTTCCCAAGTATATAGACAACTAATCATAAAAAAGGAGTTTAATGAGGACTATTTTTGTATTTCTTTGCACACGTTATTGCAGTCACTCCCATTTGGTGGTGTAAAAGATAGTGGATTTGGAAGATTTGCGGGTATAGAAGGATTGCGAGCTTGCTGTCTTGTGAAATCAGTAGCAGAGGACAGATGGTGGCCTTTCATCAAAACTAAAATACCAAAGCCTATTCAGGTTGGTCTTCCCACAAGCCTGTTTCTTAAATAGTTGGCCTTGTTTGGATTTTCTCAAATTTATCAGTATTTTCCAGTAGACTAAACACGCACATCATGTTTGGTCTAAAAACCTATTTTTATAAGTTCTCTACTAAATATAAACGAAACACATTCATTTTTATAAAAAAATCACTATTACCCTGTACTTGAAACTTTTTGAGTTTTTGAACCATTCTCTAACTTCCGAAAAAAACTCTCCAAAAAGCCAACTAAATGAGCCTTTTATTTTTCAGTCCAAAACTTTGACATGTACTATATCTCCTCCAATATGCAGTATCCTATTTCGGAAAATGGATTTGAGTTTCAAGAATCGCTTGTCCAAGTTCTGTATGGCCTGAATATATGGGACCGTTTGAGGGCATTGGTAGATGTTCTGAAGATGATATCGGAACATAATAATACTTCTAACAAGAACAGCAAAAGAAGAACAGACTAAAAACTGATGCTTTTGGCAACACCTGTCTCTCATTATCAAGTGATCCAGTTTTGGTTCATTGAATTTCATGTATTTCAAGAGGCTAAAAATGCTTGCCAATGTTGTTTGTCTAACCTTTGAACTGTAATGAAATGTAATAGCAACAAAACAGAATGATTTCATATCCTGAACTTATATTTTTCACCAAGTGTACGTCTATATTAATTAGGATGCGCTGGAACAGAGAAATTAATATATAGATCCAAAGTCGCCTGATATCAGTTAAAAAAAAAATCATTAAAGTTGACAAACAGGAGTTTATGGGATCCTCACGAAACAAATCATGTATCATGTCATTCCAGCAGGAGGGGATTTGGTACAAACATAAAACATGGTAGTTTTGAGAATTTAATAGGGGAAATGAACGAATTCCTTGGTTAACCTTGATCCTATTTTCTTTTTTTCTTTGATGTATCAACATTGGAACATGTAAATAAAAAGAGAATTACGTAAACAATAAATAAATAGTAACTTAATAAAAGTTTTAACATACAATACAAAAACCAGTCTGGGCTACATCCAACCCAGACAGACTGATCAATCAACTATCAAAAACATGGAGGGAGCTTTAACATGCTAACAAAATTGAACACTAGAAGTACCTTTAATTTCATTGACACTTCATTGCACGAGTGACTTCCCAATCAACCATGTTGTCATTTTGCTCAGCTATTCGTCCACAGTCCTGCCTTCTACTGTTCAAAATTGTTACTATGAATTTCTCATGCTCAAGTGAAGATGGATACATTATCTGTTCTTCCTGAAGAATGAAATTCCAAGAAACTAATTATCCGTAAATGGACACAAGATTGTGCTGTACTGCCTTATTCAATAATTAATCATAAAGACCGAGGTTATTTTGAAGAATTAAAACATCCTACTCATGCTTAGGATGAGCAATCAGCAAATGTTAAAAATGTTTATAAGATTCAGTACTGTCACTAAACTTTGAATTCGCATACTTCTGCTGCACTATTAGTCTATTATTTACTAGCACTATTAGAGTTTCAGTAACCTTATTATACCAGGAAGCCCCAGTAAATTAATCTACTAAATTTGTATAATTTGGCCGTACCAAAACTTTTACTTCCACTTTTTAGGGTTAATAATGACACTCAGCTCTTTCAGTTCCACGTCTTCAAAAATAAAATTTTTGGTCCCAAAAATTTTAATTTCTTTTGCGCATTATGTTTCCTCCTTTTCTGACCATTTTTACACTTTTGGTTCAATAATACAATAAGATGCAAAGGGTGGGAAGAAAGAAATGTGAAAAAAAGGTCTAAAACGTTGCACTAAAAGTGCTATTTTTTCAAGTGAGAGGACTAAAACTATCAAGCGTTTGGCCTCATATATGGACTAAATATGCAATTTTAGCCATTCTTTAAGGATGTTTCAAACAATAGTATTGCTACTTTTTTAAATGGATGTTTTTTTCTCAAAAACTCTTCTCACATGAAGTAATTATGTTCACTACTAAGAAATGATACAAAAATAAAGAAAAGGCCAATAATTCCCTTTTCGCAACTTTCTATACTCTAAACCAAACTTGAAAAATAAAAAATTTAAAGGCAAGGGAAATAGTTTGTTGTTGTTACCTCAGGTAGTTCGTAGAACTCATCTGGTGATATTTGCAGCAACTCGGCAGCAGTCTGACCAATACACCAAGCAAAAAGCTTTTTTGTGTCATCTGCTAGAGTAATCTTCAAATGGAAGGTACGTTCTACTTCAGAATTGCAAATACTATGGCAAAATTTGCATTCAAGATCTCCAGTATGTGACTCGACCACAAGATTACCACAAAGGGTATGCATAAATCTTGTATCTACATGACAATGGTCAATCTGATCCAACCATACTTGACATACCTGAATTATTATTGGAAATATAAATAAATCCTCGGATAAAATTAAATATAGAAACCATAATTGAATACTATATCAAACCACTCCCTCCCATTTTTAGAAAAATGGTTTGCTATCTTGCACCTCAGACTCAGGATATCTACATTCAATTGTACTTTATACATAATAGCTGCTGCAGATAATTTCATTAATGGGTACAAACGTTAGGTATGCTTAATTTATTCTTCTAGGAAAATATTGGTATGACTTGTGGTGAAAAAATATTAAGAATAGGGATGGTTTTCAGCATGCCCTTGGGGTACTTGAGCAAGTGATGTGTAGTGTTGTGTTTGTCTCATGCCCAACAGAGGTGTGCATGGGAAATATTTTCCTCTAAATGCGTATCAAAAAGTAAACAAGACCAAAAAATTGGGAGACTTTCAGCCAGTGAAACTAGCATTAGTATTTTTTTTTTCTCAGTAAAACTAGCAATAGTAAACAGTAGTACCAAACATTTGTGCAAAACTGCCATTTATCGATATGTTGCAAAAAATATGTAATTGTGCAAATTATCAGGAAAAGTTGTATGCTCCTATTGAGATTATTGTTTCTAGGTAATAGGAGGGAAATAAAAGACTAGACAAGCATGAGATTACACATAGAAACCTTAATAATTCAATAGTCCATCAAAATTCTATTAAAATTTGTATGTGCACCTTTCAGTTACATCCACCTCCCTTTGTGGAAAGAGGAGGGTACAAACAAGAAGAGAACACAAAAGAAAAGTGAAGAAGTCAATCAATACCAAATGCAAGAAACATACCTGTGCACCACTTGTTTGGGTGGATAGATCAGAAAGGCATAACAGTTTATGAAGACATGATGTATTGAGGAAAGCTGGCAAGCAGCTTATATTGAAAAATGAGGCTCCCGTATCATTTTCATGCCATGAGAGTTCAAGACTGCAAATGTAAACTTACAAAATGAAACTAAGGATATAATGTATCACGTAATATATCAGTAATCCACAACATTGGTTTTGAATGAATCAAATTGATGCTTATGTGAACGGTTACCATTTTTGTGGCGACAACGAAGAGCTTAAACCAGATATATAGACAGTGTGACCCATCCCTAATCTTCCCAGAGACCTTAAGGACAAAGAAGAAATCAAGTATAAATTAGGTCAGATCATCTCTCTGGCTTCCTAAATTAACAAGATTAATGTACAAGAAAACTGTTTCTAATTAGTTTATTCTAAATTTGATCCTCCACCTAATAACTTAAAAGGAAGTTCATTTCTCAATTTTATATTCTGTTAGCCAATAATTTATTTAACTGGAAGAATCTCCATATCACATAAGCTAAGAGGATTTTTATTCTGGAAGAATCTCCAGGAGAATATTACTTTGTATTACCAAAAAAATAATCTAAATGAAAGCCAAAGTATATCAAGCCAACACATGAATTTTTCTCATACAAATGCATTTTGTTTGGATGAAAACACAATTTGTATACCATTAAAAACGCCAATAAGCTCACTTGATGTTTCCTACAATCAGAAAATCCTTCATACCCTAGTGTCACCAATTATAAATGTGTACATATATTGCAGAGTTGACAAACAAACATTTTTACCAAGATTTATCGAAATGTAGCTTTGCCCATACTGCTCCAGTTTTATCTTCAATTCTCAAAGAAAACATGTCCTTAGATGTTTTTATGTCTGTAACAATACCATAGAGGCTGATGCCAGTCATCTTGTCACGTAGATCAACAACATATGACTGCAAAACTTTAAACAAGTAGAACGTTACTGCTTTTTTCCTTTCAGAAAATTAGAATACAAATCAAAGTTCTATGCTAGCCTAGATGAAGAATATCATAAATTAGTAACAATTAAACAAACATCTGACTGAGTAAGGCGTTCATATATGGTAACTTCACCGAGTTAAAGCATTCCAGCAATCTTTCGAATGGAAGAGCTAACCTGGACGGGTAATTGCAACTGGGAAAAGGCTTCACAACCATGCCAAGTCCAAGCATGAATGTTATTAGGTCAAGATGGATAACAAAGTTATTACCTCACATCTGGAATATGTGAGGTTGAGACCATGTTTTTACCATAAATAACTTGGTTGATTGACCAAATATATTTGTATGCAAATCTTAAGAAAAAACATTAAATTAGCTTGTTTAGGAATCAAAACTTCAATGATAATACCAATATGCTTCCTAGTGCCATTTTAATGAAATGGAGTCACAATTTCAAAATGACATTGCTTCTATTTAAGAAATCTGCAAGAATTATGGATCTTTTAAAGAAAAAAATTTAAGGCAGTGATTGCTAACAAAACCTGTAGCTTTATCAGGAGTGCAAGCTTACTCGAAAAGGGTAATTCCTGAAGTCAATGGACCCTTGAGAATCACAAGGTAACGTCACTTGAGAAAAGATAGGTCCTTGACTCGGATTTGAGGTCGGCAGCCTTGATAGTTGATAATGGTTTTGAGTCAATGCAATGCTTACCTGAGTCCATGAGTCACTTGTTAGATATCCACTTCTAAAACACCTATTTAGGATACATTCATTGACGAATCATCACTTACTTGTTCTTTGTGCAGGATAAGAGGCACCAAGTATAATTGGGTTGCACTACCATATTCCAGGCAAAGTTCATCTGGTTCAAGAGAACTATCTATAGCATCTGAAATAAATGGCCTATCAAGGGCCAGTGTACTCCCCACACTGCATGAAAATAATGGAAACAATGATGTCGGATAACCAGAAGGGAAAGAAGATAAGTCTCACAAAAATAGGAACAAGGACCCAAATTGCAAATATCATACCTAAAAAGATTGGCAACCAGAGTCTGGTCTCCCCAGAGGGACAATTTTAATCTCATACCGTCATTATCAACCAGCATAATTTGTTTTCTCTGCAAACTGCCATTTGTACCCTGAATTTCCAGCGGTCCTATGTGTTCAATTCTGTACAAAATCAAGAACACGCGGTTTACAAATCACAGAGAATAGACCATAAATCTGCAGAACCTGACTTTTAATTGGTAAGTAGGAATATGTTCCTAACCATCATTTTTGTGAGGTTAAGAACCATTCCTGTTCATACTAACTGGCACAATTTAGTGGAAAATTTAGATATGATCATTGTATAATCCCTAAAAAAGAATATGATATAGCTTCAAAAACGATTTACTTTTTACTCCACTGATATACTAAACTATACTATTATATAGTAGAAATGAAAGAGTCTGGAACTGGTTCAGCTTAGTTCAAACGACAAGAACATGAACAGTACAATAACATACCTTGCATAAAATGAATATGATGTTCCTTCCTTTACTGCATCCAGAGAAATTGAGGAAAAGGAATCGGAACAAAATTGTGCTCCAAGTAGCATGGCATCATCATCTTCATCCTGCATCATAGCATTAAGATATGAGGTAGTATTGCATCAGAAAACTCTGAATGTGATGTTTCAATTGGTGCATGAGACTCAAAAGTGACAACAATAAAACGTAATCAATAAGGTTCAAGTTATTAAAAGCAGGAATTATCAAACTCCTACTGCTTTTTATTATTCCTATCCAAAAAACTGTCAGTGGCAGTAATCGGAAATTCAGGGACACCTTATGTAAAATATTGGTTGGATATACTATCCTGCTAAACTCAAAAGGTGATAAGAAAGAAAAAAATAGAAAATAGAGAGCTAGAAATAAGAAGCTACCTCATCTAATAGTACAACAAAAAATTCGGTTGGTAAAAGACGTGCACTCACTGAACTCCCCGTGGCAACCCGAAGATAGCACCCAGTTAATAGAACTTCGCGACCTTTCCGTAGAATCCCATTTTTTGGGTCAGCAATGTTGTAAAACCTGCTTTGAGATGCAAGCGAGATGATTAAGAATTAAGCTATACACAATCCATGAAAGTAAATAGTGTATACAATAGTCATATGTAGAATCCATACAGTATGTAGATATTTACTTACCTAAGTATTGTTTTTTAGATTTCAAGTACTTTTATGTAATTTTTTAATCTGTCAATTTTCGGACACAACTTAGATAACATAACCTTAAGCTTCCAGCCTACCCAATGCATCAAACATATTTAATGGATCTAAAATGGAGCTGATCAACAAATTTTTTGACCAAGCAACCAAATCGCCATACTAACTAGAATACTATAGACAGGAAACTAAGGTATAAAAGAACTTGTGTATACTTAATCTGGGGAGCAAAAAGTTGAGTGCTACAAAATTAAATGAATAATGAAACAATATAATTTGGGGAGTTAGAGTGACTAGAAACAGCATTTTAAAAGAAAGGCAGATTACCATAGCATGTTGTCTATAATTACAGCTGTATATAATTTAAAACTTTATGAAACTGAAACTTCAATAAATAAAAAGTGTCTGAAAACCTTTTTACCTCCTGTGAAGATATAAATCAATGGTATTGGAGCTCCAAATATCCCCCAAAGTGAGCATGTATATGTTTGTTCCTGTATAACATATCATATCAATTACAATTTAATCAAATTTCAATTACAATCTAATCAAACTCAAGTGGCTTTTGACAGAGTTGGAATTGCAAACTAGTCAAACACCAGGCAAAACTATTTTGGTGTAGTATGACCCACAAAGCTATTTAAAGCACTAAACTCTATGGATTTCTCAGTATCAGACCAACATCTTAACAATCAATCCATATGTAGATAACTGATAAAAGTTCCCCAGTGTCTCTTTCGGTATCATAGGAACAAAAACAATTTTTCAGTCAAATCCAAATTCTCCAATATCTGGACCAACGACATACCTGGTAGAACGAAAGAATCAAGTACAACTGCTTCAATTACACTGGTCAAGGATAAGAACTTTTTCTCATATATTGAATCAATTGTAATGGTATTTGGAAGCTTCGCTCTCTTGAGCTTCTTCAACTTGATAATACTCTCCGACTGTTTTTTTGGAGCTCCACTTCTACTCTGCTCGTTCCAAGCCTGTGAACACGCATCCATATACATAAATGTTTTGTATCAACAACACAAAGGTAAATCATGTGGGTGTTTTATATGAGTCCCAAATTATCTTAAGATTGAAAAAAAAAATTTAGACATTGCAGAGATCAAAGCAGTGACATCAGAACTGATTAGCTGATAATTAAATAAAAAATTAAGCACTAAACAGTACAGCCTGAAAGGTAACTCTCACGATTCCCTCTGAAGAATCAAAACAACAATAAAAACTGACTATCTAATCATAAAGAAATCAGCATATGAATCACTTGACAAAACATTATGAGGTGATGCTGCAGAAGTATCAAAAAGTCTAACATCGTCAATACTTCTAAATTATATTTGGACAAAGATGCACTGAAGTGCACGGAAAGACAAATCACCAAAGCAAAATAGAAATAGTAACAAACCAGAACAACATCACTTTTGGAAGTAAAATTAAGGAATTGTAAGTTGCAATATCATAGAAAGCTCCAACATCTTAACTAAAACCGAGAATGATTATAAACGACTAAAATCAAAATTAAGAAATACATTTCATATTCGCTCAGCCAGAGACAGTTACTGTCTCTGTAGCTATATCCGCGATTCACAAGAAATCATAAACCTAGATCTAGAGTCGATTAAAAATTCTTAGCAATGGAAAAACAATAGCAAACTTAAAAGTCGAAAATCGCAGATACCAGAGAAAGCTCCGAAAGGAGAATAGCAGGGGTAACACCACTAGAGTAAGCTACGCAAGTTTTGAGAATCCGATTCGCGATCCAGCTCCAACCGGGGGAATTCAATGATTCTTCTTCTAACTCACCCGCATTTTGAGACAGAATCGATTTTGAGTAGTCGATGAATCTGATAAATGAATCATTTTCCTCTTCTTCTTCGATGTTTATTGATTGTTCGATTTCCATTGCTGCAACCTCAGCTTCCATCATGGAGTCGTGGAGCAATTGATCATTTGCAGAATTCATTTTCCTAAGATCTAGAGAGAGCAGATATTTTTAAACCCTAATTTAAATGGCGGGTTTGTGATTTTATTCGGCGTTGGCGCGGGAAATTTTCATCGGTTTCGAAAGAGAAAATGAAAAGATGTGGGCCTGTCATGGATTTGCACAACGATACAGCCCAAATGTGAAATATATATTATGACCCTCGACATTTTTCTACCGGAGAAATTCTTACCCAGACCGAATTTGGCCGAACCCAAACTAATTACATGACAAATGTAATACACTTGCTTTGGGATTTGATGTAACTTTCAGGAAAGTGACAATCACAAAGCAAGTGGTGGTTGGATGGGTTTGGCCAAGCCAGACTTGGACAAGAATTTTCCATTTTACCGTGTGTTTTTTTTGGAAAATCCTTGTATAAATCGAGTTTGGTCTAACTTATCGAACCACAACAGTTATATTGTTTTGTTATAATTATTCTGGCTCCGTCAAAACTCAATTTGGTATAGAATTTCCTGTTTATTCATTTGTTTAAATGGAAAAAAAAATCTTTCGTCTTCAAGTATTTAAAAATGTTTCTAAAAATCATCAAGGCATCTACATTCAATGTTTAATGTGCAATATCACGAGTTTGGGTTCTTTTTTAACAATCAGTACCTTTGTGTTATTTCTAATTATGAAAAATCTTGCATTTTAGTTCAAAAAAGACTTTATGCTGTAAGACATATGAAATATGTTATTAGTATAAATTAAACTCTGAATCCTTAGTTTAATGATAGTTATATTTCCCTAATAAAAACGTTATGTTTGGTAGAACAACACACATACCGGATCCAATGGAATACTTCTTAGCGACCCGGCATCATTATCAAATTTGAACTTATACAAGAAGAACTCTAAATCATTATGAAATTTGAAAATGTGATATTTTGGTTCAATCCAATTTATCAAATGTTTGATTAATACCTTAATATAATTTCCAATCAACTTCTAGTACATTCAACTTCAATTTCAAGGGCCATAAATATCCTCCATTCCAAACATTATCTAACTAATCGATGATTAAATCAATTATCTTACTATTTCAAACATTAATGCCAATTAGTTGCCAACCAATAAGTTCATATAGTGATGATAACATGTTATGTTTGGTTTGCACGTTTATTATTAAAAAAAAAAAAATATTCTTCCTACACAAGTACATAAATTAACTCGTATTAGCATCATTTATCTATCTTCATTTCTAATTTTGACACCATTAAATAAACTTTATATATTTTTCATCTTTCGATTTTTTTTTTTTTGGATTCAATGGACGACTCTGGCATGATCAAAATAGGTCCTGTAGGAAGCAAAAGTGGAAATATATGGGATGAAAAAGGACACAATAAAATATTTCAGATATTTATTTCGCACGACGATGAAATAAATTCAATTCAATTTCAGTATGCTGAGAATGGAACTCTGGTGCTCTCTGATTTGCAAGGACGGAGTGATGGGTACAAATTTGATGTTGTAAGTTAATTCTCCTGCTACTTATAAAGATATATCATACTTTATGAATTTGCAACAGCTGAACTATAAGCTATATTTCTTAAACTTTTATTTTCTAAATCTAATAGCATTATTTAGTCAACTAAATAAAAAATAAATAAATAAAAAATATAAAACTTTGTGATATCAAACTGCAGACCGTGAAACTAAAAATCATTTTTAAACGATTGTTTTTAACCGTTTTCGTATAGGTATTTTCATATACATATACAAGGGCAAATTGATTTATTTTAATTTTCTGAAAGAAAAAAAGGACAAAATGACAAATTGATCAATTAAATATTGGAGTAATGCCAATTACCCCTATCTTCTGACGAAAAAAGGACAAATTGATCAATTAAATGTTGGATCAATGCCAATTACCCCCACTTGTAAAAAGTTTTAAGGAGCAGTTTACGTACATTCTTTCAACAGTGAATGTAACATACTCTCTCGAAATTGAGAGCGGACATGAAAAATATTGTATAAAAAGAAAAAAAATATCCTTCGAAATGGGGTAGAATATCACATTTATCATAACACATGGGGTAAAGCGTCACATATATCATAACATGAGGGATAAAATGCCACATTTATAATAACACAAATGATATAGTGTCACATTTATAAGTTGACTGGTCAAACCATAGTATATAAGAGGGGTAGTTTTGTTTTTATCAATTCATATTTTTTGTAAGTTTAAAAATGTCAGAGATGCATTGTAAATTTTTTATAATATTATAGGGAGAATAAAGTGCTCATTTTGAAACTACAGAGGAGATAAATTGAATATTATGCATATTAAGAGGTAAATTGACATTAACTCATTAAATGTTGTTAAGCGGCCATAATACTTGTTGGGTACTTGGATTTAAAGTTTAAACCCGATTCTTGCATTTAATTTTTGTAACACCTAATGTACAATGCAGGTGAAACTCAATCACCCCTCAGAGTACATAACTTGGATTAGTGGTTTCAAGAACAACAACAACAGCCACTTAATTTCAATCACGTTTGGCACCAACCATGGTCAATACGGACCGTTTGGCCAGTCAACTGGCAAGGACAAAGAATTTATTTTCCGTCTAGGCGAAGACCGCCAATTTGGTGGATTTCACGGCACAGCTGATAATAATAGCGTTAAGTCAATCGGAGTTTATCTCAAGCCAGTCGCGATTTTAGATTCCTTTACGAAAACGGACAAGGCTTTGAAAGAGGGTGAAAATTGGGAAATGTTAGGGTGAATTTCATCAAAAATTTTGCTCAATTGTGGATGATTGACGAGGATTGTGGTGAAAAATGTCAAGTAATTAATCCTCTTGAATTTTTTGTTTATTATGTTTGACAAGAAAAAAGATAATTTGCAAGAACTCGTAATTAATTACATATTCTTTCCTCGCAAAAGTAGGGATACAAATTAAATCAAAATACTCAAAATTTATTTGAAAATTAAATCAAATAACCTGAAATTTATTTCGAGTTCACATATTTGAGTTGAAGTTTTTTCATAGTAAATGACTGTTAAGCAATATATGTATTATGTATAAATTTAAAAAATTGGATCAAACTCCACTAAATGCGCTGAAAAGCAAAAAAAATAAATATATGTTGATATAGGTTATCTAAAAGATGCTTAGATAACTACCCCATAACATATGTTATGTCAAAATTCAATGAAATATGTAATTATTCATTTACAATGATTAAATAGAGCTAAATGCAAAAACAAAAACAAAAAGTCAAATGAAATTCATGAAAATTGTAGCTAAATTTTCATAAATTTCATTTGACTTTTTTTTCTTTGTACATCAACAATTGCTGATTTTTGGACACTGGCCAAAGGTCATAGGCATTGGCATAAATGGAAAGCCATTAACTCACCAAAGCGTGGGTAGCTTTTACTTTATATGTTTCAATTTATGGGAAATATACTTTTTCAAGGCAAAATGTCCCAAAGGGTCCCCTTCCTCTACTGCAATTGCTTCTCTGCCAAATTTGTTTCTTTGTTACTTCTGAGGAAAAGTCCTATGCTTTGTCTTTTCGAAAGATGCCCCCTTCTGCTAAATGGGATTTATCAACTTTTGGTATGGAACAGAAGGTGAATATATATATATATATATATATATACACTTTTCATTTAATTGACTGAACCTAAATTATAAAAAAATAAAAATGGCTGAAACTAAATTTAGATGTATTTTTAACTTGTGTTGGCGTTTGATTGAGAATTTCTGAAATTCCCTTGACTTTCGTACAAATATTGAATCTAATTTAGGTTGAGCTTGGAAATCACTTTCAATTTGGGTTTTTTTGCAAGTTAACTCCCTGTGATACGTCTAATGGGCAATTTACCTCCATGTGAAATAAAAATAGGCAATTTAACTCCCCGTGAAATGAAATAATGAGCAATCTACCTCCTCGTGACATAAAAATAGGTAATATACCTCCCTGTGAAATGAAATAATGAGCAATTTAAGTCCATGTGATATGAATTAATAAGCAATTTAGAGGGAGACAATGTGCTTCTTTTATAAAAACACAAGGAGTTATTTTGACATTTTTCTTAGCACAGGGAGTTAAATTGCCTATTTAGGATATCACAGGGAGGTATTTTGCCTTTATATTTATCACAGGGAGTTAAATTGCCTATTTTGAATAACACATGGAGTTAATCTGATATTCACTCATTTCATAATGTTAACGAAGTTTGAAGTTGAATTGATTGTTAGATGGAGTTTGAATGTTTGTAATCGAGTATTTTAACGTTATTATACATTGTCAAAGTTTAACCAAACTTTGAGTTAGACAAGGATCCGAGAGCTAAGCCAGAAGCGCATAGTGCAATCTCATATAATCGAGCCCAACCCTCATAGGCTCAAACAACTCGAAGCATTCACATGTATTAATGTATACTTTCTCAATCAATCATTTGATATAACCTCAATTTGACTCCCATTAAAAATAAGATTATGTCCAGTCCATCATCTCCAACGTGGAGCAAATAAAGAAAATAATTAAGTAACATCATAAATAATCATGACAAAAAGTTCGAAAGAAATCTCAAGGTTCCAACCAACAATCTACAGAGAAATGTAATTTTGCGTATTTTACGACAAGTAGATAACGATTTGAAACTCCTATTCTCAATTTTATGATCAAGATATTAGAACTTACAAGTTGTTTTAAACATCAAAGTGCTTCACCATAACTACTATGGACCTTTTCCGTCATTATTTATTTTGTAAGTCCTAATTTTATCAGGAAAAAATAAGCTATTCATCGACCGACCTAGTTCAGAACGAGAACCTCAAACCTCAAACCTGTTAGATAAGAGTACTCCTTCAATAATATTTCTAACTATTTTACACAAAGTATTTGGAAAAAAGTTCAAACATTCGACCATGGAAAAGATAGTAATTAAGTCAAAAATCAAATATGTGAAACTAACCACAGGTGCCTCAAAATTTCTTTTTGTTAAATTAATTGCATTGGTTCAAAACACAAATCTCTCTAGGATTTTCGTTAGATACACAGCAAGTACATGCTTAGGATTTGATGTTACAAGACAGTATCACGTCAAAATTGACATTTAAGGTCTTAAAAATCTCTCCCTAGCCTATTATAGGGAAAAGGACCATCATGGAATGGATTTCACGCATTTTATGAAGATAAAAAATGGAATTACTAACAAAAAAAATTACAAAAAAGAACCACATAATGATTAACTAAACTTATTTTTTAATAGAGTATCAAAGCAGGCATTTATATTGCTTTAGTCAAACTATAAATATTATGTACTATGACTAGCGATAGTGTCAGAGTAAATATTGTTACTGTCATAGCAATTTTTTTTTAATTTCCTATTGTGCCTCTCCTAGTCAAATTCATAACACATGTCATTTTCTCTCTTTCATATTACTTCTAAGTTGAACTATATATTCTCTTTCATATTTATAACTTGAAAAGTACTTAATTTTCTTCCTTCTCAATTCATTAATATTCAAAAATCCTTATTTTCTTTTTTGTATGCTTTTTAAACATGGAATATTGATAATTATTTAATTCATATAGAATATTGAACAAATTATATTAATTGCATGTTATTATTATAATCAGTAGTTTTGAATTTTGAAATTCTCCCAACTTATTCCACTAATTAATTATGTAGAAAATCAAGCTAGAATATCGTTAAAAAAATCTTTTAACAATTTTATTTTGAAATTCATTTCGAGTTCGAGAATTTAAGAAAATAATATATATATATATATATATATATATATATATATATATATATATATATATATATATATATAAAATTTAGTTTTACAATTATGATTCATGTTTGATTTGATTAAGGCTCATTTGAGATCAATTTATCTAACAATCAAACACAATTTTGAGCTTGATAAAAAAATTAACCTAGCTTAACAAAAAAATATATCACTATACTAATTTTTTTGAGCTATTACACATGATTTTAAATATACTTAATTAAAAAAAAATAACAAGTATAAACTAACAATTTCATAATACTCTATTGTAGTTAGTTTCTATTGTCTTATATCATCAAAAGACATATAATACATAAAATTGAGTGAATTCTTGAATAATCTACATTAAACACCACGTTAGATACACATAAAGTAACTTTTGCATAATAATACACCCACATTCACTATCTTAGTATAGCCCTCTTTCATTATTGCTTTATATGTAGTATTTTCCTACTTAATTGTTAGACAAAGTTTATGGATAATCTATGCTTGGAAAACTAAACAATAAATGAAAAATAAAATTGTGACTAATAATTATCAGGAACTAACGAAATAAAAATGATACCATTGAAACGGAAAAAATAAAAATAAAAAGAATAAAAAGAAGAAGAAGATGATGATGATGATGATGACAGTTCTTTAATTGAGAATATGAGAAAAATTACCAATTTATTTAATTTCTAAGTGGAAAGATTCAATAAGAAATGAGAAAAAAAAAAAGCTAATAATATATTAATAAGAGAGAGAAGGTTTAGTTGGGTTGTTAATTAAATAAAGGAATGTTATAGATATTAACAAATTCAAATTTTAATGCTTTTGAACAATACGCGTAAATTTGGAATTACAAAAAATTGATCTGACAGCAACAATCCTTGGCAATATCGCTGGCCATATACTATATATTATAACTTTACAAGAATGACTTCTAAGAGAAGAGTTTGCCAAGGTTACTTCCTCTCCAAGAATTAGAACTTCATCTTAGAGTTTTTTTAGTAATATAATTAATACTCCTATATACTCTAGCTTAGTAAATTATTCCGTGAACCAAAGTGAAAATTCAAAATTGCAATTTTTTTTTATATAAAAATCAAATTTCGCAGATTTCTAGGCTTATAGCAATGAAGGTGCATTATGTCTTAATCTTCATTTCAGCTTCCAATGTAACTTTATTGTGACAATTAGCTGCATTATGTCTTTCTAACTTACTCCCTTTCAATTAATTCTTCTTTCTAGGTTACCTTGAACCAAGAGACTTTTCACTTTTAAGCATGGCTGTCAAAATCAGTTGAAATTTCACACGGGCACAACAAAAGAAAGAGCCTCCTTTTGCACTAAATGCTCCATCTTTTGTGTTGGCTAGCTATATAAAAGATGTAACATTAGAACAAAACTAATTGCTTTGGTCCTATTTGTCTCCCTCTTATCATTCTTTGAAAAATCTCTAGAAATATCAAATAACCTCTCTTCAATAGCTAAATCCCAATCTCATTTTTCAATACAAATTGTACATGAAATACCAAGCTTAGAAAAATTACTCAATTTGTGACATACTTGGTGGAATTGAGAACAATCATGAGTAGTGTATACAATTTCTTCTACTTCTTTGTGGTCATCATTGTACTCTGTAATATTATTGGGTTTTACTCGGGTAAGTTTAAATTAAATTAGAGTACGACACTTATATTTTATGAATAATTCTTTATAAAATATTTCACATTTTACTATTCTCACAATATTCTTGTTTCCCTTTGTTTTTCCAGGCAGTTTTATGCATTTTGGAAATGAAGACAAGAACAAAACTGCAGTTAGTCCAGAAGATACAAACTTAAATCACAGAAAGCTCATGTTCCATGGTAATTAAATCATTATCAAAACATGAAGAATGTGTGACGTAGCTCGAAAGAGACTTTACTCATTCATCAAAAGAAAGAGAGAGAGAGAGAGAGAGAGAGAGAGAGAGACTTAACTAATTATTTTATTTTATTTTAAATTTGCATAAAAATTAAATATTAAACTAACATATGGAGTAATAATTTTTCAGGGTCCTGCACAGATAGGGACATAAGCATTTCACAGAGTATATATCCAAGTTCTGGAATCCCACAATACATAGTTCAAATTGTCAACACTTGTGTTTCTGGATGTGCACCTTCAAAAATTCATCTCCATTGTGGCTGGTTTGCCTCTGCAAGAATAGTGAATCCAACAACTTTCAAAAGAATATCTTTTGATGATTGTTTGATCAACGGCGGAAGACCATTAAAGAATAGTCAAATTATTAGATTCACTTATGCAAATTCACATATGTATCAACTTCATTTCAAGTCTGCAAAATTTTGTTGAGCCCAAAATTAGGAAAATATTCGGGTTGGTCAAATTGGAGTACATCCAAACAAACAGGACCTACATGTTGAAAAATGAAAAAAAAAAAAAAAAAAAAAAAGGCATTTTGATAACAATAGATAGGATAAGCTAAGTTCTCTTCAAATATTCAAGAACTTGGTTTAGAGTTTATTTTTGCAGCATATATATTATGTGAATAATATATTGATAGTAATGTTGTATATATGATTTGTTTAGTTTAATTAGAAGTTTTATCTATTAGATTTTTTGATAACATATTACAATTAGTATTTTAATTCACTTTGTAAGTTTACTTTTAAATTAAGTTAATTTGATTTCAAGTCTCCCAGTCTGATCCACCAACTCTCAGTATCATTTATCACCAATTATGAATAATTGATGTCTATCAACTAATTCCCGATATAAATCGCTCATGAGAGCGGCGTGTGATAGACACGTAAATTAGAACTTTAGAAGATATTTTTTGTGGTAGTATGCATAATTTCTTTTATTGGGGGGGTTACAATTAATGTATAATGCTTTTACATATGTACATATAAAAAATAAATTAGGGTTGGGTGTGAATCAGTTGTCTTCAATATTTGAGTATTTCAAAATTGAGCAAATCAATCTAAGTTCTCAAAAAAAAAAAAAAAAAAAAAGGTTGCAAGTACAAAATTAGGGTACAAAAAGTTTAAGGCTCGTTTAGCTGACATTCTGGAGATTTGTTTAACAAAAGGAGAAATGGAAAAGAAAAATTTAATTATAAAAATGTGTAATGTGTTAGGATTAATATCTCTTGAAAAATCTGACTAATAGGGTATTCAGTGAGAAGGCAATGATGTTTTCTTTAAAAATAAATGCATGTGTTTGTTTTGTATTTTGGTAGAAAGAGTTTTTTTTAAACATGAATTGTTAAATGTTAAATCAAAGAGAATATAAGATTTGAAAACATGACATGATGACTGGAAACATTTTTTAAATTTTTTTTGGCATACTTGCATGTTGATTTGGTCTTCTAAGAAATGCTCAAAGCTTATCTGAAAATTCAAACAAATAAGATATTTTTTCATTTCCTAATGTTTTACAATTATATTCTTTTGAGGATGTTTTTAAATAACACTCTGTTTCTATAAATGAAACTATTTTCCCAACAATACCATTACACATAAAGTAGTGATTTGACACCACTGACTCTCAACCACTATTTTTAAGGGCATATATGTAAAAATGATTAAAAGTTTTATCTTTTAAACTTTTATCTAAAACTCCGTTTTAAAAAGTGAATGGATAAGAAAAAAGGAGGATGTAGGAAGTATAATTTTGTCCTCAAAGAATTTAGGAAAATTCTTATAAATACCTAATTGAGTGAATATCACTTTTGATACCATAACTCAACCTACTTTAGGAATTTGATACCACAACTTTTTATACCGACACATTTGATACCATAACTCCAATCAACTCGACACTTTTGATACTTCCGTCAAATTGGAAACGGAATTGTCACGTGATTGTCACGTGGCCGTTAAAACTTTGCACATTTGATACCATAACTTATGTTGACTGATAATTTTACCCCATAACATTTCAGGTTACCAAAAAAACCCCACATTTTCAAATTTAGTGATGATTTTAGTCCACATTGTTGCCAAATTTCCAAATTGACTCGAATAAGACCACGTGCTGACCAATTTAGAACTTTACACATTTGATACCATTACTTATGTTGACTGCTAATTTTACCCCATAACATTTCATGTTACCAAAAAAGCCTCACATCTCCAAATTTAATGACGATTTTAGTCCACATTGTTGCCAAATTTCCAAATTGACTCGAATAAGACCACGGGCTGACCAATTTAGAAAATTTTACTTATTTTATTTAAATAACTAATTTAATTTATAAACAATATTAATAAATTAAATAATACATTAACATAAATATCACCAAAATTAAGAAAATATATTCTTATTAAATATAAAATTTATATAATAGAATTAATATATTTAATATTTATTAAAATAATAAATTATATAATTAAAATTAAAATAAATAATAAATAATTATAATTTAAAAAAAAAATTCCCCACCCCACCCACCCAACCCACCCACCACTAGGGTTGTAATCGAGCCGAGTAGTACCGAACGACACACTGTTCAAGCTTGGTTTGATTTTTATCGAGCTTGAAATTTTGTGTTTGAGCTTGGTTTGATTTTCAATCGAGCCGAGCTCAAACGAGCTTTTATCGAACGAGCTCGAGCCGAGTATCGAGTAGCTTGATATTTTACATGTATTTTTTTAATTTTTAGCTTATCGAGTCGAGCTCGAGCCGAGCTTCAAAAGTTATCGAACGAAAAAAGATGTTCAAGCTTGTTTGATTAATGTGACGAACCGAGCTCAAACGAGCTTTTATCGAACGAGCTCGAGTCGAGTATCGAGTAGCTTGGTTTGATTTTCAGCCCTACCCACCACCTCCACACCCCACGCCCCCTACCCCGATTACCAGGCCGGCGACCTGGGTCTTTGGTCCCAGGCCACCGCAGGCCTAGGATCTTCGGTCCCAAGCCACCGTCGGCCTGGGATCTTCGGTCCTTGGCAGCGGTGGCTAGGGATCGAAGGACCCAGGCCGCCGGCAGCCTGGGAATCGGGGGGTAGGGGGAGGGGTGGGTGGGGTGGGGATTTTTTAATTAAATTATAATTATTTATTATTTATTATTTTAATAAATATTAAATAGTTTTTAATTATATAATTTATTATTTTAATAAATATTAAATATATTAATTCTATTATATAAATTTTATATTTAAAAAGAATATGTTTTCTTAATTTTTGTGATATTTATGTTAATGTATTATTTAATTTATTAATATTGTTTATAAATTAAATTAGTTATTTAAATAAATAAGTAAAATTTTCTAAATTGGTCAGCACGTGGTCTTATTCGAGTCAATTGGGAAATTTGGCAACAATATGGACTAAAATCGTCACCAAATTTGGAGATGTGGAGCTTTTTTGGTAACCTGAAATGTTCTGGGGTAAAATTAGCAGTCAACATAAGTAATGGTATCAAATGTGTAAAGTTCTAAATTGGTCAGCACGTGGTCTTATTCGAGTCAATTTGGAAATTTGGCAACAATGTGGACTAAAATCGTCACTAAATTTGGAGATGTGGGGCTTTTTTGGTAACCTGAAATGTTATGGGGTAAATTATCAGTCAACATAAGTTATGGTATCAAATGTGCAAAGTTTTAACGGCCACGTGACAATCACGTGACAGTTCCGTTTCCAATTTGACGGAAGTATCAAAAGTGTCGAGTTGATTGGAGTTATGGTATCAAATGTGTCGGCATAAAAAGTTGTGGTATCAAATCCCTAAAGTAGGTTGAGTTATGGTATCAAAAGTGATTTTCTCTCATACCTAATTTGACTAAATTCATCCAACCAAAACCATAAGATAAATAAATTTTAACATATTTTGTGATTACTCATTCCTTTAATAATATTATTCAATTCTAAATTAAGTGTTCTCCTTTTGTCATTTGAATATTATGGGTTCGGTCAACCGGATTTGGAGAAAATTTATTGAATGAATATATTGTTTCTTAAACGATTTTCATGAGAAGGGGACTGGTTTAAGGCCTGGAAATCAGTGTGTTTCTTTTTGCAGTGCGTGTGCAAAGAGAATTCACACAAACACACAGACTCAGTCCGTCTGTATGGAGATGGAGACTGCTGCTTTTGTAAAAGATCCATCAATGCTCAATGAGTCAATGTTCACTTTCCCATCCTCGACTTGTGAGCTTAATTTGATGCTAACAACACACAGCTTAGGCCATCTCCAGCCGAAGCAGGCAATAGTCCCCTCATGCCTGCCTACTTGCCTGCCTGCCTGCCTTGCCAAGTTAGTCATCTCCAACCGAACTAACAATTCAAAATATTTATTTCAATCTCAAAGTTTCCCCACTCTCACTTAACTATAACAACAACAACAACAATAATAATAATAATAATAATAATATAATCTTTCAACTTAAAATAAATTAATATAATCTAATGGAGTAAGAATTTGATAACGTTAAATATCATAATAAACGTTCAACTTAAAATAAATTAATAATAGTGAGTTAAATTTGTCAAACAAGACCTATAGTGAATTAACTTATATCTTTTTTATACATTTAAATTTCATTCTTGAAGGACTTATAAATTTGTCCTACAATTAACTTAGAAGGCAAAACAACAAAAAAAGAAAAAAAAAAGAAAAAAGCACGGCAATAAGAAAAAAAAAAAGCAACATGCAGTAACACACTACAACTAATAAAGAAAGAAAGAAAGAAAGATGCAGCAGTTGACAAAAAACTAAAAAAAAAAAAAAAAAAAAAAAGAAAGGGGAAGAGAGCGTGAGCCTCCTGGCAGGCAGGGAGGCAGCCATTGCCTCCCTGCCTGCCTGCGGGCAAGCAACTCCCCCCGGATGCCTGCCTGCCAGCTCCGGGGGGAGCTCTTCTCCAGCCGAAGGGGGGGCTGTTGCTTGCCTCCCCCCTTCGGCTGGAGATAGTCTTAGAGGAAATATAAGAATGACTTTTTATAAGATTTATTTATTAATAAATGATTTCTTCCAAAATAAATCTTCCAACAACAGATAATGCAACATCATTACTTTTGAAGCAAAGGGGAAAAAAATAGATGTTTGATTTAGTGGAATGGAATAACGTACACCAACTGTCCTATATTGTGGCAACCGAAATTCATATTCTTGCTGAAGAGGTGCTCAAGTAATGTGTTGATGTGTTTTAAAAGTGATTAATCCAATTAAATTTAAGGTCAAAATACTTTTGAAAAACCAAAAAATAAAAAAACAAAGAAGTAGTATTACTTAACCAAGGTATAAAAAAATCCTAGGAATTTTTTCCTCTAAACTGACACTATTAGCATTTCAATCAAATTCTCTTACAATAAAAATATTTCTTCAGGTTGTCAATATAGGAATTCACAGAGGGCAGTACAACCCCCCCCCCCCCCCGGTTCACACACACACACACAGAGTTTGAAAAGTACCCATTACTTATTATCCAAAAGTATGTAGATGTAGCTATCACATAATAGCAAAACTGCATTTCTGGCTTTCCTCAAAACTAATTTACATTAAGGGCATCTTCAACCTTCGTGGCTGGAAATGCCCGGCCGTGCATGGGTGTTTCAAACCATTCCTCGGGGTGTGGCCTGGGGTGTGGATGCCCCAAGGCACGCCCAAACTTGTTGAACGCGCTAGCAGCGCACACGAGCAAGCAGGTGATGCATATTTTAAAAAAATAAAACTTAACTAAAAATAAACAAATTTATTTTGTAAGTTCTTTTTGTTTTTAATAATATAACTAGAAAAGTGCACGTGCTTTGCACGTGATTAACTAATTTCCTTTTAATCAAATTAGAAAAGTGCACGTATTTTGCACGTGATTAACTAATTTTTGTTGATTGTATGTGGGGTTATTGCCATAATCGTTGTAAAGGTACTTACTTTCCTTAACCTAAAACCTTTCACAATCACACCTGATTTTTACCTATACTAATCTCTTCTTGTCAAATTATAATTGATGGTCTGAGTTTTGTGTATTCATTAGATCGTGAATCCTAACAACAGAAGCATACGGGATATTCCTGGATTAGCTCCTCCTGCTCCTACAACAAGGAGATTGTTGTACATAAAGCCTGCAACACAAAATTTGAAGTAAATTTTCTCGAATTTTTCATTAAGGAAGCTGCTGCTTTAGAGAGAGTATCCATTTGTTGATGTTTGTATTTTTTATTTTATGTCTGGTTCTTGCTTGAGCTGTGTGCATATTTGTGTGTTCTTCTTTGTTTAAAGCAGTTACGGCTAGTCTGAACATCTACAATGTCATTTCTTCCTTTTTTTCTTAATTGATTTGAATATGTAACATTTAGAGAGGATACTGAGTCACTGTCCGGCCGTGTATGTACCTAATGTAAGCAATCACATGTTTTCCACATTAATTATTCTCTCTTGTTCATGTGAGTAATGTGTAATATGAATATTGTATATTGTATCTTTTTACGCCAGAGCCCATTTGAAATGGCATAATGTATAAAAGTAATTAAAATATGACCAACACCCTTTTACAATTTGATTAAATTACTTAAATCTTCGAGTTGGGAATAACAAGAACATCCTTCAAAAGTGTATTTGTCCAAAAAAATAAGTTAAATTCTAAAATTATTTGTACAAAAGAAAAATTATGAGAACATCCTTCAAATATGTATTTGGCCAAAAAGCTAAGTCAAATTCAAAAATTATTTGTACAAAAGAAGAATTTATGTATTTCAATCACATAACGCGAGGGTGTCATTCTGTATGGGCCAAAACAAATTACGCGAATATATATGACCTTTTGCCCACAATAATAAAATGCTCAACTGATACGCACATCACAATTTGAACCCAGCATTTTCGAAAAATTCAAATTTGCAACTCGGCTACTACTTTCAAAAATTCAAATTGCACTTTCGGTCCCTCTATTTTTTAAAATTGCAATTTTGACCCTAAAATTTTGAAAAATCAAGAATTGCAATTAGTCCAAGATTTTAAGAAAATTGAAAGTTTCAATTCGGCCCCTGATTTCAGAAATTCAAATTTGCACTTTTGGTCCCTCAATTTTTGTATATCGCAATTTTGACCCTAAATTTTTAAAAAATCAAGAATTGCAATTCAGTCCAAGATTTTAAGAAAATTAAAAATTTCAATTCGGCCCCTGATTTCAGAAATCCAAATTTGCACTTTTGGTCCCTAAATTTTTGGATATTGCAATTTTGACCTTAAATTTTTGAAAAATCAAGAATTGCAATTCAGTCCAGTATTTTAAGAAAATTGAAAATTTCAATTCGGACCCTGATTTCAGAAATCCAAATTTGCGCTTTTGGTCCCTTAATGTAACCTATCTCTTACACTACTTCTCACATATCAAACATATTTTGACATAAAAGTCTTACACATCTTACACCTACAACATGAACCCTTCCGAAAAAACCTACAGTTACCTTATTTCCCTAAACACTCTCCCGAAAGCCAAACAAACAACATTACGAAAATTGAAAACAAAAAACAAAAAAAAAATCCAAAATACCCAATCTTGGGCCTGTTGCACGAGCTGAAAACAACAGGCCCATTTAGGGCCTGTTTGTGGGCTGGCCATAGGGCCAGCCCTTATAAAAAAATAATAATAATAATAATATATATATATATATATAACATAAATAATTAATAACTGAAAAAAAAAAGTTTATAATAAAAATTCTGAAATTTTATTCTGAAAATAAATTTAAACTAGCAAGTAATTTAAAATTAGTTTTTTAAAAAAAAAGATTTGAATTTATAAGTATCTTTACTTACTAAACTCAGAATTCGAAATTAAATATATAATAAATAAATCCAAAAATAATAAAACTGAAAACAATAAAATTTGAAATTTAAATTCTGAAAATAAAGATTGAAAATATTATAAATAAATATTCTAGAAGATTAGTTCTAAAATAACCAAAAAAAAAAAAAGACAAAATTATTAAAATATACAAATCTATATACATATAAAAGTACGAGTTGGCTTAAGGAAATTTCTTCCATTTTTTGTGAAGACTAATATACCCCTATTTTAAAATTATATTGTGATATTTACTTTTATGGCAAAAAAGTAAATAAAAAAATCCTAGAAGTATAATTTGACAAGAAGTCTATCATACATCAACCTTATAATTATCTTTTAAAGTTTTACAACTCATTAAAATATTAATGATAACAAAAAAAAAAATTTATTCTATATTTCTTCAAAAATTTCTTTGAAAAGTTGTTAAAAAGTTACTTATAAAGGAACCTCAAAAATATGAAGAGACTAAAAAAAATTATATCACATTCATGCTACATGAATAAAAAAAGGTACTATTTAGTTAAGTAAAAATGTATGGCTCAATTTGGCTGGGTTTTGGCCCAGTCTCGCGGGTCTCGCGAGACCGAGCCAAAACCCATCCAAATGAGTTTTCGCCAAACCCATAAAACCATTAAAAACCTATAAAACATTGATTTGACACCTGCCATCTACTTTTTTCCTCAAATTTCACTAAAAAAGACATTGATTTGACACCTATAACCTACTTTTTTCCCTAAACTCCAACATCCAAACTCAATCCAAGTGAGGTTTCAAAGGTTTCATCGAAACCACCCAGACCAATTATTTTAAACCGAGACCCGCGAAACCGAGCCAAAACCCATCCAAATAGACCCTATAATTGGCTTAGGCCCAAAAAGTCAAAAGATAGAAATTGTTAAAATCAACAATTCGATAAAAAAAAATATGATAAAAATAGTAAAATCAATAGGAAAATTGATCATATAGAAAGAAAAGCGAGTTAAACAAAAAAAACAGTGAATTGATAAAAAAAAAAAAAAAGGTTAACTGAAAAAAAATGGGTAAAACCAGAAAAAAAAAAAAAACAATTGAATGACATCGGCTAAACACGAGGTAATAAAAATGGATCAAATCGATAAAAGAACAAACAAAAAAAATGGTGAATTGATAAAACATCAAGGTTAACCGGCAAAAAATGGGAAAAACCAGTAAAAAAAAATCAAATGACATCGGCTAAACACGGGATAACAAAAAAATAGATCAAATCGATAAGAGAAAAAAAATTAGTTAATTGGCTAAAAAAAAAAAAAGGTGAAATATGTGAGAAAATATGTTAAATAAGCAAAAGAATAAGTAAAATCATACTAAAATTGGGTTAAACCGGAGAGAATGAGTAAACTGATTAATAAATTTGAAAATCAACAAATGTGTTAACTTGAGAATGGATGGAATAAAATGGATACGCCATAAAAAAATTGTGAACGAACGGGTTAAAATAACAAAAAAGAAATGATAAACTCAATATAAAAGCATGTAAAATCGATATTTCATTGTAAGTTTACAAAAAATTATAGTTAATCACGTGCAAAACACGTGCACTTTTCTAATTTGATTAAAAGAAATTAGTTAAGAGAATGAGTGAACTGGTTAACAAATGTGAAAATCAACTAATAGCTTAACTTGAGAATTAATGGATCTTTTAAATAAACTGGATAAACCATAAAAAAATTGTGAACGAACGGGTTAAATAACAAAAAAGAAATGATAAACTCAATGTAAAAGCAGGTAAAATCGATATTTCTTTGTTAATCACGTGCAAAATACGTGCACTTTTCTAATTTGATTAAAAAAAATTAGTTAAGGGAATGAGTGAACTGATTAACAAATGTGAAAATCAACTAATCGGTTAATTTGAGAATCGATGGATCGTTTAAATAAACTAGATAAACCATTAAAAAAAAATTGTGAACGAGCGGGTTAAAATAACAAAATAGGAATGATAAACGATCAATGTAAAAGCAGGTAAAATTGATATTTCTTTTGTAAGTTTTTAAAAAATTATAACTTATTAAAGAGCCTATAAATGATAACAACTTTAAAGCGATTTAATCAAATAAATTATGTGGTATGTCATTTAAACCATAATATGATTAAAAATGATGATATGATTGAACTAACAAAAGAAATTAGTTAATCATATGCAAAACACGTGCATTTTTTTAATTTAATCAACAAAAATTAGTTAATCACGTGCAAAATACGTGCACTTTTCTAATTTGATTAAAAAGAAATTAGTTAATCACGTGCAAAGCACGTGCACTTTTCTAGTATTACTAAATATAAAATACGCGTATTTGATAAATGATAAAAGCTGGTGTAACAATTTTTTTTGACTTTAAACCAAAAATATGAGAGAGATTAAATCGGACGTAACAATGAAATTAGGAACCTCTGAAGATAATTGTATTGACATCCTTCTATTTAAACCAAGTTAATCAATATTAATGCATACCCAAACCTCTGCCCCCCAAGCCTCTGCCAAGAAAAAAGAAAATATAATGTCCTCCCAAACTTCCGACAATACTTACTTACATACCACCTTATTGAAAATGAGCTCCCACACTTCCGACATTACTTACGCACCAAACAACGGATTGAGCATCCCTGCAGTAGCCACCATCATCATCATCATAATCATAGCTATAGCCATGCTCTTGGCTTTAGTGAACAAAATATGTGTCAGAGTGTTGTTCTTCCACACGGAAGAAAATGACAATCACCTAGTCCACATTCCCATTACTATATACGGCAGCGGCGGCAGCTGCGAAGTTCCGGCGACGAACTCAGATTGTTCCATATGTTTGGACGAGTTCGCCGCCGGAGATGAAATCCGTGTGCTGCCACAATGCAGCCACGGATTTCATCCGAAGTGCATTGATGCTTGGCTGAGGGAAGATCGGAGTTGTCCGAACTGCCGGGGTGAATTGATAAAAAAAAACAAGGTTAACCGGAAAAAAAAGGGGTAAAACCAGAAAAAAAAATTGAATGACATCAGCTAAACACGAGATAATAAAAATGGATCAAATTGATAAAAGAACAAACAAAAAAATGGTGAATTGATAAAACATCAAAGTTAACCGGCAAAAAAAGGGCAAAACCGGTAAAAAAAAAATCAAATGACATCGGCTAAACACGGGATAACAGAAAAATAGATCAAATTGAAAAGAGAAAGAAAAATTAGTTAATTGGCAAAAAAAAAGGTGAAATATGTGAGAAAATATGTTAAATAAGCAAAAGAATAAGTAAAATCAGACTAAAATTGGGTTAAACCGGAGAGAATGAGTAAATTGATTAATAAATGTGAAAATCAACTAATGGGTTAACTTGAGAATGGATGGAATAAAATGGATAAACCATAAAAAAATTATGAACGAACGAGTTAAAATAACAAAAAAGAAATGATAAACTCAATGTAAAAGCATGTAAAATCGATATTTCTTTGTAAGTTTACAAAAAAATTATAGTTAATCACGTGCAAAACACGTGCACTTTTCTAATTTGATTAAAAGAAATTAGTTAAGAGAATGAGTGAACTGGTTAACAAATGTGAAAATCAACTAATATCTTAACTTGAGAATTAATGGATCTTTTAAATAAACTGGATAAACCATAAAAAAATTGTGAACGAACGGGTTAAATAACAAAAAAGAAATGATAAACTCAATGTAAAAGCAGGTAAAATCGATATTTCTTTGTTAATCACGTGCAAAATACGTGCACTTTTCTAATTTGATTAAAAAAAATTAGTTAAGAGAATGAGTGAACTGATTAACAAATGTGAAAATCAACTAATCGGTTAATTTGAGAATCGATGGATCGTTTAAATAAACTAGATAAACCATTAAAAAAAAATTGTGAACGAGCGGGTTAAAATAACAAAATAGGAATGATAAACGTTCAATGTAAAAGCAGGTAAAATTGATATTTCTTTTGTAAGTTTTTAAAAAATTATAACTTATTAAAGAGCCTATAAATGATAACAACTTTAAAGCGTTTTAATCAAATAAATTATGTGGTATGTCATTTAAACCATAATATGATTAAAAATGATGATATGATTGAACTAACAAAAGAAATTAGTTAATCATATGCAAAACACGTGCATTTTTTTAATTTAATCAACAAAAATTAGTTAATCACGTGCAAAATACGTGCACTTTTCTAATTTGATTAAAAAGAAATTAGTTAATCACGTGCAAAGCACGTGCACTTTTATAGTATTACTAAATATAAAATACGCGTATTTGATAAATGATAAAAGCTGGTGTAACAATTTTTTTTGACTTTAAACCAAAAATATGAGAGAGATTAAATCGGACGTAACAATGAAATTAGGAACCTCTGAAGATAATTGTATTGACATCCTTCTATTTAAACCAAGTTAATCAATATTAATGCATACCCAAACCTCTGCCCCCCAAGCCTCTGCCAAGAAAAAAGAAAATATAATGTCCTCCCAAACTTCCGACAATACTTACTTACATACCACCTTATTGAAAATGAGCTCCCACACTTCCGACATTACTTACGCACCAAACAACGGATTGAGCATCCCTGCAGTAGCCACCATCATCATCATCATAATCATAGCTATAGCCATGCTCTTGGCTTTAGTGAACAAAATATGTGTCAGAGTGTTGTTCTTCCACACGGAAGAAAATGACAATCACCTAGTCCACATTCCCATTACTATATACGGCAGCGGCGGCAGCTGCGAAGCTCCGGCGACGAACTCAGATTGTTCCATATGTTTGGACGAGTTCGCCGCCGGAGATGAAATCCGTGTGCTGCCACAATGCAGCCACGGATTTCATCCGAAGTGCATTGATGCTTGGCTGAGGGAAGATCGGAGTTGTCCGAACTGCCGGGGTGAATTGATAAAAAAAAACAAGGTTAACCGGAAAAAAAACGGGTAAAACCAGAAAAAAAAATTGAATGACATCAGCTAAACACGAGATAATAAAAATGGATCAAATTGATAAAAGAACAAACAAAAAAATGGTGAATTGATAAAACATCAAAGTTAACCGGCAAAAAAAGGGCAAAACCGGAAAAAAAAAGTCAAATGACATCGGCTAAACACGGGATAACAAAAAAATAGATCAAATTGAAAAGAGAAAGAAAAATTAGTTAATTGGCAAAAAAAAAAGGTGAAATATGTGAGAAAATATGTTAAATAAGCAAAAGAATAAGTAAAATCAGACTAAGATTGGGTTAAACCGGAGAGAATGAGTAAATTGATTAATAAATGTGAAAATCAACTAATGGGTTAACTTGAGAATGGATGGAATAAAATGGATAAACCATAAAAAAATTATGAACGAACGGGTTAAAATAACAAAAAAGAAATGATAAACTCAATGTAAAAGCATGTAAAATCGATATTTCTTTGTAAGTTTACAAAAAATTATAGTTAATCACGTGCAAAACACGTGCACTTTTCTAATTTGATTAAAAGAAATTAGTTAAGAGAATGAGTGAACTGGTTAACAAATGTGAAAATCAACTAATAGCTTAACTTGAGAATTAATGGATCTTTTAAATAAACTGGATAAACCATAAAAAAATTGTGAACGAACGGGTTAAATAACAAAAAAGAAATGATAAACTCAATGTAAAAGCAGGTAAAATCGATATTTCTTTGTTAATCACGTGCAAAATACGTGCACTTTTCTAATTTGATTAAAAAAAATTAGTTAAGAGAATGAGTGAACTGATTAACAAATGTGAAAATCAACTAATCGGTTAATTTGAGAATCGATGGATCGTTTAAATAAACTAGATAAACCATTAAAAAAAAATTGTGAACGAGCGGGTTAAAATAACAAAATAGGAATGATAAACGATCAATGTAAAAGCAGGTAAAATTGATATTTCTTTTGTAAGTTTTTAAAAAATTATAACTTATTAAAGAGCCTATAAATGATAACAACTTTAAAGCGATTTAATCAAATAAATTATGTGGTATGTCATTTAAACCATAATATGATTAAAAATGATGATATGATTGAACTAACAAAAGAAATTAGTTAATCATATGCAAAACACGTACATTTTTTTAATTTAATCAACAAAAATTAGTTAATCACGTGCAAAATACGTGCACTTTTCTAATTTGATTAAAAAGAAATTAGTTAATCACGTGCAAAGCACGTGCACTTTTCTAGTATTACTAAATATAAAATACGCGTATTTGATAAATGATAAAAGCTGGTGTAACAATTTTTTTTGACTTTAAACCAAAAATATGAGAGAGATTAAATCGGACGTAACAATGAAATTAGGAACCTCTGAAGATAATTGTATTGACATCCTTCTATTTAAACCAAGTTAATCAATATTAATGCATACCCAAACCTCTGCCCCCCAAGCCTCTGCCAAGAAAAAAGAAAATATAATGTCCTCCCAAACTTCCGACAATACTTACTTACATACCACCTTATTGAAAATGAGCTCCCACACTTCCGACATTACTTACGCACCAAACAACGGATTGAGCATCCCTGCAGTAGCCACCATCATCATCATCATAATCATAGCTATAGCTATGCTCTTGGCTTTAGTGAACAAAATATGTGTCAGAGTGTTGTTCTTCCACACGGAAGAAAATGACAATCACCTAGTCCACATTCCCATTACTATATACGGCAGCGGCGGCAGCTGCGAAGTTCCGGCGACGAACTCAGATTGTTCCATATGTTTGGACGAGTTCGCCGCCGGAGATGAAATCCGTGTGCTGCCACAATGCAGCCACGGATTTCATCCGAAGTGCATTGATGCTTGGCTGAGGGAAGATCGGAGTTGTCCGAACTGCCGGGGTGAATTGATAAAAAAAAACAAGGTTAACCGGAAAAAAAACGGGTAAAACCAGAAAAAAAAATTGAATGACATCAGCTAAACACGAGATAATAAAAATGGATCAAATTGATAAAAGAACAAACAAAAAAATGGTGAATTGATAAAACATCAAAGTTAACCGGTAAAAAAAATCAAATGACATCGGCTAAACACGGGATAACAAAAAAATAGATCAAATTGAAAAGAGAAAGAAAAATTAGTTAATTGGCAAAAAAAAAAGGTGAAATATGTGAGAAAATATGTTAAATAAGCAAAAGAATAAGTAAAATCAGACTAAAATTGGGTTAAACCGGAGAGAAAGAGTAAATTGATTAATAAATGTGAAAATCAACTAATGGGTTAACTTGAGAATGGATGGAATAAAATGGATAAACCATAAAAAAATTATGAACGAACGGGTTAAAATAACAAAAAAGAAATGATAAACTCAATGTAAAAGCATGTAAAATCGATATTTCTTTGTAAGTTTACAAAAAATTATAGTTAATCACGTGCAAAACACGTGCACTTTTCTAATTTGATTAAAAGAAATTAGTTAAGAGAATGAGTGAACTGGTTAACAAATGTGAAAATCAACTAATAGCTTAACTTGAGAATTAATGGATCTTTTAAATAAACTGGATAAACCATAAAAAAATTGTGAACGAACGGGTTAAATAACAAAAAAGAAATGATAAACTCAATGTAAAAGCAGGTAAAATCGATATTTCTTTGTTAATCACGTGCAAAATACGTGCACTTTTCTAATTTGATTAAAAAAAATTAGTTAAGAGAATGAGTGAACTGATTAACAAATGTGAAAATCAACTAATCGGTTAATTTGAGAATCGATGGATCGTTTAAATAAACTAGATAAACCATTAAAAAAAAATTGTGAACGAGCGGGTTAAAATAACAAAATAGGAATGATAAACGATCAATGTAAAAGCAGGTAAAATTGATATTTCTTTTGTAAGTTTTTAAAAAATTATAACTTATTAAAGAGCCTATAAATGATAACAACTTTAAAGCGATTTAATCAAATAAATTATGTGGTATGTCATTTAAACCATAATATGATTAAAAATGATGATATGATTGAACTAACAAAAGAAATTAGTTAATCATATGCAAAACACGTGCATTTTTTTAATTTAATCAACAAAAATTAGTTAATCACGTGCAAAATACGTGCACTTTTCTAATTTGATTAAAAAGAAATTAGTTAATCACGTGCAAAGCACGTGCACTTTTCTAGTATTACTAAATATAAAATACGCGTATTTGATAAATGATAAAAGCTGGTGTAACAATTTTTTTTGACTTTAAACCAAAAATATGAGAGAGATTAAATCGGACGTAACAATGAAATTAGGAACCTCTGAAGATAATTGTATTGACATCATTCTATTTAAACCAAGTTAATCAATATTAATGCATACCCAAACCTCTGCCCCCCAAGCCTCTGCCAAGAAAAAAGAAAATATAATGTCCTCCCAAACTTCCGACAATACTTACTTACATACCACCTTATTGAAAATGAGCTCCCACACTTCCGACATTACTTAAGCACCAAACAACGGATTGAGCATCCCTGCAGTAGCCACCATCATCATCATCATAATCATAGCTATAGCCATGCTCTTGGCTTTAGTGAACAAAATATGTGTCAGAGTGTTGTTCTTCCACACGGAAGAAAATGACAATCACCTAGTCCACATTCCCATTACTATATACGGCAGCGGCGGCAGCTGCGAAGTTCCGGCGACGAACTCAGATTGTTCCATATGTTTGGACGAGTTCGCCGCCGGAGATGAAATCCGTGTGCTGCCACAATGCAGCCACGGATTTCATCCGAAGTGCATTGATGCTTGGCTGAGGGAAGATCGGAGTTGTCCGAACTGCCGGGGTAAATTGATAAAAAAAAACAAGGTTAACCGGAAAAAAAAACGGGTAAAACCAGAAAAAAAAATTGAATGACATCAGCTAAACACGAGATAATAAAAATGGATCAAATTGATAAAAGAACAAACAAAAAAATGGTGAATTGATAAAACATCAAAGTTAACCGGCAAAAAAAGGGCAAAACCGGTAAAAAAAAATCAAATGACATCGGCTAAACACGGGATAACAAAAAAATAGATCAAATTGAAAAGAGAAAGAAAAATTAGTTAATTGGCAAAGAAAAAAGGTGAAATATGTGAGAAAATATGTTAAATAAGCAAAAGAATAAGTAAAATCAGACTAAAATTGAGTTAAACCGGAGAGAATGAGTAAATTGATTAATAAATGTGAAAATCAACTAATGGGTTAACTTGAGAATGGATGGAATAAAATGGATAAACCATAAAAAAATTATGAACGAACGGGTTAAAATAACAAAAAAGAAATGATAAACTCAATGTAAAAGCATGTAAAATCGATATTTCTTTGTAAGTTTACAAAAAATTATAGTTAATCACGTGCAAAACACGTGCACTTTTCTAATTTGATTAAAAGAAATTAGTTAAGAGAATGAGTGAACTGGTTAACAAATGTGAAAATCAACTAATAGCTTAACTTGAGAATTAATGGATCTTTTAAATAAACTGGATAAACCATAAAAAAATTGTGAACGAACGGGTTAAATAACAAAAAAGAAATGATAAACTCAATGTAAAAGCAGGTAAAATCGATATTTCTTTGTTAATCACGTGCAAAATACGTGCACTTTTCTAATTTGATTAAAAAAAATTAGTTAAGAGAATGAGTGAACTGATTAACAAATGTGAAAATCAACTAATCGGTTAATTTGAGAATCGATGGATCGTTTAAATAAACTAGATAAACCATTAAAAAAAAATTGTGAACGAGCGGGTTAAAATAACAAAATAGGAATGATAAACGATCAATGTAAAAGCAGGTAAAATTGATATTTCTTTTGTAAGTTTTTAAAAAATTATAACTTATTAAAGAGCCTATAAATGATAACAACTTTAAAGCGATTTAATCAAATAAATTATGTGGTATGTCATTTAAACCATAATATGATTAAAAATGATGATATGATTGAACTAACAAAAGAAATTAGTTAATCATATGCAAAACACGTGCATTTTTTTAATTTAATCAACAAAAATTAGTTAATCACGTGCAAAATACGTGCACTTTTCTAATTTGATTAAAAAGAAATTAGTTAATCACGTGCAAAGCACGTGCACTTTTCTAGTATTACTAAATATAAAATACGCGTATTTGATAAATGATAAAAGCTGGTGTAACAATTTTTTTTGACTTTAAACCAAAAATATGAGAGAGATTAAATCGGACGTAACAATGAAATTAGGAACCTCTGAAGATAATTGTATTGACATCCTTCTATTTAAACCAAGTTAATCAATATTAATGCATACCCAAACCTCTGCCCCCCAAGCCTCTGCCAAGAAAAAAGAAAATATAATGTCCTCCCAAACTTCCGACAATACTTACTTACATACCACCTTATTGAAAATGAGCTCCCAAACTTCCGACATTACTTACGCACCAAACAACGGATTGAGCATCCCTGCAGTAGCCACCATCATCATCATCATAATCATAGCTATAGCCATGCTCTTGGCTTTAGTGAACAAAATATGTGTCAGAGTGTTGTTCTTCCACACGGAAGAAAATGACAATCACCTAGTCCACATTCCCATTACTATATACGGCAGCGGCGGCAGCTGCGAAGTTCCGGCGACGAACTCAGATTGTTCCATATGTTTGGACGAGTTCGCCGCCGGAGATGAAATCCGTGTGCTGCCACAATGCAGCCACGGATTTCATCCGAAGTGCATTGATGCTTGGCTGAGGAAGATCGGAGTTGTCCGAACTGCCGGGGTGAATTGATAAAAAAAAACAAGGTTAACCGGAAAAAAAACGGGTAAAACCAGAAAAAAAAATTGAATGACATCAGCTAAACACGAGATAATAAAAATGGATCAAATTGATAAAAGAACAAACAAAAAAATGGTGAATTGATAAAACATCAAAGTTAACCGGTAAAAAAAAATCAATTGACATCGGCTAAACACGGGATAACAAAAAAATAGATCAAATTGAAAAGAGAAAGAAAAATTAGTTAATTGGCAAAAAAAAAGGTGAAATATGTGAGAAAATATGTTAAATAAGCAAAAGAATAAGTAAAATCAGACTAAAATTGGGTTAAACCGGAGAGAATGAGTAAATTGATTAATAAATGTGAAAATCAACTAATGGGTTAACTTGAGAATGGATGGAATAAAATGGATAAACCATAAAAAAATTATGAACGAACGGGTTAAAATAACAAAAAAGAAATGATAAACTCAATGTAAAAGCATGTAAAATCGATATTTCTTTGTAAGTTTACAAAAAATTATAGTTAATCACGTGCAAAACACGTGCACTTTTCTAATTTGATTAAAAGAAATTAGTTAAGAGAATGAGTGAACTGGTTAACAAATGTGAAAATCAACTAATAGCTTAACTTGAGAATTAATGGATCTTTTAAATAAACTGGATAAACCATAAAAAAATTGTGAACGAACGGGTTAAATAACAAAAAAGAAATGATAAACTCAATGTAAAAGCAGGTAAAATCGATATTTCTTTGTTAATCACGTGCAAAATACGTGCACTTTTCTAATTTGATTAAAAAAAATTAGTTAAGAGAATGAGTGAACTGATTAACAAATGTGAAAATCAACTAATCGGTTAATTTGAGAATCGATGGATCGTTTAAATAAACTAGATAAACCATTAAAAAAAAATTGTGAACGAGCGGGTTAAAATAACAAAATAGGAATGATAAACGATCAATGTAAAAGCAGGTAAAATTGATATTTCTTTTGTAAGTTTTTAAAAAATTATAACTTATTAAAGAGCCTATAAATGATAACAACTTTAAAGCGATTTAATCAAATAAATTATGTGGTATGTCATTTAAACCATAATATGATTAAAAATGATGATATGATTGAACTAACAAAAGAAATTAGTTAATCATATGCAAAACACGTGCATTTTTTTAATTTAATCAACAAAAATTAGTTAATCACGTGCAAAATACGTGCACTTTTCTAATTTGATTAAAAAGAAATTAGTTAATCACGTGCAAAGCACGTGCACTTTTCTAGTATTACTAAATATAAAATACGCGTATTTGATAAATGATAAAAGCTGGTGTAACAATTTTTTTTGACTTTAAACCAAAAATATGAGAGAGATTAAATCGGACGTAACAATGAAATTAGGAACCTCTGAAGATAATTGTATTGACATCATTCTATTTAAACCAAGTTAATCAATATTAATGCATACCCAAACCTCTGCCCCCCAAGCCTCTGCCAAGAAAAAAGAAAATATAATGTCCTCCCAAACTTCCGACAATACTTACTTACATACCACCTTATTGAAAATGAGCTCCCACACTTCCGACATTACTTACGCACCAAACAACGGATTGAGCATCCCTGCAGTAGCCACCATCATCATCATCATAATCATAGCTATAGCCATGCTCTTGGCTTTAGTGAACAAAATATGTGTCAGAGTGTTGTTCTTCCACACGGAAGAAAATGACAATCACCTAGTCCACATTCCCATTACTATATACGGCAGCGGCGGCAGCTGCGAAGTTCCGGCGACGAACTCAGATTGTTCCATATGTTTGGACGAGTTCGCCGCCGGAGATGAAATCCGTGTGCTGCCACAATGCAGCCACGGATTTCATCCGAAGTGCATTGATGCTTGGCTAAGGGAAGATCGGAGTTGTCCGAACTGCCGGGGTGAATTGATAAAAAAAAACAAGGTTAACCGGAAAAAAAACGGGTAAAACCAGAAAAAAAAATTGAATGACATCAGCTAAACACGAGATAATAAAAATGGATCAAATTGATAAAAGAACAAACAAAAAAATGGTGAATTGATAAAACATCAAAGTTAACCGGCAAAAAAAGGGCAAAACCGGTAAAAAAAAATCAAATGACATCGGCTAAACACAGGATAACAAAAAAATAGATCAAATTAAAAAGAGATAGAAAAATTAGTTAATTGGCAAAAAAAAAGGTGAAATATGTGAGAAAATATGTTAAATAAGCAAAAGAATAAGTAAAATCAGACTAAAATTGGGTTAAACCGGAGAGAATGAGTAAATTGATTAATAAATGTGAAAATCAACTAATGGGTTAACTTGAGAATGGATGGAATAAAATGGATAAAAAAATTATGAACGAACGGGTTAAAATAACAAAAAAGAAATGATAAACTCAATGTAAAAGCATGTAAAATCGATATTTCTTTGTAAGTTTACAAAAAAATTATAGTTAATCACGTGCAAAACACGTGCACTTTTCTAATTTGATTAAAAGTAATTAGTTAAGAGAATGAGTGAACTGGTTAACAAATGTGAAAATCAACTAATAGCTTAACTTGAGAATTAATGGATCTTTTAAATAAACTGGATAAACCATAAAAAAATTGTGAACGAACGGGTTAAATAACAAAAAAGAAATGATAAACTCAATGTAAAAGCAGGTAAAATCGATATTTCTTTGTTAATCACGTGCAAAATACGTGCACTTTTCTAATTTGATTAAAAAAAATTAGTTAAGAGAATGAGTGAACTGATTAACAAATGTGAAAATCAACTAATCGGTTAATTTGAGAATCGATGGATCGTTTAAATAAACTAGATAAACCATTAAAAAAAATTGTGAACGAGCGGGTTAAAATAACAAAATAGGAATGATAAACGATCAATGTAAAAGCAGGTAAAATTGATATTTCTTTTGTAAGTTTTTAAAAAATTATAACTTATTAAAGAGCCTATAAATGATAACAACTTTAAAGCGATTTAATCAAATAAATTATGTGGTATGTCATTTAAACCATAATATGATTAAAAATGATGATATGATTGAACTAACAAAAGAAATTAGTTAATCATATGCAAAACACGTGCATTTTTTTAATTTAATCAACAAAAATTAGTTAATCACGTGCAAAATACGTGCACTTTTCTAATTTGATTAAAAAGAAATTAGTTAATCACGTGCAAAGCACGTGAACTTTTCTAGTATTACTAAATATAAAATACGCGTATTTGATAAATGATAAAAGCTGGTGTAACAATTTTTTTTGACTTTAAACCAAAAATATGAGAGAGATTAAATCGGACGTAACAATGAAATTAGGAACCTCTGAAGATAATTGTATTGACATCCTTCTATTTAAACCAAGTTAATCAATATTAATGCATACCCAAACCTCTGCCCCCCAAGCCTCTGCCAAGAAAAAAGAAAATATAATGTCCTCCCAAACTTCCGACAATACTTACTTACATACCACCTTATTGAAAATGAGCTCCCACACTTCCGACATTACTTACGCACCAAACAACGGATTGAGCATCCCTGCAGTAGCCACCATCATCATCATCATAATCATAGCTATAGCCATGCTCTTGGCTTTAGTGAACAAAATATGTGTCAGAGTGTTGTTCTTCCACACGGAAGAAAATGACAATCACCTAGTCCACATTCCCATTACTATATACGGCAGCGGCGGCAGCTGCGAAGTTCCGGCGACGAACTCAGATTGTTCCATATGTTTGGACGAGTTCGCCGCCGGAGATGAAATCCGTGTGCTGCCACAATGCAGCCACGGATTTCATCCGAAGTGCATTGATGCTTGGCTGAGGGAAGATCGGAGTTGTCCGAACTGTCGGGGTGAATTGATAAAAAAAAACAAGGTTAACCGGAAAAAAAACGGGTAAAACCAGAAAAAAAAAATTGAATGACATCAGCTAAACACGAGATAATAAAAATGGATCAAATTGATAAAAGAACAAACAAAAAAATGGTGAATTGATAAAACATCAAAGTTAACCGGCAAAAAAAGGGCAAAACCGGTAAAAAAAAATCAAATGACATCGGCTAAACACGGGATAACAAAAAAATAGATCAAATTGAAAAGAGAAAGAAAAATTAGTTAATTGGCAAAAAAAAAGGTGAAATATGTGAGAAAATATGTTAAATAAGCAAAAGAATAAGTAAAATCAGACTAAAATTGGGTTAAACCGGAGAGAATGAGTAAATTGATTAATAAATGTGAAAATCAACTAATGGGTTAACTTGAGAATGGATGGAATAAAATGGATAAACCATAAAAAAATTATGAACGAACGGGTTAAAATAACAAAAAAGAAATGATAAACTCAATGTAAAAGCATGTAAAATCGATATTTCTTTGTAAGTTTACAAAAAATTATAGTTAATCACGTGCAAAACACGTGCACTTTTCTAATTTGATTAAAAGAAATTAGTTAAGAGAATGAGTGAACTGGTTAACAAATGTGAAAATCAACTAATAGCTTAACTTGAGAATTAATGGATCTTTTAAATAAACTGGATAAACCATAAAAAAATTGTTAACGAACGGGTTAAATAACAAAAAAGAAATGATAAACTCAATGTAAAAGCAGGTAAAATCGATATTTCTTTGTTAATCACGTGCAAAATACGTGCACTTTTCTAATTTGATTAAAAAAATTAGTTAAGAGAATGAGTGAACTGATTAACAAATGTGAAAATCAACTAATCGGTTAATTTGAGAATCGATGGATCGTTTAAATAAAATAGATAAACCATTAAAAAAAAATTGTGAACGAGCGGGTTAAAATAACAAAATAGGAATGATAAACGATCAATGTAAAAGCAGGTAAAATTGATATTTCTTTTGTAAGTTTTTAAAAAATTATAACTTATAAAGAGCCTATAAATGATAACAACTTTAAAGCGATTTAATCAAATAAATTATGTGGTATGTCATTTAAACCATAATATGATTAAAAATGATGATATGATTGAACTAACAAAAGATATTAGTTAATCATATGCAAAACACGTGCATTTTTTTAATTTAATCAACAAAAATTAGTTAATCACGTGCAAAATACGTGCACTTTTCTAATTTGATTAAAAAGAAATTAGTTAATCACGTGCAAAGCACGTGCACTTTTCTAGTATTACTAAATATAAAATACGCGTATTTGATAAATGATAAAAGCTGGTGTAACAATTTTTTTTGACTTTAAACCAAAAATATGAGAGAGATTAAATCGGACGTAACAATGAAATTAGGAACCTCTGAAGATAATTGTATTGACATCCTTCTATTTAAACCAAGTTAATCAATATTAATGCATACCCAAACCTCTGCCCCCCAAGCCTCTGCCAAGAAAAAAGAAAATATAATGTCCTCCCAAACTTCCGACAATACTTACTTACATACCACCTTATTGAAAATGAGCTCCCACACTTCCGACATTACTTACGCACCAAACAACGGATTGAGCATCCCTGCAGTAGCCACCATCATCATCATCATAATCATAGCTATAGCCATGCTCTTGGCTTTAGTGAACAAAATATGTGTCAGAGTGTTGTTCTTCCACACGGAAGAAAATGACAATCACCTAGTCCACATTCCCATTACTATATACGGCAGCGGCGGCAGCTGTGAAGTTCCGGCGACGAACTCAGATTGTTCCATATGTTTGGACGAGTTTGCCGCCGGAGATGAAATCCGTGTGCTGCTACAATGCAGCCACGGATTTCATCCGAAGTGCATTGATGCTTGGCTGAGGGAAGATCGGAGTTGTCCGAACTGCCGGGGTGAATTGATAAAAAAAACAAGGTTAACCGGAAAAAAAACGGGTAAAACCAGAAAAAAAAATTGAATGACATCAGCTAAACACGAGATAATAAAAATGGATCAAATTGATAAAAGAACAAACAAAAAAATGGTGAATTGATAAAACATCAAAGTTAACCGGCAAAAAAAGGGCAAAACCGGTAAAAAAAAATCAAATGACATCGGCTAAACACGGGATAACAAAAAAATAGATCAAATTGAAAAGAGAAAGAAAAATTAGTTAATTGGCAAAAAAAAAAAGGTGAAATATGTGAGAAAATATGTTAAATAAGCAAAAGAATAAGTAAAATCAGACTAAAATTGGGTTAAACCGGAGAGAATGAGTAAATTGATTAATAAATGTGAAAATCAACTAATGGGTTAACTTGAGAATGGATGGAATAAAATGGATAAACCATAAAAAAATTATGAACGAACGGGTTAAAATAACAAAAAAGAAATGATAAACTCAATGTAAAAGCATGTAAAATCGATATTTCTTTGTAAGTTTACAAAAAATTATAGTTAATCACGTGCAAAACACGTGCACTTTTCTAATTTGATTAAAAGAAATTAGTTAAGAGAATGAGTGAACTGGTTAACAAATGTGAAAATCAACTAATAGCTTAACTTGAGAATTAATGGATCTTTTAAATAAACTGGATAAACCATAAAAAAATTGTGAACGAACGGGTTAAATAACAAAAAAGAAATGATAAACTCAATGTAAAAGCAGGTAAAATCGATATTTCTTTGTTAATCACGTGCAAAATACGTGCACTTTTCTAATTTGATTAAAAAAAATTAGTTAAGAGAATGAGTGAACTGATTAACAAATGTGAAAATCAACTAATCGGTTAATTTGAGAATCGATGGATCGTTTAAATAAACTAGATAAACCATTAAAAAAAAATTGTGAACGAGCGGGTTAAAATAACAAAATAGGAATGATAAACGATCAATGTAAAAGCAGGTAAAATTGATATTTCTTTTGTAAGTTTTTAAAAAATTATAACTTATTAAAGAGCCTATAAATGATAACAACTTTAAAGCGATTTAATCAAATAAATTATGTGGTATGTCATTTAAACCATAATATGATTAAAAATGATGATATGATTGAACTAACAAAAGAAATTAGTTAATCATATGCAAAACACGTGCATTTTTTTAATTTAATCAACAAAAATTAGTTAATCACGTGCAAAATACGTGCATTTTTCTAATTTGATTAAAAAGAAATTAGTTAATCACGTGCAAAGCACGTGCACTTTTATAGTATTACTAAATATAAAATATGCGTATTTGATAAATGATAAAAGCTGGTGTAACAATTTTTTTTGACTTTAAACCAAAAATATGAGAGAGATTAAATCGGACGTAACAATGAAATTAGGAACCTCTGAAGATAATTGTATTGACATCCTTCTATTTAAACCAAGTTAATCAATATTAATGCATACCCAAACCTCTGCCCCCCAAGCCTCTGCCAAGAAAAAAGAAAATATAATGTCCTCCCAAACTTCCGACAATACTTACTTACATACCACCTTATTGAAAATGAGCTCCCACACTTCCGACATTACTTACGCACCAAACAACGGATTGAGCATCCCTGCAGTAGCCACCATCATCATCATCATAATCATAGCTATAGCCATGCTCTTGGCTTTAGTGAACAAAATATGTGTCAGAGTGTTGTTCTTCCACACGGAAGAAAATGACAATCACCTAGTCCACATTCCCATTACTATATACGGCAGCGGCGGCAGCTGCGAAGTTCCGGCGACGAACTCAGATTGTTCCATATGTTTGGACGAGTTCGCCGCCGGAGATGAAATCCGTGTGCTGCCACAATGCAGCCACGGATTTCATTCGAAGTGCATTGATGCTTGGCTGAGGGAAGATCGGAGTTGTCCGAACTGTCGGGGTGAATTGATAAAAAAAACAAGGTTAACCGGAAAAAAAACGGGTAAAACCAGAAAAAAAAATTGAATGACATCAGCTAAACACGAGATAATAAAAATGGATCAAATTGATAAAAGAACAAACAAAAAAATGGTGAATTGATAAAACATCAAAGTTAACCGGTAAAAAAAAATCAAATGACATCGGCTAAACACGGGATAACAAAAAAATAGATCAAATTGAAAAGAGAAAGAAAAATTAGTTAATTGGCAAAAAAAAAAAGGTGAAATATGTGAGAAAATATGTTAAATAAGCAAAAGAATAAGTAAAATCAGACTAAAATTGGGTTAAACCGGAGAGAATGAGTAAATTGATTAATAAATGTGAAAATCAACTAATGGGTTAACTTGAGAATTGATGGAATAAAATGGATAAACCATAAAAAAATTATGAACGAACGGGTTAAAATAACAAAAAAGAAATGATAAACTCAATGTAAAAGCATGTAAAATCGATATTTCTTTGTAAGTTTACAAAAAATTATAGTTAATCACGTGCAAAACACGTGCACTTTTCTAATTTGATTAAAAGAAATTAGTTAAGAGAATGAGTGAACTGGTTAACAAATGTGAAAATCAACTAATAGCTTAACTTGAGAATTAATGGATCTTTTAAATAAACTGGATAAACCATAAAAAAATTGTGAACGAACGGGTTAAATAACAAAAAAGAAATGATAAACTCAATGTAAAAGCAGGTAAAATCGATATTTCTTTGTTAATCACGTGCAAAATACGTGCACTTTTCTAATTTGATTAAAAAAAATTAGTTAAGAGAATGAGTGAACTGATTAACAAATGTGAAAATCAACTAATCGGTTAATTTGAGAATCGATGGATCGTTTAAATAAACTAGATAAACCATTAAAAAAAAATTGTGAACGAGCGGGTTAAAATAACAAAATAGGAATGATAAACGATCAATGTAAAAGCAGGTAAAATTGATATTTCTTTTGTAAGTTTTTAAAAAATTATAACTTATTAAAGAGCCTATAAATGATAACAACTTTAAAGCGATTTAATCAAATAAATTATGTGGTATGTCATTTAAACCATAATATGATTAAAAATGATGATATGATTGAACTAACAAAAGAAATTAGTTAATCATATGCAAAACACGTGCATTTTTTTAATTTAATCAACAAAAATTAGTTAATCACGTGCAAAATACGTGCACTTTTCTAATTTGATTAAAAAGAAATTAGTTAATCACGTGCAAAGCACGTGCACTTTTCTAGTATTACTAAATATAAAATACGCGTATTTGATAAATGATAAAAGCTGGTGTAACAATTTTTTTTGACTTTAAACCAAAAATTTGAGAGAGATTAAATCGGACGTAACAATGAAATTAGGAACCTCTGAAGATAATTGTATTGACATCCTTCTATTTAAACCAAGTTAATCAATATTAATGCATACCCAAACCTCTGCCCCCCAAGCCTCTGCCAAGAAAAAAGAAAATATAATGTCCTCCCAAACTTCCGACAATACTTACTTACATACCACCTTATTGAAAATGAGCTCCCACACTTCCGACATTACTTACGCACCAAACAACGGATTGAGCATCCCTGCAGTAGCCACCATCATCATCATCATAATCATAGCTATAGCCATGCTCTTGGCTTTAGTGAACAAAATATGTGTCAGAGTGTTGTTCTTCCACACGGAAGAAAATGACAATCACCTAGTCCACATTCCCATTACTATATACGGCAGCGGCGGCAGCTGCGAAGTTCCGGCGACGAACTCAGATTGTTCCATATGTTTGGACGAGTTCGCCGCCGGAGATGAAATCCGTGTGCTGCCACAATGCAGCCACGGATTTCATCCGAAGTGCATTGATGCTTGGCTGAGGGAAGATCGGAGTTGTCCGAACTGCCGGGGTGAATTGATAAAAAAAAACAAGGTTAACCGAAAAAAAAACGGGTAAAACCAGAAAAAAAAATTGAATGACATCAGCTAAACACGAGATAATAAAAATGGATCAAATTGATAAAAGAACAAACAAAAAAATGGTGAATTGATAAAACATCAAAGTTAACCGGCAAAAAAAGGGCAAAACCGGTAAAAAAAAATCAAATGACATCGGCTAAACACGGGATAACAAAAAAATAGATCAAATTGAAAAGAGAAAGAAAAATTAGTTAATTGGCAAAAAAAAAAGGTGAAATATGTGAGAAAATATGTTAAATAAGCAAAAGAATAAGTAAAATCAGACTAAAATTGGGTTAAACCGGAGAGAATGAGTAAATTGATTAATAAATGTGAAAATCAACTAATGGGTTAACTTGAGAATGGATGGAATAAAATGGATAAACCATAAAAAAATTATGAACGAACGGGTTAAAATAACAAAAAAGAAATGATAAACTCAATGTAAAAGCATGTAAAATCGATATTTCTTTGTAAGTTTACAAAAAATTATAGTTAATCACGTGCAAAACACGTGCACTTTTCTAATTTGATTAAAAGAAATTAGTTAAGAGAATGAGTGAACTGGTTAACAAATGTGAAAATCAACTAATAGCTTAACTTGAGAATTAATGGATCTTTTAAATAAACTGGATAAACCATAAAAAAATTGTGAACGAACGGGTTAAATAACAAAAAAGAAATGATAAACTCAATGTAAAAGCAGGTAAAATCGATATTTCTTTGTTAATCACGTGCAAAATACGTGCACTTTTCTAATTTGATTAAAAAAAATTAGTTAAGAGAATGAGTGAACTGATTAACAAATGTGAAAATCAACTAATCGGTTAATTTGAGAATCGATGGATCGTTTAAATAAACTAGATAAACCATTAAAAAAAAATTGTGAACGAGCTGGTTAAAATAACAAAATAGGAATGATAAACGATCAATGTAAAAACAGGTAAAATTGATATTTCTTTTGTAAGTTTTTAAAAAATTATAACTTATTAAAGAGCCTATAAATGATAACAACTTTAAAGCGATTTAATCAAATAAATTATGTGGTATGTCATTTAAACCATAATATGATTAAAAATGATGATATGATTGAACTAACAAAAGAAATTAGTTAATCATATGCAAAACACGTGCATTTTTTTAATTTAATCAACAAAAATTAGTTAATCACGTGCAAAATACGTGCACTTTTCTAATTTGATTAAAAAAAAATTAGTTGATCACGTGCAAAGCACGTGCACTTTTTTAGTATTACTAAATATAAAATACGCGTATTTGATAAATGATAAAAGCTGGTGTAACAATTTTTTTTGACTTTAAACCAAAAATATGAGAGAGATTAAATCGGACGTAACAATGAAATTAGGAACCTCTGAAGATAATTGTATTGACATCCTTCTATTTAAACCAAGTTAATCAATATTAATGCATACCCAAACCTCTGCCCCCCAAGCCTCTGCCAAGAAAAAAGAAAATATAATGTCCTCCCAAACTTCCGACAATACTTACTTACATACCACCTTATTGAAAATGAGCTCCCACACTTCCGACATTACTTACGCACCAAACAACGGATTGAGCATCCCTGCAGTAGCCACCATCATCATCATCATAATCATAGCTATAGCCATGCTCTTGGCTTTAGTGAACAAAATATGTGTCAGAGTGTTGTTCTTCCACACGGAAGAAAATGACAATCACCTAGTCCACATTCCCATTACTATATACGGCAGCGGCGGCAGCTGCGAAGTTCCGGCGACGAACTCAGATTGTTCCATATGTTTGGACGAGTTCGCCGCCGGAGATGAAATCCGTGTGCTGCCACAATGCAGCCACGGATTTCATCCGAAGTGCATTGATGCTTGGCTGAGGGAAGATCGGAGTTGTCCGAACTGCCGGGGTGAATTGATAAAAAAAACAAGGTTAACCGGAAAAAAAACGGGTAAAACCAGAAAAAAAAAAATTGAATGACATCAGCTAAACACGAGATAATAAAAATGGATCAAATTGATAAAAGAACAAACAAAAAAATGGTGAATTGATAAAACATCAAAGTTAACCGGCAAAAAAAGGGCAAAACCGGTAAAAAAAAATCAAATGACATCGGCTAAACACGGGATAACAAAAAAATAGATCAAATTGAAAAGAGAAAGAAAAATTAGTTAATTGGCAAAAAAAAAAGGTGAAATATGTGAGAAAATATGTTAAATAAGCAAAAGAATAAGTAAAATCAGACTAAAATTGGGTTAAACCGGAGAGAATGAGTAAATTGATTAATAAATGTGAAAATCAACTAATGGGTTAACTTGAGAATGGATGGAATAAAATGGATAAACCATAAAAAAATTATGAACGAACGGGTTAAAATAACAAAAAAGAAATGATAAACTCAATGTAAAAGCATGTAAAATCGATATTTCTTTGTAAGTTTACAAAAAATTATAGTTAATAACGTGCAAAACACGTGCACTTTTCTAATTTGATTAAAAGAAATTAGTTAAGAGAATGAGTGAACTGGTTAACAAATGTGAAAATCAACTAATAGCTTAACTTGAGAATTAATGGATCTTTTAAATAAACTGGATAAACCATAAAAAAATTGTGAACGAACGGGTTAAATAACAAAAAAGAAATGATAAACTCAATGTAAAAGCAGGTAAAATCGATATTTCTTTGTTAATCACGTGCAAAATACGTGCACTTTTCTAATTTGATTAAAAAAATTAGTTAAGAGAATGAGTGAACTGATTAACAAATGTGAAAATCAACTAATCGGTTAATTTGAGAATCGATGGATCGTTTAAATAAACTAGATAAACCATTAAAAAAAAATTGTGAACGAGCTGGTTAAAATAACAAAATAGGAATGATAAACGATCAATGTAAAAGCAGGTAAAATTGATATTTCTTTTGTAAGTTTTTAAAAAATTATAACTTATTAAAGAGCCTATAAATGATAACAACTTTAAAGCGATTTAATCAAATAAATTATGTCGTATGTCATTTAAACCATAATATGATTAAAAATGATGATATGATTGAACTAACAAAAGAAATTAGTTAATCATATGCAAAACACGTGCATTTTTTTAATTTAATCAACAAAAATTAGTTAATCACGTGCAAAATACGTGCACTTTTCTAATTTGATTAAAAAGAAATTAGTTGATCACGTGCAAAGCACGTGCACTTTTTTAGTATTACTAAATATAAAATACGCGTATTTGATAAATGATAAAAGCTGGTGTAACAATTTTTTTTGACTTTAAACCAAAAATATGAGAGAGATTAAATCGGACGTAACAATGAAATTAGGAACCTCTGAAGATAATTGTATTGACATCCTTCTATTTAAACCAAGTTAATCAATATTAATGCATACCCAAACCTCTGCCCCCCAAGCCTCTGCCAAGAAAAAAGAAAATATAATGTCCTCCCAAACTTCCGACAATACTTACTTACATACCACCTTATTGAAAATGAGCTCCCACACTTCCGACATTACTTACGCACCAAACAACGGATTGAGCATCCCTGCAGTAGCCACCATCATCATCATCATAATCATAGCTATAGCCATGCTCTTGGCTTTAGTGAACAAAATATGTGTCAGAGTGTTGTTCTTCCACACGGAAGAAAATGACAATCACCTAGTCCACATTCCCATTACTATATACGGCAGCGGCGGCAGCTGCGAAGTTCCGGCGACGAACTCAGATTGTTCCATATGTTTGGACGAGTTCGCCGCCGGAGATGAAATCCGTGTGCTGCCACAATGCAGCCACGAATTTCATCCGAAGTGCATTGATGCTTGGCTGAGGGAAGATCGGAGTTGTCCGAACTGCCGGGGTGAATTGATAAAAAAAACAAGGTTAACCGGAAAAAAAACGGGTAAAACCAGAAAAAAAATTGAATGACATCAGCTAAACACGAGATAATAAAAATGGATCAAATTGATAAAAGAACAAACAAAAAAATGGTGAATTGATAAAACATCAAAGTTAACCGGCAAAAAAAGGGCAAAACCGGTAAAAAAAAATCAAATGACATCGGCTAAACACGGGATAACAAAAAAATAGATCAAATTGAAAAGAGAAAGAAAAATTAGTTAATTGGCAAAAAAAAAGGTGAAATATGTGAGAAAATATGTTAAATAAGCAAAAGAATAAGTAAAATCAGACTAAAATTGGGTTAAACCGGAGAGAATGAGTAAATTGATTAATAAATGTGAAAATCAACTAATGGGTTAACTTGAGAATGGATGGAATAAAATGGATAAACCATAAAAAAATTATGAACGAACGGGTTAAAATAACAAAAAAGAAATGATAAACTCAATGTAAAAGCATGTAAAATCGATATTTCTTTGTAAGTTTACAAAAAATTATAGTTAATCACGTGCAAAACACGTGCACTTTTCTAATTTGATTAAAAGAAATTAGTTAAGAGAATGAGTGAACTGGTTAACAAATGTGAAAATCAACTAATAGCTTAACTTGAGAATTAATGGATCTTTTAAATAAACTGGATAAACCATAAAAAAATTGTGAACGAACGGGTTAAATAACAAAAAAGAAATGATAAACTCAATGTAAAAGCAGGTAAAATCGATATTTCTTTGTTAATCACGTGCAAAATACGTGCACTTTTCTAATTTGATTAAAAAAAATTAGTTAAGAGAATGAGTGAACTGATTAACAAATGTGAAAATCAACTAATCGGTTAATTTGAGAATCGATGGATCGTTTAAATAAACTAGATAAACCATTAAAAAAAAATTGTGAACGAGCTGGTTAAAATAACAAAATAGGAATGATAAACGATCAATGTAAAAGCAGGTAAAATTGATATTTCTTTTGTAAGTTTTTAAAAAATTATAACTTATTAAAGAGCCTATAAATGATAACAACTTTAAAGCGATTTAATCAAATAAATTATGTGGTATGTCATTTAAACCATAATATGATTAAAAATGATGATATGATTGAACTAACAAAAGAAATTAGTTAATCATATGCAAAACACGTGCATTTTTTTAATTTAATCAACAAAAATTAGTTAATCACGTGCAAAATACGTGCACTTTTCTAATTTGATTAAAAAGAAATTAGTTGATCACGTGCAAAGCACGTGCACTTTTTTAGTATTACTAAATATAAAATACGCGTATTTGATAAATGATAAAAGCTGGTGTAACAATTTTTTTTGACTTTAAACCAAAAATATGAGAGAGATTAAATCGGACGTAACAATGAAATTAGGAACCTCTGAAGATAATTGTATTGACATCCTTCTATTTAAACCAAGTTAATCAATATTAATGCATACCCAAACCTCTGCCCCCCAAGCCTCTGCCAAGAAAAAAGAAAATATAATGTCCTCCCAAACTTCCGACAATACTTACTTACATACCACCTTATTGAAAATGAGCTCCCACACTTCCGACATTACTTACGCACCAAACAACGGATTGAGCATCCCTGCAGTAGCCACCATCATCATCATCATAATCATAGCTATAGCCATGCTCTTGGCTTTAGTGAACAAAATATGTGTCAGAGTGTTGTTCTTCCACACGGAAGAAAATGACAATCACCTAGTCCACATTCCCATTACTATATACGGCAGCGGCGGCAGCTGCGAAGTTCCGGCGACGAACTCAGATTGTTCCATATGTTTGGACGAGTTCGCCGCCGGAGATGAAATCCGTGTGCTGCCACAATGCAGCCACGGATTTCATCCGAAGTGCATTGATGCTTGGCTGAGGGAAGATCGGAGTTGTCCGAACTGCTGGGGTGAATTGATAAAAAAAAACAAGGTTAACCGGAAAAAAAACGGGTAAAACCAGAAAAAAAAATTGAATGACATCAGCTAAACACGAGATAATAAAAATGGATCAAATTGATAAAAGAACAAACAAAAAAATGGTGAATTGATAAAACATCAAAGTTAACCGGCAAAAAAAGGGCAAAACCGGTAAAAAAAAATCAAATGACATCGGCTAAACACGGGATAACAAAAAAATAGATCAAATTGAAAAGAGAAAGAAAAATTAGTTAATTGGCAAAAAAAAAAGGTGAAATATGTGAGAAAATATGTTAAATAAGCAAAAGAATAAGTAAAATCAGACTAAAATTGGGTTAAACCGGAGAGAATGAGTAAATTGATTAATAAATGTGAAAATCAACTAATGGGTTAACTTGAGAATGGATGGAATAAAATGGATAAACCATAAAAAATTTATGAACGAACGGGTTAAAATAACAAAAAAGAAATGATAAACTCAATGTAAAAGCATGTAAAATCGATATTTCTTTGTAAGTTTACAAAAAATTATAGTTAATCACGTGCAAAACACGTGCACTTTTCTAATTTGATTAAAAGAAATTAGTTAAGAGAATGAGTGAACTGGTTAACAAATGTGAAAATCAACTAATAGCTTAACTTGAGAATTAATGGATCTTTTAAATAAACTGGATAAACCATAAAAAAATTGTGAACGAACGGGTTAAATAACAAAAAAGAAATGATAAACTCAATGTAAAAGCAGGTAAAATCGATATTTCTTTGTTAATCACGTGCAAAATACGTGCACTTTTCTAATTTGATTAAAAAAAATTAGTTAAGAGAATGAGTGAACTGATTAACAAATGTGAAAATCAACTAATCGGTTAATTTGAGAATCGATGGATCGTTTAAATAAACTAGATAAACCATTAAAAAAAATTGTGAACGAGCTGGTTAAAATAACAAAATAGGAATGATAAACGATCAATGTAAAAGCAGGTAAAATTGATATTTCTTTTGTAAGTTTTTAAAAAATTATAACTTATTAAAGAGCCTATAAATGATAACAACTTTAAAGCGATTTAATCAAATAAATTATGTGGTATGTCATTTAAACCATAATATGATTAAAAATGATGATATGATTGAACTAACAAAAGAAATTAGTTAATCATATGCAAAACACGTGCATTTTTTTAATTTAATCAACAAAAATTAGTTAATCACGTGCAAAATACGTGCACTTTTCTAATTTGATTAAAAAGAAATTAGTTAATCACGTGCAAAGCACGTGCACTTTTCTAGTATTACTAAATATAAAATACGCGTATTTGATAAATGATAAAAGCTGGTGTAACAATTTTTTTTGACTTTAAACCAAAAATATGAGAGAGATTAAATCGGACGTAACAATGAAATTAGGAACCTCTGAAGATAATTGTATTGAAATCCTTCTATTTAAACCAAGTTAATCAATATTAATGCATACCCAAACCTCTGCCCCCCAAGCCTCTGCCAAGAAAAAAGAAAATATAATGTCCTCCCAAACTTCCGACAATACTTACTTACATACCACCTTATTGAAAATGAGCTCCCACACTTCCGACATTACTTACGCACCAAACAACGGATTGAGCATCCCTGCAGTAGCCACCATCATCATCATCATAATCATAGCTATAGCCATGCTCTTGGCTTTAGTGAACAAAATATGTGTCAGAGTGTTGTTCTTCCACACGGAAGAAAATGACAATCACCTAGTCCACATTCCCATTACTATATACGGCAGCGGCGGCAGCTGCGAAGTTCCGGCGACGAACTCAGATTGTTCCATATGTTTGGACGAGTTCGCCGCCGGAGATGAAATCCGTGTGCTGCCACAATGCAACCACGGATTTCATCCGAAGTGCATTGATGCTTGGCTGAGGGAAGATCGGAGTTGTCCGAACTGCCGGGGTGAATTGATAAAAAAAAACAAGGTTAACCGGAAAAAAAACGGGTAAAACCAGAAAAAAAAATTGAATGACATCAGCTAAACACGAGATAATAAAAATGGATCAAATTGATAAAAGAACAAACAAAAAAATGGTGAATTGATAAAACATCAAAGTTAACCGGCAAAAAAAGGGCAAAACCGGTAAAAAAAAATCAAATGACATCGGCTAAACACGGGATAACAAAAAAATAGATCAAATTGAAAAGAGAAAGAAAAATTAGTTAATTGGCAAAAAAAAAAGGTGAAATATGTGAGAAAATATGTTAAATAAGCAAAAGAATAAGTAAAATCAGACTAAAATTGGGTTAAACCGGAGAGAATGAGTAAATTGATTAATAAATGTGAAAATCAACTAATGGGTTAACTTGAGAATGGATGGAATAAAATGGATAAACCATAAAAAAATTATGAACGAACGGGTTAAAATAACAAAAAAGAAATGATAAACTCAATGTAAAAGCATGTAAAATCGATATTTCTTTGTAAGTTTACAAAAAATTATAGTTAATCACGTGCAAAACACGTGCACTTTTCTAATTTGATTAAAAGAAATTAGTTAAGAGAATGAGTGAACTGGTTAACAAATGTGAAAATCAACTAATAGCTTAACTTGAGAATTAATGGATCTTTTAAATAAACTGGATAAACCATAAAAAAATTGTGAACGAACGGGTTAAATAACAAAAAAGAAATGATAAACTCAATGTAAAAGCAGGTAAAATCGATATTTCTTTGTTAATCACGTGCAAAATACGTGCACTTTTCTAGGTTGATTAAAAAAAATTAGTTAAGAGAATGAGTGAACTGATTAACAAATGTGAAAATCAACTAATCGGTTAATTTGAGAATCGATGGATCGTTTAAATAAACTAGATAAACCATTAAAAAAAATTGTGAACGAGCGGGTTAAAATAACAAAATAGGAATGATAAACGATCAATGTAAAAGCAGGTAAAATTGATATTTCTTTTGTAAGTTTTTAAAAAATTATAACTTATTAAAGAGCCTATAAATGATAACAACTTTAAAGCGATTTAATCAAATAAATTATGTGGTATGTCATTTAAACCATAATATGATTAAAAATGATGATATGATTGAACTAACAAAAGAAATTAGTTAATCATATGCAAAACACGTGCATTTTTTTAATTTAATCAACAAAAATTAGTTAATCACGTGCACTTTTCTAATTTGATTAAAAATAAATTAGTTAATCACGTGCAAAGCACGTGCACTTTTCTAGTATTACTAAATATAAAATACGTGTATTTGATAAATGATAAAAGCTGGTGTAACAATTTTTTTTTACTTTAAACCAAAAATATGAGAGAGATTAAATCGGACGTAACAATGAAATTAGGAACCTCTGAAGATAATTGTATTGACATCCTTCTATTTAAACCAAGTTAATCAATATTAATGCATACCCAAACCTCTGCCCCCCAAGCCTCTGCCAAGAAAAAAGAAAATATAATGTCCTCCCAAACTTCCGACAATACTTACTTACATACCACCTTATTGAAAATGAGCTCCCACACTTCCGACATTACTTACGCACCAAACAACGGATTGAGCATCCCTGCAGTAGCCACCATCATCATCATCATAATCATAGCTATAGCCATGCTCTTGGCTTTAGTGAACAAAATATGTGTCAGAGTGTTGTTCTTCCACACGGAAGAAAATGACAATCACCTAGTCCACATTCCCATTACTATATACGGCAGCGGCGGCAGCTGCGAAGTTCCGGCGACGAACTCAGATTGTTCCATATGTTTGGACGAGTTCGCCGCCGGAGATGAAATCCGTGTGCTGCCACAATGCAGCCACGGATTTCATCCGAAGTGCATTGATGCTTGGCTGAGGGAAGATCGGAGTTGTCCGAACTGCCGGGGTAAATTGATAAAAAAAAACAAGGTTAACCGGAAAAAAAAACGGGTAAAACCAGAAAAAAAAATTGAATGACATCAGCTAAACACGAGATAATAAAAATGGATCAAATTGATAAAAGAACAAACAAAAAAATGGTGAATTGATAAAACATCAAAGTTAACCGGCAAAAAAAGGGCAAAACCGGTAAAAAAAAATCAAATGACATCGGCTAAACACGGGATAACAAAAAAATAGATCAAATTGAAAAGAGAAAGAAAAATTAGTTAATTGGCAAAGAAAAAAGGTGAAATATGTGAGAAAATATGTTAAATAAGCAAAAGAATAAGTAAAATCAGACTAAAATTGAGTTAAACCGGAGAGAATGAGTAAATTGATTAATAAATGTGAAAATCAACTAATGGGTTAACTTGAGAATGGATGGAATAAAATGGATAAACCATAAAAAAATTATGAACGAACGGGTTAAAATAACAAAAAAGAAATGATAAACTCAATGTAAAAGCATGTAAAATCGATATTTCTTTGTAAGTTTACAAAAAATTATAGTTAATCACGTGCAAAACACGTGCACTTTTCTAATTTGATTAAAAGAAATTAGTTAAGAGAATGAGTGAACTGGTTAACAAATGTGAAAATCAACTAATAGTAACTTGAGAATGGATGGATCTTTTAAATAAACATGATAAACCTAAAAAAATTGTGAACGAACGGGATAAATAACAAGAAAGAAATGATAAACTCAATGTAAAAGTAGGTAAAATCGATATTTCTTTGTTAATCACGTGCAAAATACGTGCACTTTTCTAATTTGATTAAAAAAATTAGTTAAGAGAATGAGTGAACTGATTAACAAATGTGAAAATCAACTAATGGGTTAATTTGAGAATGGATGGATCGTTTAAATAAACTAGATAAACCATAAAGAAAATTGTGAACGAACGGGTTAAAATAACAAAATAGGAATGATAAACTCAATGTAAAAGCAGGTAAAATTGATATTTTTTTTGTAAGTTTTTAAAAAATTATAACTTATTAAAGAGCCTAAAAATGATAACATCTTTAAAGCGATTTAATCAAATAAATTATGTGGTATGTCATTTAGACCATAATATGACTAAAAATGATGATATGATTCAACTAACATAAGAAATTAGTTAATCACATGCAAAACACGTGCATTTTTCTAATTTAATCAACAAAAATCAGTTAATCACGTGTAAAATATGTGCACTTTTCTAATTTGATTAAAAAGAAATTAGTTAATCGGTGGAGGCCGTGAAATAATTTTGATTTGTGTAATGACTTTTGTTTGGATTATGGGAGAGTCAAAGCTGTAATTACTAAAGCCATAAATAACATGTCTGAAGATGGGGATGAGGAGGAGTCCGAGGAAGAGGAGGCAGCAGCTGAGGAAGATAAGGTGGCTGCTAAGGATGAGGTGGCAGCTGAGTCTGGAGATGAATCTGAAAGATGAAGATGATGACTACGTAAAATTTATGGTCCACAATGTAATGGGTTTTGACCAACTGTTTGTCTCCGCAGATGAATACATATACTAGTGGTCGTTTGATCTTTTGCAGGATGACCAAAAGGAGCTGCATGATGGACATTTTGCTTGAGGATGCATTAGAATTTAATTTAGTTTTTTTTTTTTTTGCTTCTGTAGTTAATTTTGTAAAAGTATTAGTCTGAAAATTTTCAGAGGTGGGCTGATATGCATAAAGTATTAAAGTGTATGTTTGTATTTAATGTTGAAACTCAATTTTAGAGTGTATGTGGAATTTTTTAACAGATGTATACTATGACATCAGGATATGAAAATGTCTCCTTTTAATTTTCATTTAGTTTTACTATTGCCATTTTCTATTGTGTGTATTTTCTCTAAATTTTCTTAGGCCAACTCGTACTTTTATATATATATAGATAAGGTGAGAGTGGTGATGACTCGGGGGTGGTGGAAGATGTCCCGGGGGAAAACCCCGCACCGCATTGGAGATGGTCTAACATTAACAAAAGCTATATAATGTATTGTAGGTTCACTTTCAGTTTTCGATATTATCGACCGGTTTACCAAACCAAACCGGAATACCTAAATTAGAATTACATGATGCGTCATCGTCCTTTTATTTTTGCTTCAATTTTCTTTTGAGGATGTCTTGAATACATTTGCTCAAATGAAATTATTTATCTCAACGATACACCTTGACATAAAAGTAATAATTTGATATTAATTTCCTATCACTACTTTGATGAGCATAGATGTAAGGGCATCTCCAGTGTTGCTTCAGTCCAAGTCCAGCTTTCCCTCACTCAGTCCAGCTTCCCCTCAGAATTCAAGTCCAGCTTCCCCTTTCCTTTTTATAAGTCATCTAAAATGTATCAATCTAATAATTAACTTTTAGAGGGATTTAAAATTGATGTACAATAAAACAACAATTAAATAATTGATTGACATAATTTGAAAATAAATAAAAATAATATAATATTGACATAAATTTTCCAACATAATACTCACATTAAATTTGATTTTATTAAATAAGAGTTATGTTTTTATATTAAAATTAACTTTTTAAAAATAGTACGCAAATTAAATAAAATTAAGATTAAATAAGAATTACATTTTATTTAATAAGGTATTTTAAAGATTTTTTTTAAATTAAAAGGGGTTTTATTTAAAAAAAAAAATTGGGCTAGCCCAGGGCATGAAGAACAGCTAAATGACTCAAGCGGTGAGGTTGGATTGCCTAAGAGCTTCAAGCAGTCCAAATGAAGACTGAATCAATTTACCCCTTTTTTCCCCCCTATACATTTTTTTTTTCACTTTTTCACCCCCTAGATCCAAAAACCCCCAAATCCACCCTCCCCTTGATACACTAGAGATGCCCTAAAATGATTGAAGTTCTACTTTTTTATATTTTTAACTCGTACCTAAAACTCTGCGCCAACACTCCAGGGAGAAAAAAAGGGACGAGGGAGTAGTAGTTTACAATTTAATCCAACTGAAGCATCAAGGAAGATAGATGATCTTGAGAAGTCTGTAATGCTATCATAGCAATAAGTTCCTCCAGGCTCCATCATAGTCACAAATGGTTCAATACTTCACTTCATAAGTAAAAACTATGCCAAAAACTTCCCTATTGTATTGAAGACTCATATGACAGCAAAAATGTAGAAACTCAACCTAAAAGCAGCGAGTAAAGGAAAATCGAGCACTCTTAAGCTAAAAAAGATAAATTCCCTAAATCTAACTAAAATGGTTCAAGCCTCTACAAGACTCAAAATTTTCTCACCTATATAATTTATTTAATAAACAAGCTCCCGATAATTCATTCATCTGGCCGTACACTAGAACCACTTTCGTCTCTGCAATATTTTCTTCATGAAATCACTCAATATTTCTCATCTCCCTTGTGGATTCACTATCTGCGAAAAAACTGCATTTGCACTATGCCCCTCCTGTTTCTGACATATTTCACCTTCTTCTTCAATACTAAACAACGTCGCGTGCATTGCATATGCGTCATTAGCTTTCTGCTCAGCCACCACCTTTGGCCCATCCGGATTATTTTCCAATTGAAGACAATATTCAAGATTCCATAACACGGCTCCCATTGATGGCCTATCTAGACCATGATCAGACAAACATTTCACAGCGATTTCTATAAATTGCTTCAAACATTCACAATTTATCTCCCCTTTAATAAATGGGTCAATAATCTCTTCAAAAGTACCCCTTCTATGGTTCAAAAGTGCCCAATCAGCTAAACTGACTTGTTCTTTAGGAAGACTAGGATTAAGAGCTGGCCTTCCACACAATATCTCAAAAAGTACAACTCCAAATGAATAAACATCGGATTTATCAGTCAGTTGTTGTCTCCGAAAATACTCAGGATCTAAGTACCCAAAACTTCCTTTCACAATTGTACTGACATGAGTTTGATTTAGTGTGGGACCCGTTTTCGAAAGTCCAAAGTCGGAAACTTTTGCGACCCATTTTTCATCTAATAAAATGTTTGTACTTTTCACATCTCTATGAATGATCGTGTACTTTGCACCCGTGTGAAGATAATGAATCCCTCTAGCTGCACCAATGGATATATTCAATCTTTCTTTCCATGATAAGAGGGTGTTTGTTTTGTAAAGATGCTCCCTTAAAGTCCCCTTTTCCATATAATCGTAAACTAGTATCATTTCATTGTTTTCTTCACAAGCTCCAATCAAAGAAACCAAATGCCGATGCCTTAACTTAGATAGCAACTCAATTTCATTTTGAAACTCGTTTAGACCTTGTTCTGAAGAAGGGTTCGATCTCTTTATAGCAACTGTTGTAGTATTTCCATCTATATACCCTTTATAGACTTTTCCAAATCCTCCAACTCCTATAACACGAGACTCACTGAAATTATCGGTTCCAAGTCTTATCTCGGCTAATGTGAAATGTCTACAAAGCCCTCCACCAAGATTTGAAATTCTGCTACTTCCACTACTTTTACTCGTTGTTGCCGTCCCTGAACAACGCGAGCTTCCATATATAGGCAACCAACCTGTATTACTAGATAACCCTTGTTTGTTCTTTCTCTTCTTATACTTGAGAAAAGCTATGAAACAAAGAAGTAAACCAATGCAAGTAACCGAGCCTAAAACCAAACCTAATATTACACCATTGTGGCTCGATTTAGATGAACGTATATGCATTCCCTGCTGTGATTCCGCCTCAGATTTAAGCTCTGACGGGACAGGATTTGGACCAGCCAAATTCAACCTCGTATCACTTACCTTAAAAATCTCAAGTCCATTAAGAATTGAGTCATAGAATTCGGGTTTTACTGCAACATTAGGATGCAGAGCTACCCATAAATTATCATCATTAGTTCTACCATTAACATAAACTGCGTAATCTTTATAAACAGGCACTCCTCTACCATTACTCCACGCGATCACATCCGCTTCTTGCTCAGCCGTACTGTTATTAATAAATATACTAAATACCATCTGATTCACTTTATCAAGCTGAAACTCACAAAAATGTAACCTTACTAAATATGTGAAATTCACATCTATTTGAAAAACCCAAGTGAGATTGTAATTCTGATTAACTGTTGAATTAGGTCCCATGCTTCTTGCTGTTCTGTAAACATTTTCAGGTGCAATAAATTTCGAATCATTCGAAGGGTACACAATACTGACATTCTTTTCAGCTTCTGTGCTCACCCCTGAAGCCGCACCGAATATATAAGGCGAATCATCGTACCAAATTCGGGTCAAACCCGAATCGTTAATTGCTGAAATGTACTGCCCACCGACATTTAACCTATACATCGTCTGAACTGTATAGGATTCGATATTCATGTTTTGATCTGAAAACCCAACCATTGAAACAGATTGGAAAATCTCCGGCATTGAAATGATTTCAATTCCATTAACGAAAGCAAAAGAATCCTTCGAAGGTGTGAAAATGAGATTTAGGGTTCCTGAATCGAGCTTAATTATCGAAAACTCTCTAATAATATAAGCTTGTGTTAGGGCCTCGGCAGTGATGTATGCACTAAAATTGTTGAGTAGAGTGAACCCACCGGCAGTAACTGAGAAAAACGACTTCGAAGTGTCGAATTCGTTGTAAGAAGATGGGTAAAAATGAAGCCTAATCCAGTGGCGAAAATTGGGGGGAATTGGGAATTTGTATGTGGACTCGGATTTGAAAATCCTTGATGTCATGTATGGGATTATGGATGGAAGTGAAGGGTCTTGAGATTTAGCAATGGCGGATAAGGAAGTGTTTGGAGAAATGAGGAATTTGATATCTGAATTCCATTTTCTGCCATCGGAATCAGTGGTATCAGTCTTGGAACCACAAGCTAAGATGAATGAATTTGAATTTGGAGATGAGGTGTTATTTATTTTGTTTTGTGAGTGAACTTTGAATATGGTACATGAAAATATAATGGCCAAGAAATATAAGTGGATTTTACAGTTCATGCTGAAGAAAAATACCCTTCTGAGATATTTTGTGTATTCAATCCTGTGGAAATTCAGAAATAAATGCTTATTATTGTTAATAAATATTCAAAGAAGAAGTTAAGAAATGAATAACGCAAATTTAAGTGGATTTTAGACAAAATGAATTTTATGATTTCATGATTTTTTTCTCATTGTTTTACTCACTTAGATAAAAGAGCCTAACTTATCCTAAATATATTAAAAATAGTTAATTATATATTTTGTATTATAAAGATGTATTTCATCTAGTAAAAATATCACCGGAGAGTAATCATAAGTTAGACAAATCAAGTCAAATTTCACCATCTCTTAGAAGTAACTTATAGATTTTAAATTATAAATCAAAAGATTAAAGGAACTTCACATACAAACACACACAATGTACATGCATGAAAATAAAAATGAGATCAATACACACACATATACATGCATAAAAATATAGATCATATCAAGAAACATACCTTGATTTTGATTGACTCAAACAAGATAATGAAGAAGCCAATCATCTCTATCCATCTTTAAAGATCGAAAGTGGGATCTATATATATATATATATTAAGAATGAATTCTGATTGTCTTTTCCGTTTGATGATTTTTTGATGGATTTTTGTGGTTTTGGGTAGAATAATGTTTTTAATTCAGAGACGTTTGGACAAGAGAAGTGTTAGTTATAGAAGAATGGTAAGAAGAAAGAAGTAACGTATCAAATGAATTGTTCATATCTTTTTTGGTCATTAATTGACTAATTACTCCTCTAAAGTTGGGGTCATTAACTGACTGTTTCCTACTTTTTTGGAGCGGAACAAGAAACCCAGGGCCGGATCCCCCAAGAATTTGGAAATTTTTATTTTCCTGCTTCATCTTGGATGTTTATTATCCTACTTTATCTATTCGTATTTATAATGCTGGTAATTAAGATAAAGCGATTAATAACATTAATATGGCAAAATTTATAAAATATTTTGTTCATCAATTTAAATATTTATAAAGCTCATTAAAATTTTGATATTATAATATTATGAAAACAAAATAACAAGAGCCCACACCATGGATCTCTTTTTTAGTGGAGAATTATAACAAGAGCCCACACCATAGAAATTCAATTTGAGTTGTTATAGTCTTTATTGTTTCATGCCTAAAATGTAAGTGGACCACGTAAATAAAATAAATTGAATATTATTATCAACTTTTATCTGATAAAACACTTCGATCTCCTAAATAAACTGACATTTTGTTGGTTCAACAGAAAATATGTTTGGAGACCAATAGTTTTGTTCTAATTAATTTATTGCATCATACAATCATACACATGTAGTCTCGTTGACCACGTTTAAAATGACTAGAATATCATTGGACTATCGAGCTTATATATGTAAACCCTATGTTGGTTAAATAACAAATACCCATCCATGTTCAATTAGTTATGGGTACATAAGTGAACAATATGATTATAACTAGGGGTAAAATGTCATATAATCAAAACAATGTTGAAAAATAAACTAATTTTTTTTGGGGGGAGGGGGGATAATTGGGAGAAAAAGATTAACTCACATGATCACATATACATCTCCTAAGACACATTCAGTTTGTAGTTGACAGTCTGGATAAATCCAAAATTGATACGAACAAAAGGGCTGGCCCAACCATTTTTGGGGCGTAGGTGAAATTTAAATTTTGGGCTGCATATTTTGGAAGAAAAAAATTATCTTATACAGATTTATTTTTCTTGCTTTCGTAGAACAAAAATGTTTACTAAATATTAATAATTTGAATTTTCATAACATTTTTTCCTAAATGAAATATTCAACTCACCTAATATTACTTATGACATAGTCCAGCGTAAATTATATTTTTCTTTATTTAGTTTTGAAATTTTTGGGAATAAACAATAGTTACATACAATGACAATGTTTAAATTTGTTTTATTATAAATAATGAGTCGAACTTAATTAATATTTCATCTACCAAACTTCAACTAGATTTTTAGAATAGCTTCCTTTTTTTCCAACCGACATATATAAAGTTATAAACCTTAATTGCAGCCATAACATTAATGTTATTAACCATATAATATGCAGTAATGTAGTTGACTTATTTAAAATAAAACGTGTAATTTTATTCTTTTGAGTCATTAAGTGGTCAAGCCATGTCGATCCTCTTCTTTCTTGCGACATTGTAAGGCCATCTCCAATGGTTGAGGGCTAGCCCGGGGCCCTGCTGGTCGTCTCCAATGGTTGGGGCTCCGTGGGGAAATTAATTCCATTTTTTCTTTTGCCCACTCTCACCTATTATTATTATAGATTTATAATTTTTTAATATTAATATTAATAATAGTAATTATATTAGTACTCGTAATTTAATTATTAATTATATTAAAATATTAATATTAAATAGAATATTTAATTAAAGTAACTTAAAATTAATACATAATACGCAAACTCTCACCTATTAATATTATAGTTTTATTTTTTTAAATACGAAGTATTAATTAAAATAACACATTAATTACAACAATACACAACATTAATTACACAACATAATCAAGGAAAATAAAATAAAAATAGTCCTAAAGCTCCTTATAAACCTCATAAACATAGTGTTGGAAAAAGTAAGTTAATGGACCATTTTGGACGTAATTTAAGTGGGACCCACTTTGAGTAAAGAGTCGGGTCTTGACGGAATTATATTCTACTCCGTGAGTAGATTAAAATGGTATATGGTACGTCCAAATCGGAGTACGAGTGAATGAGAAATTAAATCTCAAAGTTCACATATGTAATGGAAAAAATTGAAAAGAAATAGACTAATCCCACATTGGAAGTGTGATAAGAAAAACTTGGGTTTATATATGATTTCTAAACCATAAGGGTTAAGAAATTATTACTAGAAGGCTCCCTCCTTGCGCGCAGGGGGGGGGGTGCAAATCTTGGTTCCGATTACTACTCGGCCCTTCAAGACTTGTGCGTGCCCGCGACCTGCGCACACGAATGTCGTCTCCAAATTCCATTTCTTTTTTGCCAATTTCTTTAAATAATTAACCATGCTATATCACATTAATTAAAATTACATACAACACATTAAATTATACACATAAAAATTAACCATTTAATACACAACATTAATTAGATTTTAATTAAAGAACATTAATTAGATTTAAATACACAACAATATACATAAATACACAATAAATACACAACAAAAAAAAAAAAAAAAAAAAGAAAAGGGCCCAATCAGGTGCCGCCACTTGGCGGCACCTGACTTAAAGAGGGGCGCGTTTTTTAAACGCGCCCCTTCTTCCCACTCGCGCCCCGGGCTGGGCGCAGGGCTCCGCCGAGCCCTGCGCCCAGCCCATTCCACCCCGAAGGCCGCCCCGGACCCCGCCCCACAACCGTTGGAGACGACTCTCCGCCCGCAGCCCGACCCCGGCCCCGGCCCCGCGGCAACCGCTGGAGATGGCCTAAAATGGCCGAATTGGAAATTCAAAGATAACTCCCCCTCCCACCCCGACTTGAAAAGCAAAGCTACCCACAATCTTTTTAAATAAAATGGGGAAAATATGTCAATTGGAATGATCTCTTAGAGCATTTCAAACCAGGAAGTGCTTTGCTCTTGATTCTTCTTAATTTTCACATTAATACGTGTCAAAATTTTACCCATAAATAAGTTAAAAGGAAAAAAAAAACAAGGGAAAGTAGCCACCCATAGGTTGAACGGGCGGGGCATGATCCCCCGCAAGGATAGAGCTGGGGAACCTTCCCCCGACTCTCCTCCCTTCCCCTGCTGGCTGGAGATGGTCTTTATTACGTCTTTCCTCTATGTTGTGATTTTTTTGTGGTAAAGGTGATTTCAAATTTTTGTAATGGACTCTTTTGACTCAGTTACATTTAATGCATATTGTTTCCTATCCAAACTATAATTAAAAAGAAAAATATTGTAATTTAGGCAGAAATGCAGTATAGTGGTGTTCAAAATTAAATCATCTCTTTCAACCGGTCAAACAGGGCATCCCAACCATTGGCTAGCTACTTGGAAAATTAGACACGAAGAAATATGTTTTAATGGTTTTGAGCCTAATCTTAAGCCAAGTCCCACTCCATCAAAAGTAGTTTACGAGAATTAGGAGCTGAAAGGACCATTATACCCTAAACAAAAGCTATAGATCACCTTCATCAATTTTGATTTTCTCAGCTATGTATTAATTAGACCCTCTTTTGATTAGTTGTGTAATGCATTACACTTTTTTTTATATATATAAATAAATATATGTAAATACATTTTGCACAGGTTCTAGTCATGACAAAATATTGACAAAGCCCTCCATATTAATAATGAAATGAAAACGAATAATATGAGCGATGATTTTAATTTGATTGGCAAAAATCGTTCACAACAAATTTTATATATGAATCTCGTGACATCATTTTTTTTTATGGACGATTTGTAAAGTCTATTGTAAATTGTTGAAAAGACTTGCATGCTTTAATTGAATAGCTTTTTCTCATTTACTTTTTTCACAAAAATAAAAAATGGATTCACGACAAATCAACACAATATCACATATGTGTTCTATAAAAACTCAATATAAAAATAGATACAAATACATTTTGTATTGAGAAACAATACAAATAAATTTGAAAACCTACGAAATATCAATTGATTCCATATAAACTTTTAAAATTTTAAAATACTACTCCGTATAACATAAAATTCATTATTTATTTTTTTGGATAATTTTAAAATATGTCTAAATGGGACATTGGTTTCCCATTTCTTAAGTCAAGCCACCATTTAGATCCACCAACCACCTTGGCCCCTAACTTCTCCTCTGTTTCAAGCTTTCCATCTTATTAGTAAAAAGTCGACAGCTATAATATTAAAAATACACACCAAACACACTCACTGCGTGTAATAAAAAGACCAAACCAATAACTTGTGACCTAACTGTCTTAAGACTAATGCCACTTCACCAAAAATACGTATTTTATTTTGCAATAAATTAGTAAATATATATTAGCCTACATTTGAATCGGTTTAGTTCGATTTCATTTCGCTTTGTTTAATTTTGATTTCGAAAATTATGTAGGCGTATGTTTATACGTAAGCATCAAGATAATGTTTTAATTGAGAAAAAATAAATGATAGATAACAAGGTGTCAAATAAATATTTTTTATAAGTTTGAAGTGTATATTTTTTATAAGTTTGAAGTGTATTATATTCGAATATATAAGTTGAAACATGAGTTTTACGAAACCTATATTCAAATTTCATTTGTTGAAACTGAGCCAAAATCGTTCCAAAAGAGGCTTAGCCGGGCCTGTTTGTTTGGTGTTTGGAAAAGTAATTTAGTTTATGAATAATCTCGATTTGCATAATATTATTTGTTTGAATTTTGAAAGAGTGGTTTGAGAAATAAAATAGGTGTAGGTTTTTTTGGTAGAGTTATGTTGTAGGTGTAAGATGTGTAAAATTTTGTGTCAAATCATGTTTGTTATGTGAGATAAGTTACTTTATGTCAAATAATAGTAAGGGTTTGTATAGTTTTCATTTAGAGATACGAAAATTGTTGCTTGTTTGGTTTTTGAGAGAGTACTTTGACAGATGAAAAATTTATTTCAGAAATTAAAAAACATGTTTATTTGACATTTCCCAAACACGAAAAAAAATTGACAAACGCCAAACAAACATGCCCTTAAGTTTTTCAAAATTATAGTTCTTATTTTAAATTGAGCAAAACCCTCAACACTATAATATGTGTGTCCTTCCGTCAAGCTAGCCAGAAAAGACTGGAACAATTTTTTCCTCATATCATGCTATATATTCTATACGCAAAGTCTTCTAAAATAAAATAATATTGTGAGCACTGTTAATTTCCCACAACTATGTTTTAGAGCGAAAATACAGAAGTACCTTATTTTTATTTTTTTAACTTTGTATCTAATACTATTTTGTGATTGTGAAACTATATAAAAGAAATGGAGACGAAAAAGGTAAAGGATGCATGCACACCCCCCGAAAAAAAAAAAAAAAAAACAAGGGTTATTTGCAAACAAGACTTTGTATTCGTGTTAAATAACTAATAAATTCATGTACTTATTAATTGCATAATATTAATTATCTGATACACTATTGTGTTCATAAACAAATTTAGCACCTAGTCCCTTGATATATAAGGGTCGTTTTTGCTATATTAATTTGGTAATTAATACATTTTTAGGGTTTGGCCGAATTCAAAGTAACTATATGACAAGAGCAATACACTTGCTTTGGGTTTGAATGTAACTTCCAAGAGAATGATTAATCACAATTCCTTAATTTCACCCCATGAACTTTCCTTATTCAAATTAAGACAAAAAGGGAGGAAAATGCAAGATAATGTCATGTGTTGTGTAAAATCTAAACGAAACTACCATGTAAAATTTTCATTGTGTGGAACCCTCGTATTTTTAAACACTCGTCATGAATTCATATTCAAAATAGGTCACGTGAAACTGATAGGACTAACATATAATATTTAAGAAAATGATCTCTTGAAATATACCGATTCAAAACGATTTAATTTTTATAAATTAGGGATTTCATGCTGAGTATTTAAAAGTATAAGCGGTTTTTTGCAACAAAATTTCACAAGATAATTTCATGTAGATTTAACATAACACAATGAAGTATCTCAGAGTATCTTGTATTTCCACCCCAAAGAAAAAAAAAGGGAATTAAATATTATCAGCACCATTTTTCTTACTAATACTAAATCACCCCCACATCTATAAATCCAATTCCCTTCCCCCTACTCTTCTCCTAATTCATAATACAACATTTTCCTTGGGTAAGTTTTCATTCTTTTGAACTACCAATTATACCCTCGTATTTGATACCAGTTCTTGACGCTCGGATCTGTTTATTAGTCATTTCAGTTGTGTTCTATAATTCCCTTTTGTGTCTGTTACTGGGAAAGAACACCAAATTCTCGGATCTCTTTTTTTCGATGTTTACGAGGGAAACATGCCATGAGTTGTTCTACTTTTAATTCTTATTTTTTCCTCTTTCGTTTATTTGGAGCTGGATTTTAGTTTAAAAATATCGTTGATTAGCAGATCTCTCTGCCTCTAACGGTCAAATTTTGGTACGTGCATTTTAATTTGGTTAGGGGTAACTGTTTATTGGAGTATACAGTGGATCATTATAATATGCATCAAATTGATTTTTTTTTGTGTTTGATCTAATTTTTTATGTGATTTTTGCTGTTACATTGCAATTGAGATTTGAGTGATTACGTTTGATGATTTAAGTTGCATAAATAGTAATATGAGTGAAATATAAAAGCTTATTTAGGAGTGAGTTAAGGGAGGATTCAGAGTGATGAATGTCGAAATTGATTTGGGATATATTGATGTTGTGTACTAATGTGTATAGATTCTTGTATGACGAATAATGTCAAAATTTGGTTGTATTTCACCAATTTATTGTGATTTTCTTTGAATATGCAAAGTGTATGGAATTTGGAATGAGGTATGCAAGTGAAATAGAATTAGATTTTAAATTAGCTATAGAACAATGACAAATATTCATTTACATTATGGATCATGTGGTGAAAATTTCTTGGAGCTTTAGTTTATATTGATGTAATAAATACTATGTTTAGGAGGCTATATGCTAATTTTGTGTATATATAAACATACATAACTGTTTCAGGTGACGTCATGGCGACTGGACAGCTTTTCTCGAAAACAACTCAAGCACTATTCTACAACTTCAAGCAACTTCCGATTCAGCGGATGCTTGATTTCGACTTCCTATGTGGTAAGTATAGTGCAACATCTGTATTCATGTGACTTCTTGCACAGAACTGCTTATTGGGATGATTAATTCTTTCAAAAAAAAAAATTGATTTAAATTCGTGTTCCTTGTCTTATTATGCAGGGAGAGAGACACCTTCCGTTGCTGGAATTATAAATCCTGGTTCTGAGGGATTTCAAAAACTATTTTTTGGTCAAGAGGAAATTGCAATTCCCGTCCACTCCGCGTGGGTTTCTTTTCCTTGTATTTTTCCAATATTCGGTTTGGATTTAGTGCTAGTAAGGCATAACATTTCTTTCTCGCATTTCTTTGATATTAGTGAGAAAATGAAATTTAAGAAAAATTAATGCTCACTTTTTTATCCTTTGTTTAACAGATATTTCCCTTAAGTGTTTTACTCCCTAAAATCTAAGTTCCACACAGAGCCTTGGTGTATGGCTTTTAAGTAAAATTATTGTGGTAAAATGCGTCATGAAATGTCATAAGAATGTTGCCCTTTTCTTTCAAGAATTCAGTCGAACAAAGCCTTGGACTTTATCATATATTTACGGACTCAATTAGTTCGATTTATTCAGCTTCAGTTGAATGAGTGTGGAAAATATCTGGGTTTTCTACAGTAGTTGATCCATTATGTTGATGGGTTAACCAAAGGAAAATAAACTTGAAGCACATACCTCTTTTACTTACCAAGCTATATGGACACTAGTAAGAGGTAAAAAAAATGAAAGGCGGTTGTTCTATTATGGCTCTTATGCTACTTGAGTTTCCAGAATTTTTTAGGTATGTAGGATCGCTTCATGTACATTTGACAAGTTAAACATGCTATGGATGAACTCTATTACCAAGTTATGGAAAATATCAAACGTTGGCTTGTGGCTTTACTGTCATTTTTTATGCGTAAAAGAAAACCTTTAGAACCACTAGTTGTATAAATGCATATATGTATGATTGATGGTGGTGATGATTATATGAGTTAAATCCGATAACATACAGTTAGTGGTCAAATGGGAGGAAAAAAAATCATTCTCCTATATTAGTTATCGCTCACTTTTTTTTTCCTCTGATGTCACAGCATTGAAGCTGCATGTGCCGCACATCCTACAGCTGATGTTTTCATTAACTTTGCATCATTTAGAAGGTTGGTTTTGTTTAATCAAGAGGAATCCCAAATGCAATATACATTGCTTCTTTTTATGGCTTGACCAATACTTGATTTTTAGTGCTGCTGCTTCATCTATGGCTGCGCTCAAGCAGCCAACCATCCGAGTTGTGGCCATTATAGCTGAAGGTGTCCCCGAGACCGATACCAAGCAATTGATTGCTTATGCGAGGGCAAACAATAAGGTACTTACTATGATAGCTTCTTCTTTATTTGGGCCTAAATGCATTTAGCCCCCTGTGAAATACATTTGTGGCCGTTATTCCATGTGGAAAACAAATTTGCGTTAAACTCCCTTACGCTTTTCAAAACTAAAGATCATTGACCATTTTCGTAGGTGCATAAAGGGCTTTTGGTTTTTATAGAATAAGGAGGTTAAAGGATTTTTTTGTTTTCACGGGGTTAAATGTCAAAAACATATTCCACAGGTGGTAAAATGAAATATGTCCTCTTAATTTGTCAGTTCTACAGTAAATATATAATGAATTATTGATTGATGAAATGATGTGGTTCTATATAACATTTTTTTCCCTTTTTGTTGTACTTCCAACTATTTGTTTTCTTAGTAAGTTGCATACTTTTCAGGTTGTTATTGGCCCCGCTACTGTTGGAGGTATCCAGGCTGGAGCTTTTAAGATTGGTGATACTGCTGGAACAATTGACAATATCATTCAATGCAAGTTGTACAGGCCTGGATCTGTTGGCTTCGTCTCCAAATCTGTGTGTCAACGTCTCAAAGCCTCTTATTCTCTTTAAGCTTATTTTATAATTTATGCTCCCTTTTGGTTAGGCAGTTATGCACAGAGTTTTAGACAAGAGTTAAAAGAGATGGAATTTTTCATATATCTTTACATTTGTGCCCTCAAATTGAGAATGTCAAATCATTACTTTATGTGAGTTTATATGAGGCTATCCATACAAGGACACATCAAAATGAAACACGAGTAAAAAAACTGAGACAGAGTACTTTATGTGAGTTTATATGAGAGGGTAGTTTTGAAAGCAAATTCCTTATAAGAACATCCCAAAAATTAAATAGGAGTTACAAAATTGGAGCAATGCTATGCTCATATCTTAGATCAGTTTAATTTCAAGGCCTAAGCATGTGGACCTAGCTTTTACCTGTAGATGCATCTATCGGTTTATGGTACTATAGTACATTTCACAATGTAGTAATTAAGCTTTACTATAAGCTGTTCTAGCAAAGTGATGTTATGGTGGCCAAACTTTAATTTTGGTACTAAATATTAAGCAGGTTTCTATGTATCCCCTAATATTATTGTTCTTCAATTACAGGGTGGTATGTCTAATGAATTATACAATTCTATTGCTAGGGTCACGGATGGAATCTATGAAGGTTGGTCCTTATTGTAATTTCAATATATTTTTTTTTGTTTTTCCTTTTCTGAGGTTGAAATGTGAATCTAATTTCTAATGTGGCTTATATAGGCATTGCAATTGGAGGAGATGTGTTTCCCGGATCAACACTCTCTGATCATGTCCTGCGTTTTAACAATATCCCTCAGGTACATTAATTTTTCAAATGTTAATATTTTTGTGTTTATTGTGGATTCTTTTGTTATTCTTTTTCTGAAAGACATTGGAAAGTGGTGCTTATGGTTTTTCTTTATTTTAATTTTCTGATTTGAACAGATTAAAATGATGGTAGTTCTCGGAGAACTTGGTGGACGCGATGAATATTCCCTAGTCGAGGCACTTAAGCAAGGGAAAATTAATAAACCTGTGGTTGCTTGGGTCAGTGGAACTTGTGCTAAGCTCTTCAAGTCGGAAGTACAATTTGGCCATGCGGTGAGCAAATATCTCTTAGTATATCTTGATTTACAAGTATCTGTTATTTTTGCTAGAAATAAATTTGGTTTCGTTATATAGGGAGCCAAGAGTGGTGGTGAGTTAGAGTCTGCACAGGCCAAGAATGAAGCACTTAGAGAAGCAGGAGCTGTTGTTCCCACATCATATGAAGCATTTGAAGGTGCAATCAAAGAAACATTCGACAAATTGGTGAGCTTCAAATTTCGATAATAGAACACCCCCCTCCCCCAAAAAAATAAAAAGTATTTCTAGTGTAAAACTGGTTTGGCCAAACCTACACAGTCATAAATCAAGGGTATTTGCATATGCCTTCACTCTCACAGGGTTGTTATCCAATCACAAATCAAGTGTATTAGACTTACTATTAAATGATTCAGGCTCGGTTGAACCCCGTGTGAGCTAATATTACCTCAGTTATTGATGAAGTATTTGTTCCTTTTATTAGGTTGAGGAGGGTAAAACTACACCTGTGAAGGAGATAACACCCCCGCAAATACCGGAAGATCTTAATTCAGCAATTAAGAGTGGAAAAGTTCGTGCTCCAACACATATTATTTCCACAATTTCAGATGATCGGGGTATGAAGTTCACTTGTTTATTATCCATTATTGCGATGAAAAGTAATATATTAATGGGGATTTGAAATGCTTAATCTTGACTTCACATCGACAGGCGAAGAGCCAACCTATGCCGGAGTCCCAATGTCCTCCATAGTTGAACAAGGATTAGGTGTGGGTGATGTCATTTCTTTATTGTGGTTCAAACGAAGCCTTCCTCGTTATTGCACTCGTTTTATTGAGGTATTTTCCTTATCTTTGTGTTAAATCAATTTGATGTTCACCATTCTATATTTTTTATCGACACTATCTTTTGAGGGGTAATAATAGCCCAGATTTGATTCAGCCGAATTCAAAACATTTACTTGGAAAGTGCAACTCACTTGCCATTTGATAACATTTAACATTTCTAGGATAGTGACCTATCACATGACAAGTGCAATACACTTGTTTTGTAGTTGGAAGAGTCTAGCAAAACCAAGTCTGGTTTAGAATTTTCCAGTTTCGAGTTTAAGATACAATTCTATTTCCCAGTTTTTATTTTATGTTGGGAGTTGCACCAATGTTATCATTAATGTTGCATTGTTTTACCAGATTTGCATCATGTTGTGTGCTGACCATGGTCCTTGTGTATCTGGTGCTCACAACACCATTGTAACGGCTAGGGCCGGAAAAGACCTTGTCTCTAGTCTTGTTTCAGGTAGGTTACATATCCAAATCCTGCTTTTACTTAACATTAGTTGAATACATTTTCTTGTTGAAGAAAAAAAGTGTGATAGTTTTCTTTGAATCAATTGATTAAGGTATGGGGATTTTGAGGTTTTGTGATTCTGAGTAATGTAAACCTTCAGGTTTGTTAACAATTGGTCCACGATTTGGTGGGGCTATTGATGACGCTGCTCGATACTTCAAGGATGCTTATGATAGGGTGAGTGGCAATATTTGTGATCATTAGTAATTAGCTTCTCCTTTGTTTCTTCGATTTTAATTGGCTTCATGTCCTTTGTTTTCCAGGGTCTTACACCTTATGAATTTGTAGAAAGCATGAAAAAGAAGGGCATTCGTGTTCCTGGTATTGGGCACAGGTATTAGATTCATTCAATTGTTGACTCATTTTCTTCTCTTTCTTGAGGGGTGTGTTTCAGAAAATTCTAATCATACCCATCTTGGTCAAACTGATACACTCACAAGGCATGTATTTCACTTAAAATTTGATAGATCACTCTCTTCCAGGGGTGTTATCTAACCACAAAGAAAATATATTGCGTTTACCATGTTAATGTTTTGTGATCTGGCAAACCCGGTTTGAGCTAGAGTTACCCGGTGTGTTTGTTTGGTAGAAAGTAGGGGACTTTGATATTGTTATATTTGGGGCTCGGTTCTACTCATTGGGGTGTACATGGAAATATTCTAATCCAGACTTAACTTGGCCAAACCCATTCCACTCACAAAGCAAGTTATCCTACAAAATGGGGTAAATATATCATAATGGTTAAACAACTTTGCTTTATCATATGTATGTTAAAAAATCTCAACAAATTTTGGAACTTTGGGGCTCTAGCAAAGTACCCAACTTATCCATAGACCGAGCCTTTGGGACAGGTGAAAGAATAATTTTTCTTATGAAAATTAGTTATGCTTTTCTTCCGGTATGTGGAATTTCATGATATTGTCACTACAACACCTTAATTTATTAAGATGGTTATGAAGTGCTTGTTTGGAAATCTTTCTGGCTTGTGTCTTTTGGATAAAATCTTTCTGGCTTGTTACTTGTAATCATTTCATTTGTTTGTGGATCCAAAACTTAATCTGATGAATCTCATTTATATCTTAATTGAAAAAGAATCAAGAGGGGTGACAACAGAGATAAAAGAGTAGAATTACTACAAGAGTTTTCACGCGCTAATTTTCCATCTGTGAAATACATGGAATACGCTGTTGAAGTTGAGACCTATACTCTTACAAAAGCAAACAACTTAGTTCTCAATGTCGATGGTGCCATTGGGTCCCTATTCTTGGATCTTCTCGCGGGCAGTGGCATGTTCACCAAGCAAGAAATTGATGAAATTGTTGGCATTGGTTACTTGAATGGCCTCTTTGTGCTAGCTCGCTCCATTGGTCTCATTGGGTAAGTTCAATGTTAATTATATTCAATTAATCAATTTCAGCTTTTGTTAAACGAATAATTTTGTGCTACCTTCCTACCCCCCACCCACCACCACTGGTCCTCATTGGCTGACACGTGGTCAATATGTAGCTTTTACTGTAAAAAGTTGGCCACGTGTCAGACACTTAGGGTCATTATGTACCCAACAAGGTGCACGAAAGAATTCTTTATTACGCTTAGTTTCCTCAATTTGTCATATGCTTTTTTTTTTTTTTTTTATCAGAAGTATGCAGATGAACTGAACCCATAATATTAATGAGATAAAACTAGAGTCTAGGACAAAGATGATCCGATAGAAAATGAAAGCAACCTAGATTCCTAGGTTACATAAATAGAAGGACTAAACTATCCTTAATCCTTATGCATTATACAACTTTTACTTCAAAAAGATGCCCTCATTGGCCCACTAGTTGGCCAATGAGGGCCATTGGGCAGTACCTATCTTTGTAGCACTGAAGAATTCTTTGTTAGCACTTAGCTTCCTCAATTTGTCGCTTACATTTTGATAAATCAGAGTTATCTTTATGATGAATTAAAAGCCATATTGGTCTAGAGTTTCACAAGTGCATGCAAAGATGATAGGAAATGATATTTAAGAAGGAAACTAAATATCTAGGTTATATAAATAAAAGAGAAAAGACTAGATAACACTTACGTATAAATTACACTAGTAAACTAGAACATTTTCTATGTCTAACTGGTGCATGTTTGTTTCGAAATTCAGGCACACATTCGACCAGAAGAGACTGAAACAGCCACTCTACCGTCACCCATGGGAAGATGTTCTTTACACCAAGTGAAATTGCGGATAAAAAAGGCAAAATTCTGCCTATCTTAAAATGTGCCCATTCTTGTTCAATCTCTTTATTCTGTCCATTTGCTGTCTAATTTTTCAGTTAATTTTGGTATTTGTAATGATGAAAAAGGAGATTTGAGTACTTCTATTGTAAGTTTTAACCTCTGTTACCACGACAGAAGTTGGTTGCTGAGTGCTCTTTGCAATCAAGAGTTAGTCGCCTTCATGAAGAGTTCTAGTGTTGTAGTTTCAAGAAGAAATAACATATAATACATTTTTAGCATCGATTAAAAAGAATTCTTGATAGGTAGTTTCGGCTAACTTCTTTTTCGACATCTTTATGTGGTGTTTTCTTTAATTACTTTCTTTCAATGGTGCAATTGAATGGATAACTCTTGAATGTGTTTTATCCACGAGAATCTCATTTCTTTCGATGGAGAGAAGCCCCCGTCTTCTTTATATTTCTACATCTAGAATTCGACTTATAGCAGAATTAATATTGATAGGACCTGAACTGTTATGACAAGGAAAAGTATCTCGAGTAAATTGTGTTCACCTCCTTAAATTTAATTATTTGCATCCACCTCCGTGGTCTTAATAAATTTTACAAAGTCAAGAGAAGGTCGATGCAAATAGGGGCAATTTAAGGGGTGGAGGGGGGTTCACTGTAAGTTTCCCCAATAGTTGACTTGATGTTGTATTTAGACCATTTTCAATGTAAGTTTTATCCCTTCACCTTCCATTTTACCTTACCCTTTTTTGGTATCTCCAATGTATCAAACTATCAATCTTCCCCTCCATTTAATTCCAACTCAATTATCTTTTCCACTCTCAAATAATAATTATAATATACTAATAATTCCGAGGTTTGGTGGAGGCACATCCTGCGATTTACATCCTTCAGGATTTTAGGGCAAGGATTATGAGGGTTCAGGATTAGTCTAGTGTAAGCTTGGACACATGGGTTATCAAAAAAAATAAAAAAAAATAAATAAATACTTACATAATTATTGCTTACATAATAAATATATTATTAATCACACGCAATAAATTTAATAATACACATAAATTAATAATAACCGCAATAATAATTCATAATTTTTTGGGTACGCAATAACACACAATTATAGATTTCATATTTGTATTTTTTTGTGATAAATTGTAACTTTAAAATTAAAGTTAAAAAAAATAAATGTTAAATTACAATTTATTTAATTTTTCCTCTCGTAGAAACATTATAAATTTATAAATCAAAACATAAACTTAGCTATTTCTTACAATGTTATTAAAATTTCACACAATAACAAATTAAACTAAAGAAATATTTTTTAAAGTTTCATTTTTTTAATTAAAATTTTATATTCTTAATTAAAGTTCCATTTTAAAAAATTAAATTAAACTTAATTTTATTAATTAAATTAAATTTATGATTTTTAAAAATTAAGGACAAATTTTATTTAAGTGTTTTTGTTTAAATTTTTTTATTAATTATTTTTTCCAAGTACAAAAAATAAATGAAAAAAAAAAGAAAAAAGAAAAGGAAAATTTGCTTTAAGTCATAAACATTTGGTAATAAGAAGATACAAAAAAATTCAATTATAAAGAGAAGTCGACTACGCTCATTTTTGGATTTACCAAATTTGCTTTAAGTCATAAACATTTGGTAATAAGAAGATACAAAAAATTCAATTATAAAGAGAAAAAGTGAAATTATGCAATAGTTCATTTCATCACAAATTAATTTCTTTATATATTGTTGTGAATTACATATCAGGCGTATGATACTATTATATAAAACTATATAATTATTTCTATGCTTGAAATATAATAGGACAAGGAAAAAGATGTTAAATAATAAAAGAAAAAGGAAAGCAATAATAATATATTAATAAGAGAGAAAAAATTGAATTGTCAATAAAATAATATGGCGTGTTATGGGGATTGAGAATTCCAAGTTTTATGATCTTGACTAGAAGGTGTAGATTAGAAAATTAAAAAAAATTGCTCTGGCAGCAACAATATATGCTCTGACAATATCGCTATTCTTACCCTTAGTAGTTGGTGTCCTTTCTAGTCAAGGAGCCTCACAAGTCACAACCATTAGTCAGTAGGTTTTTCTTTCACGTCTTTCTTTGTTTATATTTCCATATATTTTGATGTTTTTATGTAACGGTTTGATTTGTTTATTTGAGCTTTAGATTACGTTTTAATTTCGTTTGATTGTTAAATAAATCAAGTTCGAAAATAAGTTGGACTCAAATATTGTACATTGATGTTATTGTTTTAATATTAATTTTAGTTTATTAAATGGAGTTTCATAAATTATGAATGATTAGTTTTGTTCTAGCCTAATTTCAACTAATTCAGCATTTTGATCCCTAACTGTATTTTTTGTTGAACAAGAGTCCTAAAAGTTTTACTGTCTTATCTTACTCATATAAAAAGATAAAAAATAAAAATAAAAACCTAGAAATTGAAATACAAAATGGAATCATAGTACAATGCTAGTGCCAATTTCATTCACGGACAATGAACTTAAGATAAGATCATAAAAGTAGAGAAGATGGTATGTGGTCAAGTACAATTGTGGTACAAATTTCACGTGGGAAGAATGTGATCTGAAAAGGATTTTAGCTAGACATTATTTATCTGTCACTCCACCCCTCACCTCAGGTTTGTACCCTACTTCCAGTAATATTCTTAAATAATTCTCTAAAATAGGATTTTTCTTTTTTACAAAAAGATATGCATCAATTCTGTTTAATTCGACCTTAATTTTCAACTATTTTTAACTCGATATTTTCAATTTATGCGCAGTTTACCCGTACAATAACCCATTTTAACATTAAATGATAGAATGTAAAAGTTTCAGAGGTAAAATTACTTTTGTTCATGAACTTAATTATGAAACTCAAAATATCTTTAAGTGAGATCACAACACTTATAAATGTTTGAAATATATATAGATTCTAATGATTTGACAATGGAAAATTAATTTTGTCGAATATAGGATGTCGTAAAACATGTAGGTTGAGTTTAGAATTTCCAAATTATGTTTGAATTTGTTTTAAATTTTTCTTTTTTAACACTAGGAGCTGACAGCTGTTGATATATTTAGAACTTAAAAATGTGAAAATATGTTTTAATGTTTTTTCTTTGATTTTGGGTGTTCAGAAAACTATATGGATCCAGTCATATAATATATATATATATATATATATATATATATATATATATATATATATTTCAAAATTTAAAAACTTCTAATATATCTTATTTTATCAAAAAGTGATTGGTTTATTGAAAGCTCGAATCTCCATTGAGAGATGTTGTCATATAATATGTTACTACGCGTATCGAAAGAAATTAAGTCTCGAAGAAAAAAAATAATAATTATTATATGATATATATCTATATCTTTCATTGTCGAGTGATGACAAAGTAGTACACAAAATGAGAATCAACATGAGACAAAGCAACTTTGTCAAATTCAAACCTTTTTTTTGCAGGTTTGAAAGCTTTGAATAAGAAATTTGTCGATTAGAAGAACAAAGAATGGATTTGCTAGTTATTAAAATTGGCCTAAGGCTTGTTATGCTATTACTGCATCGTCTTATCACTTATGCAATCAATTAAGATAATTAAATATATTTAGGTGTAAAATATTCAACAATATTAGAACAAAATATATATATATATATATATATATATATATATATATATTCGCCACTCTTAATTATGGATTCGTCTCAGCAATGAGCATTAGACCCTTAAAACTACTCCATTTGTTTCAAATTAAGTGTCATTTTACATGTTTTCACACATATTATGGTACCTACTACATAGCATCACTTTTATAGAAAAAATAAATTATACACCTCAAATATTCTTATTCTTTATTTATCCCACCATTAGCTATTTACACGTTAATCAAGTTTTACACTCTCTCTCTTACTTTTTCTCTAAAAGTACCTAAAATATGTAATTAATGGCTATTAAAATTCTAAAATGACAGATAATTTGGGACAATTTTTTTTTTCTAAAAGGACAGATAATTTGGGACAGAGGGAGTATCATGATTCCTTGTTCCCTATTGCTTCGTCAGGCCACTTAAGAAACTTCAATTTTGCTTTAATAATGTCCGTTCTTTTTTACTTCGATTTATAATTGTCTCCAAAATTTAGACCCAACGAGATCTTTTTTGAGGTACCATTAGATATGGTATACAGTTGCAAAATCTTGCAATGAATATTTGAATTTAATTTGTCACCCTTTTTTCCCGCTAAACTCAATTCTTACGTCGTATGTAGTGTTATCCGTAGAACAAAAGGTTTAGTTTAGTTTTTTTTTTTTTTTTTTTTTTTTTTTTTTTTTTAGACAAAAAGGCTTAGTTTCTTGAAACCACATTTATTTATATATACCTTTCTTGAGATCTATAGAGGCATAATTACAATTATATCATGCCTTGATTATGTACAAAAAATCATTATAAACGTTGTGTTATATTAAGTAATATTTAATAAATGATGTATTTGCACATATCATTAGTCATTTACTAGTGTAAGTAAATTAAAAAATCAAGTTTATTGTATTTTCCTTATCAATATTTGCAATCAATTAGTATATTATATTTTTCTGTTATAATGGTTGACAATTTCAAAAAACAATTAATAACGAAATTAATAGCTTATCAACTATTTTTGAAGAAGAGGATAAATCTTGTCGATATTCCTTGAAATAACTACTTGCTGTATAGCCTATATTGGAATGTATTTCTATATATTAAAAAAATACCTAAGAATGTCTTCAAGAATTTGTTTTTTTCAAATGAAAAAGAAAGTTTGGGCCAACGTCAACTACAAAAGAGTACAGGAATCAAGTCTAGACTTCACGATACAAGTTACTTTTTATTAAATTTGAACTAAAAATATTTAGCTAACCTTTTCTTTTTACGGAATATATTCAGCTAACTTAATTTGTTTGTTGTTTTTCACTTTTCATTTAAGTAATATAAACCTAAATAATTTGTGAACCTTATACTTTTCCACGTGGCCCATCTCACCTACACACGTATTCATTCATTAACATTACACATGGTCCATACAATTTAAACATTTATAAACTTACGTAATTAATTCTATATATAAAAAGAATTATTCCAAATTCATTTTGTTTTATTTATCATTTTTCTATTTTATCATTGGAGAATATGTTGTACAAAAGAATATTCCAATTTACTGTTACTCTCCTGATTATTGAGTTCTTTTTTAATTATTTATCTCAACAAAAAAAAAATATAGAAGAAAATCAAATCACACTCTCTCTCATGTACCCAAACAAAAAAAGAAAAGAAAAGAAAAGAAAAAACAACTCTCTCGGCAGTCTATAGACAAGAAGGCAACTCAGAAAAACACTAATCAATTTGTCAAAACCCCAAATTCAATGACAGTTCTCTTCTTAGGATTTATTTTACCTACCCAAAATTTTCGAATTTGAGTCCAATTTTCAAGGTTTGTATCAGAGTACAAATTAACTGATCACAAACTGTTTGATGAACGCCTACTTTAGGAAGTAGAGCAACAAATGCTGATATTCCCTTTTTATCCTGCTTGAAATTCGACTAGAATAGTATTATTGTCGAGAAGGTGTTTGAAGGAATGACTACTCCAGGAGGAAGCAGGGCAACTCAATCAGATAATCACAATATTAACAATTCTAGCATAAACAGGGATTCAATGAGCAAGGCTGTAGCACAGTACACTGTGGACGCAAGACTCCATGCTGTTTTCGAGCAATCTGGCGAATCTGGTAAATCCTTTGATTATTCACAGAGTATTAGGACTACTAATCAGTCTGTTTCTGGGGAGCAGATCACTGTTTATTTGTCAAAAATACAGCGTGGTGGCCACATTCAGCCCTTTGGTTGTATGATAGCTGTAGATGAGTCTAATTTTCGTGTTATAGCTTATTCCGAAAATGCCCGAGAAATGCTGGGGTTAACTCCTCAGTCTGTCCCAAGTCTTGAAAAGCAAGAGGTCTTGACAATTGGGATTGATGTAAGAACCCTTTTCACCCCTTCCAGCTCTGTTTTACTGGAGAGGGCATTTGGAGCGCGGGAAATTACGTTGTTGAATCCGGTTTGGATTCACTCGAGGAACTCAGGGAAGCCCTTTTATGCGATTTTGCATAGGGTAGATGTCGGGATAGTGATTGATTTAGAGCCCGCGAGGACTGAGGATCCTGCTCTTTCGATAGCTGGGGCTGTACAGTCACAGAAACTTGCGGTAAGGGCTATTTCCCATTTGCAGTCGCTCCCTGGTGGGGACATTAAGCTTTTGTGTGACACGGTTGTTAAAAGCGTTAGGGAGTTAACGGGTTATGATCGGGTTATGGTTTATAAATTTCACGAGGATGAACACGGTGAGGTTGTGGCTGAGAGTAAGAGACCAGATTTAGAGCCGTATATTGGTTTGCATTATCCTGCCACAGATATTCCACAGGCTTCAAGGTTTTTGTTTAAACAGAATAGGGTTAGAATGATTGTGGACTGTCATGCTACACCTGTAAGAGTCATACAAGATGAAGCATTGATGCAACCTTTGTGTTTGGTAGGTTCGACACTCAGAGCTCCTCATGGTTGCCACGCGCAATACATGGCAAATATGGGGTCCAATGCTTCTTTGACATTATCTGTTATCATTAATGGAAATGATGAAAATGATTCTGGGGGAAGAAATTCTATGAGGCTATGGGGCTTGGTTGTAGGCCATCACACTTCTGCTCGATCAATTCCTTTCCCACTTCGTTACGCTTGTGAATTCCTAATGCAAGCTTTTGGGATTCAACTGAACATGGAATTACAATTGGCATCACAATTGTCAGAAAAACGTGTGTTAAGGACACAAACACTGTTGTGTGATATGCTGCTTAGAGATTCACCTTCTGGAATTGTTACACAGAGTCCTAGCATTATGGACCTTGTGAAGTGTGATGGCGCTGCATTGTACTACCAGGGTAAGTATTACCCTTTAGGTATCACACCTAGTGAAGCACAGATAAAAGATATTGTGGAATGGTTATTGGCATTTCATGGGGACTCGACTGGTTTGAGTACTGATAGTTTAGCTGATGCTGGTTATCCTGGGGCAACCACTCTAGGTGACGCGGTGTGTGGGATGGCCGTTGCATATATAACTACAAAAGATTTTTTGTTCTGGTTTCGATCCCACACTGCTAAAGAGGTGAAATGGGGTGGTGCAAAGCATCATCCACAGGATAAAGATGATGGACAGAGAATGCATCCACGTTCCTCGTTCAAGGCGTTTCTTGAAGTGGTCAAGAGTCGGAGTTTGCCTTGGGAGAATGCGGAAATGGATGCTATTCACTCTTTGCAGCTAATTTTAAGAGATTCGTTCTGTGATGCTGATGGAAGCAAGTCTAAGGCAGTTGTACAAGTCCAGGTTGGGGACTTGGATTTGCAAGGGATGGATGAACTTAGTTCTGTAGCCAGAGAAATGGTTAGGTTGATAGAGACTGCAACTGCTCCTATATTTGCCGTAGATGCTGAAGGCTGTATAAATGGTTGGAACACAAAAGTTGCTGAGCTGACTGGGTTATCTGTCGAAGAAGCGATGGGAAAGTCCTTGATTCATGACCTTGTTCACAAAGAATCTGAAGAAATTGCTAACGAGCTTTTAATTCATGCTCTAAGAGGTACTGCTCTTCAATACTAATTCTGTGGAAACTTCACTGTTTTTATGTTCATCAACCATTACATTCTATTTCTTCTGCTAAAAATTAGCAAAATTGAGTTTTTAGTCCCACAGGACTAAACAGACAAACACTTTCATTCCCATGCTTTAAAATAGCACTTTTAGTCCCAACTTTTAATTATTTCTTGCAAATTCGCCTTTTCCCCCTTCCCATCTATTTTTTGCATTTTGGTCCCATATGACTGTTTTAAGAATTTGGTCCCAAATTGGATGGAAAGGAGGGGAAAAGATGAAACATTTTAAAAATTTGGATCAAAAGTGCCATTTTTTTTTAAGACGGGTTTTAGGAGTGTTTAGTGTGCAGTTTTGTGGGGGCTAAAATGAATTTTGCTGCTTATAATTGTATTGTTCTGTCATTTTTAAGAAAATAACACCCTCTTAACCAGTTTGTTGCTTTATTTTTCTTGGTCATTCTATGTACTCTTATAGAATATTGCCGCAGGTGAGGAAGATAAGAATATTGAATTAAGGTTAAGAACATTTGGAACTGAACAACATAAGAATGTGATATACGTGGTGGTTAATGCTTGCTCTAGCAAGGACTACACAAACAATATAGTGGGTGTCTGCTTTGTTGGCCAAGATGTTACTGGACAAAAAGTGGTAATGGACAAGTTCATCAACATTCAAAGTGCTTACAGTGCAATTGTTCATAATCCCAACCCTTTAATTCCACCCATATTTGCTTTTGATGAAAACACATGTTGTTCTGAGTGGAATACTGCTATGCAAAAGCTCACTGGTTGGAATAGAGGGGAAGTAATTGGAAAGATGTTAGTTGGAGAAATATTTGGAAGTTGTTGCCGGATCAAGGGCCCAGATTCAATGACGAAGTTCATGATTGTCTTGCACAATGCACTTAATGGCCAGGATACAGACAAATTCCCGTTTTCCTTTTTCGACCGAAATGGGAAATATGTGCAAGCTCTTTTGACAGCAAACAAGAGGGTAAACATGGAAGGTCAGATTATTGGAGCCTTTTGTTTCTTACAGATTGCGAGTCCTGAACTGCAAGAAGCTTTGAGAATCCAGAGGCAACAAGAAAGGAATGGTGTTGCAAAGACGAAAGAGTTGGCTTATATTTGCCATGAAATAAGAAATCCGTTGAGTGGTATTCGGTTCACTAATTCACTCTTGGAAACCACAAACTTGACTGAAGATCAAAAGCAGTTTCTTGAGACTAGTGCTGCTTGTGAGAAGCAGATGTTGAAGATTATAAAGGATGTTAATCTGGAAGACATTGAGGATGGGTATGTCTTGATTGACTATTATACTGGGAATTATATTCCTTCTGTACTATCTCTGGATAATTTCTTTTAGATCAAATATAAAACGACTGGCAAAAATGCATTTTCAGTCCTTTAACTTTTAATGGGTAGCGATTTTGGGACAATTTCTTTTTTAGGTATGTAATTTCGATTCATTAACTTTTCACTGTTTGCAATTCTAGGCCAGTTGGCTGCAATTTTTTACTCTGAACTTTTTAATGTTTGCAATTTTAGGACTATTAGCCGCAATTTTGGTTCTTTAACTTTTTGAATTTCGGGAGCAACCAACTGAAATTGCTGTCAAAGGCCCTAAAATTGCTACTACTAAAAAGTTAAAAGGACCAAAATTACAGCCAAACTCTCCTAAAATTGCAAACAGTGAAAAGTTCAAGGATCAAAATTGCTTACTTAAAGAAAACTTTCCCAAAATCGTTACCCATTAAAATTTGAAGGACTAAAACTGCATTTTTGCCTAGAACAACATAATTTTTGTTTTAGATAAACTATTGGCAATATTGTATTTTTTATCCCTTAAGACTGGACCCTCAGCACTATGGTCCTATACTTTATAAAACTGCGACTTTGGCACTAATTTTTATAATATTTTGCACTTTTTGTCCTATTGCCCCCTTCCCTTCCAATTTGGGACCATACCTGCAAAACAAAGACTATTCTATGGGATCAAAGTTGCAAAAATGGATCAGAAAGGGGGATGTAGGATTAAAACTGCAAAATATTTTAATACAAAGTGCAAATTTGAAAAGTACACGACCAAAAGTTTGTTGGACTAAATTTGCAGTTTTCAGTAAATTATCCATAAAATGCAGTTTCCCTAAGTAATAAAGATTGTTACAAATCCTGAAAAGAACCCCAACGATGGAGTGCTTTTATTTTATGAATTAGTTTATTATCGAAGCTTGTTAATCTAGTAATTCTTTGCATTCCTGTTACTGATGGATCTTTATTTTTGTTAATATGGTAATATTCATGTCTTTTTATTCTTGTAACTTCTTTAGAGGATGAACTAAATTTAGCTCATTTTCCGGTAGTTCATTGGAGCTTGAGAAGGCAGAATTTGTTCTTGGGAACATAATTGATGCTGTTGTTAGCCAAGTAATGCTGTTGCTTAGAGAAAGAGGTCTTCAATTGATCCGTGACATACCAGAGGAAGTCAAGACCCTTGTGGTCTATGGTGATCAAATTAGAATTCAACAAGTTTTAGCTGATTTCTTACTGAACATGGTGCGCTATGCACCATCTCCGGAAGGATGGGTAGAAATTCAGCTCAGACCAAGTCTCAATCAAATTCCCGAAGGAATAACCATCATGCACATTGAATTTAGGTAAATTTTTTCTCACATTTCTAGTACAAAATTTAGCATCCAGGATCTTGTTAGCCTTATTTGGTTTGTGGATATGTGTACTCATGTTTTGTATAGACAATCATATATTTAATATTTCTCCTCTATATCGGCTTAAACTTCTAGATGAGGTAGTCATTTAGTATAATATGCTACCAAAGTGATGCCAAAAAATCCCCGACTTCAAATTTCGCCGCCACCCATACATAAATTAGAGTTAATACTTTATTGACATATCTTTGTATATAAAATAGAGTTCCATAAAATCTAATAATGTTTGCACGTTAGGAGGTGTGTTTAGACAGCAGAATACTAAATGTTCTCTATACATTTCACCAGCTTAAAGTCTAGATGATGGGTTTTGTTCCTATGCTGGCTCTCTTTGGAGTAAAGAAGTTCAAATATCACTCTCTACTTATGTTCATTAGAATTGGATCATGTATGAAATTTATAGTCCTTTCTCATTTTCTACGTGCACTTAAACCTTTCAAAATTGTCCATGCAGTTATGAGTATGAATTATAAAACATTTGGGTTGTTTTGTTTTTGACAAATAAATCAAAAATCAATATATATATATTAGTGGAAGTCCAACAAGAACCTCGACTCTGGAAAATGCCAAATTGACCTTAAATAGTCATTTGTGATAAGCAATGTGAGTCTATGGAAATATTTCCCAAAAAAGGTATACCTAAGCAAGGTTCTTGAACTCCTTCGTATAATAAGATTTGGTAACATGTTGGTTTAATATGAAAGAATCTCTCAACACCTAAGGATGATTTCTTCTAGCTCTGTCAATTTATTTTACTCGTTGAGATTCTCGTATGTTTTCAAGTACAAAGTCCCTTCGACTTTTATATAACATTATCATTTTTTCCCATAAAGGATTGTGTGCCCAGGCGAAGGTCTTCCTCCCGAACTTGTCCAAGACATGTTCCATAGCAGCCGATGGACGACTCAAGAAGGCTTAGCCCTAAGCATGTGCATAAAAATTTTAAAGCTTATGAATGGAGAAGTACAATATATCAGAGAATCAGAAAGATGCTATTTCCTAATAATTCTTGACCTGCCCATGCCCCGTGCATGCTTGAAGGATATCGACTAATATGCTCTAGCTTATAGCTACTGTTTGCAAAAACTGATTCAGCGATTTTAGTGTTGCTTCTCTGACACTTCCAATGGACCTTAAAAAGAGATCACTTCAAGCTTTCGAGTATCTAATTATGACAAATTTTCTCTGATTCTGGGACTGAAGCCGTGAAGAGTTATGCTCATTCTAACGATATGTATGTATACTTATATGTTGTGTGTATCTTATGATGCCTTTTGATCAAGGTTAATGCTAAATAAAACCTACATCAATTTTTGGGATTTTTGGAGCTCCCATTGTTGGTATTTCAATGATGTGTAAAGCTTATATAAATATCGATATCGACAATCTTGTAAATTTGCTCCTTTAGAGAGTTGTTGCACCATGAGTGTTTTACACAGACACAGCTATGCTATTCGATTTTAATTTTTTAATGTTTGTTCGTGTTAAGTTGGATTGGGCTGGATTGATGACATTTACATTTTAGGTTTGAGCAGATTTAACAAACCTCTAAATAAGTATAACATATTTAATTAAATCAAACAGCTCAAGGTCGACTTAGACCCAATCCATACGCAATAATGCAAATTATTATAGCTGGTTAGATCAATCCTACAGAATCTTATCTTATCAAATTGACTCCAAATAATAAACATTTATTATAACTATGCGACATCAACTTACAACTTAATAATAATAATTCACATCGATTTGAAACTTCTTCTAAACATATTTGGTGAAGATATTAGGTATTATGTACTTTGAGAATTCAATTTTCTTTTTCCCCAAGTAAAATGTAATGATAATTTAATTAACGAAAGTTATGACATTATTTTTTAAACAAGATAAAAAGATATTGCACGTTAAGCACATTTAATTTTTAAGACTTGAATAACATATGGTTGGTAATGGAAGTGACTAGCACCCTCAAAGTGATGATTTAAATTCGAATTTCTATTGACAGATGTTCTTATATAATATGTCTGATGCGTCTGTAAAGGAATTAAATCTTTGGAAAAACCAAAATAAAAATATAAAAAATTGTAAGACTTTGTTTTCTATCTAAATTCGTTACTTACTCCATATATCCATCTTGTTTAAACAATTCATTTGACTCTTAATGAATGAAGACATGCATGGTAGTTTATTAATAGTATAATATGTTTGCATAATTGCCAGTAGTGTTGATAAGATAAACAAATGTGGGATATGCACTCCAAGTAGAATGGGAGGTTACATATCATGTCTTGAAAATATAAATACTAATATTAGATAGAATCAATTAAGTCAGATTTGGACTAATTTTGCTCTAAACCTAAAGAGAAAGAGGACGCATTTGTTTCGATTGAAAGTAATAAAGAACAATTTTAACTATTTTTTTTTTAATTTTTTATATCCAATGGATGTATATTGTCTATATCATACCTAGTAATTACTTTCTTATTTTGCGGAAGTGAAGGAAAAAAAAAAGGATTCTTAGTGTTGCAGAGAAAAGAGGTTGGTTTGAATGTTTGATGTGCTAAGAGAAAGAAAAAAAGGTTTCCCTTATAAAAAAAAAAAAAAAAAGGGTTCAAAGGCTTGAATTATTCAACACTTGTTTGTGTGGTTGCTCTTCCACAAAATTGGGGAGAAAAAAGGGTAAAGTCCACTGAAATTCTTCAATGGGAAGCAAAATTGCTTCTTTAAGAATGGCATAATACTACTACTATGTATAGAATAGAGACATCTGACTTTGAAAAAAGTAAGCTCAACTTTATTGATAAATATATTAATGTAATTACTCCACAAAAATGCTAGTATTGATTTCAATCCTTTTCTATATTTCTATCTAGTACTTCAACAATGTTTTCAAGAATCTCATTTTTCTTTTCTTTTGAGAAATTCAAGAATCTCATTATCCATAACTATAAACCATTAGAACATATTTGACACGATTCAGTATCAATTACAATCATTTGTTTAACCCTCATATTAGTTATCTTATTTTTAATTGGACATTATACTTTCCATTTGACCTCTTTTGTTTTAAGTTTACCAACAAAAAAATAAATATCAACCACGACTGGAACTTATTTGTGAAAAAGTAGAGAATCTTTGTGTTTTAACTTTTAACTCATTCGTTATGTAATGCACAGTATTGAGCGAGATTTTGTAATGTACACATCAATAATTATGACAAGATAGATTTTCCTAATTTTGGCATAATTTATCCTGCCTATAAAGAAGCAAACATGCACCTAAAGCAATGTTATTTGATTAATTACATTCATTTAATAGACAAATCATAGTTTACCAAAAAAAAAAAAAAATCGTAAAATATGTTTAAATACATTTGTCTAGGATAACCAACTCAAGCAGGAAGTATAATTTAGCTAAAATTTTATTTTTCAAAACATCAGTGTTTTATTAAAAAATATGACACAGTAGTCATGCTTTCGATCGAAGAAATTCAAGTTCTATATTTTATTAAAAAACATGACACAGTAGTCATGCTTTCGATCCAAGAAATTCTAGTTCAAATTCATTTCGAACGCATTCAATTTATTCACAAATTAAGTGTTACTTTAATTGGATATTCTTCTTAGGAAGTAATCAATCATGTAGAAATGCCCATGGGTCCAATCAATTTTTTTTTTTTTTGAGGGATAACTTTTAAATAGGAGTAGTAAAAATACGCACTTAGAGTTTACAAAATAGGGAAAAAGAAATAGAGAAAGAAAAATAAATACTTGTATATATATATAATTTTTTTTTTTTTGAGACGATATACTTGTTCTGTAGTGGTTGTTCATTTGTCAGAGGTCATTTAATATACACAACAGACTGACAACACAACTGTATAGAGGTGGGCAGAATAATAATTTAGTAAGCCATTTCTTAGGTCAATATAAATCAGCGGGTGTAGATCCTCCGTATCACTTTTAGTGTACCACTTAAGTGTATCACCATTAATTAATTGACATTTGTATATATGACAATTATAATAATTCTCACATATTCATGTATCAATCAATTAGTGGTGATACACTTAAGTGATACACCAAAAGTGATACAGGAAATCTTGAAAAAATAACTCAACCAATTCTTTACCTACAAATTGCATGTACTTCTCCAATCAATTACTAATCATCACAAAACACCATAATCTCATCACATAATTAAAACTTAAATGATGTTACCCATTCTTAGTAATCATTCTTTCATTTTCACGTGCCATTTAGTCTTAATATATTTGTTAATTTTTTAATTACTTGACACAGTATTTAGTAATCTTTGATTAATAATAATTTATTGAGTGAATTGTATTTTTCGTCCTTTCATCAAGGTAGTGTAATATATTTGTCCTTTTTAAATCCAAAATACTTCTTAAAATGGACGAAAATTGATTTATTTTGGATTTAAGAGGAACAAATGTTTTACACTACATTAATAAAAGAGACTGCTATAAAAAAATTTAAGAGAAACGAATGTGCAAAATTAATCCATAAGAGGACGAAAAATACGACTTAACTCTATCTTATTTTTATCTTTTACACATGGATGTAAAATAATAGTGTCATAAAATATTAATAGATGTAACATTTCCTGTGGGTGTGCGATTTTCTGGTCCAATAATATTGAATCCCACACGATGAGCCTAGGCCTTAAAATCAATCTGATCAGGTACATTATAACCTTATCGAAATATATACAATTGAGTTGTTAAGTTGCACACTTCAATTTAGAAAATGGATCTAAAATATGACGCTCAAATCGGTATAATTATTTTTAATGTGTGTAACTAAATCAAGAACCACCTCCAAGCCAAGGCTGCAGACATGCATGCTATTAGAGAGAAGATGATTAGAATGGTTAATTTTGGTTCAATCGAATATCTAGATCAAGTATAATACAATCGTTTTTTATGTTGGATAATATTTTTTAATATAACGATTAATTCCGATACACTTCTGATTTAGACAAAAAATTCGATTTCATTGACCTAATAATTAAAACTAGTTAAAAACTGCACTTCCTATAGTTGATTGTGCTCTATTCAAATCACATCTCAAATAATTTGAAAAAATGTAACTTGGATCTTAACATAAACATATTATTTATTCATTGGATTTCTTTAAAAAAAAAAAAAAAAAACTTGAACACACGGTTTTTGTTAGTTAATTCTTTTTCTTTCTCAGATTTTACTTATTTTTATCAGTTTAACTTATATTTCACCGATTTTACATGTTTTTTTTTTATTAATTTCACTTGATTGATTTCACATTATATCACAAACTTTAACTTTTTTTCAATGATTTAACCCATTTTTCATATATTTTACCTATTTTTCACTGATTTCACCAATTTGTTTTCCATGTTTTCATAAATGTCACCCAAATTTTCATCGATTTCACATGTATTTATCAATTTTATCGGCACTATTTATCATCGATTTCACCTATTTTTATGATATTTAAGAGAATTTAATTTTTTTAAGGAGTGACATATTGTACTAAATCTTTTAACGAAACAAATAATACCTTAACAACATATTGATAATACATTATAATAATTTTACATGTATATTTTAGCACTATTCAAAATAATAGTGTTTATTTTTAGTTTTATATGTTATAGGAGAACATTAATAAAATTGTAAAATTGATATAAGAGTTAATTTCTTAATTATTGGAGTTATTGTAGCAAATAACTATAATAAGACTTTATGTAAAATTTGAATATAGTTTTGTTTTTCTTCCATTTTCATGGTGCTTGGTTAGGAGAAAATGAAGTTACAAATTTTCTTAAAATATTTTCCTTCGAAACTTTTTGTGAAAAAATTTAAGAAAAATTTATGTCTAATTATATTTTATTAATATACTTTACAATTTGAATAAGGATATTTTTATTTTTAATAAAAAAAATTAATTATTCACACTTATAGAAATAATAGTATAGAAGATTACAAGAATTTCGTAAGAGATAGCTATTGATTTATTATTGAGTTATGACTCCTACTTTTCTGGAAAAGATGATCTGAGAGTTTCCTCTTTCCAATAATGCTTCTCTTCTCATCTGACCGCCTTCTGGCTTGAATTTAATACGAAATTTACATATATAAAGACAAAATAGAATTCTGAAGAATAAATGGGTTATTCAATTACCCAAAAATAAAAACACTACTACTCGCATGTGAACATGAGAAAATAGTTTTATTTTTCTGTCTAAATTAATACTACAAATTAAGATTTTGATCAAAAGTAATTAAAAATAATGGAGAAAACAAAGCTAATAAGTTGAGTGAGAGGGAAAGAGGAAAAAGCCAAAAAGGGTTGTTTTTAGAACTCTCCAAATTCACATTTTTATCCATTTTGATTATACAGACCAACACATATACTCCCAACACATATACTCCATAACTTTACACACAACAGCTTATCACAAAAAGAACCAAAACTAAAGGGGAAAATAACCACTTTCTAAAAAGGAAACCCAATTACCCAATAGAGATATTAGTCATAGATCCATTCTTGAAAGTATGCATATAGGGTCTAGAGAAATAAAAAGAAAGATGGTCAAGAAAATCTGATTTCGTTACATTATTGGTTGAATTTTTCTTGATTTTCAAGATTAGATTCTTAAAGGGTTTCAAGAAAATTCAATTCCCATGGAGAACAGCACTACTAAATCAGCGCCGCAACCGTCGCCGGCGCCTCCAGCTGAGGAGCTGCTAAAGAAGATTCAAGAACTAGAATTAAGCCATGCCCACTTGGAGCAAGAGATGTCTAAGTTGATGACCACATCCACAGCTGAAATTATGGCGGCTGTTCGGAGGTCCAAGCAGAGGTCCCACTCCATGTCGCCGCAGCGGGCGCCTCGGCGGCGGCCGAGCGGCGGAGATGGCAGCGCTGTGGCGGCGTGGAAGTCAGGTTCCACGTCATTTCGACATTCATCACCGTTGCAGAGGGAGAGTCATAATAAGGATGGTGCCGCCGCCGCCTTCGGCTGCGGAGGCGGCGGAGCTGCGGCGGTGAAGTTTACAGATAAGCAGTATTTGAATATATTGCAGTCAATGGGGCAGGCCGTTCACATATTTGATTTGAATTGTCGTGTAATCTACTGGTTAGTTAATTAATTGAACTAAACTATATTTTCCACTTTTTTGGTAGTTATTTATTTTGTAGCCAAGTTTCTAATTTATTAGTAGTTCATATGTATGTTGAATCGGTAGCTTTGGATATGAGTTTGTTTGTTTGTTTATTTATTTTAAATAAATATTGAAAATGTAATTTTAAACTACTATATTGGTAATATATTTAACTTATAGTAATGAGGATCAATATTAAATTTGTATTTTTTGCAGGAATAGAAGTGCTGAAAATCTTTATGGATATTCAGCTTCGGAGGCTCTAGGACAACACATAATTGAATTACTAAGCGAGTCTAGAGACTTTGATGTGGCTCACACCATTGTGCATCGAGTGAAATTGGGCGAGAGTTGGACTGGCCAATTTCCCGTCAGACATAAGAGAGGGAATAGGTTTGTAGTAATAGCAACTAATACCCCTTTCTATGATGATGATGGTACTTTAATCGGAATTATATGCGTATCAGCGGATTCAAGACCTTTTCAAGAAACATCAGAAATTTCAGAGCCTAAAAGAATAATTTCTCCGGTTAAACTCAGGCTTCATCCTCAGCCTTTACAAGCAGCAATCTCTTCCAAAATCTCCGATTTTGTATGTATTCTAGTTGTATTATGGGTTTGACTTAATAATGTGTTATTTGTGTAGCATATGCTAACTTGGTTTTAAATTTGAAATAGGCTTCTAAAGTGAGCAACAAGGTAAAGTCGAAAATGAGGCCCGCGGATAATTATTTTGAAGGTGGGAGTGGCGATAGTCATTACTCGGATGGGGCATCTAGTGGAGCTAGTACCCCAAGAGGAGATACACACAACCATCCATCTCCATTTGGAGTGTTCTCTAGTGTTACCCAAAAAGAAAATTCTTGTAATGAGCCCGTGATTTCTAAAGTCCTTGGGTCGATTGGTAAGAAAGGATTACCTTGGCCATGGAAAGGAGGAGGAGGAGGAGGAGGAAACGAACGTGAAGGAGGAACAGAACAACCTAAGTCGTCTTCTAATTTTGTATGGCCATGGCTACAAAATGACCAAGAAAGTATTGATCAGTTGGGAGAGCAAAAGACGGCTGCTAGTACCGAGGCTTCAGGGTATTGGTCATCTTCAGTCCATGTTAATAGTACAAGCAGTGCAAGTAGTTCTGGAAGTGCTGTTAATGAAGTTCATGATACCGATAGCGATTCCCTCGACTATGAAATTTTATGGGAGGACTTGACTATTGGAGTACAAATTGGCCAAGGTCAGTGCATTTCGATTGATTTTTTTTTTTTTAAATGTTTGGTTCTTGAATTTTGTGGAGTTTAATACTTAGAAAATTGATCTTGCATGAAATGATAAGTAATCTCTACAGTTTGTTTATTTTCACTTTTCCTACATTTTTCCTCCCTGAAATCCTTAGTTTCTAAATCACTGCACAATTCCTCCAAACTTGCTCTTGGATCCCTTGATATTAACTAAAGGCATGAATGGTCTTTATATATATATTATATATATATATATATATATATATATATATATATATATATATATATATATATATATATATATACCTACCTCTTACATCTTCTGTTATTATATTTTTGCAGGTTCTTGTGGAACTGTGTATCATGCTCTGTGGTATGGATCGGTAAGTTCTTTGACTCTTCTTTTAGAATATTCGTCCTTTATTTCCCCATATATTGCGATGGAAGCAATTCTATAAATAAGTTGAATCATATAAATAATGTGAGAGTTTGCTCTTGTTATTTAGTCTTCATCCATTTATTTGGCCTCTTTATCTAGTCTTCATTCATCTAAATCCCTCAAAAGATTAGGTTTCCCACCCCTCACCCCCTCCCCCCCCCAAAAAAAAAGATCATTGTATGCAACTTGAATAGTCCATATATACTTTCTTCAGGCTCTTGTATTTTTACTTGGAGCTTATAATTCTGTACTTTTGAACCTCAAAATTGAGATGGTGAAAAAGAACTAAACGGCGATGCACTCTTTTCGAATCTTTTCTTTTTGTTGTACTCTTAAGAGATTTACAGATGTGGAGATATTGCCACATTCTACTAATGTAATAGAATTGAACTCTATGTTCTCCAGGATGTAGCTGTCAAGGTATTCTCCAGACAAGAATACTCGGACGATCTAATATTTTCCTTCAGACAGGAGGTAAATATGCGTTCCAGATTATTAAATTATTTCTTATGTTAACACTCTTGTTGTACTTGTAGTGAAATCACACCTTTTTTAAAAATAAACTTGTTTGCACTTTGCAGCTGTGCTTATAATAGGCTTTAATTGTGATTTGTGCTGTCTAATGATAAATTGGTTTTTGTGTTGAATATGATAAAGAAAATATTCCTGGACTCACTATCCTAATTGTGATATGAATCTACCCAAGAGATAATTATTTTTGGGGGTTTTTGAAGGTGTCACTTATGAAAAGACTACGGCACCCAAATATTCTCCTGTTCATGGGTGCAGTTTCTTCACCTCAACGTCTTTGCATTGTGACCGAGTTTCTTCCACGGTATCTATATTATTCAATTTAATTTTCTTCCTCTTCTAAATAAATAATTTCATCCCATAATGCCATTGGATATGAGCTCTATGTCTTAAAAATTTACACTTTTTAATTTATTCAGTGGAAGTCTGTTCCGCTTATTACAAAGAAACGCATCAAAATTAGAATGGAGAAGGCGTATTCACATTGCTTTGGATATAGTAAGTACCGACGAATTTCTCATTTGAAATTTTGACTAATAAAGAGAACTGGAAATTCTAAGACTATGGCACCATGATCATAAATTCTGTTTTGAACTGTCTTAATGTACAGGCTCGTGGTATGAATTATCTTCATCATTACAATCCACCTATAATTCACCGTGATTTGAAGTCTTCAAATCTTCTAGTTGACAAGAATTGGACTGTAAAGGTTAGCTTTCTCTACTTCTTCTGTGTCAATTCAGTTTCTTTATATTGCTTTGTGTGCTTTAGAAAATTTCATTAACTTGCAAATATTGATTTGCTCTTAACAGGTTGGTGACTTTGGTCTCTCCCGTCTAAAGCATGAAACTTATTTGACGACAAAAACGGGCAAAGGAACGGTATTTAACCACCACCTGTGACATCTTTCTTTGTATAGATGCAATATGTTCCATTATTGAGCCTCAAAATGGCAAAAAGGCATTTCTAGTCATTAGACTGAACATTCGACACTTTTAGCTCCACATTTTCAAAAATAGCACTTTGGTCCCTTTTTTTTGTACACATTTCGTCCTTTCCATCCATTCCCCCCCCCCCCACCCCACGTTTGGTCTAATAAAACAGTATTTATTTGTAATTGTGGTCCCCATAAAGACTATCTTTGGTCTGCACTTTTGGTCCAAAATTGGATGGAAAGGACGAAATGTGCAAAAATGATATTAATAAAATATAGGGACCAAAAGAGCTATTTTTGAATGTATGGGGCTAAAAGTGTTGAATGTCTAGTTGTGCGGGACTAAAAATAGAAGTTCGGCACTTTTGGATTATTAATAATTTACTTATTTTTGGTAATGCAGCCTCAGTGGATGGCTCCAGAAGTTCTTCGTAACGAACCTTCAAATGAGAAGTATGGCTTGCATTTAAATCTGCATTAAGCTTGATTTCTTTAATGAAAAAATCTAATCAATCCATATAATATTTAATTATTCTTATTTGGGTCTAAAAATGATCAGGGCTGATGTATATAGCTACGGAGTGATACTATGGGAAATTGTAACCCAAAAAATTCCTTGGGACAACCTCAACCCAATGCAGGTACAGTCAAAACCTTGAAGGGTAGTAATGTCTTTTTCCTTGCATGAATGACCGATTTATTTAAGATTGTTGCAGGTAATTGGTGCAGTTGGGTTCATGAACCAACGTTTGGAGATACCAAAGGATATTGATCCACAATGGACTTCTATAATAGGAAGTTGCTGGCATAGGTTTGTATTGTGTCATGTTATTCTTTTGCCCCACGATTTGTGTATATTAAAGCTCTAATTCCGAATATAGCATGATTTAGATTCAAACTAGCTGGGAAAAATTTATCTATTTTCTTTTATCTGAACTTCAGTGAACCAGAATCCCGACCTTCGTTCCAAGAATTAGTGGAGAAGCTTAAAGATATGCATAAACAAACTGCGCTTCAAATTCAAGCTGGGCGATCGCTTGCTGCAGATTCAAGCCAGAATGAAACATAGATAGATGTACAAAATCGATGATATTAAATTATCAATCTTTCCTGTATAATCTCGCAAGAAGATGATACAGCCAGAGCCCCACTGCAAATTGCATGGGTGGCCGGATTGAAATGAGTCTAGTTTGGATTGGGCTCGTTTCTGGACATTATGCTATTGGTGAGTTGTATTATATATTATAAAGAAAATAAAAATCTTATTCTTCTTATAATTATTAAGATTTTTTTTAGAAATAATGCACTAAATAAAAAAAATTATAAAAACAATGCTTGTATTATAATAACAATAAAATATTATTCTTTATATAATCATTAAGAAGAAAGAAAAAAATTAAAAGAAAGGTTTAACTATTGAGAAAGAAAGAAAATTTTAAAAAAATTGCTTAAGAATTGAATAGACAGAAAGAAAAAATTTTAAAAATGGCTTAAGAACTTAAATAAGAATCAATTGCTTCAAGTAGAAGTCCAACAACACAAATAAGAATCAATTGCTCCAAGTAGAAGTCCAACATTGATCTCTAGACTAAACCAACAATTCCTTAACCATCCGGCCAACACAGTCACTATTCAAAATTTTATTACTATTAATATTCCGTCACTGCCTATTGAGAAGAGCTTGTTACTTGAAGTATCCATTTTGTTGGTACTTTGAAGTTTTTTTGAGTTCAGTTCGTTGAATCGATTATTAGAAGTTAGTGTGAGTTTAGTTCTTGGTATAAAATAAATAGAAATATGTTTATTTGATGAATTATCAATAGGTAGCGTGTTATTTATGTAATTTGTTATTTTTTTTTTTTTTTTTAATCTACGAAGTTGTTCTTTTACAATGATCTAGATATGATAATCATATCTCGTTAGAAAGTGTTAAATTTGTCATACTTTTATAACTGAAAAATAAATAAAACCTAAGAAAAGAACAGAGTAATAGGTAGAAAGCACAGGTAGAGGCATCATCAATAGGTTAAATGATGTAAATTAAGATGCACTTCAGAACCATGCCGGTAGCCATTCTGCACCTTTGATGAAATCTATAGAAAGAAAAGGTCCAGCTTCTTTATCTCTTAGTTGTTTTGACCACGTTGCACGATTACTCGAACCGGATCCGGGTCCATGGCAGTTATACTCTGCTTGAAACAAATTCCTGTTTCGAATCACAAACATTAAAAACACTAAAAAAGTCATGTCATGATTGCTAGCTACTTTAGAAATTAATTATTGGAGTATAAAACAAAAAACGTTACTTTGTACTGCCTTTGTAGCTCGAATTGCTCCAGCCGTGAGGGGTAACAGTTCTTGACAAGTATGTGTTTGCAAAAATGACTCTAGAATGTGCTCCTTTAGCTCTACCTAAGTACACATCATCTCTTGTCCCATAAACTCTTCCTTTGACAAAAACAAAGCCAGTGTCGTCGTCTTCATTATGGCTATTCCTGTGATGGGCTGTGACTGAACCTCGGATTTCGCCTTTCCAGTTTGTGATCACGAATAACTCACAGTCCTGCATACATACATATATTATATATACAAGAAGGTCTACATCAAAACGTACGGAGTCTTTGGTTAGTCTGAGATCATGCATGCATATATATATATATATATATATATATGAGTGATCACTAAGGCTAGCTAGCTTACATGAAACATAGCTTGCCCGTGTCCAAAAATGAAATCGATGGAGCCTTGAATGTAGCAATTGTCGTAGTAATGTCTGCCTTTATAGTCGAAGAGCGTATTATAGTTGCTAAAGAATGCACAATGGTAAAAGGCAGCCTTGTCCCCTCCCACAAGTGCTGCTACTGATTTGGTCTCTGAAGTATGAGCAATGTGTGTAGGAGCTATATTCTGTGATCGATCCATCCATCCATTAATGTTATTCAAATTCATTATAACGTGCATAAAATTATGACCAATTGTTATGACTAAAATTATGAACATGCATAAATATACTGATCAACCTTGAAGCTGATACCATAGGCAACAAAATGTGGAGCTTCAACTTTGAAAGTTGCAGATTCATAATTATCAAATGAGCTTTGGGACCAAACAATGGATGTTCTCCCTCTTCCATTCCCTCTCATGAAAATATAAGGTTTATTTCGCGGTATGCTAACCTTTTCCCTGCATTCAATTCAACAAAAAAAAAATTGGACTATATATATATACCTGACCGACTGACGGAAAAGAGCAATTACCTATAAACTCCATTCATGATATGAATAATGATCCAATGAGAATTCCCATTTGGGATATGATCAATGGCAGCTTGAATAGATTTGAAATCTCCGTTTCCATTTACATCGACCATTATCGTATGATTAGTTCCGATTTTTTGAGTTAGAAGAGGTGAATCGATCACATTTTGCCTTGTGAAGCCGTGTACAAAATCTAGGAAGAAGATTAATGTGACAAGAATAAATGCATATCTTAAATCTATTTTTCTAACTAATTTTGCAGAATAATGCAGTTGGTACGGTAAATTCATTTTTTCTCATAAGGTACAATTAATATTGGAAAAAAAAGTCAACTTTCGTTTACGAAGAAAATTTATATGCATCATAAATATAATGGTGGGAGAAATCCTATCCTATATATTTTAAGAGGCCTTCCAACAATTTCTGGGTGTTAGTTAAGCAAATAGTACTTAATATAACTTAGAGGCGAGTTTGGCTTGACGGTTTTCAATCAACTTTAAGTTAAGGATCGATAATTGATTTTAAATAAAACTAATACTACAATAATTGATCATATATAGAAGAAATTAATTTCTCAGAATTACCATTGACACTTTGAAAGTGGTCTAAACCAAAATCCCTTTTACTTTTACTATAATTTCTATAAGCATTTGGCATCTTAAAGAATTTTTTTCAAAAATTACACAAATTAAAGTATATTTTTTGTTTAATCAGTTTAACGATTTTTCTTGAGTCCAAGTCTAATTTCATTGAACTTGGGGTAGTGATCAACCATAATCCATTCTGATATATCGTTAACTATGCAATTGGTGATACTTGAACGGTCAATTATTTTTTTTCTTAACTTCTCCCTTTACGAATGAAAGCTGAGTAATGTCTCCAAAATGTGATCACTACGAACTTTTTGTGCCCAATAAAGTAAATTGAACTTAATAGGATTCTCATCACTTAATAGGATTCTCATCACTTTCAAAATGTTGCAACTTTGAATTGTCAATTTTTACATTAATTAGTGACTGAATTTAATGAACTCCAACTAAATGGAAACAATGCGTGCTCATTTAATTAGTATAATGAGGACTAATTTTGCATGTGACATGTTTTAGCATTTTATAAATCCTAATAAACTTTAATTGTTTAAACCTTTTAGTTTTCCTCCTATACAAAGCAACTAATGTAGCTAATGGCAATTCGAAATTACGATCCCGGTTTCCCGTCCATGACCTATGTTATATATATAAATACTAATTATATCTTACTTTTTTTCTTTTATAGACATTTACATTGCCACTTTCATAATTATACTAAATAACTTCCTATACCAACTTATGACATATATATATATATGATTCCTTTTTCCTAAATTTATTTGTTCATCATATATACTTTCTTTCCTTAAAATAATAATTGTTAAAAAAAAAATGCTTTTTTATTATTACAAAATGTATTATATTACATAAAATAATGATGTGACGTACGGGACCTATTATCATTTCCTTTTTATCTTTCTTGTTAGTTTATTTAGAAGAGTGAAATAAGTGATAGTTTCATGCTGACTTAATTCTGATAGTGAAATGTGATAGAAATCGATAGACAAGTTATCAATGATCAAAAGCATGTGCTCGATTTACACCCCAACAGCTAATTATAACCTACCTCTTTTAATTCGTTTGACAAATTAACATGGTCAAGAAATAAATATATTCTCTCCCGATTTCTAAAAATAATATTTAATCTCTAAAAAAACATAAACATACTCTACTTTGAGTTGATATAAAGTAACATATATTTGATACTATTTATCTCAAAAAAAAAAATGGTTCAACATGAAAAATTTATCACTTACATTATTTTTCTTCTTTCTATAATCTTTGAAAAGACATACTCATTTGTAAACCTACACCTACTATTTATTTATCTAAAAAATTCAAATAAATAACATCACGAAAATATTTTTTTTTCTAAAATCTTGATTTATTTCTAAAATCATTTTCGGAAACGAGGAAAAAAATGCCCTCCAACTATTCAAAAAAAAAAAAAAAAAATTTAAAACAAGTAAAAACTGGGAAAATAGTTAATATGTCGTGTGTATATATAACATAATGATTCTAAATGACAGCATCCCTGTTGAGATCATGCTTTGTGTATATAGGCATGTAGGAAATACTTTGAACATGATTTTTTGTACCCATCCTTTTTTTTATCTTGTGATAAATTTATTATGCCATTCTTTTATCATTATTTTGCTTATGCTATATAGTATGAATTTATAGTACAAGCATTCATTAGTACTTTTTTGCATGGGAGGTGAGGTGCTCTCATGAATATGTTCATTGAACTAAAAGTTGTGCTTTAGTATTTGTGCCAATGAACTTCACTTTTTGTATGGTTCCAAATAATAACTTTAATACCCATCTCAAAATAATAACTTTAATATACATCTAAAAAAAAACTTTAATACGATCAATTTAAAAGCCACTCGACCAGAATTTGATTCAATCGACTTCTTTAGTAAAATTAAATATGTTAAAATGCCCTCCTAATTATATTGTGAATTTTTGGCTTTGAATTTGTCTGGCATGTCACTTGGCAACGATAACACAGAAGCTTGAGTAGCACTATTTTTGGTCTTAACATTAAACTACTTTAGGTTTATCATAAATTATGGAGTAATACATTTGAAAGAATTTGACAACATAAAGTCAAAATCATTTGTGAGTTGTCCAAACGACCTTCCAAAAACAAGGAAATCAAAAACTACACATCTACTTTTTCTTTTCCCAACCAAAATTATATAAATTAAGTTTAATATTTATATTTTTAGTAAATTCAATTATACTAAAATTTATTTTTATAATTTTATGTTAATCAATCAAAACTCGCTCCGAGGTCCATTGTGCTATCATGAGAACAATTTGGTTGGGTCCATTCCAATTTGGTCCCAAAAATTAGTTTAGGATTTTTTCATGAAACTTTTGAAACTTGATTTCGATAATAGTTCAATGAAATAATGATAAGATGATGAAATCTTAATAAAATAATAGTTAATGGATCTGAAAACTTGAAATATGATTTGAATTAGTGGAATTTGGAGGAGAAAAATAGATGGTATATATCAAATCAATAATTTTATAGATATTAAAATAGATGAAATGTGTCATATCGATCGATGACTTTATTGATTTCAGCAGACTTCGATATGGGTCGAAACTTAGGATTTGGGGTTCAAACTCATTTTCGAAAGTGATTTAACTCGGTTTAGACGAACCCATATTGGTCAAACTATATCCAAATTAAAATAAGCCTTAGAGAGTTAAGAGTCAAATTCCTTTTCAGAACTAAGGCTCTATTTGGATGGGTTTTGGCCCGGTCTCGCGGGTCTCGCGAGACCGAGCCAAAACCCTTCCAAATGAGTTTTTACCAAACCTATAAAATCATCACTCAAACTCTTCAAACCTATAAAACATTGATTTGACACCTACCACCTATTTTTTCCCCAAAATTCACTAAAAAAGACATTGATTTGACACCTACCACCTACTTTTTTCCCTAAACCCCAACATCCAAAACACATCCAAATGAGGTCTCAAAGGTTTCATCGAAACCACCCAAACCAATTTTTTTAAACCGAGACCCGCGAAACCGAGCCAAAACCCATCCAAATAGACCCTAAACTTCTCAAACAATCCAACACTCTTTAAATATTTCTTACCTTTTTTTCCAGTATCATCAAAGTAATTAATGCAAGTTATGTTATTCCCCTATCCCATGATTAAATTATTCATATTACCACAACTTCTCAAAATGACTGATCCCAAATATTAGAATATATAAAAAAAAGAGTATGTACTTATTAATTTTATTCTTTTTATATATGATCTTAAAGCCATAATAGTGGCCAACTCCCGTGACGTTGACTACCTAAGTTGATACGACAATAGCAAAAATCAATGCATCTATGAAGCCTAAATATATATACAAGATGTATTTTATTACATGAATGCACAAGTTATATACATGTTTTCTCTTCATATTAAAGTGATGAATATGATCAATATGGAGATTTTTGCTGTGATTTTGTTTCTGTGTTGCAAGTTTCGGGCTGAAGCAGAGGGCCTGTCCTATAACTTCTATGATCAATCTTGCCCACAAGTCGAAAATATTGTTCGGGCCGGGCTTCAGTCTGCCTCCCTCATTGATCCTACTACACCTTCTGCCGTACTAAGGCTCCTTTTTCATGATTGCCAAGTTGAGGTCTCTCTTGATCACCATTCACACACACACATTTTGGTTATGAAAAAATCTCACTAATTTGTTCCCTAATTTTTGGACCATATGCACTTTGATTCCTAATTATCGTTGTGTATGTACTTACCCATATGCACTTTGATTCCTAATTATCGTTGATCACCATATGCACTTACCCATTCTGCTTTTGAATTGGTGTTGTTCATAATCTTTGGCCACTCGGACAGAGATCTTAGGGAATTACGTATAAAGCAATCAATATTAGCGCGTGAGGTGCAAAATGGTCGAAAATGTGTTATGTGTGATACGAACAGAGAGTGAGGTGCACAAGGGTTGAAAAGTGAGGGACTAAAGTGCGATCTTCTATTACAAGATTGTTAGTATTCAACTATCGTAGAAAAATTTGTCAATCGTCAAAGATAATGAACTGCAACAAATTGAACATACAAGATTAGATAGTGAATTATAAAAGGTCTAAGTTGAGGGGGGGAAAATGCGTTTTTTACACTAATTTGTATCCTAATCTTTTATTTTGTATAAACATACCCCTAGAATTATGAATTGTTGTCATTCCAAAACATTGGCTGTTTGGTGTTTGTTATGAAAAGGATGATATTAGGGAGTTAGGTCCAAACTGGTCGGAAAAGCAAGGAGTAAATTAAGAGGCAAAGTGAGTATATTGCTCTTTAAGAAGATTGCTTGTGTATGAACATGTTACCTTCAGCCAAGCATTAACTTATTGACAAGTCTATGGTCCATGCACAAACAATCACATTAACTAGTGTGCTCCAAAATATCACACAATTTGATTTTTTTTTCCTTGTACAGCATTAACTCTTTAAGAAGATTGTTTTATTTTATTCTTTGGACAGGGGTGTGATGCTTCTATCCTACTTGATCCAGATAATATTAGAACACAATACTCTGAAATGGCTTCACCAAAAAATTTTGGTATCCGAAAGAGAGAGTTGATAAACAATATAAAATCCAATGTAGAAGCAATTTGTCCCCAAAAGGTTTCATGTTCGGACATTCTAGTAATGGCTGCACGAGAAGCGGTTGCCTTGTCTGGAGGGCCAAGAATCAGTGTCCCTTTAGGCAGAAGGGATTCTAATAAAGCTCCGGACTTCAAATTGGCTGATGCTTTGCTTCCGTCAGCAGATATCGGAGTTGACAGCATGCTTCAACTTCTCTCTAAAAAGGGATTGACTGTAGAAGAATCCGTCGCCATTTTAGGTATAATTGTTGCATTTGATTTGGAAATTTCGATGTAGTTTTATACTCATTCTAAGTTTAGACAAACACAAACATGTATGCACTTTGAAAATTAATTTGAGGCAAATGTATCGTCGAATATCCATTTCAAGATAACCACAATGTCAACTGTTTTATTTGCAGGGGCTCATACTCTTGGAATCACACATTGTACAAATCTTCAAAGCCGTTTATACAATTCAAATAACAAGGGAACAAATCTAGTATACGAGAACATATTACGAATGATATGCCCTGTCGGATCATCCTCAGAAACAACCTTTATTCCAAATGATCTTACATCATTACTATTCGACAATCACTACTTCATCAGTATATTGAGAGGCCATGGAGTTCTAAACATTGATGCTGAAATGCCGTTGGATCCAAGAACTGGACCATATGTTAAGACGTTTGGTGATGATCAAGAGGCATTTTTCAAGGCTTTTTCATCAGCTTTTGTTAAGATTTCCAATTCTGACTTTCTTATAGGGAATCGGGGTGTAATTAGAAGGCGTTGTAATGAACGGAATTGAAAGACATTGGTTTGTATGGCGGCTTAAATAAAAAAAATTATTCACATTTGGTCTTTCAGAAGAAAGAATTTCAAACAAAATAAAATGCAAAGAGCTAGTGATGAAAAATATTATCAGATATTTAACACTAATCCAAGTGTTGTTATTTTAACATATTTCAGGATTCAGATTAGTTTACAATCTAAGATAAAATAGGAGTATAAACATTGAGATGGATCAGAAAATCTGGCTTGGATTTTCTCCATTACAAATGGAGAAAAAACAAATGTGCGCTCAGTAATTTCAGCTTCGAATCATCTGGGGAAAAATTCATCACTTCCATCTCTATAAAAATTGTTAAATAATCTATAAGTATGCTAATTACAAAACCAAAAATTATAATGTATCATAATTAATTTCAAAACTCATCAGCTCTGGGTTAATTAATAAATAAAAGATCAGATTTAGCTTTCTAGGCTGCATTATCCATCAAAAAGCAGATTAAATAAACTGCTCAGAGCCCAGTGCGATCATCATATCAATCTCATATTCTTAAATAATTTAACAACAAAATCAAACCAACAAAAAATTCATAAAAAACAGAAATTAATTCGGGATATGTAGAAATTTCCTCAGAGAATATGCTTATAGTTGTCATCAAATTGACAATCAGGTCTCAAAGATTTCATGCCATCACAGGAAAAAAAAAATCCCAAGAAGCCAAAAACATTAAAAATCACCATAAATATATTAATTGAACCGTGGAGAAGTTATAGCAAAAACTTAGATGTTGCAGGTGATTTATTCACTGCGCCTGGTGCAATCTAAAGCGGAGCGACTCAACACTCATGCGTACATTTCTGCCTCTGTAATATATACATACAATAGATTGTACGCATATAAAATTGAAAAACCCTAATCGCGAAAAATCGAAGAGGATTTCTAATCAAGAGGCAACATGAAATTGATTTACAAAAACAGTGTTTGTGTTGAGTGAAAAACGAACAGATTTGAGTGAGGAGAAGGGAGGGTTTTGGATTGATTTAAGTAGTGGGGATTTGGTGTTTTAGGGTTTTGAAATGGGCTTTATTGGGCCGAGGATAAGTCCATGTTCAACCCAGGACTCAGGAGTTTGCGAATCTGCTAACTCCTTTCCTTTTTTCTTTTTCTTCTGATAAATAATGAAAGGACTAGAGACAGGTAAAGCATAAGGCTGTAAGACAGCCCATTCCCAACCATTACTATAGTTTCGTGTGCTTTTCTACTCCCACCCGTTTCATAATCATTATCGTTTTAGAAAAAAATAATTCAAAATGATTGTTTCGGGTTTATGAAAGTAATTTGGGAGAACAAATGAAGTTTGTGAAATAATTTCGATTTGAATAATGTTGTTTGTTTGGATCTTGAGAGGATGGTTTGAGAAATTAAGTAGGTGTAATTATTTTTTTTAAGAGTTAGATTATATGTGTAAGATGTGTAAGACTTTATGTCAAATCATGTTTGTTGTGAGATAAATTGTGTGAGAGATAGATTACTTTATGTCAAATCAAAGTAGAGTTTGTATAGGTTTTGTTTAGAGTTAAGAAAATAGTTGTTTGTTTGGGTTTTGAGAGAATAATTTGAGAAAATTAAGAGATGAAAATTTATTTCAGAAAATAGAAAATATGTTTGTTTGGTATTTCCCAAATACAAAATTTTTTTGGGAAACGTCAAACAAACATGTCGTTATTGCTTTAGGATTTAAATGCAATATTAATTACCCTTTATTCAATTTGTTCTTATTTATTTTAAAAGATCTTCTAGATATACATTTTATATTTTTTCAAAAATTCATACTATTTATTATATATTTTAATACTTGTACAAAATTCTAAAACGACAATTATTATTGAACGGAGATATTAACTACTACTTTTATTATTAATCATTAGAGACTATTAAATATAATTAAATCATTTGTACCCAAAAAAAAATTAAATCATAAAATAAATTAAGACATACAACCGTGTCTATTCGAAACAAGTGTAAGTAAATAAGAAAATCTTTGAGCATCAAAAAGTATATTCCACTCTCAAAACGAAACTAGAAAGAATCAAATTCGGAGAATAATGGTGTGGAAGCAAAAAACAAAACAAGATATGAATGGCTGTCAATCTGTGACTATTAAGAGGTCTTCTTTGTTCCTTGCGTCATCACATACGCCTTCCTCTTAAGAATGAACTAGTATACCCTCTGAACATGTTTTAATTTTTTTCAACACGCGTTTTTTCATTATTAAATAAAAATAAGAATTTGTTTATTAGGAGAAAGTAGGACTTTTGGCAGCTTGCACCCTCGAAAATGGGCCTTTTGGCATATTGCACCATCGAATTTAGATTTTGGCAGATTGCACTCTCGAAATACATAAGCTTTGGCAGGTTGCACCCTCTAAAATTTTCCGGCCAAATAATTCGCCGGAAAATCAAAATTCTAATGCTGGCAAGGGTATAATGTCTTTTTAATTCAATTCCCTCCAAAAATTCAATTTTTGTGCCTAAATTTTCATTTTCCTTACAACACATTTAAATCATTCAACCATTTTTGCATAGTTCTTCGCCAGCTCAAAAATTAATTTTATTACATTTAACATAAAAATGATTGTCAAGACATAATAAACACATGTAAACATAATGAACTTATCAACCCACAAATAAGAAATAGCAACAATATTCATATAAATCTAATAATCGATTTTCTTACCATAATACATAAATATAGTACTATGAAAGGAACAGTGCCCGAAATTATGTGTGAATAACAAAAAAAACTAATAATCGATTTTCTTACCATAATGTGGAGCTTGACAACCCAAGGGAATGAGGAACTTATAATTTTCATCTTCTTCTACTCGCAATCTCAACCCCATTGATTAATACACGGTGTATAATACCTAATATTACATATATAATCGATTTTATAGTAAATGTGATGCAAAAATAGAGCAAATTGAAGTGAGAATGTGATAAAGCCCTAATCGGTGTTGCTGGAGCAGGGTTTTTATATTTTTCTTTTAGGAATTTAGATTAAATTAATGTGTAAATGGACAAATTAACCCATAAACTACACATTTAATTTAGTTGGCGGGTAATAATTTTCTTTGGAGGGAATTGAATTAAAAAGACAATTATACCCTTTCCAACATCAGAATTTTGATTTTCCGACGAATTATTTGACCGGAAAAAATTAGAGGGTGCAATTTGCCAAAGCTTATGTATTTCGAGGGTGCAATCTGCCAAAAGGCTCATTTTCGAGGGTGCAGGCTGCCAAAAGTCCGGAGAAAGTTAAAGGAAATTTTATCCAAAAGATGTAATTATATATAATCAAATTAAGGACAAAATAAAAATATAAAAGAAATTGCAACATGTGAACAAAATAAAAATAAAAATAAAGTAAAATTATCAAATTTTGTTGACCATAATTTATGTTGGCCCCAGGTAAAAGGTAAATGAAATCTACTATAAATAGATACGATTCCCTCTTCTCTCTCTCATAACTTCATTTCATTTGTAACCCTATTTTTCTTGTTAGCACATAGCCTAAAAAGACTATGTGTCCAACAGGAACTTCTTCATTACAAAATGAACCAAAATTCGTTCCAAAATCAAATCTACGTTCGGCATTCGATATCCTCGACGTAGACGGCGACGGAAAGATTAGCTACCACGATCTTACGTCATTTTACGGCGAGTTTTCAGGCTTAGAGGTAGCCGGAGAAGACGTGATTGGTTCGATGATCTCAATCGCCGATTTAAACAAGGATGGATTCGTGGAGTACGATGAATTTGAGAATATTTTGAATGGTAGAAAGGGTAAAAATGGAAGAATTGATGTTTTGAAAGATGCATTTGGAGTTATGGACAAGGATGGAGATGGAAAAGTGGGCCATGAGGATTTGAAGAGTTATCTTAATTGGGCCGGGCTTGAGGCCCACGATGAGGATGTTAAAGCTATGATTAAATTGGGAGGTGGAGATGAAAATGGAGGTGTTACTTTTGAAGGTTTGCTCAAGATTTTGGCTGTTTGATTTTGATGATTAATGATGATGATGATGAAAATTCAAAAGATTCTTAACTTTTTTTCGGTGTTTTCTTTTTTTCCTAACTAATTTTTGGTTTCTTGGGAATATAAATTTGGAAAGTATGATAATTGCAAGAGAAGCATAGCCTGTTATTTTTGTTTGAGGTTGCCTCTCAAAAAAAAAAAAAAAAAAAAAATTTTTGTTTGAGGTTTGACGAGGGGAGGGTTTTTCTTTTAGAACAAGTTTTTTATGTTTTCTGAGAATTCAAAGAAGATAATTTTAGAATTTGATTCTTTTTTTTTTTTTAGTGGATTTGCTTTTAGCATTATTCGTTCATCGTTGTGTCCAGCTGCCTGCATTTGTTTTTCATTTGTAGCCCCAAATTTAGGAACATGATAAAATAAGAGCCCAAATTTCTTGATAATTCTTCACACTTACCTAGCATGGGCACAAGAAACTGGGCAAGGCCCATCCCATATGGTGTAAACTATAAGAGCTTCCACCAGCCAAAACTTCAAATTGGATATCAAATTGAAATTTTCTCAAAATTAAGAGGTTTTGGATCTCATATTTTTCACATTCCATCTCCCACCAAAACTTCCCAAACACTATTTTACAACCTCCAAATGATACTATTCATTATTACATGAATAATTGTATCTACATTCATCCAAATTAGAATTTGAGTTGTTTATTTAGTACGATTAAATAAAATTCAAATAATTGACTATATATAATAAAAAAAAGTTATACTAAATTTTAAATGCAAAATACATTAATCAAAACACCGACGAAATCCCTCTTATACTTGAAATCTTAGTTATTTTCTACTTATATCTTTCATATAAATTTTTTAAACATTCTTTAATGTAATTCTGTTGTTTGTTAATTAATGTGCACCTTTTAAGTTTTCTTATTTATGATTTTAACATCTATAAACATATATTTTCAATTTGAAAATTAAATATAAAATATGACATGTTAAAAATATTTATATCAATCATTCATGTCTTTATAAAGAATCTATCATTTATTACTGATTTAATTTAAAAATAGAATTGATTAATAACATAAATAAATGGGTAATCTAGAGTCAAGTGATGCAATCTCATTAGAACCTAGGCTTAATATGGAAGTAGGTTAGAGTTCTTCTTTGAAGCCTAAAAGAGAGACCCCTGACTAATGAGCTACATGAAAATTAGTACCTACCCGATGGATTTAATCCATCCGAGTGCTAGATGAATGTCTCGTGAGCATGAAAGTTTTTGTCCTTCTACACTACAATATAGGAGTATATATATATATATATATATATATATATATATATGTATATATGTTAGTATCATAACTAAATAGATCCAGAAATGGTGAAAGAAAAAAATTATAGTCCAACTAAATAACATAAATACAGTCCTACGGAATCAAAACGCATTAAAAAAAAACTAGAAAAGAAAGAAAATTATAGTCGCAGAGGACGAGTCAATGTGAAAGGTACTTGTCTAAATTTGTCGTCTGCTTAACCTCGTTTCTGCCCATTCATTTACAAGACTACAAAAATCAAATCGTTATCAAGTTCAAACATTTTAACTACTGAACTCGAACAAAATCTGTAGAAGTTTAATTTGATATTTAAGGCTACATGATTTTGCAACCATTACATACACAACTCACTAATACATTATGTTCCATACAAGAAGAGAAGAACTTCAGGAGCCAGCCATTTCAATCAGCTTCACATTTATTTTCACAGAAAGCTTTCAAACTAGATCAATTTGTCCAGTCTCAACCAGTGGCTTTATCGACTTGTATGGTAATGCATATAAATCGTCAGCTTCAATGGTAACAGGCTCGTCTCCTCTGTAATTTTTGTAATTTAGAAACTTTAGCAAACATTTAATCAAAGCAATTAATAATAGTCGGAGAGTAAAATTACCCGTCATCAAGCTGAAAGGCTCCTAAATATTTCTTGCTTCTGCATACAACATAGGCATCCAACTTTGGCTCTGGAACTAATACATGATTGGGAAAGGGATTTAACCTTTCATATCACCAAATATATAGTATAAAACTAATCTTTTTTCAAAGAACATTCACAATATAATATTTTCCAAAGGGCACTCAAAAAGAAATTAATCTTTATCAACTTCACATCATAATCTTAAGGGTCATATTAAAGGGTCTTTTATGAAATAAAGTTTGATACTAGAGGACATCCACTGTTTCGCGCAATGTGATGCTTAAAGAAGAAGTTATTTGGATTCAATTTCTTAACTTAAGGTCAGCGTTTATAGATACTGAAAAGGATCCATTGCTATATTTATAAAAAGAGTGAAATGCAAAAAATCCTCCATGCTTTGCCTAATTAGCAAAAATCCCCACTATGTTATTTTTATTAGCAACCCCCCATGCTATTTTTTATTAGCAAAAAACCCCTTCCAAGTCGGATTACATATTTTGCAGGAAAAATGATGATTATGCCCCCACCATATTATTTGAAAACGCCCCTATTCACCTATAAAATATAATCCCCATGTTAACTACGAAAATTGGCAGTAATACCCTTGTTCACCTTAAAAATTGACAGTAACCCCCGCGTTGACTTATGAAGAATTTCAAATGGGGTTTTGCCAACAAAAATAGCACAGTTTTTTTTTTGGGCCAATTAGACAAAGCACAAGGGGTATTTTTGCATTTAGCTTGTATGAAAACAGGGCATATAGGCAACACAAGGGTATATTTGCCAATTAGAAAGAACATGGGGTGCATTTTGCACTCTTAACGGATACAATACAAGAAGCACACAATTGGTTGAGAAGAAACAGAAGTCAATGTAGCTGAAAAGAAGAAGAGTTTTTAATATCATAATCATGCAAAAGTTAGCTGCTCACCCATGTCGTCGTCTTCACTAGCAGCAGATTGCCTCAAATAAGACTGGTACTGATCTGGCAATTTTGAGAGTACAGATTGTTCCAGATGATTTTTAAGGTCTCCAGCACACCTGTGAATACTGTAACTATTAAACAAGAACTTTTACAAGCAAAACAAATGAGAATAAAAGAAAAGAATCACCTCTTGGCAAATTTCTGTTCTTGTTTAGAAAGTCGATTCCATAGTTCTGCAGTTTTGTCTATGTGGAAGACATATTTTTCAATCTGCCACAATAATGATTATAAGTGAACGGGGATATTGTTGGGAAACTAAGCATCTCATTACTTACGAAGCCCGTATAATGTCACAAGCATTTTATTTCAAAGTTAACTTGTATGCCCAACAACTATGAGCATTCTACATATCCAACTGATAAAGTAACTTTGGACTACCAAACATGACATACATCTTAAAAAATTGGGACCAAAACTGCAATTTTGTAAAGCGCTGTGGTTACCTTTTGAAGACGAGTGCGCATATATGATCTCAATAGGAACAAGGTCCTATCCAAGTCCATCTGGTAAAGGGACACCGTGAGAGGATCAACACCATTTCTAGTAAACTCTTCAACCATCTCTTCCTACAAGAAACGAGAATCAACATGGCACCTTTATTAATGCACAAAGCCGATGTGCAAGTAAGGTAGCATTAGATCATAGTTCATTAAAGTGCAGTGGAATTGAATTTATCTATCAATCACATCAAAAAAAGAGGAATATTCAAGACAAGCAATATGCATCTAAGAAATAGCACACTACCAGTTCTTATACAAAATAAATACCAAAAGGGAGAATGGTAATTTACCCCCCCCCCCCCCTGAAACGTGAAAGAGGCACTTTACTTGTCAGTTTAGCTCCTTCTATATTTTAAATATTAGCACGTTGTCTCCTTTAACAGAAATCTGCTACATTCTAACATGTAAATACTTAGATTTCCTTGTATATATAAAATAACTGTGAACCTTTACTTAACATTATTTGAGAATCACCTCCAAAATTGGGAATCGTGAGCCCACAACATTTACAAACATTGTCTTCTAAGAGAAAATACAATTCTTTGATGACCAAGAATCTAGCTATTCTTCCACTTAGAACTAAGTGAGTACACTTTGCAGTTATCTTTTGTCCTTTAATTGAACATGCCTTTCACAAGGCTGTGTTCTTGGATGTGACCAGGGCTCAGTAGAAAAATACCGAAGAATTCAACTAAAAGATAGACTTTGGGGAAAAAAAATCTGCATCACACTGTACCTTCATGCACAGAAAGGATCCAATCAAGATTTTCCTAAAAAATGCAAGGAACTTATATCATCTTACCGTTATAGTTCTGTACCAATAGAAACTGATAAGTTGATGCACGTCACAGAGTTACCAAACTTGTTTTGGTTCATTTTATAGTTAAGGATGATTCAAACACTGCAGCAATGATATAATAAATATTCATTTTGATCAAACTACTAATGCATGCTTTGTCTATGGCATAAATGCATCATGGGGTTATTTAAGTATGCCTTTCTAATGCAACAAGCACTTTACCGCCCTAACTAAATTCACAATTTTGAGCTGAAAAATATGTGAAAAAGATTTCAGTGTAAAAATCTCTCACTGTGTTGCCAGTATTGTTAAAATTCAAACAGTAACAAAAGCTTTATTAGATTCATCAAGACAGGAAATATTCAATAATGAAATATGCTTGTTTCATTTGTCGGTTCTTAACTTTACTGAAAGGGGATGCAACTAACATAACTTTTCAGCTTCTGTTTCTCAGACCAGAAAATAAAACATAAGACAAATGAAGGGGTGAAATGGTTAATCTTACGTTTACATGGTGTAACGGTAAAAATGTCATTGTACAACTAAAAAACATACAATCACGCACATAAATAAGCACGTTAACTTAATCACCAGTCATAGGAAGCAAATTGCTAAATTTTATAAATCTTGGGTAGCTAAATTGACCTTTCTTATTTTCAGAGGGAGGTAAAGTGCCTCTTCACATTTCACAGGGGGGTAAAATGCTATTCTCCCAATTTAAAAAAACAGCTTTTATATTCAATTAGTTGACCACAGACTCATAAGAGATTTATTGAATAACAATCATCTGATATATTTACTAAGGTGAGTTTTTAAATACACAGACTCAATATGCTATAAAGCATTCAGTCACAAATTGTAGATATAACTATTTTGATAGAATAAAGTTAAGAAAGACGGTTTGCATGCCCTATTTCAGGCATTTCGTTATTGTTACTTCAAACTACGTCATACATGTGAGAGGGATAAATGGTGAAAGTAGAGTGACCGTAGTATATTTAAGTGTGCCTATAACACCAGGCAAGGTTTGGTTAAGTTCGAGATTATCATGGAGAGGTGCCATATGATTGCATAAACATAAAGAAAAAGTTCATAAGCAATCAATTTCCACAATCAACACGAAAACTAGCTTGTTGCCCATAAATTGAAACATACAACATATACTCTTGACAACAAAACTTATCAGCTACTAAACTATTGTCATCGACTTATTGGAACCCTTTTAACTATTGTAAGAACAAAACAATTTGATTATGATTAGTAATAAATGCCGAAAAAGAAAACCAGTAATAAAGCAAAAATTAAAGAAATATGAAGAATTTTTTGTCCAGATCTAATTTGACTAACCAATTACTATATGATAAGCGCAACATACTTTACTTGCCAACAACTTTATCTTGGCTCTCGCTAGAAAAGATACGGTAATATATACAAATAAAAATAAAAAAGCTACAAGCCTACAATCCATTAACAATTTAATTCCCCAAATTCAAATTCATAGTTCCTAAATGAATGATATCGCCATCAGCAGTTCCATCTCTTAAAGATGATGATAATGAAAGAAATATCAAAACTTATTAATTAAAAAACAGTCGTACCATTAATTGGATCTGCTGGCGAGATCTCAAAACTAAATCGGAATCAAATTTGAGAATCTCCGGCGCAGCCTTCTCGTTCCGCCATGAACGCTTTAGCAACTCTGCATCAGTTGTCGACATCAACGACTCGTAATCGTCTGCGGTTGCTGAGCTTTCTCCTGCACCCGACTCCATCGCATAAATTCCCTTAATTCGCTCTGTTATGGAACTCGAAAACCAGGTAGAAGAGAGAGGATTTCTAAATAATTAGCGCCAAAATGAAATTGCTTTATTTAGGGTGTAAGTGGATGGGTTTTGGTCCGATCCTGCGCGCGAGTTCGAGCCAAAACCTTTTCAAATGAGTTTTCATTAGATTCATAAAACCTTTCAAAATCTATTTAGAAATTTACACTCAAACTTTTCGAATCTATAAAGGCTTAATTCCACTTTGCACCCTATAAATAGGAGTATTTTTCACTTTGCACCCTACAATTTTTTTTATCCCACTTTGCACCCTACAAACAGGGCCGGCCCTAGCTTTTCGGGGGCCCTAGGCAAAATTATAAAATGAGGCCCTCAAGCAAATATATACTTTAAACTTTTTTTTTTACCCCTATCGAACAACAAACAAAGGTATGCGCTATACTAGATGTTTCATTTTTTAACAAAAATAAAAATATTCTCGTGACTTACAATCACAAATGTATTCTCTTAGTTTTAATTTGAGGAAATTGTATTTTTCATATCAAAATTTCAGAGATATTTGGTACTGAACCATAAAATAAAGGACATATTTAATACCAAAATTGAAGGATTCTTTTCATATCTTCTTAAGCTTTAATGGTGATTTTTTGTGTGCTTAAAATTATGCTCAAATTTTTTACCATAGCATGCTTATGTGCTCTATATCATATCTGAAAATTATTGTGACATGATTCCTTGTTAATTATGTGATATGATTTAATTTTGATTAATGTCCCGAGACATTTTTAATTTTCTGCGGATTATTTATTATGTTTCATGAAATGAAACTTGTATCATTAGAAAGCTCTAGTCAAGAGATTTTCAGTCATATAAAGAACACAAAAGTTGACCCCGAAAAATTGACAGAGAAAGGAAATGTGAAAAAAGTCATTCAATTTTGGTATTAATATGTATTATTTGATGGTTTGATACCAAATATCTAAAGTAGGTAAAAATTTAGTATGAAAAATGCAATTTCCTCGTTTTAGTTTTCATAAACTTCTTTACCATAGATAATTGTTAGATTATATTGTAAAAAATATCTTATAATGAAATTATCAAAAAAAAAAAATATCTTATAATTAATGAATTCGCATTCGTAGCATATTACTCTTACTTTGAATAATTAATTTTTATCATGAATTGATAATCATATATGTACGAAAGAACATACATTTCTTCATAATTAATTACATATTAAATTTATAAAATTTGGGGCCCTTTAGGAAGGGGGCCCTAGGCATAGGCCTAACTTGCCTTATGCTTGAGCCGGGCCTGCCTACAAACTACAATTTCACTTCATATTGCACCCTACAAACTACAATTTCACTTCAGATTGCACTCATGAGTAATTTCAGGTCATTTTAGTCGCTGGATTAAGGATAAATTCGTCCAATCACATTAATAATCATCCAATTTCCCTCTAAAAACAATAAAAGATCAAAATTAGATATAGTTAATGTCATAATATACCCAAGATATTTGTAAACTAAAAATGTATGCTACTCCACTCTTCATCCAGATCCAGATTGCCGTACTGTTACTGTGTTGGTTAATTTCCCCCCTTTTTTTTATTGATTTATTTTGAAATTTTGCAACACAATTTTTATGTATGTGTCATGAAATTCACGTGTTACTTTTTCTTGCATTTTTTTTAATTAATCTAGAATATATATATATATATATATATATATATATATATATTAAAGCCATACATAATTCTTTAATTTCTTTGACCCCCATTTTCATTATTCTATATTAATATTCTATTTATTTTTTGCTTGCTCCATTATTATATAGTATTTTATTCACTGCTTTTCCAGTATTTGAAATGTTTTATTTATGTTGTAATAAAATAATAATAATTTCTATTTTACTTTTATTAATTATTTTTCTAAGGGGAAAGAAAATTACGAAAAATAAATTGGGATGTTTATTAATGTGACTGGATGAATTTGCCATTATTCCGGCAACTAAAATGGCCTGAAATTAATTGAGGGTGCATTTTGAAGCAACATTGTGGTTTGTAGGGTGCAAAGTGAGATAAATTTTTTTGTAGGGTGCAAAGTGGAAAATGCTCCTATTTATAGGGTGCAAAGTGAAATTAAGCCATCTATAAATCATTAATTTGACACCCACCACCTATTTTTTCCTCCAAATCTCACTAAAAAAGACATTGGTTTGACACCTACCGTCTACTTTTTTCCATAAACCCCAACATCAAAACTCAATCCAAGTGGAGTTTCAACTTATTCAAACCACAAATTCCAACATTAAAACTCATCCAAATGAGGTCTCAAAGGTTTCATCGAAACCACTCAAACCATTTTCTTTAAATCGAGACCTGCGAAACCGAACCAAAACCCATTCAAATAGACCCTTATATATGATGATTGGATCTTTTATCATCAATTAACTGGGAAAGAAGAAAAACAAAAAAGGTAAAACACGAAAGGGCTAAAACATAATGGGTCTGACTCGGACCTGATCATGGTCAACCCGACTCTGAATTCGATTTTCTTTTCATGTAACCGAATTTGATTCGGATTCATCCGGACCCTACAATACTTTAACCGGATCCTGTTGATATCCGAGATCCAGTTAAGATATCCGGACCTGCTAATTTTTTTTCTTTTTTGAAATAAAAAAAATCCATATACATCTTTAAATCAAAGATATATGCTTCATTTTCCCATGTAATAATATTTATACATACGAAGGGGATATTCTTACTTAGACCTGGTCTAGGAGATTTTCCTAGACCTTGTGGTTGAAAAATACTCCACATCATCACAATTAATGATGTGGAGTATTTTTCAACCACAAGGTCTAGGAAAATCTCCTAGACCAGGTCTAACTAAGAATTTTCCCATACGAAGATATAAATTATAAAGGATAGATTGCCAGAGATTGAGGACGAAACAAATTATAAAAAGAAAATGGGTTTTGATTCGATTTCGCGGGTCTCGATTTAAAAAAAATGATTTGAGTGGTTTCGATGAATCATTTGGATGGATTTTGGATATTGAGTTTTGTGGTTTGAATAAGTTGAAACCCTACTTGGATTGAGTTTGGATGTTTGAGTTTAAGGAAAAAAAAGTAAGTGGTTGGTGTCAAATCAATGTCTTTTTAGTGAGATTTGGAGGAAAAAATTGGTGATAGGTGTCAAATCAATGTTTCATATATTTGAAGAGTTTGACTGTGAGTTTCTGAATAGATTTTCGAAGGTTTTATGGGTTTGATGAAAACTCATTTGAAAAGATTTTTGGCTCAATATTACGAAACCCGCGAGACCGGGCCAAAACCCACACACTTATACCCCGAAAGTCTTAATAGAGGTATGGGTTCTCTTGATTTTACTACTAGTCTACTAATATATATTGTATATATTGGCTCATATTGGGTTCGTAGGGTTTATTTGAACGGGTATTAGTTTAGTTTCATGGGTCTCAGTTTAAAAAAATTGGTTTGAGTGATTATGATAAAATCTTTAATATTTCATTTGGATGAATTTTGGTTGTTGAGTTTTATGGCTTAAATAAGTTGAAATCTCATTTGGATTGGGTTTGGATGTTGGGATTTAGAGGAAAAAGTAGGTGTTATGTGTCAAATTAATGTGTTTTTTAGTGAAATTTGGAAGAAAAAATAGGTGGTAGGTAACAATGTTTTATAGGTTTGAAAAGTTTAAGTGCGGGTTTCTAGATAAATTTTAGATAGTTTTATGGGTTGAAGAGAACTCGTTTAAAAATATTTTGGCTCGATCTCACGAAACCCGCTAAACCGGCCAAAACACATTCACATACATCCTTAGTATCTTTTACTCAAACTTTTTTAAGTTGCTTGTTAATTTGGTGGAGTTAAACTTAAAAATGATGGTAATTTTTTTTTTAATACTATGAATACAAATATTAAATAATGGCATTGTCGAATTCAAAAATTTAACGAATCGGATCAAACTAGATTCATATTAACTCCATCTATATCGAATTACGGATATTTTTTATCGGATCAGGTCCATTAAATTTCTAATCGAATAAATTACTCATATAGATCAATTCAAATTCGAACCGGATTCGAATTGAAATCCGCTGTGTTGAGCCATACATGCGATATACGAAATAGGCAATCAGGCCCAATAACTCATTGGGTCCATAATTTTATTCCATGTTTCATGTTTTGTGTTCTTTATTTTCAATGGGCCTAATTAGTGATAGCTAAATTAATTTTTGTTGTGTTGTTTGGTTTGTACATTTAACACCCGATTATAATTCATTTGCCTCATTTAACCTTCAAAAAGATTTGTCCCATTGACCGCAATCGCTACACAAGTAGGGGTGTTCAATAAAACCATCAAACCGCCCCAATCGATCGCCCCAATCCAAATCGACCGTAATTCGCGGGTTCAACGATGAATGGGTTGATCTTGGGATTCGTAAAAAAAAAACCATAAAATATGATCGGGTTTTGGTTTATATTTTAAAAAACCGCATAAACCGCACCCAACCGCAAATATATAAAATAACGAATTGTGTTTTATTATTTAATATAATTTAAGCACGTACATACTTTTAATTTACCGTCTCAACCCAAAACCTAATTTATCCCCTAAAATACTCGACACAATTTATTAACAATCCAAATTAAATTATATCGATTGACAACCACCAATATCAACTTTAATAATTAAAGTATTTTCAATTTTTGTTTATTGTTTGAAAAAGTCTTGTTCGATTTTGTATTTGAGTAACAATTATTGATCTTTATATAGCGAATATAGACTATAAATAGGTTAATAAATTAAAGCTAAAAATTATGAAAAAGTAGTATTGTTCATATGATTATGAAACATTCAAGAATTTTATTCTTAGATAAAAGTACAATAACGAAATAGTAAGTGATAATAAATTAAAGTAAAGTTTTCAAAAAAAAAACTTCACTAAAATAGGAAAAGCTAAGACCGCAAAATCCGCCCCAACCCGAAGGGACCGCAAAGTGCAATCTCTTGACCTATTGGGTTGGGTTTGATCTAGAGTATTTAAAACCCGCAAATACACTACAACAAAAATCATGTCTCGAGACACAAATAAGTGTCCCAAGATGTTTATCTTGGGACACTTAGGAAGTTTGGGACACTTGAAAAAAGTGTCTCATAATTTCGCGTCGCATGATAACAAGGGACGATTTTATTTGTCCCTAGAAAGTGTCCCTTGATTACGCGTCTGAGGATAGATATATGTGTCCCGTGAGATCATTTTCGAGATACAAATATGTGTCCCTAGATGTTGCGGTCTGAGGATATTTATGTGTGTCCCATGAGATCATTTTCGAGATACAAATAAGTGTCCCCAAAGAATTGATATTTTTATTAATTTCATTCTTGAGACACTTATTTGTGTTTTCTAAAATCCATATATGTCTTTTGTATTATATATTTCAATACTTAAAATGTCTCATATAATGCTTATTTCAACAAATTAAATGACAATTAAAATAACTAATATAATGCAAATGATCGATTCTTTTAAACAATCCAAGTATCACTTCCAAAAATATTAAGTACTTGTACATATAGTAGTTCTAATGTCATAGAAAGTTTCCAAGACAACAAAATTACATAGATATGTTCTTGGAAATGAGTACAATCTAAAATATAAACTTGCATAGTATCTAGAATAAGGATACCAAATCTAACTATAGATATCTTCAAAGTTCAAGCTCAAAAAAGTTCATCCTCCAACTTGAATCAGTCTTCGTCTTCATCCAATTCAACCTGTTCAATATATAAATTTGATGACTATGAGGAAGCATGTAATAACAACTCCAAACAAAGCTTTTTTCTTTTTCGAAAAGATACATGTAGTAAGCATAGTCAAGAAAAGAAAAAGGAAATACCATGGACAATGGCCAAACAATAGGTACTCCAAGAGCATCTCCAATAGTTTGAAAATGACTATGAGGGAATAACAATCTTGCATCTCTTTTCACTTGGAATTGAATTATTATTTCACAAAAGTCACGTTCCAACTCCATACCATTGACATAAACATTACTTGTCTTAGTTACAATACCTCCTGCAATAACTTCATTCCTATCTCCACCATTTTTCAAAAGAACACAAGGTCCAACCTGCGATTTGCTAATGTTAACAAAGACTAAATCAACCAGCCAGCTAGATCAAATCAAAATTCCATTGATTCCAATAGCAAATTGCAACAGCCACAAATATTCTTAAGGATGCTACATTGAATACAAGAATAGTAACCGTTATACTTGGAAGAATATGCATGAAGTATTATCTTGATGCATAGAGCTTTTTTTAAAATATAAATCATATGAATATGCATGAAGTATTTTCAAAGTATGTCATCCCTCTTTTTTTCCTACTTCCTGACTACTACCAAATTATGAAGTCTTAGATGCATGTTGATTGTTGGATTTCTAGAATAAAAGGAAAAATTTAGCATCGGAGAGTGTATTAAGAAAGTGGAAACTGTTTCAATAGTGTAGAATGAAACAGTGACAGACTTCTATTCTATTTCTTTTACTCCTTAATTAACTTACATAAATCGATTCTTACGGAGATAAACATATCAAAACTACTCCAATATTTGGTGGATTTCAAATCCTCATTATGGTTAAAAAAATAGAAAATAAATGATTAAAAATTTGAAATCCTTACTAACTTAAACTGATCTATCAACTGCTACAGATTTGTTAATGTAGATTTGAAATATTTGCTCATAATCCATGAATCCAAACAGACACTTAAATCAATTGCATCAACAACTTCAAGTATTTAATCTGAATGCATATATATCTATAGATATGAGTGTTCACATTGTAATAAATTGGTGAAGTATTCAATCAAGTTTTTGTGATAATAACTGTAAGTGGAGAATGTCTACAAGATGCACTTTATGCAATTTTAAGTCTACCACAACCACAGCCACAGCCATATTTATGTATCTCTTTTACCATATGCATGTTCATTCACTTAATGATCCATATTTTCAAATTTGTGACAGTATTGTGTTAGAACCCTCAACCATCAAGAAAAGTAATGATAGCTCATCCACCACATAAAGCCTTTGCCTATACTGCTGATACGATATCTACATACATCTCACATTAATAAGACAATATGCATAATTTGTCACCTAAAAAAATAAGTTTTCAAGTAGCTAAATAAATGTATCAATTATTGATTTTTCTTATGATGGATCTAAACTCAAATCTTTCATCCAAAACCATACAAACTCAATACAGTTTCTATACCATTTAAACTTGGATATGAAGGTGGATTAAAAATCCAGTAGGCTATAAACCGAATCCAAAATCATTCAATAACAATTATACTTAAAATAAGAAGTCAGGTAGATTCAATCTAAATCCGAATTATCTAGTCATACCTATAGTTCAAATTTCTAAGATATTGTATTAGATGGCAAGGTTTCGGCCAAAAAAAATTGAATGTCAAAAGTTCCGAAAGGCTAAAAATGAATACAACAACTATAAAACTTGGGCCCAATTCTCAGATTTACAAACCCTAACCAATCTTACTTACCTGTTTTGAGAAAGCCAAAACTGAAGGAAATACCAGCGCACGGAATGTACTAAACATATTGTGAGAAGGAGAAGAACCAAATATTTCTTACCTGTTGTGAGAAAGCCGATTGTGACCCAAAAATCAGTGTGAGAAAACCGATTGTGAGAAGGAGAGAAGAACACCGCCTGTTGTGAGAAACCGATCGATTCTGAGAAACCAATTGTAAGAAAACAGGTTAATTGTGACCCAAATTGAAGGGAAAATCGAAAATAAGAAAGATAAATTGAAAAAGAAAAACATATTTGGGCCGATTGTGAGAGACAAGAAGAAATTACGCTTGAGTAGTATTTGTTATTTGATTTCTTTCATGTTGTGATAGAGAAGCTAGAGAGGGTTTTTGATAGAGAAGTTAGAAAGGTTTTATTTGATAGAGAAGAGAAAGGGAATTTGAGTAAAATAAATTAAGGGCGCCACTTTTTTATTTTTCCCTCTCCAGAATTAAGTGTCCCATAATCATTTTTTTATGGGACACTTAAAAATAAATGTCTTAAAACTTAAAAGTTTGGGACACATAAAAATAAATGTCCCCTTAAAAGTGTCCCATGATCCAGTTTTTGTTGTAGTGATAATGTGTCGGGTTTGGGCGAGTATAAAACCGCAATAAATCGCACTGCGAACACCCCTATATACACGTAGGCTGTCAATGGATTGGACTCGGACCGGATCTGAGATGATCCAGATCTGAGGCCGATTTCCATTTCTTATATCTTATATCCGGATCGATCCGGATTTGTTCGGATATTGAATATTAGCAACTGGGTCCGAATAAATATCCGGATCTGCTTAGCATATCTAACAATAAATTTTTTTCTTTTCGTTTTCCTCCAAATAACTTGTAGATTCCTCCATAATGAATTAAAAAAGTAACATTTTATTGATTTCATCGAAATTATTGCCAGAAAATTGTAAAAAATGAAATATGGTGGCCAAATATACACGGTAAAAATTAGAACAAAGTAATAAATAAAAATATTAATAAAAAAGATATAAACTTAGACAAAGAAGAAAACTCATATTGAGAAATGGATAAGAAGACAAAAATTGAAGGATGAATGGTTAGTGTTTTGATTTTCCTTATTAAATAACATAAATTTATATGTTTTAGGTCCAATTAGTTATTAGATCAGTCCAACACATTTCATGCATTTCTGTTTAAGATTATTTTAATATAGTAAAAGATTTTAGTGGAGCATATGTAATTTTATTTTTATTTTAGTTTAAATACATAATATATAAACAACATATAGTAATAAATATCGGATACATATCTATAACGGATCGGATCAGCCTAAATTCATATCCACTCCATACAATTCGAATTACAGATCGATCTTCTTAATCGAATCAAATCCATCAAATTATAATCGAACAATTATAATGAAATTCATGAAACATTTGATAAAGCCAACTACGTACTTTGCTTCTTTTGTTGAAGTGTCTTCATCTAATTTGATTCAAATATTGAAAATAATGAGACTGACATTTGAAAAATTCTATTGACAGAGTTTTTCATTTTTTTTTTGGAGAAACATGTATCAATACAACTCTATCTAGTTATTGGTTTAGGAATTTTTCTTTCCACTGGCAACCTCTTCATGCAGGTTTATGTATATTTTCTTTGTACTTTTATTTTACTTTACAGCCTCACAATTTTAATATAAAATTATGTATTTCTTAGAAAATAATCATTTCCTCTACTTCTAAATTTGAGTCTAATTTTTCAACAATATAACCAAATAAAGTTGTTCAAAATTCGACTTCAATTTAATTTGTTTAAGTTCAATCACTATACATGATCGTTAAAATGAATTTAAACAATAATAATTATTATTTGATAACTTTGCAACATCTTTCGAGCTTTACTAGATAAAGTAAGACGTACAAATTTGACCATACACCATAATTTAATGCACATTTCTTCAATAGACATTTTTAATTGTCCAAAAAAAAAAAAAAAAAAACTAATATCCAACTAAACAATTAAAAAACTTTTATTCTCTAGATAGTACTACAATTTGAAAGTATATAATATTATAAATCTCATTAACATTCAAAGAAGATAATGTGTAATCTAAGATGCCTATGACATTAATTGATTCATATTTTTTTCCCTCGAATTATTAAGAGACATATTATTAATTTTACAAGTTTAGCTTTAACCAAACCCAAAAAGTCCAAACATAGTCTTTGTATATGTTATCCTTACTTTCCAAGTATCTTTACCACTAACCAAGAGAAGTAGGTGCAAAATCACTAATAATGACTAATGAATGAAAGTGTTGTTAGATTGCCGAACATATCTCCACTATATATACTTCAATTAAGCATGCATGTACAGTCAAGATTCTGCATTTGGGATTATTTATGATTTAATTTGAATTTTTAAAAATTTCTCATGGTTTTGTTCCAAGGTTAAAGGATTTTTTTTTTTTAAAAGAAATCCAAACAAACCCATTCGTAATGAATTTTGGGCATATGTTTCGTAAAGTGTGGTTTTCAAATTATAAATCACAACTTAATAAAGGTTGAACTTTAAAGACATTAACATTAACCACAAAAATATTGATTTGACATTTAAAACATATTCTTTTTACAAATTCATTAATATCTTAATTTTTTAAAAATCACAACATCCCGAACCCAATAAAAGGTTCCATTGAAATCATACAAGCTTTTCTTTCTGAAATCAAAATCAAGTGAAACTGATTCAAAACCAATCAAAATAGACCATATGTATCTCTATAAGTCTTTTGGTATTGTCAAGATTTCCATGATCGAGTTGCATTAAATGTACTCGTCCCTAGTTTATTATATATATACTATGTTTTTTATTTATGTAATTTTAATATTATAAAGCTTAATTTATATAAAAAAAGAGATTAAAGTAACTAATATGATTCAAAAATCTTATTTAAGTTGATTGGTTACCAACTAAACATCAAGTAGCATTTACTTCAGGTACTTCTCAAGCATATATCCCAGGTTCCCCACTTTCTCCTTTCATATGATTTTCCCAAAAGAAAGGAGGTTAGATAATTGAGAAAAAGATATCAATTAACATAAAATAATGTTTAGTGGAGGACTAATGCAAATAATAAATCCCCAAAAGAACGGTTAGCATTAATTATATAAGCAATTTGTGGAATAATAATAGAACAAAAGCAAAGTGCTTTAATTTAACCCCATACTTCGAATGACTTCTGAATCAATACGCGTCTATTAGGTATTGGTTCATAATATTTTTTATTTTTTATTTTTTCTTAATATTCATTTCATCATCACTATATATATAGAGCAAACTTAGAAGTTCATGATCTCGTGCAAAAGATAATTTAAGGAAGTATATATAACTCAAGCAAACAAAACTGTTTTAATTTTGATGATGAGGAAGGCTTTTGTTATTCTCTTTTTTGCTTCATTCTTGATCATTGGATCCATTGATGGAGGCCATGCAAGAATTCAAAATATTGAAACGGACCGGAGGATGCTTGGTGGTGAACTGAATCGAAATGTTCCGGGTGGACCGAATGCGTGTTATCATTGCTTTGACCACGATGAAGACCGGGCTAAGGTTCCTCCAAATAATGCTCATGACATCGAATCCGATTTTGAAATCAAATCTAATAATAAATCATCACGCCACTTACTTTAAGTGTGTCATTGCTAGCTTCGATTTTAAGTGTGTTCATAGATAATCGTGGTTAAGTTCCTGCATAGTGGGTTTTGAAGGGGTTTTTATATATTATGTATAATTGTATGATTTGATCGGGAAAAATAATGTGATTTGTGGCTTTTGAATTTAAGTTTCATGAAGTTGGGTATGATTTTATATGATTTTGTTTCTGTGTAGGAGAGAGATTTAAGCTTGATTTGTAATAATGTCAAAGAAAAGACAAATCTATAAATATTGGTCATATAATCTATGTTTGAAACGTCCAAGATCCTAGTTTGGTGAAGCAACTTATAAATAATTTGGGATTGATAACTGAAAGCCGTTAATTTTTTTTTTTTTTTTGTGTACAGAAAGCTATAATTAATAATGTATATATGTGATTAACAGATTATAATTAGGACTTTTAATGGAGTAGATTTTAGTTAATGGAGTAGATTTTAGTTTGAATCAAGTCTGATTAATATTGTCAATGTTAAAAACATATACGATGAATTTAATTCGATTAAAAATTCGTAATTCCAAATGCATGAAATAAATGTGGATTGATCAAACCCGCTAAAGATCTGATTATTATCCACATAATGAATAAAAATTACACAAATTTAATTTTATGCATAATCTCACATAACTATAAGAACTAATTTTTATACAACGTGGAATTTATGCTATCTGATACATATGTCTGGATTGATCGAACCTTAGTAAAAACAAAGAAAGATTTGAATTCATGAGCTAAAAATTGAGTGATTATTTGTTTTAGGAAGCTTGTTGGAGATCCAGTGAGTGTAGGTTTTCTTTTTCGAAATCTGACCACCCAGTGGACTTGAACATGGTTAAAGATTTTGAAACTCCAACAAAATCGGGGTAAGGTTTCGATTAGGGCTGTCAATTGGTCGGATTTTGGTCGGATCAGGCTCGTCCAGATCCGGCTTCATTTATATCGGATCGAATCCTGTCGGATTCTGATCTTGCTCGGATTGTGCTCGGATCTAGATTTTTTTAATCCAACGGATCTTGGTCGGATTTGGCCGGATATCGGATATTTTTCGGATCCAATAAATTTGTATTTAAAAAGTTAAAATAATATTTTTTTCCTCAACAAGTTTATTATCTTTTCAATTTTATTTAATTTTAGCTCACATTTTTAAAGTTTCTTTACTATATTCATATTTGTAGAATGAATATATTCGTCTAAATAAATTTATAAACGAATTATAAATTACTATCTTCTTAAATTGATGTTGAAATATTATTAATGATACTTATTTTTATAAATCATTTTGTATATGTATCTTTCTTTTTATTTGTTGTCGGATACGGATCTTTAAGGGATCGGATCGACCTAAATCTAATAATCCGACCGAATTTAAGATCTTTATAATCGGATCAGGTCCATCGAATCTCTAATCTAATAATTATCCTAATAAATCGGACCGAATTCGAACGGATCCGGATTGAAATCCGACCCATTGACAGCCCTAGTTTCGATCAAAACTAATGGACAGATAACAGACCTGAGCGTTTTTAATAAGGCCCAATATGGTTGCTTAGAAAGGTTGGTCCTGCTTTGGGCTTTTAATCAAATTTATTTCACCAAAGATGAGGATTTTCCGGCCCATTTCATGGAATTAATGGGCTCCCAACTTCTCTTTGGCTAATGTGTAGCCATGTAGGTGATATTTCATGCGATTCAATATTATTTAAACATTAGTATTGCCCAAATATTTATAGACCATGTCGAACTCATGGAGTGTTCGTATTAAAACTTTCGAGATGATTTCGTTCTTTATATTTATATTGACCTGACCATTGCCGTTGACACCTGGTTAATGATGAAGCTCTAGATCTAAGGTCTTGAATTCAACTCTCACGAATATAATTTTTTTTTAGTTTAATACTAGTATTTGGTGGTGATACAATATTAAAAAAATATAATTAGGTCCACATCAAGCTTAATATTCTTGTTGAGTTTAATTTAAATTTTAAAGGTTACAATGTCGTTTAGTATTACTTATTTTTGCATTTATGTTGTTATTTATTTCAAATTAATTTTGGATCCAAGGGTTTAGAATGGGCTACATATACTTCCAGAAATAAGCCCAATTTGAAATTGCAATTCAATTGTTCTAATTGGGTCACGGCCCATTAATCTGAATGACGGGCCCTAACTTGACTTAAATGCGTATATAAAGTGATAAAGTTTCCCACATAATTCAAAATTCCCGCTCGAAACACAAACTTCGAAAATGAGAGACTTACCGATTCAGACTCCACAGAGAACACCACAAATAGATCATACTTCTGCAAATCGTCGATCTAATTCCACTTCCGATGTGAAGAGAAATCTCCACAAGGTATCATTTAATCCAAAGAAAATCTGATCAGTAAAAATCTGCAATGGTAAGTAAATTTCAACCTCGTCTCATTTCAATGCTAGGTCGCGAAGAAGAGTTTGAGTACTGAATTTACGGCTGTTCTGGAGAAGAATTCCTTGGTTTCAGAACAGGCAAAGGAAATTTTTGATAATCCTTTCATCGAATCTGCTGAGGTAGTTTTGATCTGTTATTTTTTTCCCCGATTTTAGCTAACTTTTGCGCATTTCTAATGAATTTATTTCATTTGTCTAACTTTGCGCGATCACAATCACAATCACATATCAATATATTTATCTGTTAGCTACTTTGTTATGATATTTCTTACTGGTTTTATGATAACTCTATTGTTTATTGTGATTAATTATCAACATATTTGAGTACTTGTTAGCTAATTTTTGCGCATTTGTTAGTGGTTATGTTACTAGGCTTTTTTTATTTTTTTTATCATCAAGTATGATTAGATCTATAATATCTTAGTTATCTTTTTCGGTTTCCCACTGATTTATTCATTTGTTTAATTTGTGATTATATTTCAGTTTATCTATTTATTAGCCAAGATTTGTGTAGTTTCTGAACAAAACTTGGATAAAAATCTGAGATAATGACTTTTTTCTGATTGGTTTGAGCTTTATGGAAGTATTAGGAATTATTTTATGATGTATGAACTGCACATTCTCATTGCATTCTGATTGTATTGATGCTGTTGCTGCATATAATAGCTTCATCAAATCAGCTGCTAATATAAATCACAGCTTCAGGTTAGCCACATTGCAAGTTTTTTGGTTATTTCAAAACAATGGTTCTGTGTTCTTTATGATTTAATAATTAGATAAGGATGTAAGTTCTGCGTGATTGTAGAATATTCACTCTGTTGCAGCACGTGTGCATTCGTTTGATGCTTGTTGTTTAAGTACCCAGACGTATTTAAACGAATTGCAGAATTTAACTAATTTTTGGTTTCCAGAACTTCATTACTCCCCTAAATCCAGTGGAGACACCTATATCAAAAACAATTTATGTCTCAGATCTGACACCATCATCATCATCATCATCTACAATTACTTTTGACAAGAGTGTGTGCTTTGATGCCTTAGAGAACAAATGTGAAATTCCTATTCATTCTTCCAACAATATAGAATCTATTGAGGCAGAGATGGTGATAGATCGTCTAAGAGAAGCTAGAATTAAAGTCATGAATTCCATGGATTTAAGCCGCTCAAAAAGTCTTTTGGATGCTTTGATAAATGTCATCATTGAAGAATTCTGTGAGGGTGTGTATGAAGAAAAGGATTGGCTTGATAAACTTCTATCAAACAAAGGCAAAATGGTTGTCCTGACTTCTGTACTGTGGATCCTTGTTATTAGTGTGGGCTGGTTCTTCATTTTGCGATCAAAGGGCCTTCACACCGGACCTCCACCTACTTGATGGGATATACTTGTAGTTGATTGGTATATAATATGGGAGCATTCTTCATTTTACAGCGGTTTGTTTAATCTTCTCCAGTATATGTAATTCAGAATCTGGGGGAAGCCAACCATAACAAAAGGTAACTAAACTTTCGATTTCTTCTTGCAAATGATATGTGTAATTACATGTTCTGATGACATTTTAGCTAGAAATGAATGGTCATGGCATGATAACGTAGATCCTATCTATGTGTCATGAATTCAAATCATCCTTGCCATTAGGTAGCACCTATCAGTTGAATAGTTTTTTAGCTTTATATTCAAATTTATGTTATAATAACTAGGATAAATCCTAATAAAAAAGCCAGCACTGATTTTGATTACTATGATTGTGGATTTAAGACTAGGATAAAAGCAGTCAACGGTTTCTCTATTGAAATTTATCCAATTATGATTGCAGTAAAAGGTCTCCTCTTCGCATGCATTAAAAGCCATTGGAGAAATAGTGGTTGTCATATCTGTTTGTTGGATCTATTACATTATTTGATGCTTTGGTCCTGAAAAGATGTACCAACAAAATCTGATATTCTTTTCTAATCACCTCAAGGAAGATATTGGTCAGCATCAAAATGGATTATTAAGGATAGATTAAGCATTTAAGCTCTCCCTTTGTTAGCAGTCCTAAGAGGAGCAAGTAATAATTTTTTTTTATATTTACAAGTGACTAAGGGATGGATATAACAGAGTCGAGATAAGTCGGACAACACATTGGTCAATCTTTGTTTGAATATTTTTTCAAAAAAAAAAAAAAAAAACAAAGAAAAAAGTGAGTTAGAGTGAGCTTTAGTTTCTTGATGTTTTTAAATATATTTCATAATTTTTTTATCTTAACGAGTTCAACGTAAATCGAATTTCAAGAACTATCAAACAGTAAGTTGTTCAAGTTTAATTGGTTGTGTTTGAGCTTTTATTATAGATGGAACTTGAGCAAGTTGAGCTGAGTCTTATTACTTTCATTGGACATAACAAATGTTAAATAATACATGTTACATTTTTCAGTAGAGCTCAACTTTAGCCGATTTAAAGTACAATATGTTGTAATATACTGAAGTTTTGCCCACGTTTAAAATGTCATAACAAATAATTTTGTGAGAAAATCTAACACCCCCCCCCCCCCTCTCAACCCCCCACAACACACACAAACTCTGACCGACACACTACAGCCTACCAAACAGATGAAAAAGAGATTTTAATTAGATAACTATGTTCTTTGAAGAATTATCTGCTACCTATGTTTCAGTGTTAAATATAACCAAATTTCCTTAATCGTGATAATTAGGTAGCCTGTGGCCCTGTGCCTTTTCAATAATTCTTAAAGATGGACTAGACACCATTAATTTCATCATCTCTTGCTTCCCCCAAAAGGGAATTTGGTTTAACCTATCAACTTTGCAAATGGTTTCAAAGTCTTCAAAAACAAAGTTTATTAACATAATTGTTTCCTACAAAAGATGATAAGCAGGATTACATTTACATGTGTGGGTAGGAATCCATCAATTCATATGCAATTATGATTAGCATGAACTCACAAAATTACAAATTGCTCCAGGCTGTACAGAATCTACTCGGTTGGCGTGCTATAAAATGTTTACTGACGTGTGGCCATTTACATTAATAGAAAGAAAATTAGATCATTATATTAAACTTTAATGGTTTTTGCTACTCTTTTGGCCATTCTTTTGCCCAGTACATGTTAGGAATTAGATGTCAAAAGCCACTTAGGAAATAAATTGCATAATTCTTATTACGGAGGACAATAACACGTAAAGAAAATACTCGATCAAGAACACATAAGCTCATTAACATGAGTCTACATCATGAGAGGTCTTTACGGAAGAGTTGTGATCGTCATAAAATACCATTATGCTGCATTTATTATAAGCCAAAGCTAAAGGAAATGAAATTAAAGGATGGAATCTCCGAATTTCCTTAGATCGATCCCGTTATAAACATAATATCAAGTGCAAACTACACTCTACAACTTGAGATTTTATTAGGGACCTTTAAGCAATTTGATCCCTATGTACATAGTTAACGAAAGTTCACTGCCTCTATTAATAAGTCAAAACTAGAGTAAACTAAATTTGATGGTAAAATCTTCAGACTACCCTTATGTTGATTAGCATATAAACATAGTACAAGTTGTTAATTCGACTCCACAATCTGGACTATATTATTGTCTCGACTTTTAAGCAATTTGATCCCTATTGGCTATTGCATATTTTACAAAATGGTTATTGTCATAATCAGACACTATTACACCATCTCCATCTATTAGTAATATAGCAAATATTAAGGTGAAGTCTCAAAAAAGCTACCATTGGGATCATGATATAGGTATTAATCAGTCTCTATAAGCCAAAATTAGAGCAAATGAAATAAAAAAGTGAAAATGGTTACTAAATGTTAACTAGACTCCAAATTTAAGATTATCTTAGTTGGGCTGCACCTTTTAAGCAATTTATTATGAGCTTCTCTAACTGATTGAGAGGTAGAATGCTCTGAAATCTTCCTCATAATCATGCTGTCTGCTCAAGCTAAAACATCATATTCAGGGACAAGTACCATTTATATGTTTTTTGTACTTTTTTGATACTCCATAAGATAAGATTATTATAAAATTATAATCATGCTTTGTGGTAAAGCAAATTAAATGGTTAGGATTATTTCTCTATATGATAATAAAAGGGATAAGTGTCCACAATAAATTAAATAAGGTGTTTTTCACTAATGGAAAGGTGAAATTCCAATTCACACCCTGCATTATTAAGGTTTTTTGCTCTATTAAGCTCTCATTTGAATGCTTCTCAATTGTTTAATAGTGTCTCATGGTAGGGGGCAATCAGCTCTGGCTTGTGATGATGCTTACATAATTTATAGTATATGCAAGTCATGGATACACATGGTACCATGCTTTTGGTCAGAATTTAAATTAGATTTATGGTTAAGAGTACCATGTGTGGCATTTGGCTGTGTCATAATCATGGATTAAAACTTTTAATTTTAAACTTTTGTTTTTGTGACAATTTCGCCAGCATTTCAATAACATTAGAATAAAATTTAAATTGTGCTAAACAATGAAAAAGAAGAAAAACAGGAATTACTGTCCTACATACAAACTAATTAGTTTTGATATTATATGTAGATAACATACAAAGGTCACTAGGTCGGATGAGATGAATTGTCTATTAAGTCCAACCAATAATTCAGTAACTCAAATCTATATTTAAATGTATATATATATGAAAATTTTAATAAAAATAATAAAATAGTAACTAGGGCTGTATTTGGATGGGTTTTGGCCCGGTCTCGTGGGTTTCGCGAAACCGAGCCAAAACCCATCCAAATGAGTTTTCGCCAAACCCATAAAATCATTAAAAACCTATAAAACATTGATTTGACACCTGCCATCTACTTTTTTCCTCAAATCTATACTACTACTAAAAGTACGAATATTTTAAGTTTTTTTCTTTTTTTGTGAAGACAAAAATGCCCTCTTCCCATGAAATTGATAAATATAATTAGATATTAATTTTATATCAAATTGGTAGGAAAATATTCTTTAAACTACAAATATAAGGAAAATGTCTAAATTTGTTTATTTCCATTATGTAATTCCATCACTACTTTCGTTTATTAATGACAAGAATTTTCAAAATTTCAATCTCTATTCATTAGCCCTAAATCCATCACTACTTTTGTTTATTAATGACCAAAAATTTTAAACGTTCAATCTTTATTCAAATTTAATATAACAAGAAGTACAACTTCGAGGGGTACATGGAGTTTTAGTTTGGTTATTGGAACAATTCTAAAATAGTTATGCATCAAATGTTGAATCCAATACCAGGTAAATCTGAATTAGCAGAAACCAAGTACTATTAAAATATATAATAATAAGGATCATTAGTGGTGTTTACCCTATTTAAGAAAGTAGAAAGGCTATTCTTATGCATATGTATATAGTCATGGATAAAAATTTTAACCTTATTCGTAGAAAACATTTAAAAAAAAAAAAATCAGTTTTTGAATCTATGAAAAAGATAATAAGTGGAGTCAAGACTCTTTGTTTGCAGACTCTATTATTATTTTTTTTAAAATTTAACAATTTCTTTACAAATTTTTTTCTTTTGGTATTTTCGAAAACTTTACAAAAAATATCAAAATTTAATTAATCGATTTTTTTGTTAACCTTTGATCCGGGTTTGCTCTAAAAGAAAAAACCTTTAATCCAAGTAGCAAGCATTTTTCCTTTTGTCCAACAATAACAATTTAAGGTTGACCTCGTATCATGTGCTACAATTACTGCCCTAGATAAATTCTACTGTATTTATAGGTCTAATAAGTAAATTAGGACGAAACAACAATATAATCAACTGAATCATTACACATAAATATTACTTAAATGTCAATTGTTAACAATAATTAGTTATGAAACTATTTACGCCAGGAAATAATATGGAAATTAGATAATACCAATATTTTATGGAAATAACCTTAAAAACTTTCAATTAAACAAGTAATGAATTTGTGAGTCTAAATAACTTCTTTTGTAGGACAACAAATCAAAATCTTGCGATGAATCCAAATATAAAGCATTCTTTGCAAAACCAATGACAAACTTAATTATATAGATCCAAATTATGAAATTAATATAACGCATGCAATTAAAAAAACTTTCAATATGTAACGTTGTATTGCCCACATTATGTATGCAAGTTAATCTATACTACTACTAAAAGTAGGAATAATTAAAAAAAAAAATTTAAGATAAAAATGTCCTTATTCAAGTTGTAAAATATATTAATAAAATATAATTAGACATTAATTTTCCTTAAATTTTCTCATCAAAACATTGGTAGGAAAATATTTTAAGAAAGTTTGTAACTTCCTTGCCTCCTAACCAAGCACCATGAATACGGAAGAAAAATAGAAGTATATTCAAATTAGATATCAAGTCTTATCATGGTTATTTCTTACATTAAATCCAATAATTAAGAAATTAACTCATAATCACTTTTACAATTTCATTATTGTAACATAAAAATAAAAATAAAGATTATTATTTTGAACAGTTGTAAAAAAATTATTGCTTCATTTAAAGGTTTTGTACAATATGTCACTTCTTAAAAAAATCAAATTCTCTTATATGTTAAAGTAGAATCGCATCTATCTATGAATGAACAAAAAATGCTTATGACTTAGTGCACTAAGTAATCTTTATTTGACATAAGAATCATTACCTTAAATATTCGTGAAAATCTTTTCGAGAAAAACGTGTGAAATAAGTTAAAAAACGGATGAAAATCAATGAAAATTGGTGAAGTCGATCTATTAAATTTTATGTAATTGATGAAATGGGTGAAATCGGTTATAAAAAGTGTCGGTTTAATAGATAAATATATGTAAAATCGATGAAAATTCGGGTGACATTTCTGAATAAATGGGAAACATATTGGTGAAATCAATGAATAATGGGTGAAATATATGAAGAACGGGTTCAATCATTGTAAAAATGTTAAAATCTGTGAAATAATGTGAAATCAATGAATATTCAAGTGAAATTGTTAAAAAAACTATGTGAAATATAAGTTAAACTGATAAAAATAAGTAAAATTTAAAAAAGAAAAAAAAAAGTTTAACTAGCAATTAGGGCTGGGTAAATGGGACCGGGTTTCGGGTACCCGTCCCGTCCCGATCGGGTTTTTCCCATTTGGGACGGGACAAAATGGGTATTTTTTCAGTTGGGACGGGACAAAACCCGGTCCCGAAAAATCGGGACGGGTTTCGGGTTTTGATCCCCACCCGATCGGGGAACCCGGTCCCGATTACATAGTTTAATTAAAACATATATATAATCAAAATACCTAATCTAAATCTAAAATTCAACCATTCACATCTCATTCTACGTATTCTTCTTCTCTAAAATCCAAACATACAAGTAAATGTATCTAATCAAAATACTTAACTCCACCACAACTCAACTCCCGCCGTCCGCCACTGATCCGTTGCTCGCCTACGTTCAATTTTTCAACATATATCATCTTTCAATTTTCAAACTTCTCCAATAATTTTCTTTAATAAGATCTTAAGGTTTTGAGATCATTTCTGAGTCTACATGTTGTGCATAAGATGGTGAAATGGCATACCAATATTGACACATAAGATCCGAGGCGGTTTGAAAATTGCATTAAACTAAAAAAAAAAAAGTTTATCGGGACACCCGGTCCCGTCCCGAAATCCCGAAATTAAATCGGGTACCCGAAACTCTCGGGACCTTGGTTGATCTACCGGGTTTCGGGATTTGAATTTGAGATCCCGAAACCCGATATCCCGTCCCGAAATACCCGAATTCCCGAAAACCCGTCCCGATCCCACCCCTACTAGCAATAACAGTGTGGACTAAACCAATAGATTTTTTTTTTTGTTTGAATAGGAGAAAACAAAAGAAATTGATGAAAAATTGGAAAAACAATGGATAATAGGTTATAATCAATCAAGAACGAGTATATCAGTAAAATATATAAAACCGGTAAGAAGCAATGAAAATTGAATTAAACTAATTAATATAATAAGTGAAATGGTTTAAATTCGGTAAAGAATATTTTTCAAATGATAAGGTAAGTGAAATAGTTTGAGATATACTTAATGATAATTGAAGATGCTATTTGAGTTGAAAATTCAGCAAAATACATGTGAAATCCATGAAAATTCAAATGAAATTCGCGAAAAAAATGGATGAGATCGTTGAAACGATGAAATTATATAAAAAATGATGAAATATGTGAAAATCGGTGAAAACATGTGAAAATTGGTTAAACTGGTAAGAATAAATGAAATCAATAAAATGAAACCAACAAAAACAATGTTAACCCATTAGAAAAATGGTTTGAACCGAAAAAAACTAAATAAATCGATGAAAATACCCGTGGTGAAGTTAATATATTGAATAGTAGTCATTAATATGTGATATTTTATGACAAAATGAAGTTAATTTTACTCTAATTTACAACAAATACTACATAAATTAAATAGACACTTACAATGTATGTGCACTTTAAACTGGTGAAAAAAATTGAACGTGAAATCTTAAATACATTTGAAATCGATAAAAAAAAAGGAAATAAAATTTGTGAAAAATGGATGAAAATGCGTAAAATCGGTTAAAATAGAGGCAAAGTTGGTTAAAATATGTGAAATCGATGGAAAGAATGAAATTTCTAAGAAAAATGATGAAGCCAGTGAAATCCAATAAAATTGGGTAAGACTGGTTAAAAGAGGATAAAATGTTAGGTTGGTAAGAACATATTTAATCAATAAAAAATTCAGGTGAATAACATGTGAAATTAGTGAAAAAACCATGAAAAATAGATAAAAACTGGTTAAAATGGTAAAAATGAGTGAAATCAATTAAAAAAGAATTTAATTGGTGAAATCGATGAAAAATTGGTTTAATTTGAAGAAAAAAGCCAAAGAAATCGACAAAAAATGAGAAAACAATGAAAAATATTATAACAGATAAAAAAAAGGATAAATCGCTAAAAAAATTAAACCGGGTAAACAAAATTTAGACGGTGAGAACATAAGAATCGATGAAAGTTTAGGTGAAATTTGTAAAGAAACGAATAAAATCAGTCAAAAAAACTTGAAGTCGGTGAAAATATGTTTAATCAATAAAACATTTAGGTGAATAGCATGTGAAATTAGTGAAATAGATGAAAACGAATTAAATTTATCCAATAAAAACAATGTGAAATCGGAAAAAAATGGTTTAAATTGGAAAAAGTATCAGAGAAATAAGGAAAAAAACAATGGAAAATGTTATAATCGATTAAAAGAGGAAAACTAGATAAAAAAATTAAACAGTGAAAACATATGAACAGGTGAAACTTCGGGTGAAATTGGTAAACAATGGTGAAGTTGGTGAAAAAACTGGTGAAACAAGTAAGAAAAAATGCTCGTGAAATCGTTAAAATTTATAAAGAAACGGATGAAACCTTTGTCATCGGTGAATAACGGATAAACTTGACATAAATACTACTATTATGGAATGCACTAAATAATATTTTTATGATATTATTTTAGAACAAATTTTGTTAGATGTATTGACTAATTCAGTCATCATTATATATTTTATTACAACTATTCCAAGCCATCATTTTATATATAAACCAATAATAATTAATAAAAATAAATTGATCAGCATAAATATAAGATATTCTATCTATGACATAAAATGGCTAATTTTACACTAATTTATGAAGAAAAAAACTTTAAAATTAAAACTAGACACGTACAACGTACGTGCACTTTTCTAGTTTCACTAAAAAAGACATTGATTTGACACCTATAACCTACTTTTTTCCCTAAACTCCAATATCCAAACTCAATCCAAGTGAGGTCTCAAAGGTTTTATCGAAACCACCCAAACCAATTTTTTTAAACTGAGACCCGCGAAACCGAGCCAAAACCCATCCAAATAGACCCTAGGTACTTCATATTTTTGTTTATATTGCGAGGAAGTCGAAACACTGTCATGTCTTCAGTGAAGGCGTATGGAAATTTTAATTTAATTTTTATTTGTTTAGTTATTTTAATCGGTTAAGTGATGAAATCTAGCCTTCTGCGAAATTCCACAAGGCTGCCACTCTGGGGCAAACTCAAAAGGCCTGCCTATCTAGTTTATAAGAATCCTTTTAAATTGCTCTATTTTTCATTTTATTTAATTTTAGAAATATATGTTCTGTAACATGAATTAGCTGCTAATTTAGTGATCAAGAGTTTCCTAATTCTCAGCATAATATTCATTAAAAGTGAATTCTTTTTTAGCCTTTTGTATATGTAGTTTCGTTCCCGATAAGTTTCCTTTATTTTAACTGAACGTGGAGTTTTAGAAACAGTCGAAAATACAAGATTGTTAGTAAGCTTAAATTTTTGTCCTTAAGGGGAAACAAGCTACTTTAATAAATTGAACATTGCTTTTTGGAGCTGTCTCAGAAATAAAAAGTGGAACTAAATATAATATTCAAAATCTTGAAATATCATTTTAACAGGTAGCAAGAGAAATTGAGATGGATGCATCTTGTCCTTATGAGATCGTGGTTGAGTTAAATTATTTCATCTATCAGATTTTGTTTGATGTAATCTAATCATAATCTACGATGGTTAACCTAGTTTACGATGAAATAATTAGTGATTATAGCAAATGCATCTGTCCCAAGATGGAAGTTAAAATCCATTTCCATTCTAAGACAAAAAACCATTCTCAGATACTACAAGTAGTTTCCTTTCTAATAGATCCTCTAATTTAGTATGATACCGATGTAATTATCATTTAAAAAAAAATCGAAACAATTAAATGGCAATAAATTGAATCACACGCAAAATCAATGCAGTTTACCACTATTTATCAATGTTTCAAAAACCTGATCGGATCAGCGAGTTCTATCGATAATCGGATGTCAACTCGGTCTGGTCTAACAAAAAAAAAGAATTGGTCAAAAACCAGTAAAACTGATTAACCAGTAAATTGGTTGAACCATTGGTTCACTTATAACAAAACAAAATAAAAAAACTAGGGATTTTTTGTTTGTTTCTTATTTCCTCAATTTTCAGGTATATATTTGCATGTTTTTAATAGATGACAAATTTCATCCAATATTTTATTTTTTCTATAGATGATTAGTAATAAAATTATTGTTATGATATGATATTTATTATATTTTAAATTACTGCTTTGATATTATGTAATCATAGTTGAATTTTTTTTAAATTTGATATTTATTTTGATTTAGGTATGTTATGGATATATGGTGGTTATTTTGGAGTTTGTGGTCTTGTTGAATATTGATGTGATATTTTTTATTTTATTTTTAGTTTAAAATTATGTGATAATTCTTGTTTATGTTTAAACATGTTATGTTGGATTTCGAGTTGCATAATTACTCACGTCTGTTTTTAGTTAGAAACGATTTGTTTGTCTACTAGTTGTGATTTATGAGATATTATTTAGTTTATGAAAATAACTTGAACAAATTTGGATTAAAAAAATTGATTTTTAAAGGCTTGATATATTCATTAAACTTAAGCTAAATTATTATTTCGTAATATCACATCGGTTGAATAAGTGGTTAGAACGGTTAAATAAACTCAACCAGTGACCAGTAAGGCTACCAGTTCAATACCTAGTCTGATTTTTAAAACATTGCTAAAAGTTTTAATTTACGTTTAGTAAATTTGAAAAGTAATTATTCACAAAGCTTATCTTGTGGAGAAATTCTTACCCAGATCGGGTTTGGCCGAACCCAAAGTAACTACATGACAAGTGTAATACACTTGCTTTGGGATTTGATGTAACTTTCAGGACAGTGACCAATCACAAAGCAAATGCAATACACTTGCTTGGTGGTTGGATGAATTTGGCCAAATCAGGCTTGAACAAGAATTTTCCTATCTTGTGTTAGGATAGCATTTTAGAAGAACAATTTATTACAAACAAAATATATATAAATACTATACTTGAGTTATTATTATTAATATTAAAAAAAAAAAAAAAAGATAGATCGATCGAAACTAACTTAATTTAGATTAGATTTTTTCATTGAAGTAATAGTAATTGTAATCGATTGATAAACCAAAACAAAGCTATATAGCTATCAAACAAAGCATTCGCCTTTCGCCGATAATGTTACCAAACAAAGTTGAGGGGTTAAAGAGATGCACCCGGCCACATGCATTGTCAATTTGTCATTTGTTTATTTATAATTTATTACTAAAATATTTTAATGAACTTCTCCAGTTGTTGTTTTTGTAAATAATCATTCATTCAATTAATCATTGCACGGAACGATAACAAGAAATTGTGGAGGGGCCCTTACATTACAATTTACATTGTGGTGGAAACCCGTTCATCCAATTATATTATATCTGGCTAATATATTACAAGTATCATATACTATGAAAATAGCACTGTATTTCTATATTTATTTATATATATACACACCTATAAAGTTAGATATACCAAGTGATACGTTAAACATTAATTAGATTTTATTGTGTCCGACTAATTATTACACATTCTGGTCTGGACTGGTGTATACCAAATGCTGTGAACGAAATAAGTACTAAATAAAACGCTATGCAACACATTCATTTATTTATTTCCTACCAATAATTTTTAAGTAAAGATCAACTAATATTTGGCAGAACAGCCTTTGTGACATTGACACCTCAATTCACTTAATTAAATAAGCCTAAGATTTTTTTTTTTTTATTTCAAGAAAAGAATGAAACAATATTATAAAATTAATCACAAAGTTCGGCGGTCTACTTAATCAGATAAAATGTCTCTAAAAAACCAGACTCAAAGAACCGAGTGAGCTAGATGATGATCCAATTTTAATTTGTAAGTATCTTATATTCATCTTAATCAATTAACGTGACTAATTACATTTTGCATTTATCACGGAAGCAAAATCGTACTTTTTTTTTCCATATATACAATTACACATATTTAAACAATAAATTACGTAGATATTATCAATAAACTACAAAAAATACTAGTGAATAAACTTTCCGGTCTGTTAATTTAAAAGAAAAAGTGAACAATTCCCAGAAATTAAGCTAGAGTCCGAGTCCCAATACCCAACTCCCAACTACTATATAACAGGGCTTTTAGCTATCCTTTATGGCTTTTGATTTAATGCCATTCATTGAATAAAGAACAATTTTCATCTGGGAAGTTGTACACATGTACTAGTAATAATTTATTTCAGAATTATTTCTTTCTATCTCAAAGGTTTTGCTACATAAATTTAGAATGGAGACAAATTTTATATTTCAAAATTATACTTTCTCTGTTTTAAATTATTTGTCATTTTACATATTTTCACACATATTAAGGTACCTACTAAATAGCCTTAGTTTTATGGAAAAAATAAATTATATACCTAAAATACCCTTATTTTTTATTTATTCCACCATTAGCTATTTACACGTTATTTAAGTTTTACACTCTCTCTTACTATTTTTCTTATATATACCTAAAATATGTAATTAATAGTGTATTGAAATTCTAGAGTGACAAATAATTTGGAACACATTTTTTTCTCTATAAGGACAGATAATTTGGGACAGAGGGAGTATAATTTTTTTTTTTTGAGAACTCAGGTGCCCAAGCTTACACTAGGCTAATTCTGGACCCTCAGAATCCTTGCCCTAGAACCCTGAAGGATGTAAAGCGCAGGATGTGCCTCCACCAAGCCTCGGGATCCCACCATACTGTTGTATAATCTGCGCATAAAAGGATCTTCATCACAAATGACCCTTAGACATACTCATGAATTTTATTTATAAGAGCGTAAACTAGTCGAACGAGGTCAACTTAAACATTATTTAAGTTAGATCTAATTTTTCTATCAAATTTGATATTATTTCTCATGTTGGTTTGATCATTATACAATTGAGTTAATTCAATCACTTCATTTGTACTTACCCTTATTGACAGTTTTATTATATTTATAATATTATAAATATCAGCAATAAATTAGAAAAAACTGTCAGCTTACGCCTTCAAGGAATTCAATTTTTTCACGGGCTCAAAATATAAGAATATAGACTAAAATAAGAAAACATTGCCAGGGTTGCGTATTTAACACTTTGAATATATTTTTGTATTTAAACTAATTTTTAAAATCCACAAAAAATTGGTTAAAACTGTGAACTTACCCCTTCAAGTAGATTTTAATCTTTTCACTAGCTCAAAATATTATAAAACCGACTTGAATTATACTAAAAAATTGTCGAGTGTTTTGTACTTACCCCTATGTACAATTTTTTTTAATATTTATAAGATTTTAAGTATCCATAAAAAATTGGCCAAAATTATGAGTTCACCCATTCGAGGAATCTAATTTTTTCACGGGCTCAAAATATTGCAAAATCGACCTATAACATAAGAAAAACATTGTCCATGGCTGTGTACGTACAACTTTGAATATATTTTTATATTTAAATTGATTTATAGTATATGCAAAAAATTGGCTAAAACTGTAAACTTACCTCATGGAGAAAATAATTTTTCCAATGGCCAAAACATTATAAAACTGACTTGAATCATACGAAAAATGGTCGAGGGTTTTGTACTCACCCTTACCTTATGAACAATTTTTTATAAGATTTTAAGTATCCGTGAAAAATTGGCCAAAAGTGTGAACTCAATCCTTCGAGGAATTCAATTTTTCCACGGGGGCTCAAAATATCTCAAAATCGACCTATAACATAAGAAAAACATTGCTCCAAGGCTGTGTATGTTTCACTTTGAATATATTTTTGTATTTAAACTGATTTTTAGTATCGCAAAAAAATGGTTGAAACTGTGAACTTACCCCTTGAAGAAAATTTTATTTTTTTCACTAGATCAAAACATTACAAAACTGCCTTAAATCATACAAAAAACTGTCGAGGATTTTGTAATTACCCTAATGAACAAATTTTTTATTTTTTTATTTTTTATTATAAGATTTTAAATATCCTTAAAAAGATTGCCAAAACTGTGAGCATACCCCTTCGAGAAATTAAATTTTTTCATGGGCTCAAAATGTCAGAAAAATGACTTATAACATAAGAAAAACATTGCTTAGGGGCTGTGTCCATACCACTTTGAATATATTTTTGTATTTAGATTGATTTTTAACATCTGCAAAAAAAATTGTCAAAACTGTGAACTTCCTATTGGAGAAAATTTCAATTTTTTCACTGGCTAAAAATATCACAAAACTAACATGAATCATACGTAAAATTGTCGATGGTTTTATACCTACCCATGAACAAATTTTTTACTTTTAGAAGATTTTAAGTATCCGTAAAAAATTGGCGAAAATTGTGAGCTTACCCTTCAAGGAATTCAATTTTTCCAAGGGCTAAAAATATCAAAAAATCGATTATAACATAAGAAAAATATTGCCTAGGGCTGTGTACTTACCATTTTGAATATATTTTTGTATCTAAACTGATTTCTAATATCCGCATAAAATTGGTTAAAACTGTGAATTTACACATTGAAGAAAATTTTAATTTTTTCACTGGCTCAAAATATTACAAAACTAACTTGGATCTTACAAACGTTTTTTGAGGATTATGTACTTATCCCTATGAACAAATTTTTAGTTTTTCTAAGATTTTAAGTATCTGTAAAAAATTGGCCAAAACGATGAGTTTACTCATTCGAGGAATTCAATTTTTTCACGGGCTCAAAATATCAGAAAATTGATATATAACTAAGAAAAACATTGCACAGGGTTGTGTAGATACCACTTTGAATATATTTTTGCAATTAGACTGATTTTTAATATCCGCAATAAATTGGTTAAAACCGTGAACTTACCCATTAAAGAAAATTTCAATTTTTGCAATAAATATCACAAATTTGACATGAATCATACGAAAAATTGTCGATGGTTTTGTACCTACCTCTATGAACAATTTTTTTTTTGTTTTAACAAGATTTTAAGTATCGTAAAATTTTTGCCAAAATTGTGAGCTTACCCCTTCGAGGAATTCAATTTTTCTACGGGCTCAAAATATCAGAAAACCGACTTATAACATAAGAATACATTGCCCCAAGGTTGTGTGTACCTCTTTGAATATATTTTTGTATTTAAACTGATTTTTAGTATCCGCAAAAAATTGGTTAAAATTGTGAATATACCCCTTGGAGAAAATTTTAATTTTTCCACTTGTTCAAAATATTACAAAAATGATTTGAATCATACGAAAAAATGTCATACGAAAACTCTATGTAAAATTAGAAAAACATTACATAGAGTTGTGTACGTACCACTTGAATATATTTTTTTTATTTAAATTGACTTTTAAATCCGCAATTTTTTTGTTAAAACTGTGAACTTACCCCTTGGAAAAAATCTCAATTTTTCAGCTTGCTCAAAATATTACAAAACTTATTTGAATCATACAAAATATTATAGAGGATTTTGCACTTACCCCTATGAATGATATTTTTTTTTGTTTTTATAAGACTTAAAGTATCTGTAATTGGAGATAGTTTACCCCTTCGAGGAATTCAATTTTTTCACGGGATCAAAATATCACAAAACCTACTTTAAACAAAAGAAAACATTGCCCAGGGTTGTGTACGTGCCACTTTGAAAATATTTTTGTATTTAAAATAATTTTTAATTCTGCAAAAACTTGGTTAAAACTGTGAACTTACCCCTTGGAGAATAAATCAATTTTTTCACTAGTTCAAAATATAACAAAATTAACTTGTTGAATCATACTAAAAAATGTCGAAGATTTTGTACTTACCCTTATGAACAATTTTTTTATATGATTTTAGTTATCTGTAAAAAAATGGCCGAAATTGTGAACTTACCCCTTCGAGGAATTAAATTTTTCCACGGGCTCAAAATATAAAACTGACCTATTACAAAATAAAAGCATTGCCCGGCCAGGGTTGTGTACGTGCCACTTTAAATATATTTTTGTATATAAACTGATTTTTATTATCCGCAAAAAATTTGTTGAAACTGTGAACTTACCCCTTGGAGAAAAAATTAATATTTCCACTGACTACAAATATTACAAAACTGACTTGAATCATTGAATCATACGAATAAATTTCGAGGGTTATGTACTTACCCCTATGAACAATTTTTTTGTTTTTAAAAGATTTTAAGTATCCATAAAAAAAAATTAGCTAAAATTGTGAGCTTACAACTTCGAGGAATGTAATGTTCCCCATAAAATCGACTTATAACATAAGAAAAGTATTGACCAGGGTTGTGTACATACCACTTTGAATAGATTTTTGTATTTAAACTGAGTTTTATTATCTGCTCAAAATTGATTAAAACTGTGAACTTACTCCTTGGAGAAAATTTAAAATTTTCCACTGGCTGAAAATATAACAAAATTGACTTGAACTATACGAAAAATTGTCGAGGCTTTTATACTTAGTCCTATGAATATTTTTTTTTTATTTTTATAAGATTTTAAATATCCTTAAAAAATGGGCCAAAACTGTGAGCTTATCCCTTCAAGGAATTAAATTTTTTCACGGGCTCAAAATATCATAAAATTGACATAGGTCATAAAAAAATATTGCCCAAGGATGTGTAAGTAGCAACTTGAATATATTTTTGTATTTAAACTTATTTTTAGTATTTGCAAAAATTGGTTAAAACTTTGAACTTACTGATGGAATAGTGCCCAGCAAGCCAATGTTAATTAGCTTGTTGAAGTACTGTTTTCTTATGGTTTATAATTAACATGCGTTCTCATACATACAATCAAGCATATATAGTGAAAACACATTATGTTCAGGCCTTTTCGTATAAAGGGGGATTTGGCAAGTTACCCCCTTGTACTTTGATATGTCTAATATATAGGCAATTATATGTATCCCCTGATATGAATTTAGGCATATTATTCCCTTGTGATATATATCAATGAACGGTTTACCTCATTTTTCATGGAGTTATGGAGCACACGTTCTATATTGCGTATTAAACTTTATTTTGATGTGAAAAATGATCAAGTTAACCTTACTTTGACAATATATCTCCTTCATTTTATCTCAAGTAGTAAGTGTAAATGACAATTTATCATTGCGATATTATTTAATGAACAATTTAACACACTCATCCTGAAAATGTCAAAATCGTGAAGGAGGCAATGTACTTACTTAGAAAACACATAAGGATATTTTGTCATTTTGTTTATCCCAAGGGGAAAATTATATTTAAGAATAACACATAGGAATAATTTGTGTTTAACTCTTAGTTTAAGTGTGATCTCTCTCACTTTTTCTTTTTGGTAAATGAATAGTTGAATTTTGTTTTCAACCTATACTCTTCACATGCACATGTTTTAATTCAATTTAAAACAGAGGGCCTAGCCGCTTAGACATGTGAAATTGTAACCACCCCCACCCCTAGTCCCTTTAAATCCTCCTCCTCTCCCACCTTTTTTAAAATTGTCGAGGGTTTTGTAATTACTCATATAAATAATTTTTTTGTTTTTATAAGATTTTAAGTATCCGTAAAAAATTGATCGAAATTGTGAGTTTTACACCATCAAAAAATTCAAATTTTCATGGGCTCAAAATATCATAAAACCGACTTATAACATAAGAAAAAAATTGACCGGGAATGTGTATGTGTCACTTTAAATATATTTTTGTATTTAAACTAAATTTTAGTATCCGCCAAAAATTAGTTAAAGAACTTACCCCTTGGAGAAAATTTCAATTTTTCCACTAGCTGAAAATATAACAAAAGTGACTAGAATTATTCGAATTTTTTTGAAGGTTTTGTGTACTTACCCCTATTAACAATTTTTTTATTTTTGTTTTTATAAGATTTTAAGTATTTGTAAAAAATTGAAAAACTGTGAGCTAACCCCCTTCAAGGAATTTAATTTTTTTCGGGCTCAAAATATCATAAAATCGACATAGGTCAAAAGAAAAATATTGCCCAAGGATGCATACGTACCAACTTGAATATATTTTTGTATTTAAACTGATTTTTAGTATCTGAAAAAATTTGTAAAAAGTGTGAAGTTATACTTTATTTTGATGTGAAAATGACGAACTTAACCTTACTTTGACAATATATTTCCTCGTTTTACATCAAGTGATATGTGTAAATGATAATTTACCATTGCGATATTATTTAATGAACACTTTTACTCACACCCTCTGAAAATGTCAAAATCTAGGAGGGAATGTAATTAATTTACAAAACACATAAGGATATTATAAGAATAACACATAGGAATAATTTGTGTTTAACTCTTAGATTAAGTGTGGTCTCTCTCACCTTTTTTTTTTTTTTTTTCCTCTTTTGGTAAATGAATAGTTGAATTTTGTTTTTAACCTACACTCTTCACATGCACATGTTTATTCAATTTAAAACAGAGGAGGGCCTAGCCGCTTAGGCATGTGAAATTGTAATGACCCCCCACCCCATAGTCCCTTTAAATCCTCCTCCTCTCCCACCCTTTCACCATTTTCTCCCCCAATCCCCCAAATCACCCTTCCCGTTTGCTATATACATACATCCATATAGAATCGCTAATTTGTATCTACACATTTATAAATCTCTGAATTTTTCCGCTGAATCAATCGAAAAATAATTCTTTAGGTAATTTTCCATTTCGTAATTATTATCACGAATTCTATGATTGTTCTGTGTTTAATTATCATTAATTGCTAATTAGTATTAGTTCTGATTGTAAATCATACTGTCTGTATATTTATCGATTCAACTGAATTTCTGCAGCTTCAGATTTTCAAATCGATATATGGAAATATACCAAGAGAACTCAACTTCATCACTGCTGTCATCGAATCCGGCTGTCAATTCCGATAGAAGGAAAAAGAAGAAGAAAAAAATTCACCAAACACTAGGAGAAAATCTCGAGAATGATTCCGTACAATGGAAATCCGACGCTCAGCAACAAATTTACTCATCAAAACTACTCCACGCGCTGCGACAAGTTCGTCTCCGCGGAGGCGGAGGTTCTGCGGTGGCTCAGCCGTCGGCTCCGAAACGAGTGCGTGAGGCTGCGGACAGAGTATTAGCCGTGACGGCGAAGGGACGGTCGAGGTGGAGCCGAGCTATACTCACGAGTCGACTCAAGTTGAAGTTTATGAAGAAGAACAATATAATAAAACGACAGCGTAAAGCGATGACAGTAGTTACCTCCGGGAATAGCCGGTTTGCGAGGAAATCTAAGGTGAGTGTTCTGCGTTTAAAATCGAAGTGTTTACCGGCATTTCAGCGGAAGGCGCGAGTTTTGGGTAGGTTGGTTCCCGGTTGCCGGAAACAGCCGTTGCCGGTGGTGTTGGATGAGGCGACTGATTACATAGCCGCCCTCGAAATGCAGGTATACACACATACACAACTACTCTCACTGTCTCAATTTATGCGTCGTTTTAGAGAATTTTTTTTGTCCCAAATTATTTGTCCCTTTAGAATTTCAATTCACTATTAATTACATATTTTTCCATTTTGCCCTTATTTAATGTATCTAAAACTCTCTGAGAAAAAGTAAGAGAGAGAATGTAAGGGTATTTTAGGAATATCATTTATTTTTTTCTAAGATTGAGGCAATTTAGTAGGTGCCTTAATATATGTGACTAAAACAACACATAAATTGGAACAGAGGGAGTATAATAGTAGAATATATCTTGGATTAATTATTACGGAGTATTTTTTTTTTTAACGATATGTTGCACATTATATAGTTCATGTATCAAAAATATTACGCGTTTCTATCGAAACTACCGAAATACTCCCATTTCTATTTCAATCAGTTAAATAGAAAATATAAAGTAAACATAAAAAAAATTAGAATTATAAAGTAGTTTAGATTTTAAAACATTTCTTTGATTTCTAATTTCTTCAAAATGTTTTCAAATTTTCCGAAGAGTTTCTGGTAAATTATTTGAATTTTTTAAAGTTTTTTCTAAAAAAAATATGTCAGGAAAACGAAATATGAGTCCATTTTAGAAAAGAAATCGAGAACATAGAAAACACTGGAAACATTTAGACTATGATTGCATGTAATGCTAAAAGCTTTATTTCTCGTTTATTTGCATTTTTGTTATCATTTTACTCACTAAAATGCATTAACCAAACATAACCTTGGTGAAGTTGTAATCAAATAAATGCATTTCAACTACTTTATATTTTTGTCTTTTCAAAAAAAAAAAAAAAAAAAAAAAAAAAAAGCCTACTTTATATATTTTTGTTTTTCATGAACTCAAGAATCTATACGTTTCTTTAAACGTATAAAATAATTGAATCCATTGTATATGGATTAATTGTTAAATATTGGGAAAGTAAATTAATATTTTAATTTGGTTTGTTAATATTTTGGTTTTGTAATTAAACTGCAGGTTAGAGCTATGAGTGCCTTAGCCGAGCTACTTTCTGTATCTGGCTCCTCTAGTTCTACAACAGCTCCTGGTAATGGCCTTAATCAACTCAGCTCAAGCCGAACTCCTCCTAGCTAATATGAATTTTCCTCTTTTATTTTTTCTTTAATATATATTTTTGTATTATTCAGATATTCCACCACTTAAGAATATCATTCTAATGTGAATTAAGTTTTCTGTTTTCTCTCTTACCTTACCAAAAAAAAAATAATATATATATTTGATATAGTTCTGTACTTATAATATTTCTATTATTTGTGATTGGGATCGATAATTGGGTGGAGATAATGTTGGTTAGGTGCAAAGTATGGAGGTCAAAATCTTCTTTATTCACGTGGTGATAACTTTTCAATTTTGCAATGGGGTCCCTCGGAGTTTTTGATTTTGATATTAGATGACGGAACCTATATACCCCCCCCCCCCCCCCCAACCAAAAAAAAAAAAAAAAACCTGACTCGGCTATGTTTTACTTTAATTCTTCCGTTAATTACAATTTGAGTTTGATAAAACTGAATTTTAACGATATTGTGTATATATTCATTCTACTATTATTTTCTTGTTTTGATAAAAGAAAGTGATAGAGTTGAATGTGGTTTGAGAAACTCATATATACTATAGATTTTTTTTTGGACCTTGTGTGAAGATGATATCATTAAAATGTATGATATGGTGGATTCTTAGTCACAAGATTTAGTAAAAATTATCAACAGGTGATTGGTCTAGTGGAAGAGATTAGTCAGTACGAAGTAGCGGATTCATGATCGAATTCCTGTTGGGAAAGGTTCCCACTTTATGTGTCCAATACGCCTCGAAAGAAATTAAATCCTTGGGAAAACAAAAAAAAGATCTAGTAAAAATTCATGTACACGTTTATATAAAGAATTTTCCTATAGTCTATAGCTTGTAACTTGGAAGCTTTTGTGGAAATGGTTCAACCACTTGGTACACTTATCAATCCCAAATTTAAAGAAAAAACCTTCTAGATATCTTTAAAAAAAAAAATCTACAATAATTATGATATCATTATATATATTAAATGATTCTTTGGAAGAAAAAAAAAAACTATACATGAAAGTGGGGGAAATTGTTATGAGGCAATTGATAGTGAAATTTGTGACTTGGGAAATTAGCTTTTAGTGCCACATACCTTCTCACAACCCACATATACATATACACAGAAGAACATGTGGAGGGGCAATGAAAATGACAAATCTATCTGATATTCTAAACATTATTCTCAGGTGTGACTGGACCTTTTAGCTGATGATCATAATAGTAAAATAATGGATTCATGTGGTTTTGAGTTACCAAAAGGGCATACTTGTAAATTTAGGTATATATTTTGTATGCTGCCTTAATTACCCAATTTCATCACTGGTCTCAGAGTTCCAATTATAGCGAAGATAAATCTTAATTAGACTCCACGACTTGGTATTATTTTACTTGATTTCACTTTGCTCATAAAATATGTGGTCATTCTATACTCCTATATATCTTTCTTCTGAATCGATTTTCCTTTTTTTTTTCTTTACAAATAAATGATTGAATAAAGGACCACACTATAATTAAAAACATACATGAGATGGGTCTAAAGTCAGACAAATGACACAGCACACATTAATTTGCAAACAGGCAGACATTCAATTTGGGTCTAAATACTTTCATGCGCACCAACATCAGAAAATCACACATGCACCCATGTGCATCAATAATTATTATATTAAAATGTTGGTCTCCTTTTCGCGTTCTTTTTTTTAGTGTTTCGGTTTTGATTTTAGTACTACAGTTACGGTTTGATGAATATATCATTCTCATCTAATAAAATGAACTAGTCCCACAACGTAGCGAATTCAAGTCATAATTCTTTTAAGGAAAAGTCTACACATACCTACGTGTTTAATGAACCTCAAAATGAGTTAAGTCATGTCAAATGTCTAATAGCTCCTAAATTCTTAACTAGATCAGGTTTAAAAAAATATTCTTAGACCAACACTAGGAAAGTTTCTTAAACCCGATCTAGTCAAGAGATATTATTTTGTGTATTCACTATATATGGATGACGTGGTGCAACATATGAATAATATTTCTTAGTTCAGTTTTTGTGTAATGATACACAATAAAGATGAGATATTAGAGTCAACTCCAACATACCCTCATTTGTACACGTTGCATCACATCGTTCATGAAATGGATGTACAAAATTATTTCCCAACTTCTCACTAGCAAACAAAACATTGTAATTTGGTATGAATTGAATTGAATTCATATATCCCACCTACTGATTTTATTCATATAGTCTTTATTTTATTTTATTTTGAGATGGTGAATACATTAATACATCAAATATTATATTGAATCGAAACTATTATAATGTTAACCCTGTGCAAAATTGAGGTCCTTACTTCTTAAATTGAACATTAAATGTCGTCTTCAATTTTTAAATTCTTGATTAAATCTAAAATTTAGTTTGAATCTATCTACTAAATCCAAATAAATATGTTTTATGATTGATTATTTTGTTTCAGAGTATTATTCATCAAATACCACATGTATCATAAATGTTAACTGTGAGTTGTGTGAATAGAATTTGTTATTTAGTATAGAAAAAATGAAGGGGGCAGTTATTTAGCTGTCCACATCTATAGTTAGTTATATTTCTTCAAAAGTGAGTAACCGTATATGGGCTTTGCCGTAATGACACTCTGGTGTCGCAACCTTTAATCGTTCACGTTGCAATCAAATTAGGGAAAAAGTTGGCATACTACAAACTTACGAAAAGGTGTAGTAGAGAATATATTTATCAGAAATAAAAAAAAAATAGTAGGGTAGAAAATTGAAACAAACGTCCAAAGCTAGATATTTATATTTCATTTGCAATTTCGCTAATTTTAATTTTGAAAACCATTATTACAAACTATGCGTGCGGTATTATTTCATTACAAAATATTTAATATTTCTCGTAACAATCTAATTTTTTGATGTCACATATTGAATTAACAGTTACTAATGTCAAATTAAGTTTAATCAAAATGACACTTTTAAACATAACCTGCATCACTCGACTCGCCAATCGATTTTCACTTTGCCACAATTTATTTGAATTAACACGAATTTAGCTCGCCTATTTAATTATCATATTTGAGAAAAAAATGTTAAAAGGTGATAATACGTGAATATTGTCTATAGATATAGGATAATGACATCGTAAGTCAATGAGGTCATAACCCAGTGACAAAGAATAGGTTCTAGAACTTCATGCTCCTGAGTTCAATTCATACTTCTTTTAGTTTAATACTAGTTTCTAGTAGTTGATTTTTTTTTCTTTATTACTAATTCGATTATAATCGAATAGATTTTCTGATTTTATGATATTAATGTAACGATGTAATTATCATTTCCCTAAAAAATGACGTCTTAATTGTGAAGGTGAAACAACCAAAATATGGAATAATAAACATGATCTCAATTGTATACCTTGCTTAACTATAAATTTACGTATAATAATTGATTTAATAATTTTATTCAAAAATAATAATTATGAAAATTGAATGGATTTATGTTGTTGATGATTTGTGGTAGAAATTTCTCAACTTAATAATTATATACTTAGAAGGTTATCAAACAAGGCATGCTTTTCTTGATTCATGAAACTTAGGTCAAGTTGGTATCCTACTTATATATATTTCCAAAATTAGTAATAAGGTTTGCACCAATATATTATCATCATGATGCCCGATGTATTGTTTCAAGCTTAGTTTAGAGGCCAAGTTTTAATCATTTCTTTAACTACAACGTTCTTGTCCCTCTACATATTGGCCAACAAAAAAATAAAGAACATTAATAAGTGTTTTCAATTTATTGCTCCAATAGAAAATTAAAGATAAATCTATCAGACCTAAATTTTAAAAATAGAAACTAGTTCAAATTAATAAGAGGACGTACACTGCCAAGCTCTTGTATTTTTACTATATATTGGAAGAGTAGTTTATCAATTTCTCAATTATGAATTAGGTTTCATGCATGTTAATTAGTTGCTTATGTTAAAATCTAGAACACAAAACTTCTTGATCACAAAAGTTAGTACATAGAGACATAATTATTAGTGCGCATAACACTAATCAGCCAAATTGACATATATCTAATTAATAATTAATTAATTTAAACATCACATCTAATCGAACTTATGAACATTATTAAACTCTTAATTGGAAACCACAACTAGTGCTTTGATGTTTGATCAATCTAAAAGTACAAAGGCACATGGGCCGTGTTGGATTTAACCCAAAATTGGGTCCCAAATTGATAAATAATGTATATAAATTAAGTTTGACAGTTCAAAAAGTTATTTAAGCCATATAGAAACTTTAGCAAATGTAGCACAAAGGAGAAAAGTGGGTTCCATGGAGCATCAAATTCAATAATGGCAAGCATGTGCACACTAAATTTTATTAATATAATATATTCATATTTCATAGTGGTTGAACTATTTGGTCTTATATGGACAGATAGAAATAATTATTGGAAAATTTGTACTATAAGGGGAAAAAACAAAAGTTTCTAAACAATATAAATATTTAATTTTTTTATATTCTTCGAAGTGGTCGACTACTTATAACTAAACAAAAGGACTGAAAATGGTTTTATCTCAATTAGCAATTGTAAATTCTTTAACCACAAAAATAGGAAAACAACTTAATTTTCTTTTAACTATAGATTAGTTCAACCTATATATAGATTAATTAATAGCTAATTTGTTCCGACTTGATCACCCTTAAATATCTTTTGAAATAATTTAGATATTAATCACGAATTTATTGAGAATGCCATCATCAAATTAACACACAGTTTGTGTCACGCAAAGTATCAGAACTCGATTGCTTTTGTTAATTATGAAATTAAATACTTGGGATTAGAATAGTGTAACATCGATCTATGGCCGGCAAGCAAGAGGGCTCCAACAGATATAATGTTGTTCTAAATTAACTGCATACTAATAGACAATAGTTAGCTCTGAAATCATTGTCCAACTACTCCAAACTCTCAAAAATATTTAAGAATACAAATTAAAAAAAAAAAAAGGATATATCATTTTAATAAAACCGTTAGATTATTTTAGTTTCATAAATAATTAATTTCTTCCTTCATGTCTCAGCAACCTTAATTGGTATATAGTCGTTGTTGCTTAAATATTATAGGACTCTAAAATTTCAGAATAGAATAGACAAATGTCGATGAACAATATAAAGTTTAGGGCTGAAGCATCAATCAAATGGACATATATATATATATGTATTAGTATGCATGTGTCAAAAACAATCTTAGTCACTAAGTCATGGAACAATTAGGTAGCTATATTATATATTAGCATATTAACAAAGCATATTATCGAGCACTAAAACAAGTTTATTCCACGAAGCACTTTGTGATTAGACAAATCTAAATTGTTTGTCAATATATGATTGGAATTTTTAGGTTCTTAATTAATGGCGTTTCTGGATTTGGGTTGATTTGTTCGAGGATCTTCAACCTAAACTTATTCACAAACTCATATTCAATCTCTTGAAGTCCTGCCCTTTACGCGGTGGAGTTCGCGTGTACTCATTCATGGGAGTCTATTATTATTGAGGGCGACTCGAGCGTAGTGATAGGAGCAATCAAAGAGAGTTCAGAATCTTGTGCGGATTATGGTAATATTATTTCCGATTTAAAAACTTTGGCTGGGACCTTCAGACAATTTAGAGCACAACATGTCGGCAGAGAAGGGAATAGAGTGGCTCACGAAATTGCTAGATTATCTCATGTTATCTCATATTCGTCTAATGTTTTACCTTATTCTATTTCGAACATTGTTTCCTCTGAGCTTGTTTGAATAAAAAATTTCGTGTTTCTCAAAAAAAAAAAAAAAAAAACATCTACTATTTATTTTCCTCTTCAAACTCTACTAAATTAAAAATATTGATTTGACATAATACCTACTTTTTTCACCCAAAAACCAAACATCAAAATTCAATCCTAATGAAGTTTCAACTTTTTTAAAACCACAAAATCCAACGTCCTAACTCAATTCAATTGAAATTTCAAAAGGTTTCACTGGAACCATTCAAATCATTTTTCTCGAAATCAAACCCCGCGAAATTGATCAATATTTTTTCCAAATAAACCCATAGACGAAGTAAAAGTTAATGTTGATCAAAATTATATCCTTATAATGTTATCGCCCTTCACCAAGGTCCGTTTTGACATGATTCATATGATTGAACAAGAAATTGTATTTCTATGACCCATCATTAACCTTCCTAAACTTCACTCAACCTGCTTAATTGCCACATGCTAATTCACATGATATTCTTAGCTTTTCTTTGAGAACACGTGTATCTTATCTTTATTTAAAAGAGAAAAAGAAAAGAAAAGAAAATGTGTAAACTTCTTTGAAGAGATTTACTAGAAGATTCATCGAGGATATCATCACACACACTGAGACAAAAACATTGAAATAAAAAACTAAAATGATTTCAAAACCTATAGCTCATCCGAAAGGGCCATATTACCAACAAGTAAGGCGTTGATTGCATTAATTGGGCTTAGTTGAAACATCATAGCCCAACAAACCAAAACTAAGCCCATAATTCTCATTTCTAAATTTTCTTCACAATCTCCAAGTTGCCTCAATTGTGAAAGGAAAACTACATAAAAAGTTCAAGATTTAATTAGTCATTTTATATCTGTTTTTAAATCGTGTATGGGTGAATTATTGATAAAACTGCACATGTTTTTATATTTTTATATGTTCACAAACCGCATGGTTCGGGTTAGTTAAATATGAACAGTGAACACCCGTAAGTATATCATTTAATTTTATAGAAAAATATGAATATACGTGGCTTCCGTATGTAATTGTAAGTACGAGAGAGATAAGGGATAAGATAGAGTTCGAAAGAAATTTACTTGGAACTTGTTCAAGCAATGTTTTCAAAATATTAGAAGATTTAAATCTCAAGTATCTTACTATTATTTCAAAGGATGAATTGGTCTCAATACTATTTTCTTAGAATTTAGAATTATTTTTTAATAAAATTGTGAAATAAACTAGGTTTCCTACTTTCTTTCGACTCCCCTATTCTCTCGTCCGCTTCTCTCAGAAACCCCCACTATCTCCTCAACTGCCATTTTCGCTTGCATCACATCTCTCACGAATTTGGAATACGACAACTTCTATAAAATCATACTTCCACTCACTTCTTCTTCGTCTTCTTAAGGTGGCAGTTTGTGATTGTTTCATTTGTTCTATTCGAAATATAACAGAAATTGCCTATCTGTAATTGTGAATTACAAAGCTTTTGTTAACATTTTTAGTAACATAATGTTCTTTCTAATACAGGATCATAATTATGTTTCACCAAGACATTGGCGATTGTTCTTGCGAGTTCATAATTATAGTTAATACCATATATAAGCAATTTCAGAAATATGATTTAAATAAAATTTATATACTATTTGTGAGTTCATTAACCAATAATTTTATCATGTTTTCGAAAATGACTTATTTTGCTTCAAATGTAGGTACAAGAAGTCTTAAACGAGTGTTGAACTCGGCACATGAGAATTTATTTTATTTTTAATTGATAGAATTAAAGTTTGTAAGATTATTTGTATATCTAATTATCCAAGTTTGTCGATTATAAATTTATAAATTATCTTCACTTTTTGAACTATACCACTTTATATGAACTATTGTGTTTATGTCTTATTACTATGGGATGATGTTTGTCAAAACTCAAAAGGATGGAATAATAAAAAGCTTTCTTTTATATTTTGATCAGTTAAATTGATTCATGAATATCGTATACTAAAATATATTCATAAATATTTCGGTCTATATAGTTTAGACTTTGAGAAAAACCTTGATCCACATTTTATAGAATAAAGTAGAAGAAGTGACGTGCGCTAATTATCAATCTAAATGTAATTTGTGTTTTATGAAATGAGAAGGAGGAATCCAAATGATTACTTTGAACAAATAAACATTTAGTTTCTTCCCTTATTGATAAAACCATGTTTTGTCTTTAACTATTCTAGAAACTTAATACTTAAATTTCATACTTTTATTATCAATCTAATTATACAAATTAATATATAAAATAATTTAATGTGATTGTTCATAGCACGAGTTTATGCTAGTTTTCATTAATTATGCCTCTCTGTTTTATAATAGTTATTGAGCTTGCATTAGCCCATTTTATAATGTACAATGAAACTTTATCAGTAATTTTTATATTTTAATAATTTTTTAAACTCTATTTGAGCTCGACTCATTAAATAAACAAAATTAAATTTAAACACAACTTCATGTTAGATAATAATTTTTAAATTAAACTTAAACAATGTATCGTTCAAAACTATTTTTTCATTGCAATTTATGATCTAATTATAGATTTAATATATGGGTTATCTTAGTCGGATATCCATTACTCACCCTAGACCTTTTACTAAAATAAGCCCATAAGCCCAAATTCGAAACTCGTGTCGTAAGCACACGACTTCATCTTAAAAACACTCCCCAAACAAAAACGCTACTGTCTACACATTTGATTTGACTCTTACTTTTTCTTTTTTCTTCTTCAACCCTTCTTCTACATCAGAAAACAAAACCAAAAACCCCACTCACACACAGTAGAAAAACTAGAAAAAACACTTGATCTGTATCTGACGGTATATATATATAGGCGAAGGAAATGTCCACTTCATCGAGCTCGACGGAGAGAAGAGGAATTCCGGCGGCTGCGTTTGTTGAAGACGTGCAGACGTACCTCTCCCAATCAAATCTCGACGTAAACTCCGCCCTCGCGTTCCTACAAGAGAGGTTTTCTCGATTTTAACCGTCTATTGATTCATAGCAATTCCTTTTTTGTTCAATGGAAACTATTGGTATATGTAAACATATATTTGGATTTAATTTGTGCTTTATGAGTTCAGAAATGAATGTCGTGTTGTTTTGAGTAATGAGGTCTAATGTGATTAATCCTGTTAGAAATATGAAAGGGAAAGGTTATAGTTATGAAATAGGTATATTGTTGTATTGCTACCCAGCTTTGTGTTCTACTCCAATTACTAAAGGGAGGGGCTATCCTAACAAAATTGATGAAATGGAAGGTAAAATGAATATATAGAATGTGGGTTTCTCTTACTGTACTTTGAGTTAACAGCAGAGCTCTGTGTGAGGGAAAATGTGATAAGTTGAACTGGTCTGATGGTGTATGTTAGTCGATAAGTTTCTTAGGCACTCTTGTATTTCAACAATTTAAATTTCTCTCTTGCCGATTCCACTTGTTTTCTGTGTGGAAATATCTTCTTTTTCTGTCATCTTAGCCTATTTAATTTCAGTTTCCATAAAACATTCTTAAATAAATATTTGGCAGGCTTCAGCAGTACAGAGTTGTGGAGATGAAACTTCTTGCACAGCAGAGGGATCTTCAGGTAAGCCCAATTTGTTGTAGCATCTTTCCTCCCCATTTATATAGGGTATTCCCCTGAAGTTTGAATGTTCTACTATTGCTTCAACTATGGATATGATTGGGGTATTTTTAATAACATAATGTTTTCATGGTTAGCTGGTGATGCATCACATTTGAACTTCTGCCTTGAGCTTTTTCTGTTAACTAGTAGAAGATTATGCAGGTGGTCCTTTAGTACTTAATTTGCTTATGCTAAATACGAGGAGCCGTCTGTTTTTATTTTGAAATCGTGCACTTTATATCTTCATGTGTTCTTTTACTCTAGTGTTATGAATCACAAATCTATTATTTCTGTGTGCTAAGTCACAGATGTGAACATGCAATTTATTGCCATCTTGCTAGGTAGAGAAACCTTAATGGAATTTATCCAGATCAATCTTATTGAGTTACTTTGCCCTTCCTAACATCTATCTTATTTTGTATAAATTTGGCTGCAATTTATGTATTGATATGCAACAGGCCAAAATTCCTGATATTGAGAAGTGCTTAGACATCGTTGCAACTTTGCAAGCTAAGAAGGGTACTGGTGAGGTTCGTTTTTTTATCTGTCCACTGTTTCTTAGAGTATGCTCAGACTTAGTGATATTGACAAATACTTTAAATGAGTTTTCTTTCAAATAACACAAAAGAGAGCCAATATATGTTGGCTTAACTGGTTGTTCCATAGGTGGAACAACGTTTTCACCTTTTTCTGACTGTACTTATTTATGCGTTAAGTTGTTTGATGTGTTGTCTAACTTGATACAAGTAGCTTCTCCTCTGTGAATTGGATGAGGCTGCATTTAAGAACGGTGACCTCCAATTATAAAAGATCCTGCCCGGCGATTTGATTTTCGTAGGCTGTTAAAGAACTTATTATTGTGATCACAGATTTTAAATTTCCACATATCTTAAGGGAATTGTATTCTAATTGACAAAGTGACTTCAGAATATAGACCAAGTGCATGTTCAGTTACCTTATACAATCACAAATCTATTATAGAACTCGATTTATATTTCAAAGTATTTTGCCAATATTTGCCCTGATTTTGCTTGCAGGCAACAATTGCTGATTTTGAAGTATCTGAAGGCATTTATTCCCGAGCTTGTGTTGAAGATACGGACTCTGTGTGTCTATGGCTTGGAGCCAATGTTATGTTGGAATATTCATGTGAAGAGGTACTATTGTGTGAAGAGTCCTCTAACTTGAGCTTCCCTGCTTAACTTACCCTCAAAATAATCTTGAACATTTATTATCGCAGGCAACTACCCTTCTTCAAAAGAATTTGGAGAATGCAAAAGGAAGTTTAGAAGTTCTTGTAGCTGACCTGCAATTTCTAAGGGATCAAGTGACGATTACTCAGGTAATTTGCCAGTATCTTTAAGCACCTTTTGAGTAAATAATTGTAATCGAGCCTTCGTATTAATGTCGTATATTTCTGGGCAATTGAAACTCATGCCTTGTCGAATCCGATGGATTTAATTTGATACAGTTTGGTCATTTTTATTTGTTGACAAGTTTCAATATTAAGTCCCATTGGTCACTTGTTCCACGAGCAGTGAGGAGCAATACCTTAACCAACTATTGAAGTCATATCATGCAAGAGGCATAACTGAGTTTTTAGTTTCATGAGACTGGACACTAATCGGTTCTGGTTCCCTTTTTTACAAAATTGCACTCTTGGTCTTGTCGCCCCCTTTCCATCAATGTTGGGACTTGGGACCAAAAGTGCAAAAATTGGATTGAATAAAAGGCGATATGACTAAAAGTGCAAAAAAATATAAAAAATTGGGACCAAAAGTGCGATTTTGTAAAGCGCAGTAAAAGTGCCAAGTCCAATTCCATGGAATTAAATATGCATATTTTCTCATTCAAAATGATAACATATTCAAGGTTTTACTTCATACTTAATTAGCCTTTGAGTCTTTGCTACTACATTTTGGCCAGGTTACTATTGCACGCGTATATAACTGGGATGTACATCAACGTAGACTCCGTCAAGCTTCTGCTACTGCCTCCGAATCATGAGACTTTTGTGGAGGCTGAATTTACCTGTTATAGAGTTTCCCTCAGGTCTTGCTTTTTATTTTTTCAGACAATTATCTTTCTTTATTAAGATAGTTATGATTCTGTCATTTGTGCTTCTGGTCTCGATTTTGGTATAATTCAATGAGTCTGTCTAAGACAAAGGAAAATAATATTTTGGCCTGTTTGATGCTGGATCTGTAAGGTATGAGCTTTATATAAAGAAATTTGTCACTTGAATTTAGAGAGTGAGGTTTCCATATTATGGTATGAACGCTTGTAATGACAAACACAATTGCACACCAGAAGTATAATGATGAATTAGTAGGCATTGGCTTGAGTTAGTCTTATAAGAAAAATGAAAAATCTTCCTCGATAAATAAAAACACCAGGCACCTTTAGTTTAGTAGCGTGTAATATTGATGTTAGACTCGACAGTGGGAGTGGAGGTTAATTAGGTGATCACCATGATTTATGAATTCTCTTCTTGTGTGAAGGTTCCTTTATGCTCGGGAGAGACCAATGCACTTCCCGCCCCAACAACCGACATGAGTCCCGTCCCTCTCATACTCTTTTTTCTTGTCCTTTCAGAACTTTTTTTTTTAATTAACCATGCTAACAAGGGTAATAGTTGGGCTTGTTCAAAATTTCAAGCACTGACAGATAAGGATGGAAAATTCCGAATTTGAAATTCGATAGAGGGTCTATATTTGCTTTTCATCATTAGCAAATAGAGAGACCCTAATTTGAATTTCCATTTCTGAATACACCCTCCTTATCTATGGAATGAAATTTTGAGCAGGTCTGACTCTTAACATTTGTTAACTGAAAAAGAAAGATTAAATATGAAAAAGAAAAATAGTGGAGATGACACGTGTCAGTTGCTAGGATGGGAAGTGTGCTGGATGAATTATATGAACCTTGACATAGCCTGGGACTGGAGGTGTAAAAATGTCTCACTTTTTGACAATTAAACACTTTTGACAGTAGCAATTGAAAGTAAGAAAAAGATGTAGGTTTGCATGCAGACATAACACTTTGTATGTCTCATAATAATTTTATCTTTTCTTGTTCAAGTGTGAACACTTTCTTCCTGAGGTTCCCAACAATGTTGTATGCTTCATATGTGCCTCGAGAATCGGTTACCTTTACCAGTGTCTTGAGTATTGATGCATATGCGAACCAAGTTTGAATTCATGAAAATGTTCCTAAAGCTATGTTTGGTTGATGAATTATATTCCTTAGTCTATGTTTGGTTAATTATTGAATTATAGTATGGGTACCGTATCTATATCCATTTTAGGAGGCCTATGTTGTTGTTCGGAGGTGTAATGTAAATGGATCTATTTTTACGTCACTCTTCGCTATCCGAGGGATATAGATTTAGAGGTGTAAAAGCATGGAGTTGAGACCAATAGTCCAGAACCTAAGTTTATTTATCAAGCAAATTATGTTTGACTGACCTTGTTATGATAAATAAAGCTTGAAAGAGTTTTTGTATTTATCTTGCAAATTGTTTTTGACTCAAAAATACTTTTATATCTCATCAATTCTCAGCTTAGCTTCAGGATTATATGCGTGCATTGAAATGAGCTTAAGCGAAAATTAGTCATTGCTTTGAGGTAAATTTCAACTAGCTTAATTCTTATGAAAGACACTTTTAATTGGAATTAGCCTGAGTCTTGCCTAGTAAATACTTGGACAAATAACAAAGTTGAATAATTAATAGATTCACTTTCACTCAATAATTGTTTTAAGGCTCCCAAATATGTGAGGCCGTACAAATATAAATTAGCACCAAAATAGCCCCTTTAGATTTTTGATTTTGTAGTGTTTTTAACTTGGGCTTTGAAGATTGTTTATTATTTGAATATCTGTGGCCCATTCCAAGACCATTGGTTTTGCAATTTATAACAGATGAAAGAACTAAATCTTTAAAATAACTTCTTCTTTTTTTTTTTTATGCATCCAAATATCCAATAATAGTTTTCACTTACGGTTTAGAGGTTATTTATATGAATTTGTAGTATCTAGTCATGTTAATTCTGAGTGATTATCTGGTGCATTCGATGTATAGATGATAGAATGCAACAAATCGAATGTGATTTATTCAAACTAATTTTTGTATACCAATATTCCCCTTAAATTTATTCAGATAATATTTATTCAATAATTCTTAGTTGCAGCTATAACTATATTAGTATACAAATATACACTGGTTCTTCACATACTGGGGCCACGTCATGTTTCAATTATCTCTGTTCTAGTTTATCAAAAGCACAAGGAAAAAAACTTTATTTTATAGGATCATTATAATTTGGATGAAACACTAATATATACGTGACTTTCTTAAAAATTACAAACGTAAAATACTTTAGGCTTAACAAAATACTACTTGTCATCGGGTTTCATCCCAATCAATCATATGGGAAAATTGATGAAACAAGAATAAAATAAAAGTAAAAAGCAACTGGAAAGATGAGGGGGCAAGGCAAGGGAAGGGAAGAGTATGGGCTGCATGCAAATATTTTTTGATGAAATAAAAAAGAAAAAGGTGATCGGCCCACCAAATAATAATTGATAAATAAAGTAGTATAATAGTAATATATTATAGAGAGGCGTACACGCAAAACGAGGCTGATTTTGTCCAGACCCGGGTTTGTCTCCTACTGTGTTTGACGCGTTAAAGTTTCAAAATGAAATATATTTAAATTATTTAATAATACTAAAAATTGTTAATTATCATATCAAAGAACATAAAGCTGTTGACTTTGACTTTAGATCATGTGCTGGTACAGTGTAAGACCATTTTTATTTAGAAAAATAGTAATTTGCATTTCTTGAGGAATAATAGCCGCAATCATCGGTGTGTGTTCAAACTTCTAGAGGTGCTAAGAGTCAACCTTTCTAGTTCAAATCTTCGGTCTTTCTTCTTTCTTCTCATTTCTTTCATTTTTCTACCTACTATTAAATTCAATAAAGTACGGAGTATTATTTTTGTTTATGGATAAACTACAAATTACATATATGATTCAAGAATTTAGTGTAGAATATTACTTTTGTTAATAAATATTTTTTGTATTTTATGATGGACATATTTAATTATGTAATAATCCAAAAACCAGTTAGACTTTGATTGTTGTACATAATAAATCAATGTTGAACACTGTTTTATCAACTAATTAACTTTTCAACTCAATCACAAAAAAAGTTTACTTTAAATTCGATTCCAACCTTTTTTTTTATGGGAAAGAATCTATAACATGTCAAAATAGTAACTAAGTACTTATTGCAGGCCATATATGTTCGCATAAATGAAAGTTCGTTTTCATTCAATATAATGAAATACAATTAAGCTTTTATTTTTTACCCTAATGTTTTTGTGTGCTTTCAATCCGATTTATCTAGCATGTGATGTTGATAGCATATTGAATTGGTCCTATAAAATGTTGTTGAATCAATTGATGCATGCAGTTTTTTAGGAGAAGTAATTAGAATATGAAAAAAATCAATTATTTAATGTTAATGATGTACCAAAAGTCAACAAGTAGCTTGGTGTCAGGCTTAATTTGGCATATTACTTTGATCGAGGGAGAATATTTATTCTTCCTGCATTATTCTTACCAATTAAAGAGAAATATTACGTCTTAATATAAAGCAAAGTACTTAAGATATTGGGCTTCACAATGCGTAAATATACTACACAAAGATCATGAAACAATAGTAGATAATAATTTCTACAGATTTTTATAACTTTTAATGTACTGTTTGGTTGTCGGAAAAGTGAGAGAAAGGAAGTTTTTTTTTCTCTCATTGTTGTTTGGATGGCAGGAAAGGAAGTTTTTATTTTCCTTCAACTTTCCTGCAGGAAAATTTTGTGAAGAAAAAATTTCCCCACCAATTTGATGGGGAAATCCTGGGAAAATCCGGGGAAATTTTTTTAGTAAATTGCAAAACTCCCCTTGTACTTTGTCTAACTATCATAATTCTCCATTTGTGATTTTTTTCTATCAAAAGCCCCTTTGTGCTTATTTATTATTAGCAAAAAAGTACCCTCTCAAGTCATTATAACAATTATACCCCCACAAAATGACGCAAAAGCACCACTTTTACCTAAAATATTATCAGTAACCCCCTGTTAACTTTAAAAATTGACGACAACCCCTTGTTAATTTTGAAAATTGATATGATAACTACATGGATAGATAAACTTTCCCGAGTAAAATATATTCAGTTATTCTAACTTTTTTTATTTGATTCAATTACTCGATTCGTACTTTTTATTTTCTAGGGATTAATTTGATAACTTTTAATTTGCAATCACTTTTAATATATTTTATAATTTTGAAAGTATTCATAATCAAACAAAAATATTTATCAAAAATATTATATTTTAAAATTTTCTTGACAACCAAACATCTGCAAGAAAATAATTTTCCTGACAACCAAACATGTAGAGGAAAATGACTTTTTTTTGCTTTTCTTTTCCTTTCCTTTCCTTTTCCTTTCCCTACAATTTTCCCTCACTTTCTTGACAACCAAACAAGCTATAAATGTTCTTGGTTAATACACAATTTATTTACAGCTCTTAACAATTACAAATGGAACAATATTCATTGGACCGAAATAGATCATTTTATTCAATGTTTTGACTTGAATTCGATCGATCTCAATTGATTATTTAATTTAATACTAGTTCAAACTCAAGTAATATTTTTGAGTTGATTCATTAACGAGGAAGCAATGTTTAAACACAATCTCAAAATAAAAAATAAAATAAAAAAAAGACCAATTTAACTTCACTTCATGAGTGGGAATGCTAATTGTTGTGTGTTGGCAGTTGGAAAAGGGTTCACTTTCAGGAATCTCCATAATTAAATAATTCTGAAGATTTCAGTTAGGTAGTCAGGTTGACTATCTATGTTTCTCTTGAATAAAGAATGTCCTGTGAAGTTAACAAATTAGATTTTGGGTAAATACCACTTTTGGTCCCTCTTATCATTAATTTTTTACAGAGTGGTCCCTTTTATGTTTTTTTTCCCTCTCTAATCCCTACTACGAATTATTTGTTTCACTTTAGTCCCTACTATGAATTATGTGTTTCACTTTAGTCCTTATCAGGTGGTTCCGATAACACGTGACATACATATGAATATTTTTTAAGGCATTTTCGTCCGTTCACTATTGAGACTATTTCAGATATTGTTTAATTGGCGAGCAATTTTGATGTTTGAACAAGATTTTAGGAAAAAACTTTAGTTTGGAATGAAATGTACGATTAAGTTCGATTGGAATGAAAACCTAGTTTGGAAATTTAGTTTTTTTTTAAATAATTAGAAAAACGAAAATATTCATGTTAGTTTACTTGAAATGACAAAATTGCCCTAATGAGCATATCACATGTTATCGGAATTGCCTTGGACCACTTGAAAAAGACTAAATTGAAACAAATAATTCATAGTAGGGACTAAAGTGGTAAAAAAACATAAGAGGGACCACTCTGTAAAAAGTTAATGATAAGAGGGACCAAAAGTGATATTTACCCTTAGATTTTTAAAAAAAAAAGTTAATTAATATAAATGTAATTTTACACATAAGCACAAAATCTTGCTTAGTATCTTCTTAAACTTTAAATATTTGTTAGATGGAATAAATAGTTGTTATGTAGAATTTGAGAGTTTTTTTTTAATGACACCATTAATAATTGAAAGATAGATTAATTTAGTAACTGTCAGGCAATGGATGATGAGAAAGGTTATCTAGGTGTATAGATAATCACTAACCATAATCAGAGGAGAAGAATAATGGACTTTGTATAATTGAAATGTATGAAATCAAACAAAAGGCAATTCCCTTTTTTTTTTTTTTTGATGATAAGTAAAACAAAAGGCAATTCAATGGGAACTTAGGGGATAGTTCTCATACTTAATTAACGATTAAAAAGGATAGGAATTCATTTTAGTGGATAGTTTGCAAAGAGTATAATTAGCCGAGTCGATTGACACATAATTTAATTTGATTAATTTGCTTATCGATCTTGATATTGGCTGGATTTGAATTATTGGATTGTTAAGAATAAAGCTTGATTGAACAATGTTATCCGAGTCCAGCATTCGAGCTAAGGCTGTCAATGGGACGGATTTCAATCCGGATCCGTCCGAATTCGATCCGATTTATTAGGATAATTGTCCGATTAAAGATTCGATGGACCTGATCCGATTATAAAAATCCGAAATCCGAAGGAGCGAATATGAATTTACATCGATCCGATCCTTTAAAGATCCGTATCCGACAACAAATAAAAAGAAAAATATATATACAAAATGATTTATAAAATAAGTATCATTAATAATATTTCAACGTCAATTTAAGAAGATAGCAATTTATAATTCGTTTATAAAGTTATTTAAACCAATATATTCATTCTACAAATATGAATATATAAAGAAACTTTGAAAATGTGAGCTAATATTAAATAAAATTGAAAAGATAATAAGCTTGTTTTAGGAAAAATATTAATTTAACTTTTTAAATATAAATTTATTGGATCCGAAAAATATCCGATATCCGGCCAAATTCGACCAAGATCCGTTGGATTCTAAAAATCTAGATCCGAGCATAATCCGAGCAAGATCCGAATCCGACAGGATTCAATCCGATATAAATAGAGCCGGATCTGAAGGAGCCTGATCCGGCCAGAATCCGATCCATTGACAACCCTAATTCGGGCATCTTCATTCTACTATATATATTTTAGCTTATTATTTTGGTCTTAGTCGAGTTTAGAAATTATCTGTTTGTAAATGGTGGGCAAAATATGATTCGTTGATAATTAAAAATTTAAGTTTATTTATTTTGGCTTTGAGTTGAGTTTAAAAGTTACAAATCTATAAACAATGTGCAAAACATGATTCGTTGTATTAATAATATGAGCTCAAACATATACTTAACAATCAAACTTAAGTCAAGCGTCAGCAGGGGCGGATCCAGGAATTTGGGTCGGGGGGCTAAACTTATATACAAAAAAAAAAAAATCAAACAGTTAAACATAAAGTTTATATTATTCACATAAGAACCCAAAATATCTACATATTTACTTTAATAATTGACCACGACGATTTTTCATCTTTTGAAACCGGTCCATGATAGCATCATTTGAAATACTACTAAATATGTTTCTCTCTATAAAGACAACTAAACTATCATTTAGCCATTGATCGCTCATTCGGTTACGAAGTCGATTCTTTACTATCGTCATAACCGAAAAAGCTCTCTCCACTGATGCAGTTGCAACGGGTAGAATAAGCGTCAATGTCACAAGTTTGTAAACCATCGAGAATGCGACATGTCTTTTAGTTGCAACCATCTTCTTAGCAAGATCACCAATCCCTTTCAAACTAGAAAAATCATCACTTGATCGAACATCCCTAATATAATTTTCAAGTTGATTGGGAAGAGCTGATAGCTCAAGAAAAGAAAAGTCATTTGGATAAAATTCGGCAAGACGAACAAGTTTTCTTTTGTCAAAAGCTTCAAAGTAATTGGATGGGTTTAAGCATGGGTTTAAGCATGCAACACAAAGAAGCAACTCCGTGTTTACTTCATTGAAACGGTTGTTCAACTCTTGCAATTGTCTATCTATCACCAAATTGAATCTCTCAACTTTGTAATGATGTTCGATAGTCACTTGTTCAATCCTACGCTTTGGCCTCCCATATGGAACATAAACATTACTCATTGAAGGAACTTCAATTTCATGTTTAGAACAAAAAGAAGTAACATCCTCCAACAAAGTTTCCCATCCATCATCTCTTGTCTCTTGAAGATGATCTTTTGCTAATTTGACTAATTTCCATAGCATTCACTATATCTTGATCTTTTCTTTGTAAAGCTTGAGACAAGTCATTAGTTATCCCCAATATCGACGCCATTAAATGTAAATTGAAGACAAAGGAAAATGATTGCAATATTATTGGGGCTTACAATTGGAAGAGTAAGTTATTGTTAAAGTGGGTATATTTATTGGACTTGAAATTATAACTATTGGGCTAATATATTAATTTTTTTGTTAAAAAAAAATTACAATACATATATATATATAAAAAAAAAATATTCCAGGGGCTATAGCCCCCCTTGCCCCTATGTGGATCCGCCAATGAGCGTCAGACTCTTTTGTGTTCTCTTTAAAAAAAAACTCTTTTGAGTTACTCGTATCATTTTTCTTATAAATTTTGGAAGTTCTTGATCATATAAAAATTATATTTTCCTACTTTGAATTGAGAAGAACTACACATATTTCTAACACAGTACATTAAACAAGATGATATTGCTTCTTAATTATAGGAGAATAACTATACACTACTAGTAAAAGTTTTGATCGAAATAAATCAGTCCAAAGTTTTATTAAAATTTCGACCGAATTATTTTAAGTCGAAATATTTCAACCGATTTTACGAGACTTTTTTGGATCAACTTTTTAGGTCGAAGTGTGAAATTTTCCTCCGATTTTATGAAAAATCGATCGAAATTTTCTCTAATTTTTAGTAGGTGATAATCCCCTTTTCACCTTCCCATTGATCTTGATTAAAAAATAAAATTTACCTTTTCTTTTCATCTAAATTAATTTTTGAGGTGTACATGTCGATCATATTAAATGGAAACTCGATGCGCATTAAGTAAAAACTCTCCCAACGGAAATTAGAACTTAAGACTAATTCCTTCCACTAAACTAATTAATCACATGTTGGTAAAAATAAAATTTACTATACCATGATATATATATATGTAGTCATTAAATGAAAAAATATTAATTTAAGGTTGGTGAAAAAGCAAGGTGACTTTAAATAGTCTTACATTATACTTTATAATACTATATCTTTATCTTTTTGCAATTTAAGTTGCACAACTTAGGTGGTAGTTTTAGGCTTCAATATATTTTGTTGTATAAAAGTCAACTTTTTATAAGGCCATCTGGCCCATCTCCATTGGAGATGGCCGGGGTCGAGGGGCTGCGGGGTCGGTACTTCGGCGGTCTTCAGTGGGCGGGGCTCGGAGGCAGGGTGGGCACCGGATGGAAACGGCCACGGTGCCCCTCTTTAAGTCAGGGGACGCCATAAAATAGTTTTTTTAATAGGAAAAAATTTGTTATTTAAATAAATAATTAATAAAATTAAAATTTCCTCCTAAATTAAATTAAATTTATTGAATTGATGTTTTTAATAAAATTTGTATAATTTTTATTTTATATTTACTAATATTTAATAAATAAATGTAGTCACCAATTTCTAATTGAATTATTTAATATAATAAAATATATTTATTTTTAAATTAAAATAATTAATAATTTATTAGAATTGTATTAAATTTATTAATGGAAAAATCGTTAATAAATAAATTCAAAATTTTATTTTAATTTTTTTATTGTAATTAAAATTTAATCATTAAATTACAATATTGGTTGTGGTTATATATTTTTAAAAATATCGAATTAGTTAAAAATATAATTAAACACTTATTCAAACAATTTAAATTAATACTTAAATAATAAAATATTTAAATACATATTAAAAATATATTTTCGTATGTTTGTCGTTTGTTTAATCCTATTTCTTGTATTTCCTTTCTTGTTTGTTGTATTTCCTATTATGTATCAATTTTAATTTTATGATTATTTGCTCTCTTTAATCTTAATATTTAAAAATATTATTAATAATTTAATTATATTAATAAAATAATTATTAGTATTAATATTAAAAACAAAATTAAAACTAGAATTATAAGTGAGAGCGGGCATTGGAAGAAAATGCAATTAATTACATTTCGGAGTCCTGCGATTGGAGATGACCAGGCAGGGCTCGGGTGGGGGCAGGGGCAGCCTCAGGGGGCCGGAGCCCCGAGCACACCTCCCCCCCCACTATTAGAGATGCCCTAAGTATAGAAGAGGAGGATGAGGAGGAGGGAGGGGAGTGTTGTCTCCTTTTCCAATGTCATGGCTAAACTTTTTGTACAAATTAAACTAATCAAAATTATTTAAAAAGTTACTAGTAATAATAGTAATTCGAGCGCTCTTAATTTTTAATTTTGAGTTATCGACTTTTCAATCTTTGGATCGGCAAATTAATATTATGTATGAATCATCAAATGTAAATAGAGTTAATGATAATATTTCCCCTATGATATTCATGATATTTAATTTATATATTCTCTTTTGATTTTAAAAAAAAACGCATTTTACCTCCTTATATTCTATGTACTTCCCGTGATATTTTATATGAAAGAATTTCACTTATGATACCATAAGTTAGCTACTTTAAGGATTCAGTATCTAATTAAAAAAAAGGTTTACATTCATACCATAAGTTAATCACCGTCAATACGTTTTGCACTTCCATCAATTATCGTCGTCAACTCCCCATTTTGAAGAGAATATAGATTTAAAATCAAGATTCATCAATTATCGATGTTAACTCCCAAATTAAAAAAAAATTTGATAAATTATTAATCCTAATTCATAATTTTATATATTAGTGTTATAAATCTTATAAAAATATAGAAAAAATTATTTTTAATATCTATAAAACTAATAAGATTTTAAAAAAATCTTTTAAAGTAATTAGATTTTAGATAATTATATATATAAATAATTTTTTATATGAAATTTGAAAAAAAAATTAATTATATAAATATTATTAATCACATTTAATAAATTTTAAATATCATTATTATAAGTCTAATAAAAAAAATAGAAACATTAATTTTAATATTTAGTAAACTAATTAGTTTTCTAGAATTTAAAAAAAATAACTAATTATATTTAATATATAGTATATATAAATTAAATAGTATTTTATAAAAATATCTGAGAGAATTAAACTTATATAAATAATAATAAATTTAATGTATCAGTAATATAAATAAATGAAAAATAAAAAAAATACCCTAATCCCTCCACCCACCTAACCCCAGCCTCTCCACCGTAACAAACCATCCCTACTCCCTTCCTCTCCACCCAAGATGCACCCAGGTTGTCGGTCCCAGACCATCGACGGCCTAGAACCGATAAATCCAGACCGTTGAAGACTTGAGATCGACAAACCCAAGCCGTTGGCATCAATGAACATTAACCAATGTGAATATGTGAGGGTACATGAAGATGGGTTGGATGAACCCATGTGAAAATAGTTAACATGTCATGTGTGTGGTCATTTCTTGTTGCACAAATATTAGCCATACAAAGGAGATATAAGGACCACTCTATTCCATAGGTTCATGTATTTTTCGTAAATGAAGTGTATAAGTTTTTTAGATTTTTTAGAAGTTTTTAAGAAATATTTCGAAATACGTGAAATATGTAGTTAAGATATGAAACACATATTGGCCGATTAATCCTACTTGCTCGTGACATATGTAGTTAAGATATGAAACACATATTGGCCGATTAAATCTACTTGTTCATAAAAATATTTTTCGTGAATTTGACTTTGGCCCTCTATATACAAGGGAGGATCATTTATGTTGTTGCTTGGATTATTCGGTGTAATTAATTTCTTAATTATCATAATGGATGTCTTATTTTCATTTTTTTTTATCGATGAGACCGTAATTTTAATGATAAAAGTTAATGCTTTTAAACTTTAGGGTTTTAATTTTAAATTTCAATATAAATGTAAGTATTTTCTTAATTACATATTAATCTTTTTAATTAGCTATTAGTTATCTAATTAGTAATTGTAATTTACTGGTGCAATTAATTATTCAATATACCAAGGTAACAATATATTTCATCGTCACCCTAAAACATCATTTTCAATCATTTAACTACAAAACTCAAAATTCTATTTTCCCCTAAAATATTAAGTGTATGATAGTTTGATATTATACAACATTCTCCTCACAAGTTCTTTTCTTTTTCTTTAGATAAATATACTACAACAGGTCATTATAAACAAGATTTATAGTCGAAAAATAAGGAAATAAAATGAAAATCTTCAATTTCATAAAGAACATAATACATGAAGTGTGGCGTGCATGTTATATATCTATCGCACTCTTATAAATTTCTCTTCTTACAAAAATTGCACAATTTTTCATTGATAAATGTGTTTTCTTTTAGATGATAATTACATCATCATTACATTCGAATTATCCAACATTACATCAAGGATCAATAAAACTAACTACAACACATATAATTAAATTAGAAAAAAACTTATACTATTGGGAATTGTTTAGACCTTCTAGATCTTGGGGCCTCTAACTTGCCCCTAGGTTATGCCTCATCGACCATTGATAAAGATGACCATTTCAACTTGTTACTTTTATTCTGTGTTTATTATTTTCAATGCTAAAATTTTTAGAGGCAATAACAAAATCTTCTAATGTATGCAGTTTATTGGCTTGCTTAAAAAATGGACAAATTAAGTGAAGTTAATGAATCGAAAAGAAAATTCACATAAAAATTAAAATTGATGGAGCGAGGGCCTAATTGCTACCAATATGTATGAATACATAAATGGCAAAACTTCAATTTTCATATCATAGAATAGGTCAAAGTTCATTTTTCATACCAATCGAACAAAAATTATACCAAGCCACACTTCCGTCAGTTTTTTAACGAAAGTGACACGTGTCCGTTAAGTTGACTTGAAACTGAAGTATGATTTTCGTTCCAATGGTATGAAAATGGACTTTGGCTTATTTTATGGTACAAAAATTGAATTTTTGCCTCATTTTCAATTTTAAATGTAATCAACTTTAATTTGTTTGTTCTTGACTATACCTTTTAATCTAAACAAATATTTGTCAATCAAATAATTTTACTTAGTGAGATTGTGTAACAAATGTTTGAGTGGTTGATAAAAGAATTTGAATGAATATATATCTATGTCTAATTAAATAAAATGTAATAGGCAAAAATTCATTTTTCATACCATAGAACATGACATTTTCATTTTTCATACCACACGTGCCACCCACGTGAGCTTTTTCCCGCTCAAGACAATTTAACTGACCACGTGGTAATTCCGTTAAAAAACTTGACGGTATGACTTTTGAAATGTCCATATATTCTACGGTATGATTTTTGTTCAATTGGTATGAAAAATGGACTTTGACCTATTCTATGGTATGAAAATTGAAATTTTGCCATACATAAATATATTTATATCACTATAAAAATCCTTAAAACGCCTAATTCAAACAATTAAATTAAATAAATAAATTACAAACTCTTAAATTCTTAAAGTTTAATATACTTCAGGGAATGTAGAAAATACAATTCAGATTGATTACAAATTAAATTAATATACGTAACTTAAGTAATTAGATAGCGTACAAACGAAGGTCATAATTTGTAAGAACATCGATGCATTTTTGTCCTTCTCGAATAACTCATTACTTGAGTATGAAGTAAATAACAGTCAAATGGGTTACTTAGATCCTACCTCAGTGGATTTAATTCATTGGGATGAGATGAATAACACATGAGAATGAAAATTGTCCTTTCATGTTTACGTGGCATTCATCTAGCACCCGAGTAGATTAAATTGACCGGGATAGGTACTAATTTTTCAATCTCAAATAATTTGAAAAAAAAAACGAAAAAGTTAACAAGTCAAATTGTTGGTAAAATGTTATTTAGTTTCCAAAAACGGAAATGCAAAAACCACTTAAAACTTCAAAACACAAAATAAAAAATCAAAAAAGTTGAATGGGTCAGAGTCAGCCGTGCCTGTGAGTCTGTGACCTATTTTGCACCGTATAAACAATTTGAATTATCCAACGTTTAATATAAATTATATAATGCATAAACTTATGAGTTATGAGGGATTAGTTTTGTATATTTTAAGAAGGGTTTTTTTTGCATGTTAGCCCCTATAATATGTCTCATAGACAATCTAATTAACTCTATGTAATATGAAAATAGGTACAGTACACTCGTGTGAAGAATAATGATAAATGTTTACCACAATAATGTTGCACACGCGCTCAAATTGAGAGTAGAAATTTTGATGAAAAAAATTTAAAAAAAAAAAAAAACTAATTTAACTCTCCATTGATAACATACTTATAATGTTATAATGTTATAATATGCAATTTACCCCTATAAGATGTTATAATTGATATTTTACCTCATGTCAAATGTTATAATGAGAACTTTACTCCTTGTGATATTGTCAAATGAATATTTTACCCCAATGAGGAATATATTATTGTCAGTATAATTTATCACGGAAGGGTAAACTGTCTTTTAAGAATAACATGTGGATGTAATTTGCTATTAACTCCATTAAAAAGAGTATTAGGTGGAAAATAGTTTGATTTTCGTGCAATACAATAAATAATAAAAGACTAGCTGGTTTCTCTTAAATATTTTTAGAAAAAACATATTATTGTTCCACGTACATATTCATATTTATTATCGTGCATCTTGCATCTTAGTATATATAGAATAATCCCGACAATGACTTTGGTCGAAAGACCTGAAAGAAATTTAAATAAATAAAAATTGAGTCGCATAATTAAATTAATTTTACCTGGTCAAAATGAACAGCATAAAAGTAATGACAACTACATTGTGTTGACATTCTAGAGTAGATGAATGTATATAGTCAACTCCGAAAGGGATACACAATTAAAATGGTGACACAATATCTAACCATGACCTCCTCTCATTAATTCACCAGCATTATATATATTTTGGTCGAATAATGTCCAAATTAAGTCTTAACATCAATCTCTATGTTGGGAAAAAATGTACAAATAAATCATCAAATTGAACTTGTATTTAATTAAGTAGAAAGAAAATTTATAACGACTAAAGAAAAAATAAAATTTATAATTATATTGTAGTCGTCAATGTATTTTTTGGGTAACAAAATCTGAATTTTCAAGCTAAGTGTCCAGAATTCAAATATTTTACTCCAACATTATATCAGTTCATTAATTTCAATATTAAAAAATGCAACCGAACACATTTTATTTGTCAAAAGAGTCCTCATGCATGCCCGATCCTACGCTTTTCAGAAATCCAATATTATATAGAAAGACATATACTATGATGTTACATATAATATAAGTAAGAATGGTTTTAGGCATGTTCAGGTTGGATCGATCTATTGTGTTGTATGCTTAATTTGTTAAATAACTTATTATAATTGACTTTGAAATTTAAATTTGACTTGGATAATTAATTTTGACTTGAATCAAATAAAAGAATAATACTGTAGATTGAATTAGAACGAGTCCAGAATATATAGCCTATGAAATCTGTTAATTTTACTAGGCTTACCAAATCAAGAATCAATTTACTAATATAAAAGTTTCAAGCTCTTTAAATTTAATTTGGGTTTTAGGAATGAAGGTCAAATATTAATGTTAAATTACTTTTCGTTTGGATGTATTGATGGGTGATTTTTTCTCCAAAAAGAGAGTTTGTACTCTTACGTAAGTATACAACTTATGTGTGCAATAATAACATATATATATATATATATATATATATATATATATATATATTGGACACATGAAACTACTAATTTCATCATTGCATGATGTTGCAAGAAGCTAGGGTACTAGAAATAAATGCACATATATGATGAGATATCACATGTAATTAATTTATGAGTTATTGTCATCCGTAATATTTTCAATTTTCAAGTTTTGAGTAAGTGCATGTATGACTTAATATTTTGTTTGAATTCCATCTATAAATTCATTTGAACTCGAATTAATTGTAAATAACAATTTACTCTTAATAATTATATGTATGTATATTGGTTACTGTTATAATTGATTCAAGTACTCTAATAGATAAAAACATATGTAATAAAATATGAAATAGATTGATTCAAGACCTATTAAGAATTTTATTGACCACGCACCAAAAGAGAAAATGTAATAATTGTGCAAGAAAATAAATTGTCACCAAGTTGAGGCCGCATGAGTTTTTGAGAAGGAACAAATTAAAAGAACCGGTCAACTGTTGGATCCTTAATTTCATGTCCAATTAAGTGACAGGCCCCTACCCACTAATACAAATTGTGATACTAATTATTACAGATTGTGATACTAATTAATACAAATTGTGAAACCATCAACCAAATTGCACTTATACTTATATAATAGTTTTTCAGAAGTAGCTTATGTTAATTAATTTTTTTTTTTTTTTGGAGATCTCAAAAGTCATTAATTATGACATTGGGGTCAAACATAATAAAAATAACGATTGACCAAAATAATTTTTATAATTAGTATTACACACTTTAAAAATCATTATAAATGTCCAAAAATATTTTTAGGAGCTCACCCTAATTAAATATGTTAGGCATAGTTAAAAAATTAGAGTATTTTTTAAAGTATATTTAAGAGCTACTTGAGTAGGTGACGCGGAAATTGGGTCAGCATGTGCACTCCATATTTTTATTTCTTATTTCACACGCTTCTCCAAAACGCGGTAATTCCTCTCGTTTTCGTAAATGTCCACTCATTTTGTGCCCATCAAATGATTATGTGAATTCACACTACCCCTATTTTACTGCACCATTTTATGTCACAACTTTGTTTGTGTATTTCAAAGTAATTAAAAACCCGAGACAAAATATATAAAAAAAAAAATTAAGATAGGAACAAATAAACAAATTGAAACATAAAAATAAGGAAAACAAATTGAAACGAAAATAAAGAAAAATGAGATGAAAGCAGGAAAAAAAAATAAAAAAACTGAAACTTAATGTTAATTATTTGGTGGATGAAAAAATAAATAATAAATAAATAAACTATTTATTGGTTATAAAAAGTCTAAAACAATAACAAAGAAGGACAAATGTACAAGTGATACATTATGGGGGATATAATTGGTATCACTCTCATACTTAATTTAAGGGAGGAAATTGGTGTCACACTCATACTTTAAAGGGAAAATTGTATTTTATCCAGTTAATTATATATGCGATTATCATCTATACAAATTGTTAAAGAAAGTCATATGAAATCTTTTGTACAGCTAACGATCTTCGTAGCATGTTGGTAAAGTTGAGGCTACAAGACTAATAAGATGTTATGGGTTCAATACTCATTAATGAGGGTTTTCTTTAAATTAATACTAGTTGATTGGTAGTTATTTTCTTTGTAATTTGTTTGTATTCGAATAGATTTATGATTTAGTGATATTGATGTAATGATGTAATTTGTATCTAAACAAAAATCTTTTGTACAACAATTGATTGTAACATTAATTAGGATTCATTATAAATCATAATATTTTTTTTCTTTGAGAAACAAGCAGAAGATTTCATTCATAATTAAACACTTTTTTTACGCTCATGAATTTAATTTCTTCATCATGGAACACATCATAAACCATTTGATATGGTTGCAACTACCAAATTTGGGACCCTTTGCTAATGAATAGAATCTATCACAACATCACTTTAGTTACCATAATATTATCACAATAAGTTCACTTAATTAATCATGGTGTAGACCATGCAACTATTATAGCTCAAAAAGGTGAGGGGCCTATGCCCCTTCCATTGATCATCTATGCATCTAAAGTGAAAAACTTAACTTTAGGAAACATCACCAAAAATGATAGAGAAATATATGTTCCATTAATATGATTAGCCTTTAATCGAATCACCAATAAACGTGTAATCCCAGCTTCATCAATAGTTCTCTAAAAATATGGCGAAAATCCTATTTGTGGTTTGTAATCCTCACACATTATCTAGTTTTAAACTATTTAATTCTCAAAATATAAAAATGATAATTTTGAAGAAAATTCTACCATATTAAGTTCTACACATATGATTGGTAATTATCTATGTTTAAGTGTTAGTCAAATATATATATATATATATATATATATATATTTTGTTTTTCAGGGGTTTAATACCTTTCGAAGCGGGTTGAGCATATTAAATGGGTACCTCTCCTAATAGAGATTCGAACTTGAGTCCGCTACTTTGTAGTGACTAGTCTATTCTACTAGATCAATCATCTGTTGGTATATATATATATATAATTTGTAACTCTAAACCCCAACCATGTCAAAGCCAACAGATGAAAAGCAATTAACATGTATTTTACAAAGGTACTTATCATTTGTAGTCATTACATTAATTAACTAGCTAAAAATAAGAAGAAAAATGGCCTAATAGGATGAAGTAAGGCCAAGTTAAAAGAATGCAAAAAGATAAGGAGCTCATTATGAGATACATTCTTTCTTTTTAATGAAATGAAATTTCAGTTAAAGTTGAAAAGGGTTAAAAGACAAATTCCAAGAATCACGAGCCAAAGTCTTTTTTCCTCTTACAACTCACGTGGAACCGGAACCGGATTCACACTCAACCGGTTGCCGGTCAACCAACATCGTATGAAAACGTGGACTATATAGCGGACCACTTTTAGGGTCGGTTCGAAACATTTAATGCCAACGGGCAACAGTCCCCCATCTATTCCCGTCCGGTTTAAGTGTCCGTACCAACTGCCCACCGGTATTTCCCGGTCAACTCATCCTCCCCCACCCCACACCGCACCCGCATAGTGTGAAATTTTATATTCCAGAAAATTTAGCCAAGCTAATCAAGGTTTTATCTTAATCAATAAATTAATTACAGAATTCTCAAGACCAAAATTTTTTTTACAGAAAAGTGAAATTCCATGTGTTTTATAATCGTATCACGCGTCTTGATCAAAATCACTCATCACTTCGTATTATTTTATTTAGGCCAAAATAATTGATCATAAAAATTGAATTTCATATAATCAAACAAAAGACTTCTTGGAGTCACCATGCACATATATATTCTTTTATGATGAATTATAAGGTAAAATCAAATTACATGTGCACTATAATAAATTATAAATGATCAAACATTAAGCTATTAGTGCAAAATTATTATGGAATATCATATATTACTAAAGCATTTAATTAGTTATGATAAACATGACAATTTTTATAAGTTTGTGAAGAAAATATATTAAGTTTACTCTATAATATGGATGAAGATTTATAGTACTATTAGATTAATTAATCGTATAGACCCGACGGGCTAATCGTAGTGGGCAGTAATTTAGTAAACCATCATTAATAACAAAAGTTCGAAATACTTAATATATGAATTACGCGTCTCAATTAAGGTCACAAATTAACTATTAATAGATTGAGAAGACTAGCACTTTAATAATTAAATAGCTGGATATATATATATAAGTACTTTTTAGCATAGCTAGATCCTAAGTCCACCAAAAATATATACTTAAGCAATCTTAATCATCATTAATTAAGGAAATGGTTAAAATTAGATTAGATTAAATAAATAAAGTAGAAAAAATTAATTGGTCCCATAGAGAAAGAAATAATAAAAACAAAACAAGGCGGGGCCAACCAAATGGAAAAAAAAAACAAATTAAAAAGCACTTAAAAAGAAAAGTCCCTCTTCACACTTCAAAACCCCAAAAACCAAACACAAAATTTGTATTTCTCTCTCTCTCTCTCTCTATAAAATGAAGAATCTATGCTTTTAAACAAAAAAAGAAATCTATGGAGGAGGAGAAGAAGAAAGACTCAATAACAACAGAGAATTCATCAACATTCTCCAACAATCAAATGATGACGACGATGATGATGATGATGAATCAAGAAAGCTGCAGCTTTTCCATGCCAAACAGGGCCTTATTCAACTTATCATCTCAAGAAGCAGAAGCTGATGATCATCAAAAAAGCAGTACTAGTTTGGGATTTATAGACAATATGTTAAATGTTGATGATTTTAACATTTTAAGTAACCCTTTTGATGATTTCTTACAAAATATCACCACTACTCCGGCCGCCGCCTTGGCTCCTTCCCCGGTGTCAACCACCGTGCCGGAATATTCTGAGGTGGTGAATACACCGAATTCCGAGTCTATGTCTTCATCCTCAACCGAGGCTGCAGCCGCAATTAATAATAACGATGATGATCACAAAAAAAATGGAGAAGAAGAACAAGAACAAGAACAAGAAAATCAAGGCAAGACTAAGAAACAGTAAGTTTTTTAATTTTCCTTTTTTTTAAAAAAAACAAAATGGTTTATACATAAAATTAAAACACGGAAACATTTCAGCTCATTTCTTTTAATTTGTTGGAGAAAAGTTTCAAGTATAGCTTCTGAATCAATTGAAACGAAAATTAATATAGAATGAAAATTATATATATATAAATATATATATATATATGTTTAACTAGCTGAAAAAAAAAATTCGATAATATAAAACTTTGGTACTAAGATAAGGGCCATACCAAATTTTTATTTTTTTAATTATATGAAGTACTATTCTCTATGGTTTGGACCATGGATAAGATTATCATAATTATAGGAAAATCTTATGAAAGATATTTATAGATCTTGGGGTACTTAATAAATTAATGGAGTTTCTGTAGACAAATAATGATCTGATTACTGTAAACAAAATCCATATCCTATGGATTTGATGCATCGATCATATAATTAATTTTTCTTGTCTTCTAATTAATATTCTTTATTTATTTATTTATTTGTAATTAATTTAATTTGTTGGTTTAGGTTGAAACCCAAAAAGAAGAACCAAAAAAGGCAAAGAGAACCCAGATTTGCCTTCATGACAAAGAGTGAGATTGATCACTTGGATGATGGTTATAGATGGAGAAAGTACGGCCAAAAAGCTGTCAAAAACAGCCCCTTTCCAAGGTATATATATACACACCTAGAGATCATATCGATCGATATATACATACAAATATTGTTTGTCAGGGTTTTCACATCGATCAATTGTTTGTTCCGTGATGAAAATCCGCGCGAGTGTGGGTCAAGTCACAGCCGATTAATTTATAAGAACAGAACAGGGTATGCAAATTTCCTAACACCATTTGGTTGGTTTTCGAACGATAATCTGAAGTCATACAACATATACGTACATAAACGTAACAAATATATGTACATATTTAATTTATATATCACATACATTTCATTTTATAAAAGAATAAGAATTAATTAATTAATAAATTTTCTTGTTTGTGTATAGGAGCTACTATCGTTGCACTAGTACAGCATGTGGTGTGAAAAAAAGAGTTGAAAGATCTTCTGAGGATCCATCCATTGTTGTCACAACCTATGAAGGTACACACATACATCCTTGTCCCATTACGCCACGTGGCAGCTTCGGAATGCTCCCCGCGGAAACTTCCACTTTAGGGGGCGGTGGTGGTGGTGGTGCATCACATTTTATGAGCATTCCGCAAATGCTTCATTATCAACAACACACAATCCATCATCAACAACAACCACAACCCTATTTTCGTAATTTAACGCCACCAATGAGTCTAATTGGCACAAGTACTACTAATCCAACATTTCCTCCTTCATTTCAAGAAAGACCATTTTGCCCCTCTGCTTCTGTTAATTTGTCTAGAGACCAAGGTCTTCTTCAAGATATTCTGCCATCTCAGATGTTAAAGGATCCAAAGGAGGAGTAGAAGAGAATGCATGGTTTAAGGGTTTTTATTTTTATTTTAATCAATTAATTATAATTACATGCCCAGCTAGATAGTTTTATTAATTAATCATTAGTTGGTATGTTTTATTTTCATCCATAATATACTGACTAATATCAATGCGAGGTCTTGGGTACTGTTTAGATATATATAAACCCATTTCATAGGTAATTAATTAGTATTTTAGACTTATCTATATATATATATTATCATGTATAATTACTATATAGCTAATATTTAGCTTATGGAGAAATTAACTAGCTAGATCTCTAGTCATTTATGTTCTTTTGTTATTTCTTGTACTTAAATTTTATCTACTAATAGTGACAGAGAATATTGGATAACTTTTCTCCTTTTCTGCACTGATTTAATTTTCTCTTACTTTCCTCATCTTCATATATATTTTTTTTTATAATGTGTAACACTTGTACTATGCACGAAGATATATATTCTTCTGCTGACATGCGCCCAGTTTTGTTAAATTGTGCGTGTAAGTACGATGTAGTTTTTATTTCAACAGTATGCATATATATATATATATATATATATATATATATATATATATATATATATATATATATATATATATATACTTTTTGGTGTATTTGGGGTTAGGGTTTCTTCATTGAGCTTTTCTACTTAAATTTTCTAATTTAATAATTCTTTCTGCCCTTGGTTAATTAATTAAAGACTGAGTTATCTTGATCTGTAATTGTGAGAATAAGTATATATGGGGACTTGTTCTTGTATAGAGACCTTAAGGTTCTTGGAAATGGAGTAATTAAAACTGTGAATTAAATGATGTGAGATCGATTTTTGGAATGTGAAATCTGTACATTCTGTTGAAAAAGTTTGTGCATGGGCAATTGTATGTGCAAGAATGATCATTAATTGACTAGCTAGTAGTAGTACTCCTATTAATTTCATTTGAGTAGTAGTAATAATGAAGGATATTATGAGATTCATTGAATTTATATATATTTAAGTTGAATTTAGTTTTTATGTTTATTTCCATTGATTTTGTAGCATAAAATGTTGCCTTCTTTGATCATTCTTATGCATGATTCGATGTGAATCGGAGTGGATTTTCCATGGCCGCAGATCTAGTTTATTCTTTTTTTCTGTTTTTGACAATAGACTACACATGGTATTTGAAATTTAAATAGTAAAAAGTACTTAAATTATTGATAGAATATTATGATTCATTTTTTGTTTCAATTTCTCCACTAATATCTAAGCTCGAGGTGTAGTCATATTGTTATTCAAATCCAGTTGTAAACAAGGTTTCTCTCGACCACACGAATGTGATTATTTCTAGTGATTCATCAATTAATACTACTAGCTATTTCAATATATATATATATATATATATATATATATATATATATATATATATATATATATGCTTCATTCAGTACTCTCAACTTTGTATGGCTAATATATATTTCATAGTACAAAAGAAGGTATTATATATATATGCCAAAGATATGCATATGTATGTATATATATCGTATACTTTTTTTTGGTTTTCCAAGAGTTTAATTCCTTTCGAGGCTCGTCGGACACATAATGTGGGAACCTCTCTCTACAGGAATTCGAACATGAGTCCGCTACTTTGTAGTGACTAGTCTCTTCCACTAGATCAATCACCTGTTATATATCATATACTAAACTCTATTGTTGGTTAATTTATAATAGGAAGCCTTATATATATACACGAATGAATGAAGTGATATCTCGATTAAGGTTTATCTTAATATATATATGAAGCTAGTATTATACATATACTTTAATCGATGTGTGTAAATATTTTATTTTGTTTGTATAAATATTGTGGTTGGGGGAACCACAAATTTACTAGCCCCAAGGATATTGAAACACCCTTTCGTTAAGTATATATATATAGTATCGAGAAAAACACGAAAGAGTTATACTAGCTAATATATTACAATCACAAGATGTGTGTAAATGTATTTGCTGAAATTAATATCTTGTCAAATAAATATATATATGTATATATAGGTTGTTATTTTAAGAAATAAGTTTATCACTAACTAATTTAATCAAAATATAGTACTTATGTAAATGTTACAATTTCACCTTACTTATGTACATAGATATATATATATATATATATATAGCCCACTGCCTAAATATGGGACCAACCTAGCTAGTATAAGTAATTAGCTTCTTTATTAATTTGTATTTAAATTTCCATTTCATGGCCAAGAAATCAACAAGTACTATTAGTTAACAACGTAATAATATCATTAAATATATATAGTACGTGCACTATAAGCTTTTGCTTGAGGCCAGGGAAAACATATAATCGTATTGATCATCCTAGATTTAGGAAAATTCGATACTTTGATCGTTAATTTCACCAAAAATATCATGATTTTAATATTCACTTTTAATAAACAGACGTAAACTTTCCAAAATAGTAATTATTGAAGCTGCTAATATCAATAATGCAATCAAATTAAAGATTATATTGGAAATATGAGGTGACAACCATATACGCAAAAGGAATCAGAATGAACAAATTTTTCAACTGTAAAGAGATATGAATAATATTTGTACCCCTCAAGAACTATATTCTCTGCCGAGAAACAGAACAGAAGAATTATATTCATCATAGCTGGAAATCAAAATTTCATGACTAATAATTTATTGTATTTAATAACAACAAAAAGAAAAATGAGTTGATAAGCTAAAGGCAATATATACTTTTCCTTGCAGTCAAAAGAAGATCTCTTTTAATATGGCTTACAGAAAGAACACACTCAATTATATATGGTAATGTTTGGAATTTTATGGGCTACCGTTAATTGTAATGACTAATAGAATTAATTAGTTAATTGGTCCATTAAGTGATGAGAATATTTTCGGCTTACTTGCGATCACTTTTTATAGTTCAATATCTCTTAAGTTAATGTGATTGATAATAAGTGTAGGCCCAAAGTTCGACCTAATTATGTAATGGATAGATTATGTCAAGTCTTTATCTATATATATAGAGGCTAGGTCACTTCTTCTGTCCGACATTTTTTTGTATGCTATTGCTAATCCATTGCGGATGACGTACGCTTTTGTACACTTAGGTCTAAGGAGAAAAAGAAACATATATGCTTTTATACAAATTGATATATTGTACATAAGATGTTATAAATTCAAATATTGTTGATTTAAAATATTTTACAGGTAAATTATAATTTTTTTCAACTTCATTTTCTATAGTAATTAAATAATCAAGTTTTAAAGGTGCATGCTTCGGGGAAACAGAAAAATTAAACAGAAAAAAATCTAAACTTCAATTATAAAAATATGAATTAAAATTTCAGTAAGTTGATGCAAAATAAATCATAGTTAGTATAAAATATTTCAATAAGTTGATTTAATGCTCTTTTTTTATTAATTTTATGGGCTTCTATGTTTGTCGGAAAAAATTTGGCCTGCATGATACCCAAGTTGATATCTTTTAATTTCATTAGCCCACTACAAGCAGCATAACGTAAATGCCAAGCCCATAGTAAATTAATTTAAAATAAGCTTTCTTTTATATATGAATAATTTTAAATAAGCTGAAAAAGAAATTAGAAAAAGTAGAGCAATTGAATTCGATTGATCAACTCAACTCAGTTACACCAGGCTAATTGAAGTGCACAATCAAAATAAGAAGATGTTCGATTGTTACGTGCAATAAATTACTAAAATGGAAGGAAAAGGCATTAATTAATTAATTAATGACTGAGAAATGAAATAAATCTTTGTATTACTAGCCTAGCCTAGCCAAGCCAGATTGAGAAATAGAAGAAAAATAATATTACTTATTAATTAGTAAAAGGAATTTACAAAGCACATGGCATTAGGTAAACAGTTACATTTGCTCATCTCACCCGCATCGTACAAACTGACCTTTTCTCAATTTGACCATGTCTTCTTCTAACCAAATTTTCACCACATATCCAGATATAGTCCCAAAAGTACAAACCAGTTGCTTCTATATAAACAGTTAAATATTTATTCACTCTTACCATCTTCAAAATCTTACCACAAAATAAGTGAAAATACATACATACAAAATAATCAAAATTAAGTGCCTAAAAAGGAGGAGAAAAAAATGACCAAGTACTTAGCAACTTTGTACTTGATCATTTTCATCAACTTTTCAGTAGCATTTGCTAATATAACAAACAAAACGACGTCAAGTGAAGCATGCATTGATGGAGCTACCATTGTACTAAGCTTTGGTTTTTACTACAGCAGTTGTCCTGAAGTAGAACCTATTATATTTTCATGGGTCGAAAAGGCGGTTTCGGATGATCCGAGAATGGCTGCATCTTTGCTTCGGCTCCATTTTCATGACTGCTTTGTTAATGTAAAGTATTTTTTTCTATTTAAACTATTGGATTTATTTATACTATTTAAGTAAAGGGGGAGCAGCATGTTTAGTCCCATATATAGAACACTTTCTTTCTGCACTTTTTTCGTTATATTTGATATTTTGGTATAACGCCTCATTTCCATCTAATTGGGACTAAAAGTGCAAATGACACAGAAAGTACTAAACATGTTATTCCTTGGGATTAAAAATATAAAAAGTTCATTTTCAAAAGAAATAGGACTAAAAATACAATTTTATAAAGTGTGCAACCAAAAGGAATTTTTTTCTAAAAATGGGATCAAAAGTGCAATTTTTAAAGCACGAGCTAATCCAAATGTTCTAATATGTGGGACTAACAATGCAATTTTCCCAATGTACAGCGATAGCGGAAATATTTAAAAGAATGGGAAAAAAGCGATGCAATTTTTCCTAAGTAAAGTGGTCGTATTTATTTTGAACATTAATTGTGATTAATGTGTTAAAAAGTATAAATATATAAATATATATATTCAGGGTTGTGATGCATCAGTGTTGCTTGATGATACACAAAATTTTGTTGGAGAGAAAAGTGCAGGACCAAATTTGAATTCATTGAGAGGATTTGAAGTGATAGATGCAATCAAAGCTGATCTTGAATATGTTTGTCCACAAACAGTGTCTTGTGCTGATATTCTTGCTATTGCAGCTAGAGATTCTGTTCTTCTGGTATGTACGAGCATTATTTATACTCTTTTTAATTTGGGGTGAAAATTGAATTAATTAGAAATTCGGGGTTTTCTTCTTTAGTCAGGTGGGCCTGGGTGGGATGTTCAAATGGGCCGAATGGACAGCTCAAGTGCAAGCAAAACAGCAGCCAACAACAATATACCCGGCCCAAACTCTGATGTATCCACATTACTATCCAAATTTCAATCTCTTGGCTTATCACTCCAAGATTTTGTTGCTCTTTCTGGTAATTGAATTTAACCTCATTCACAACTATGACCAAAAAAAAAAAAAAGAACTTACCAAATTAATCAAAAACTTCATTCTCTATGCAAAATCAGGGGCACACACAATGGGAAAAGCTCGGTGCTCGACATTTATGAACAACAATAATGCAAACAGCCCAGACATTAACTTGGAATTCTTACAATCACTACAACAACTATGTTCACAGTCTGATCCTAATACAACGTTAGCCGATCTTGATCATATGACCCCGTCCACGTTCGATAATCAATACTATGTTAATTTACTTGCCGGAGAAGGCTTGCTTGGGTCGGATCAGGTGCTAATCACTGGAAGTGAGGAGACGCGCGAGATTGTTGAATCTTATGTGGATGATGTGAGTTTATTTTACGAGGATTTTAAGAAGGCAATGGTGAAATTGGGTAGTTTAGGTCCAGGAAATGGAGAGAGTGGTGAAATCAGGAGGAGTTGTAGGGTTGCTAATGGATTCAACGCATGAAATTCTGCCAAGAGTAAATTTAGAAAGATGCTTTTATGTTGAAATGTAAACCTGGGGTCCCCTTGTGTAATAAAATGTTCCAACTCTTAGGCATGAATCTTTAAGCCTTCTCAATATGTATCATCGACGAATTAATATGCCTTTTCAATTTGTAAAGTTGATATTATTTTGTTACTATGATTAAAACAAATTAAAATTAGGGCAAACTGATTCAGTAAATCTGGAATTCACACGAATTCGAAATGCAACTAGTGAAAGACATCAAGTCATCTTATAACACAACATATGCATGCAGATAATAACACAAACAAGTTTTACTAGCAAAAATTACCCATTTAGCACAGTCCGGAAAATCTATACTACCTTTGATCAATAACCTGTCTACTCATGATATCAAGCATCACTCATACATGAAGAACAATTACTGCTAAACTAAAAATATTTGAACTCATCAAAGACAAATAAATCAAAACTGAGACCATAATGCGATAATACTACAGCAATGGTTCATAATAATCTTCGATGATACAAGAAAAATCTAACTGAAAAAAAAAAAAACATACAAGTACAATTTTACAGGCTCGTAAGCATTCTGCAACAAACTGCTCGGAAGTGTAAAGCTCAGACAGAATTTCTACTTCTGTTTAGGATCTTAAGTCGCTCTTTTCCCGCATGCAACTACTCTGGTCCAAAAAATAATATCTGAGCATCTAACTCAATGCAGCGTGTGTAAATCTGTATCAGTTTCCTGAAGACACAATAGGAGTTAGTGTATACAAACAGCGTATGTTTGCAGGTAAACCAAAGTTTGGGGGGAAGGGAAAACACATTTGGTAAAAAGATAATAAACAGAATAAAGTTGTTTTCTATTCTATCAAGAGCAACAAATAAAATAAAATATATAGAATGACAGTTAATATATAGATGTAGCCTGCCAATCGACAAAAGATACAAAATTACTATAAGATTCTTTCGACTGATATTGTCAAGATTCGGAGAAACTAATATTAGAACAAACCTGAAGGCTTATTCTTCCACATCCATTCCTGAGACGCCTTGAGTCCCTATGAAAGGGTAGATAAGTAAACTATATAACATGAAAAGCAATTTACAGTACAAGGGGGCAACTTTTTCAACTTAAACCTGCTGATAACGAGCTGGATCATTCACTGGAGCAGCGCCTGCAGGTATCTGTGCGTAGCCAAGGTCCTGATACTCCAAAATTCAAAGGGATAATCAGTTTTAGTTTTGATAAAAGTAAAATTGCATTATCAGGCCCAGAGGACTGCACCCTCAGCACTTTCGTCCCGTATTTAATAAAGTTGCACTTTTGATCATCTATCATCCCCTTTGCATCCAATTTGGGCCGAAATATGCAAAAAAAGGTTCCACGGGTCCAGAAGTGCAAAAAATAGACTATTCAATGGGACCAGAGATGCAAAAATAATGAATAAAATGTTGGATGATAGGACCAAAAGTGCAATTTAGTAAGATGAGGGACCAAAATTTAGGAGGTTCAATTCAATCCTGTGGAACTACGCATTTTGCAGTGGAACTACGCATTTTGCAAGTTTGCCAATAAACAGGGTAAGTAGCTTAGGCAACTGATAAATTAACCTTAGCGCCGCCTTGTTTAGCTGAGAAACCAGGAGCCCGATACTGCAACATCGAGCACAGGGTAAGAAAATCACCCATAAAAATTGCAAAACTCGAGGATCAGTACAAAACATAAACTGACCGAAGATGGTTGAGCAGCCTGCTGCACTGCCCTGGTTTGGTTTAGGAGCTGTGCTTGATGCTGACCTTGAAGTGGTAATTGCATCTGAGGAGCATGCTGTGTAGGTAGTCCTTGTAGCTGAGACTGCACTTGAGGATATTGATTAGATGGCATTTTTTGTTGCTGCTGCTGCTGCTCATATGCTTTCAACTCTTCAGGTTTCTCCCACTGGAATTAGACAAGTGATAAGGAAAAGATATAACTTTGCAAATAAGCAATATATATAGATGATGAGCCAGCTACCTTGCTTTCGCCAGTCGAGCTGTTGTAGTAGTATTTGTACCCATCGGGAGACGTATGTTCTGACCAAACTGTGGCCATAGCCGGAGTCACAGCTGGGGTTGCGGGTGAAGCAGAAGTGGTAGGAGCTAATACTCCTGCTGACTGGACTCCAGGAGTACCTGTAACTGGCTGTGCAGCCCAAGGAGACTGAAGGACCAAACCAACAAATAAGAATCCAATACACAGCAGATTATAGAGGTAATGGAATATCAACACAGGAAGTACAATTATCATTAATTGCATTTTTTAATCCTACAGGACACCCAGCATTTTGGACCAAACTTTTTTTTTTGGTGCACATTTAGTCCTTTTCACCCTCTTTCCATCCAATTTGGGACCACAACTACAAAACAGAGACAAATACAGTTTTGTGGAAACAAAAGTGCCAAGCACAGATTGTCCTGATTGTCATGTAGGAATATGCAAAAAATGGATGGGGAGGGGAGACAGCACGAAATGTGCAATATTTTAGGAGAAGTTAGGAACCAAAAGTGCTATTTTGACAGAGCAGGACCAAAAGTGTCGAGTGTTCAATTTTATGGAACTAAAATAACAATTTTGCCTACTGGTAAAGCCAAGTCTTGCACAGTATTATTGTTAAACAACTAAAATATATTGGAAGCTACATATATATACACACACACACATATATATTAGAACATCTGACTTATCCAAGAACTACGTATATAGTATTACATTACCCTAAGGTCCCTAACTAGAGTAAAATATACGTCTAAAATTGCAAGTGTCAAATTCAGTATCATGTGCCCCAATTTGTGACCCCAAGATTCAAATTATCTCGATAAAATACCCTGCAAAAGTTTCATTTCTGAGATTAAGTACCCAACCGACTCTCATATTTAAAACTATTGATACCTGCTGTTTAGAAGTCTGTGGAACTTGATGAGCTGTTAAAAAATGATTTGATGGTTGTAGCTGCTGCAACTGCTGTTGGAGTTGATTGAAGGCTTGCTGTGATGACTGAAATGTAGCCTGTAGAGATTGTTTCTGTTGTGAAAGCATCTGAGCCAACTGTGAGGGTGATTGACGAGGAGGTTGAAGTTGCTGGACAGGTGGTTTCTGTTCATTGGCCATCCCAGGTGCTTGTTCTGAAGCAGATGTTGCATTATGCAGCACTTGAGGTTGGGGAACAGGTGACTGCCCATTCGGTCCCGGCAACTGCTGCGAAGGTGGAGCCTGACTGTAAGGATTTTGACCTGCACTATAAGGCATCGGCATTTGACCAGGGTGCATATGTGGTCCACGCAATATTTGCATGTTTGAGAGAGAAGCTGCATTTGGAGGCTGCGGCGACTGAAGTGGTTTCTGTGAAGGTGACATTTTTGAGCCAAATGATGGACCTTGTTGCAAAGATTGGTTATAATTCTGAGTTGAGATTCAACAAGGACATGAAATCAGATTTTAGGATACGATGGATAAAATACCAGTCAAGTTAAAAAGACATTCAAGATAAACCTGAGACATAGAAGCAGAAGACACTGTATTTCCAGGAAGTGAACCGTCAGAATTGCCATGAAGGCCTTCAATGAGACCCTGAGAGTTGTCAGAGAAGTTAATAAAGCCATACGCTATACATGGTTTCAAAAAGCCAATAAACACCCGACTTGAAATATGTCGCTAACACCTAAAGAACAACATGCCACTCACAGTCCCACATTTCATAATAATTATTTGGGTCAAAAGCTTGAAGAGCTTTTTGCAGTCTAGTTGGCAAAAAGCTCCTTGTGTTTAATTATTGGCAAAAACTTTGTGAAGTTATTAAAAAGAATGAGCTTCTGACAGGAAAGCAACTAGCATATGCTTATTATGCAAGTATAATATTGTTCAAGCCTTGGACAGTTATACTCTTGCATTCTATTTGTTTTCACATCGCAACCTTATTTGCACTTCAACATGCCTACCATCGGTGGCCCAAGGTTTCCTCCAACCCTCCCCGTGTGCGTGCCCCCCTGTCCCGAACAATAAGCTCGAGTCCAAGCACCACTGCCACCAATCAGATCTTCTGACACATTTTGTTCCTGCCACCAACATCACCGTCCAATCACCACTCCCTGACTCACACTGCCAACACCGAAATCAGAATCAAGTTACCCCTCCCAACTCATACCTTTCTTAGTAGGGACTCAAGCTAGGATTTGGATATTAACTAGTAATATTTGGATATTATCTTGACCCCTCCCTCACCACCAATGCACAGTACCACAACAGCCACCACAGCGCCAGTCTGGCTTCACTGTCATCGCACTGATTGGTCACCACTAACACCCAACTCCCGTCTCTTAACCATTTTACTGCTTGCATCGCCACCAAGGCAAGATCTAGTTAAAGCCACCACTAGCATCACTGCCCTTATGCACCAAATCGTCCACCCCCCTCCCCAACCATGAAAAAGAGAACCACCAACATATGAATGTATGTATGTATGTAGAATGTATACATCCATGCATGTATATATGTAAGATGGGAGGTTGACAGGCTGATCACCAAAAGGGCAGCTGCATATAAAGCCGCACCGCCACTCAATGTTTTATGTGCGTGAATCCAAGTCAATGTTAGCTACTTTTTGTAAAGATAAGTCAAAATGACCACTGGATAGGGAGTGGTGAAGTGAGCTCATTTTGAAACTCAACGATCGTTTACTAATTCTCAGAGGCATAGCTGTGTGAGGCGTAAAGCGAGGCGAGGCGACAAGGCTTCGCCTGGCTACGAGGGGGGCCAGACGCAAAGCGAGGGCTTTTTGGGGATAAAGCGCTTGTGTAATAATAAATATATGCTTCAAGTAACATATAAAAAAATATCATTACTATATAATAACATATCTAAATAAGATATATACATTAAATATACTTAACATACTACTTGTTAAAATCAATTAAATAATTTTAACTCTTTTTAAGATAATTTTAGACAATTATATGCAATTATAAAGATAGAACCCAAAAATGAAAAAGATGAAGTAGACTAAACAGTAGGCCCCCATTAGTCCCACTTTCATATATAGATCAAATTGCCACCCTTCCTTTCGGAATGGTTAAAAAATACTATGATGGCTTTCCACTAACCGGTATCATATATTATATTTATTAGTATTTAATTACTTCCACCATCATATAGGACAAGAAAGGCAAAGTCAAACTAGAGGATATTGTCGGCCAATACTAGCACTTCCTTCTACACCACCGCTAACTTCATCTTTTTTTTCTGAAAATCTTCAAAATTCTAGCTGGTATCCAAAACCAGCTCATATCGCTTCAGAGCCTCACAACGAAAGGCGAGAAGGGCTCGCCTCCCCTCACCTGGCGCAAAGACGAGTGCCTTGCTCGCCTTTGACAAGTATGTCAGAGGAGGGTTTTACCAATTCAGGTAATGCAGGGGTAATATACAAAAAAACTCAAACCTCTAAAGACTACTATTTTTGACATGATCAAGTTCATAGAGCAGAAAACATCTGGAAGTAATTGAAATATGAGTATAACTTGCGCACTTGAAAAAGATTGCACATTCATTCAAGCCACATGGAAATGAAGAAAAGTTTTCATATAAAAAATGTTCAATGGAGAAAGTTTGCTAATGCTCTTACGTGAGTGGAAGAGGCAGCCTTATCCCCAGATCTGGCAGGCAACTGATTATTAAAACCATGGATGCCAAAATTAGGAGGAGGTCCTAGGCTTTGTGGGCTCACTGGAGGCCAGGAGTTAGGAGGAATGGGCCCACGGAGTGGCTGCCCAAGGTCTGGTGCTGGTCTGCCGAAATTAATAATAAGATGATCAATTTTTTGAAGTTATTAGGAAAAAAAAAGTTAAAAGTGAAAGCAGGTTAAAACATAAGTAGATACCTGATTCCAGGTGAAGCAAAACGAGGGCCAAATCCAGGACTGCCAAAATTTGGACCACCTCTGGGAAAACAAAAGGGCAAAAAACAGTGGTACTGGCTTTAGATACAAGATATAGATAGACATTAGGAGCCAGAACTACATCAGAATAGCACATCTTGTGAAATATAAATACTTATTCAAATCAGATCAAATTATCAAATATTATGAACACGGATGCCTCGGTTGTAACAGGTGCAACATAATCACGAAAATTGATCAACAAAAAGCAGTCATGTGCAAAAGCTACCTTAACTCTCCAGGTCTAGGTCTTTTAGGATCAGCAAATCTAACTGATAGTGGCTGATCGCAGCCCTGAGATGCAAAAAACAGATGATATATATGCTGTCCATAATATTTGTACTAGATCAAAGAGCGCCATTAGAAACTTAAAAAAGCTTACTCTCATTGTGTATGTTCCATTAAGAGCATCAATGGCTGCCTGTGCAGACTCACGCTGAGAGTATTTGACAAATCCACACCCTTCAAACAGTTTCGTAATGAGTTACAAAAAATAACAAAATGTTAAATTGAAATGACCATGCCATGAATAGATCATAAAATCCATCCAGCATGCTCACTAGATAAGAAAAATAATATGTTAATCTGCTGAAACTCTGACCCTGAGTTCTGTCACTTTCTCTAATTGAAGAGAAGAAAGAGAAGAAAACTCAACGACGTCCAATAGGTGGCTAACTTGACAACATTCAATTGAACACAACCTCAGTCAATTGAGAGGGGACATACCTCGGCTCTGTTTCATTTCATCGCGCATAAGATAGACATCTTCCACTCTTCCATAAGGCAAAAAAATCTGCAAAGGCAAATCAATAGTGACAGTTATTGTGATAGTTACTTCAATTAAAGTTCAACTGAAGCTAAAAAATAACAAATAATATTACATGAAACTCAACCATGAGTCCCTGAGCCACGTGAATGAAAACAAAACAAAGAATTTGTCTATAATTAGTTTCATGATAAATTAATAGACTGGAGTGCTAAACAACCACCACTCTTTAACACAATCCCACTCAACCAACCAACCACTCTCTCTCTTACCGTCCTCCTTGTTAACCAAAGAAAAGGGAGAATGGGATTCCAAATTCCAAATCCCTTGGAAATAACCATTCTTTTGTCAGAGTAAAAAGAAAAATACAAAGTTATCCCATGAAGAAGAGAAAAGCTAGCTCTGGATATGAGCAACAGAACTTACTTCTTCAACTTCCTTCTCAGTAGCTTGTTTGTTCAATGAGCCAACAAATAACTTGTACTCAGTTGCACCTGCAATAACGAAAAAAGAATAGGAAATTGATCCAAAAAAAAGGACTGTTAGAAACAACTAAAAAAAAATTCAATTAAACTTTTAGCAGCAAGTTGAGGATCAGAAGATAAACGAGAAAACAAGTTTTTTTAGCATGAAAATATCTACAATAATGTAGCATAGGAAAACGATCGTCATAAAGTACCAAGACGTTCTCTCTCTCCATCAGCATATCTGACTTGGATAGGACCCATTCCCTGTAAAATACAAAAACAAATACAGAATAAAGGAAAACAGGAACCAACTTATCAGGACCAAAAAAACTGGCAGAAACATATACCCCAGGTAAAGTATATTGGTTATGCAGCTCTCTAATGGCTCTATCAGCCTCTTCAGAAGAAGCATATTTAATGAAACAGCATCCTGCACAGACCAAAAGTTGGTGACTAGATTTTATCAAGATTTTCTACCTTCAGCCTGATATAAAACTCAAGACATAGTTACTTCATAGCTCAAATTAGGTCAACGATTCTCAAGTAAATTATTTGCTTTCACGTGTTCACGGATGCATAAATGTCATGGATTGAGACATGAAACATCACCATTAAAAACTCAAATTGTGAAAACCACCACACATGAGAATATTGCAGATGCAATATCCATAATGGCCCAAGGAAAAGGCATTTCAGCAGCAACCAGTACATTTTTCCGTAACTAAAGACCAAATGGAAAACCATAAAATAAGAACAATATGAAACAGCCATTGCTTAAGAGATCACAGAAACTAAAGAGACCAACTTCACAAAATATTAAACTATTGATTCGTCAACAACAACTAATGAGTAACTGTAATAACAACCATTCTGGGATTTAACAATCACAGAAAGCTAACTTATTGTCTAGCCCCACAGCAAGAGACTCGAGATCATTAATGTATTTGCGAGCATTAACATAGGGTACAACTGTTTACCATAAGATTATGATTACAATCAAGAACTGCATAATGCAACATTCCATGAAATTAACCTAAATTACCATACCACTATGCCAAAACATGTGAAACAAATAATGTATGTGACATGCGTAAATATGGAATGTCATCACTTGCATATATGTACATAGAAGTATATGTATCTTTCTTGTGATCTTAGCTAATCCCATATACACCTAATCAAACACAAGAATAATCTAAACCTCTGAACACAAACCATGTCTCCATTTACATCAAATCATACATCCAATAAACAAGATAAGAAGGTAATCCAACCAAAAAATAGTTGAATTATCCACTATTCAGATTGCAGTAAAATAATAGCATTCAATTTACACTCAAGCTCGGTCTTCATACATCAGCTTCATTTACAAGTACATCGGTTAAAATAATGCAGACAGTTGGAAGAGACGAAATGGACAAAAACTAATAATACCAGGCGTAGTCGATCATTACCAATCTCCAACAAACAGAAAGTAAACAACAATAAAGAGTACATAGCATAAAGGAAATCCATTCACCATCGAAGCAGAATCATCCAGATTGCCAAAAGATTAAAAAAAAAAGGCAACTAAGTCCTTACACTTCACCAACAACATATCCACATACTCCAAAACAACAAATTACGTCGAAGAAAATGATTATAGTGAGACAATCCATTCAACAAAAATATTATCTCAAGAAGTAGCCCAGAAGATTGATTACCTGTACAAAATAACATCCTTGACCACAAGCAATTTACAACATTAAATAATACCCAGAATAAGTTGGATATTGACCAGCTATCATTAAGTGCTCAAACATGACTAGATAGACAACTTTCCCTGATGAAATATGAAACAGAACTACTATTTCCCAGATCAGTCCACTGAATTAGTAGTTTTTTACATCCCAAAAATTACACCAAATCTTAACTTAAGTGCTACGTAATGATGCACTGTACCAAAAAAAATCTCATCTATGGAATATGCCAACTTCCGTGTATACAACCAACCGGCTGCTTAAACACAGCTCTGGCAGCACAAGACGAAGTGCAGTGAAAAAATTAGAGTCAGCATTCAACCAAAAAGAAAGAGGTGAATAAATTATCTTTCCACAGCTGTCTAAACTGGAATTTCAAACTATTTGCTCTTGCAAATGCAACATCACCATACAAAAATCATTATATTGGCAAAGTGAAATTCACAGCAACATACATCCAACCACAAGTTTAACCATTGCTTCACTGCCATACATGAGAACTTTTCAAGTGCATAACAAATATTAATAGAACTACAAAAATGCCACACGTAAAACTCTTTAGCTAGGTCGCCAATCATACAAACACCTGTAGCATGATGGAAGATTAAAATAAAATTCAAAACACTTAATAACTAACTTGATGAACTGTGTAGTACGATAGATCCAAGAATATTGATATCAGCTGCTCATTTAGCTTCTCATTTCAAAGAAATTAACATGGCATCAGAACAAATATACCAAGAATTCGTGCATATACCATAATCGCGGTTAAATCTCTTATCAACACTATTTCGGTAACATAATGAGAAGAATATGAAAACTGAATGTAGGATCATTTGAACTTCCATCTCAACAATCTAAGGTTAATCGTCCAGGCATACAGATAATTTATTCATTGCTACATCACTACAGCTCATATCACATCCAATCAGCAGGTCCACAAAATTGCAGGACTACTAACACAATTTAGGGCATGGGTTATGGTAAAAGTATGCACTAACAAGAACTGTTCTGGTAGGGAATCCAAAACCTGTAATTAATATCTGGGGCCAAACTGAAGATTCAATGCTTATCAAAAGTCAAAACTAATTAATAAGGAGTCTCCATCATCAAGTTAAACAATCACAGATAGTATCATTTACAGGAGATACAATCAGCGTAAAAATATAAATAAATGTAAATGAGTCAATACCAATTACAATCCCAACTTCAATTACAATAATGAGACATCACTAGAGAGCGAGAGAAGGGAAAAACTTGCTCTCGTGGATTATAAAATGGTCATAGAACTCAGCGCACAAATTTCCTATCCCAACAACAAAACAATGTCGTAACTTCATCTCTGATCAGCATTAGTTGACTATGTTCAAAACAACATTCAGATTTAAACTACTAAGAGACATGTAGCCACAAATAGTAAATCCAGATGTCCAGCGCAACCATACTACATATAGTAATTTTCCAATCACAACAATAAACATGTCATTGGATAACAAGAAACATCTCAATGTCAAAACACATTAGAGAAAGAGCTAAATTGCTCAAACACCCAAAAAAGAACAAATGATGTATCAAAGTACAATGCAAAATGTTCTGCAAAATAAGTTATATCGCTATGACCCCAAAAACAAAACGGTTACGTCTCCACAAATTTGATTTACATTAAGCAAAACACAAGCAACTAAAGTCCAAAGTTGCATATCTTAACAGACAAGGTAATAGCAAACATAACCCCATAAACTATTGAACTCTAATCACATTGATCTTAAGATGAACAAGAGAATGGAGTTTGAACTCAAAAATAAGCACTTTATGGGGATTCCTACAACCAATAGGATACATCCAAGAGGGAAAGCTACCAAAACATAGGAATAAGGAACTTTGGTGCCCATTGCTTAGAAAAATTACCATTGTATTGTTTTTCCACACTGTACAACGACCGATTTTTCAGATAGCTCAGCAAGTAGAAAAACTAAAGCTATTCCAGAACAAGAGAGGTACAAAAATTAAAAAAAAAAAATCCGTCCTCTCTGGATTAATATACATGGATTGAATTTAAATTGCTTTTGATCTACTCTTCTTCTTGGATGACGGAGAACGAACAGGAAACATAGGTTTGAATAAATGACTGACGAGAAACATAAGGTTACAAAAGCTTCTTGCGTCATCACCTCAAACGACCTGAAAAGACATTAAATGAAAACTGTAGGTGTGCAAGATAGAGGATAAGCCCATACCTTGTTGTTGGCCAGTCCTCTTATCCTTGATTAAAGCAACCTCCATAACACGTCCATGTTTATCAAACAAAGGACGAATCTGGAATCAAGTAGCCAAAATTAACACACAAGAAAAGTTTCCCCAAAAGATCCACAAAATTCAGATAATAAAAAATACAGAAATAAAGTGAATTACAGTTTAAACAGTTTCCATGTTTCGTGGATATGCGTTCATTTGCACAAGCTTGACATATAATAATAAATGACTAAACCTTTCATACAGTAAAATTGTAAAGACTCTGATCCACTCCTGGCCCTGTCAACCTTGTTGGACTCTGGTCAACTAGCCCAAAATGCTTAAGTCCATGTTGACAAGTAGGAACGAATCAAATCTCTTATTAACTAATCAAAAAAAAATTCCCACAACCAATGTGGGATGTGTTACATTTCATACAGTCAAATCAAAATGAAAAGGCCATTAATTAACATGCTTGCTCTCCTCCGGTGATTAAAGCCTTGAAAATGCTTTGAACAGACTATCAATAAAATATATTACTCTGACTCGTCCATACATAAAAATAGAAAATTTAAATGTCATATAAACTAATCAAACAAGGTTGTGCAGAATTGCTATGAAAACAGGAACAAAGGACAAAATCATAAGGAAAGCACAAACTCTAAAAATACATTGCTAATGCTTTGCTTCGAATCATGCATAGTCAAGAAGTCATGACTCATGATTCATTAATACAACTTACATCTTCTTCAGTGGCTGTCCTAGGAACAGATCCAACAAAAAGCTTGGCAAAACCAGCTCCATCAAATCTGTCTATAGAAATTTTTAAAAATAAAAACATAAGAACAGAAATAAACGCTCATTATATAAATATAAACTTTCGACTGAACGTAGAACAATGTATTGGAAATGAATAAAACTATAAATATGTCGAATTGGCAGCGAAGTAGGTTCAAAAATATCAAGCCAGAGCCGCAAACACTCAAAAATATTGCAATACAATCTTGAAACAAGATATCATCAGGTACAGGAAGGCAGAAATGAATAAAAGAGGCGTGAAACAAATTCAGAAGGTGGAGAGAAGATGGAACTCGGGATGTAGAATGTATCCTCTCAGGATATTCGATCTACTAACAGCTTTTTCAAGTTTTCCTATGCAGGAATAACAATTATGTTCCCACAATTTATAAATGAACCATTTTAATGTTCCTATGTAACCATCAATTAACACTTAATCCATAGGTTCCAATACTATAACCTCCATATACCACAATTATTTAGACATAATCAGCAATTCCAAATTATCATCCTCTATATTTATTTCATACGATACCAAGTAAAACAAAATGATGCAGGTAACTTGGGTCACTAAAAGAAATATTCTACTATCTTATTACATTATAGAAAAGCATATGAATCAACTAAAGCAACAATGCTTTAGTCATAAACCTAATTAAACGGTGTTTCAAAACAGTTCTACATAAAAAGCAGCCTATGGTGCTATTATCTAAATCCTATATAACATAAACAGCGGATTAGAGAATAACAATATAAGCACTATTATCTAAATATGTTGATAAAATTATCAAAGCAATAAATTTTGGTGACAAAAGCAATATTATCGCCATTATCTCAATACAATCTATTATAAACAACCCATTTAGCAGTCAATACATTATCAGCACAGAATATGAAGCTTTAGTCAACTTAAATACATAATGGTTCAACTTACAATTTTACACAAAAGCAAAAGTAGTTTACCTCTATCCACTATAATATAAACTGAACTCATGAATAAAAAAAGGACAGATAGTTGATATAAAAGTAAAATTCAATAAGTACCTGGAGACCTCTCTCTACCAGAAAAAGGGTATCCTCGTTTTTGCCCTGCGAGAGGGGCAGGATGCGGCATTTGGTAATTCTCTGAACCAAACCCTCCACTATCACCACCACCTGTTGGTCGAAAAACTCCACCATCGCCACCACTCACTGGTCGAAACCCTCCTCCACCTGCACCACCCATAGGCCGAAACCCTCCACCATCACGGCCACCGCCCATTGGCCCAAATCCTCCTCCACCTGCACCAGCCATCAGCCCATACCCTCTTCCATCAGCCCCACCACCAACCGTAGGCCCAAATCCTCTCACTCCATCACCAAATGGCCTTAATCCTCCCCTGCCATCACCACCACTGGGCTGTGGAGGGTAGCGGGGAGGACTATCAAATGGCCTGTGGTGTTCCCTCCCACCACCACCGCCGCTCCTGTAATTGAGTGGACTATTATTACGTTCCCCTCCTACTCCGTCGCCACCCCGGTAATTCTCCTGGCGGTGGTGGTTTACAGGAGGACCTCCACCTCCGCCTCCCGCCACGACGCCGTCAGAAAAACGAGAGGAATGTAAGCCACGAGTATTGCTAGAAGAATAATGCTGAGCTTCTTCACTGCTGTTGCTGTACCTATCACCGCCTCTATGCCTATCGAAATTATCCATGTGGCAGCAAAAACCCTAATTCAATTTGAGAAAATTGCACAAAATTGCACAAAATTGGAAATAAAACCCTAATTCAATTTGAGAAAATTGCACAAAATTGGAAATAAACCCTAGCCCCAATTATCACGGAGTATGTAATAAATTGAGAGGTTGAAGAGTGCGGGAGAAATTTATTGTACTGCCGGAAAGAAGAAACAAATTAATAGTGAAATCATTAAACTTTTATTTCATCTCATGTTTGAACTCGTGGGTGACGCGATTAGATTCCACTGAGTCGGATCTGGATCCTATGATGGTACACTATTTCACTGGTTCCACTTAGTCGGGTCTGGATCCTAAGATTTTAAAAGAATGTTCAAATGAGTAGTTCCGGATTCTAAAGGCATGATTTTTTCAAAATTATTTTGTGTTTAAAAAATATTAAACAAACATGTTTTCTTAAAAATCACACAAACAATAAATTTTTTTTTTATCTCTAAACAAAATTTATATAAATCTAACTATGATTTGACATGAAGTAACATATCTCTAACACAATTTATCTCACACAACAAACATGATTTGACATAAAGTCTTACACATATTACACCTACAACCTAATTCTTCCAAAAAAAGATATTCCTACTTTATTTGTCAAATTACTCTCTTCAAAATCAAACAAACAACATTACGCAAATCGATATTATTTCACAAACTTCTACTGCTCTCTCAAACTACTTTATCAAACAACATACAAACAGGCCCTTAGGCTTGTTATGAAATGATATGCCCCAGTGAGAATTTACTCAAATCGGGTAAGACATTCGAGAATGAGTTTGGAATTTGATACAAATTTCAGGTTTCGATTCACATGGTATGGTCTAATCAAACTGAGATCTATGAAATATTGATTTAACATGGTATTAATTTGACACATATCATCTATTTTTATCACTTATGAAGTTATTGATTTGACAAATATCGTCATTATTCTCCCCTAAACCTCAACAACTAAATTCCAATTGAAATCATCTCAAATTTTCAAAGTCACTATCTATAGAGGATGTGAGTGATTTCATTTCTTGCTTTGGAATGAGAATGTTTTCATTGTTTATCATCTCAATATTCAATTAAAACTCTTCTCCGAATCAAGATTCAAAAGTAAAAACTTTTAAACAAAACTCAAAAAAGTTCTTTCATGATATCCTTCAGATTGTAAGGTATGTAATGCGATACACTAATTTCAATATCTTCATTCACGACAGATTGGAAGATTTTAGGTCGTAATGGAAGTTCAAATTCACAATTCAAGGTCTAATTTTCGCCGTTTATTTCCCTCCGTGCTTTTGTTTGTTTATGATGGGTTTCCCTCTTGAATTTATTGTACCTTTCTTTTGATGGTTTGCTACTAGAATGGATTTGAAAAAGAAAAGAAAATAAAATGGGCTAGAATTAACCAAGGTTAGAGGAAATATCATGAAGATCAACTAAGGGCATCTCTAATCGTCAGGGGGAGGGGGAGGGGGAGGGGGATTTTGAGTGGGGAAATAATTGTGGTCTTCAATACTGGAGGGAATTGGGGAGGGGGAATGAGAGAGAAATGGGGAAAACTTGCCCTTCGGTCATCTTCAATGGTGAGGGGGAGGGGCATTTTGGGGTTTTTTCTGAATTATGGTCTTCAATGGTGGTGGGAGGGGAAGGAGAGTGGGAGTGGGAGTGGGAAAGAAAGGGCAAAAGATTGCCCCTCATTTACCCCTCGGCTATCGCTTGCTACATTTTTTTTCCATTTTTGTTCATTGTTTTTATTTTGTATAAATTTTGTGTATGATTTAACAAATTTTATATTTTAAAAAATTAAATCTTTATAGGAATTAGTTTTAATTAAATATTTTAAATTTATATTTTAATTTAGATAAAATGTACAAATGAATCAAATTATAAATTATTTTTATCAATAAATGAACTTTAATATGATTAAAACTCGAGTATAACTTGATATTTATAAGTGATTGTGATTTTTTTTATTATTATTATTATTTATTATTTTATTGTTATTATCATTATTTTTTTTGTAGTTATTACTATTATTATTATTTTATTATCATTATTGTTATTATTGTTATTGTTATTATTATTATTATTATTGTTATTATTATTATTATTACTACTACTATGATTACTGTTATTATTATTATTATTATTATTATTATTATTATTATTATTATCATTTATTATTATTATTATTTATCATTATTGTTACTATAACTATTATTATTATTATTATTATTATTATTATTTTATAATAATAATTTTTGTATTATTATTATTATTACTATTATTTATTATTATTATTTTCTTATTATTGTTACTATTACTATTATCTTTATCTTTATCATTATTATTAAAATTATTATTATTGTTGTTATTATTATTGTAATATTTTTGTGTTATTTTTGTATTATTATTTTTATTATTTTTGTATTATTATTATTATTTTTTTGTATTATTATTATTATTATTATTATTATTATTATATAATTATTTTTGTATTATTATTTTTATTATTTATTATTTATACTTTTTTGTATTTTTGTTATTGTTATTATTATTATTATTCTATGTCCCTAGCTGTTGAAGACGATTATGGAGTGGGATGGGGAGGGGGATGGGGCAGTTTTGCCCCAACGACTGAAGATGGCCTAACAATTTAAAATGATAATATAATAATCAATATCATTAAAAATCAAAATGATAAATCTTGAGAATAAAAAAATAGAAAAGAAAAGAGAAAATATGATTGGACAAAAACTATTAGGGCTTGTTTGTTTGGCATTTTCCAAACTTATTTCGCGTTCGGAAAATGCTAAACAAATATGTTTTTTACTTTCTAAAATAAAATTTATATTTCTCAATTTTTTCAAACTACTCTCTCAAAAGTCGAACATATAATATTTTTTTTATCTCTAAACAAAACTTATACAAATCCAACTATGATTTGACATAAAGTAACATATCTCTTACACAATTTATCTCACATAACAAACATGATTTGACATAAAGTCTTACACATCTTACATCTACAACCTAACTCTTCAAAAAAAAAACTTACACCTACTTTATTTATCAAACCACTCACTCAAAACTCAAACAAACAACATTATGCCAATCAAAATTATTTCACAATCCTTCATTACTCTTCCAAACACCAAACAAACAGACCCTTATTGTTTGGGGCCGGAAAACCGCTGCTAAAAAATTGCTATAAAACCCATGTTAAAGTGATTTTTGGGCTAATTTGCAGCTACCTGAAGTTTTAAAATATGTGGAAGCAGGCCCAAAGTTATAAGTCTGTTATAAATAAATGAAAGTACGGCCTTGCTAATTGCAGTTCACGTTTGGCGGAACTGTGGGCAGTTCATCGCTTACCGGGCGCCATGTGGCAAAAAGTTTACTTGTTACCGGAAGCTTTATTACACTATAGCCTATCCTGAAATTACTATTATACCCTGCCCAATTAATTATACTATTTACACTGGAGAAATTACTTTTATGCCCATGTCTTCTTCTTCTCCTACACATCATTTTTCAAATATTAAATTCTTCCAAATATTATTCATCGTACACATCTCCTCTTCCAAATATTAAATTCTTCTAAACTTGAATTCTTCCAAATATTAAATTCTTCCAAACTTGAATTCTTGAATTTCCAAATATTTGTTCAGATCTCCTCATCGTACATCAAATTTAAGATAAAATTAATTCAAGATTTTGTAAATCTGGTTTTATTTGATGAAAGGGTTTAGGGTGTTATTAGTAGATTTACAACTACCAGCTAAAAAAAATTCATCACTTGTTCTTGGAATTTACAACTACCAGCTAAAAAAAATTCATCACTTGTTCTTGGAATTTACAACTACCAGCTAAAAAAAATTCATCACTTGTTCTTGGAATTTACAACTACCAGCTAAAAAAGAGTCAATTGTTCTTGGAATTTTGAAGAAGAGAACCATGAACAGCATCGAATTCATCACTTGGTAGGGGTTTTCTATTAGCATATTTACAACTACCAGCTAAAAAAATTCAATTGTTCTTGGAATTTTGAATCTCCCACCACCCGGACGCCACAACACCATGTCCAGTCCTTCAAACCCACCACATCCTCTACAGCATGAATTGGAACGTGAATCCGACGTCGTACATCAAGACCCCACCCCCACAGATCTGGACTCGAACACAGATCTGGACTCGAACGCAGATCTGGACCCGAACAACCCGGAAGGAGAAGAACAATTGGAAGAAGAATCAGATCCGAACAACCCGGAAAGAGAAGAACAATGGGAAGAAGAAGCAGAAGCGGAATGGTGGTCCTATGTGTAGGTGGAGGTGGTGCGGCAAGGATGGTTGAAGAAGAAGAAGAAAGCCTTTTTTTCCCTTAAGAAATTCTTTTTTTTTAATTTTATATAATTAATAATTGAAATTTTAACATTTTTAGAAAATGAGAAGTGAAATTAGAATATTAAATACATAATGATGTGCAAATCTTGTATGTAAATATTGAATTTATAATGAAAATGTATATTTGCAAGCTAAACATATTTAGTTTGAATTCATTTAAATTAGTATCTATGGAAAAAAATTATAAAATTTTAAATACGAAGCATAAATTTATTCCATCTTATTAGTACTATAGTAGTTAATTTATAAATGTAGTTAACATATATATTATTAATAAGGAGGGGCAAATATGTAAATAAAATAAATGGGATTTTATGTTTTTATTATGTATTATTAATATGCATGGGCAAAAATGTGACCTGCTAAATGAGACCGGGTTAGTAGGTCACAAAAATAATAATATTTTATTCGGGCAGTTCATTTTGTGGAAAAACTGTTGGCAGTTTTCCACAACTTGAACTACCCCTAGAAGCCCCCATAAAAGTATTACTATTAATCAATATCGTATTCCAACGAATTATGGATTCATACGCATAAAAATTGGTTTGATAATGATTTGACTTGTGTTATGCATCAGATTCATAGCCAAGGGGGGAAATAAGGGACTTGTGTTGTTTTAGCTTTCCTTTCAAATAGAATTTGAATTAAGTTTTGATGTTAGATTTTATAAATTTTAGAAGTCTGATTTAAGGATGGGGTACAAATCAAAATCTTTAGAGATAAATATGTGATAGGCAGAAGATACTAAATAGATCTATATATATTACATGCTAATTAAAAAAAATATATATATATATATATATATATATATATATATATATATATATATATATATATGTATATGTATTATATTTGCTTAGAGTTTTACTATATCTAAGGCAGCCCGGATCCATGAGAAACCAAATTAGTTAATATTATATAAGAATAACAAATCAAAAATATATATAGCAATAATTAATTAATTTAGGGGCCGTTTGGTAGGCCTATGGGATTAGTCCCAGATTAGATTGAAGGCTGAATTGAAGGCTATTGAATCTAACGTTTGGTATCATGAATTAGTCTAACATAGATTATTCTAATCTCATTTAATCTTGTTTGGTAGGATTTACAAAAACACTTTACTAATATTAAAAATACTTCAATACCCAATTTACCCTTCACACATTCTCACACGAAGAATAATAAGATGGACCGAGACTACAACTGTTATCCTTGTCGTCAAATCCATTTGCATACAATCAATTGTCACAAAAATTAATGATTAAATTCGAAACAAGAGGAATGAATTTCTCAAACCCATAATATATACAATTATATTCATACAAACTATTAATTTCTCAAACCCATAATTTGATAAGCAGAACCTTAGCTCTTGTCCAGCCAAAGTTCAGTTCTTATCAATTGTAGTAATTCAATTAACTTTAGGCTTTACTACACAAACTTTTCTTCTCAAAAGTGTTAAAAACTTTTCCCATCCACAAACTCATAACGTGACATTTAGGAATCCAATTGTTGATTAATAACAGTTTGTTTCAGCATAATTTAGAAATCACTTAATTTCACAAAATTAGGGTTGAAATACTTACTAGTCTTACTAGTATTGAAGCAAACGACTAAAACTTTAGAAAAGATGATGAATTTCTGGACTATAAGCTTGAATCGTCATCAATGGTGACAAAGAACAGCTAGGTTTTTGCAAGGCGTAGAGAGTTGATAATTTGATTTTAATAAATAAGTATTGGTTGAGGGCATTATAGATATTTATTTGTTAAATTTGAAGACATAATTGACATTGTAAAATTAATAAGCTAATCTACTTTGGCCCAGATTAGCTAATCCACCCATTCATGGGTGGATTATAAATGGCTTTTAATACCGGGTCATAAGAATACAATCCATTTGACCCGGTATATGGGCTTTGCTACCAAACAATATATTAACCCATATTAACATTGTCAATAGGGCCTAATACCCCCTATTAAGCCCTACCAAACGGCCCCTTAGTGAACTCCGTCAAACTAGATAAAAAGAAAAAGAAAAAAGAATATTTGACTATATAAGGATATATAACATGTGTGATATAAGGCTACATCTGAGGACGAAATATAATCAATTTATTCAAAATGAACTCGATCAAGATTGATAGATAACGTAACTACTCACTTGTGCATACTTAATTATATAAAACAAATCGAAATTAAACCACATTTATTGTTTTATATATTTTGAGAACTTTTCATTTTTTATGAATATTAAATTGGGTTTCCAAATTCATAAATACAAATACTGATTCAAATTTGAATATTTATTATTTCAACACCTTACTTACTGAACTTTTACTTTATTCCATAAAGTATGAACAACTTTTGGGTAAAGAGAGTTAGTTTTGGTGATTATGTCAAAGGTAGAGGTCTCCGCGGACACCTGACTGCATTAATATTATTATAAACTGAAAAGACAATAACGAAATGAATGTTTAGAATATGCTATGCTAGCTTTGGTCACACAGTTTTTGCCCCGTGAGTCCTCGGAATATTCACAGCACTGTGATTTTAAAACTGACAAAACTAATGGCAAGTTAAAATAAGATTAGGGCACGTGAGGTGTTTATTGGATCTAGTGCATGTTATAATCGAAGTTCATTGGTTAATATTTTATATATATGATTAATTTCTTGATTATAATTAAGTGATTACTAGTATATCTAAATATGGATGTAGTTTTCTTCAATTTGATTAAATAAAATTATTAATTTTGTAAGTATATTTGATCGGGGGACAGAAATCAAAATTATCTAAGTTTTTTAATTCTCTTATGATTGTTGTGAATGAGAATCCGATCTAATTTTTCAGGATCCTTTATAGATTAAAGAGACTTAATTATTATGATCCAAAAAGATATATACATACTCAAATAAATAGAGTTACGAAACTGGAAATATTCATCTTTGAAGTAGAAATTTTCAAATGGGGGGTGTTTTTGACATTGAGTATGTCATCCACGATCAATTAAAGTTGTTCTTCATCCTCACGAACTGGTGCAGTATGCAAAACACGGTGAAAATTTGATGGATGCAAAACGATATCACATTGATGCTTGAGACATTGCATTCTGATAATAATTTAGCCTCGAAAATATTTAGTGATTTTAATTGGGGAGGTTGTCGTGCTACAAGAAAATCATTGACAGGTATTGCATTTTTCATGAAAATTCTCTCGTATCATGGAAATCCAAGAAACAAGTCAATCGAGCCATGACTAACGCATGTTTATAGTTAACTTGGTTACGCTATATACTACATGACTTGAAAGTCTCTTAGACAACTCCAATATCATTATTTTGTGACAATCAGGCAGCTTTGCACATTGTAGCAACCCCCGTTTTTCATAACATTGAGATAGATTGTCATATAGTACGAGAAAAAAAAAATTACAAGTCGGAATGATTAAATCTCCTTTTGTGCCTTCACACTCCCAGCTAATTGAAGTATTTACGAAGATTTTAGAAAATGATCAGTTTGTAAGTTTACGCAACAAGTCGTGACATTCACTCTCCAACCTGAGGGGGAGTATTAAGAAATATCATATGAAGTATATTGTGTGTTGTATTAACTATATATATTTGTGTTTATGATCCTTTATTTACTTTGCCGATTTAGTTGAAACCCACAAGAAGTGGATATATTGCACAATACTAATGAAGTGAAACTTCTCCTCCAATGTTTATTCTATTATTTTGCTACGTACTATTTTTAAATATTTGTGGAACTTTTGTGGTTTGTGAGGTAAAATTGCAGAAAACGTCTCAAACTAATTTATGATTTTGGGTTTTAGTTTCAAATTATATCACCTCACCATATTTTGTCCCGTCATTTAATATTTGTTCTGAATATTGTTCCAAACTAATTACTAATTTTGGTTTTTCGTCCCAAACTATATAAACTCGCCTATTTTCGTCTCGTAATTTACCATTTTGTATGAATTTAGTCCTAATGTTAAATTTTTAATTCAATGGAAATGATAGTTCAATGTTGTAATTAGTTGGGACGAACTATGCAATATTGTATAATTTTTCATGCTAAAATTTGTCACGTCATGACACGTAAGCAACCAGGTGACAATTTAACGGACACATACGTAATTTTCATCTCATAATTAATGGTGGGACTATATTCTAAAAAAAGTATTAAATTACTGGACGAAATTTGGTGAAGTGATATAGTTTATAACGAAAACCTAAAATTATTGATTAGTTTGGAACGTTTTCTACAATTTTACTGATTTGTGCAATTTTTTTAATTAAAAATCAACCCAATACAGATTGGTCTACGACTTTGAAGAAGATAAGAATTCTTGTTCATTAGAATATAGTTTTAGATCTATTTAATAATAAATAGAGTTGGATATGTGGTTAGAGTTAGACTGATTTTGATTTGTTAATTGTTAATATTTCATGTGTGATTAGATGAAAAGGGGGAAATTAACACTTTTTATAATAAGCAACAAATCTATGAAAATGCAGATCGTTCAATTACTGATAAAAGGTCCAACGTTCTCCAAGTTTACAAAAACTAGTATAAGAAAGGAAATTAAGGAAATTTTCTTGAATGAAACTAAATAAATTAAGGACACTTTCGTTAGAATATATATAATCGAACTTGAAAAGTATGCCCAAATTATTTCCCACTACAAAAATAAATAAATAAATAAATAAAAATAAATGGCTATAAGTCTCATTCTTATGATTCGTTTACAGAAAAGGACGATTTAAATTTTAAATAAACAAGAATTTTTGGTGGTTTGTGCAAGCAATATATTCCATTTTTTTCCCAATCTTTAAAAATCATGAAGAATCACCATTGAAAATTTTAAGAAAGAAAAACAATGGTAGAAATTTGTGATGCCCTAATAATTACTTTATGTCCGATAAACTGAATTTTTTTTTTTTTTGTCAGACTTATAATATGTCACTTTATTTTCTGGATTATAAAGTGTTAAAATACATTATAAATTTAGGCTGCTTTTGTAACCAACAAGTACTATTAACTAGAATTCTTCATTACTGGAACAACATTGATAGTAGTTGATACAGCATTATGAACTATTAATTACTCCACACTTGTAACATAAAAATATATATGAGAAACAATTAGGCATAATGCAAGTTTTGTTTCTTGATCAATTATGGATTTGTACGAAAATAAAAGTAACTTTAAAGAGTATGAAACAAAGCTTAATAAAAGTGTCTATTTTTCATATTTCGGGAGTAAATAATACGAAAAGTAAACTCCCCAAAAATCACAACCAAACATTTAATAAATAATAATAATAAAGTAAAGTAGTACCAACAAGTGATTGGTTTAGTGGAAGGGACTAGTCACTACAAAGTAGCGGACTCAAGTTCAAATCCCTGTTGGGAGAAATTCCCACTTTATGTGCCTGACGCGCCTCGAGAGGGATTAAACACTTGGGATACCAAAAAAAAAATTAAAGTAGTATTATGGCCCAATACTTTAGAACTGTCCCACATTTCATGATCATAAACAATGATAAATCATAATAATCCTTCCTCCCTCCCCTAACTTTATTATCCAGAATCTTTGCCTTTTTAATCTCAACAAACCAACCCCACAAAACTCCAAAATTCATTCACTACCACACTACTTCGTACACTTCTTTCTTCTTCTCTCTCTACAATTGATCAGAGTATCATCAATGGCGAAACACGAAGACCTTCCCGTACCTATTTTTAATTCCCTTGAACCAGTTTATGGAACCGGATCACAGCTCGAAGAAGCGGAGCTTCGATTCAACAAACTGAAATCCAAATTCGTTGAATTCTTTGGTCACTCTCCTGATATCTACGCTCGATCTCCAGGTACCACGTCAAAATTATGTGTTTCTATTCTTTGTTTTGGATTGCGGATTGGATTTTTAATGAGATTTGATCACTGACGGTTAGTTCTCCATTTATGTTAGTATTTTTATGCGTACCCACGAAACTGATCATCTACGTATCGATTGATAGAAATTAATCAGGTTATTTCCCTGTATTTGAGGTGTATTTGTAATGATTGATCTTTCATCCGGATTTACGCTATCATGTAACTTGAAGTCTGAAGCAACAAAAACATTTTTTCTGAGCGTTTTCTTTTGTAAAATTTAAACACGTACTTTGCGATTTGATTTGCACTATTGTGTGTTTTGCAGTTGGTTTCAGTTGATTTTTTTATTTTCTTATAGGAAGGGTAAATCTGATTGGGGAGCACATAGATTACGAAGGCTATTCGGTGTTGCCTATGGCAATTAGGCAAGATACAATTGTGGCTATACGGAAATGCGAAGCTGGAGATGGGCAGAAATTGCTTAAGATCGCAAATGTGAATAGTGACAAGTATACTTTATGTACTTACCCTGCTGATCCTGATCAGGTGAAAAATATGTATCTTTTATATGTCTTGCAAGGATGCTTTTTTGAGTTTGTTGAATCGATGGAGAGATTGTTTATTCGAGCATTGTTAGGACATGTGTGTGTTTGTGTGTTTTCTTCTTGTTTTTTTAATTTCTTTTTGTACATTTTGTAGGCTTAAATTGGGATTCTCTTTTTAACTTGTCATAATTGCACGAAAAGTTGCAAATCTTGGCACGTATTATGTGTAATTAATGCTCTCCCAATGTCTGGTGTTTAAATTAACTGAAATAAAGATTTGTCAATTAGTAGTATCATACATACGCATAAAGTTCATAGACCCCGTATTGTACAGAGATGAATATGCATCTTTTCATATCCCATTCTTTTATTTATCTATTTTATCTACGTGAAATGAGGACTGTTTCCTTTTGCAGGAAATTGATTTGAAAAATCACAGATGGGGTCATTATTTTATTTGTGGGTAAGAAGCCTTAAATACTTACTGAATTTGCTTTTATGAACATATATATATATATATATATATATATATATATATATATATATATATATATATATATATATGACAAGTTTTAAATTGGTCCTCGACAATACACAAAAAATTAACTCTTCTATCTTAATATTTTTTTTCATGATTTTCACCGTGCAGGTACAAAGGTTTCTACGAATATGCCAAATCGAAAGGGATAGACACTGGTAAAACAGTAGGACTGGAGGTTGTTGTTGATGGCATTGTTCCGACTGGTATATATTCATCCAATCTGATTAATGCCTGACTTAAGTAGTTCATAAAGAAATTTATTGCTCGAAATCGAAATTTGAGTTGTATTTTTTCTCATGCAGGATCTGGTTTATCGAGCTCTGCTGCTTTTGTTTGCTCTTCCACAATTGCGATTATGGCAGCTCTGGGGACCAACTTTCCAAAGGTATACTCATAGTTTTGTTAATTTAGCATCATCTTCGAATTAATCGGATCCAAGGCAATGTATTAAGCAAAAAAAATACATTTTTAGGGAATATAAATTAATTGGTTTATAAATAATTTCCTTGTTTTCATTATTTACTCTTTATCTTTTTTAATTTACTTTTCAGAAAGAACTTGCTCAACTTACCTGTGAATGTGAAAGACATATTGGCACACAATCTGGTGGAATGGACCAGGTACTTTAACACATTTGTCATAATTATTTATGTATCAATGAGTACTCTTAGGTTATGTAATGTTTTTGTTGCATCTAAGGAAGGAACATTGAACTATCTCGTTCTTTTGTTCATTTCCATTTTTCTCACTAAATTCCAATTATCAAACATACCCTTACAAAAACATACAAGGTTTTTTCAGGAGTGATTATTGACATTCCCACGCAAGCTCAACATATCCTTTTATTTTTAAAATAAAGATATAGAAAAAAATGCAATGTTCTCTGTTTCTTGAACCTCGGTTAAGTTTGTACCCTTTTGTAGTGAAGTTCTCTCTATTGCCCATACCAAGACAACTTACTATTTTATTGAACAGGCTATCTCAGTGATGGCTCAATCTGGATTCGCAGCACTCATTGATTTTAACCCTATCCGTGGTACTGAGGTGCAGCTCCCAGCTGGTGGGACATTTGTTATAGCCCATTCATTGGCTGAATCTCAGAAAGCAGTTACTGCTGCTACTAATTACAACAACAGGGTTGTTGAATGCCGTTTAGCTTCCGTGAGTTTCTTGTTTTCACTTTTGGTTCCCGATTCTTAGATATTTTTTAGCACATCGTATTGCATACTCTTCATACATTATATGCTTCTTAAAGTCGGCTTATATTCTTTTCCGGTCATTAGTAATAATCGACTATTAGAGAGAAATTACATTTAATATTTATTATTTCTAGCCTGCAGCCTCATGTGTAGCAACATGTTTTTACACGAGTCTAACAAAAACTTAAGCTGACAGAGAGAAGGGAAATCTAGTTATGTATTGTTTTCAACACTGTGCATTAACTAATTGTTGGTTTTTGTAGATTTTATTGGCTATAAAGCTTGGAACGAATCCTAAGGAGGCAATAACAAATATCAAGACACTTTCAGATGTTGAAGGATTGTGTGTATCATTTGCGGGTACACATGGATCTTCTGATCCAGTTCTTGCTGTTAAGGTGCCTTGCATCTTTCTTTTTGAAGTTTCCAAAATGCTAATTTTGAGTGGTTATTGCAATTTACATCATTGCCTTAATTTAACATAAAAGTATTTTGTGGACATTTTGGCACTTGAGCATAAGTTTTTTGAAGATTATTTATCTCCTTATAGGAATTTTTGAAAGAAGAACCATATACTGCTGATGATATTGAGAAAATCACCAATGAGAAGCTGGAAGCTATATTTGCTAATTCTCCGTCCTCCTTAGACGTGCTGAAGGCTGCCAAGCTTTTTAAATTACACCAGGTGAATTTACAAAGATGACCGTTGCTTGAGATGCTATATTTTAGTTTCCCAAATACTCTTATGGTTAAAATGAGCAATTTGATTATCATCCATGAGGGCTTTTCTTTATAATTTTGTTCTAATATATGTTTTCAGAGAGCCTCCCATGTCTATTCTGAAGCCAAACGTGTATATGCTTTTAAAGATACCGTTGCATCAAAGTCAAGGTGCGTTAAAATGATTAACTCCATATTTTTCATCTAAGCCGAAGGAGGCAAAACTAGGTTTGAATTCCTGCTAAAAGAGGTGCCCACTTATGTGTCCCTTAAAAGGGATTAAATCAAATTTGAAGACTCTTGGAAAATCAGAAAGGAAAAAAAGAAGATGAAATTGGAATTAACTCTGAAGTTTAAAATCTTTAAAATGAAGATTTAACTTTTGAGGATTTCTTATTTTAGCGAGGAAGACATTCTGAAGAAGCTTGGCAACCTAATGAACGAAAGCCACTATAGCTGCAGCGTGTTGTATGAGTGCAGGTACAAGGTCCACCTTATGTTTTATCAATTGTGGATTTCCAAAACTTTAGTTGGTCAATAATAAAAAAACGTTCTTATTATTTTCACTATAAATGGAAAATTTTCTTATTATTTCCCCACAAATTGAGAAGTTCTTGTTATTTCCTATCCCGTCGTTTCCCTATGATTTGAAGAAATTTGTGATATTTCCCTCTATATTTAAAAAAATCTTGTTATTCCCTATATATCGAGAATTTGTTGCCCCTATAAATTAATAATTATCTCATTATGTCCCTATAAATGGAAAATTTTCTTTTATTTCCTAACCCCTCGTATTACTTCTGTAATCAGCTGTCCGGAATTAGAAGAGCTGGTAAAGACTTGTAGAAACAATGGTGCCCTTGGGGCAAGGCTTACTGGAGCTGGATGGGGTGGCTGTGCTGTTGCTTTGGTAAAGGAAAACGTTGTTCCACAGTTTATCCTTAACTTGAAGGTTAGTATATCTCTATTTATTTTCAGAAAATCACCATGATTTCATACACGGGATTTAAATAAATTTTCTCTTTTATATTCAGGAGCAATATTTCCAATCAAGAATCGACAAGGGGGTGATAAAAAAGAATGATCTTGGCATGTACATTTTTGCATCCAAGCCATCGAGTGGAGCAGCCATCATCAAATTTTAGCTGCCACATTGTAGATGAGCCAAGCCAACCCAATAGCTAAGAAGCTTAATGTTAGGTTCGGCTGAAAAGCTCGGAACTAGGTTGCTCGTAAAGAATATTTTAGGTATTTTAAGTTGCTGGTTTATTTAATATTGTTAATTTTTTATTTTCTGAAATAAGTGTGATTGAACAAGACTTTGGCTCTAATAAAACATGGCGGCATTTTAATTTTACTTAAATGGTTTTCTTTGGTATTGGTACTTGATGACCTGTTAAAGAATCACTTGGGGTTGTACTTGAAGTTGAACTAAACTTGATTCTTAAATTTTAATATAAAGTTGTATAAATAATTGAAATCTAGTTCAACCAAGGTTCGATCAAACTTAGTCTCAAATAATCACAAAATAGGGTCTATTTGGATGGGTTTGGTTTGGTTTAAAAAAATGGGAAAAATTGCTTTTTCGTACCATAGGATATACCTACATGTAATTTCGGTACCATTGAAATTCGAAAATGCAAATTTGGTACCATATGATAGGTTATCATTGCAACTTTTGAAATAAACATTCTAAATAATAATTGATCCAAATATCATAATTGATTGCTTAACTTTGTTTCAATCAATCAATCAACTGATGCTCTAGATATCTATATGTACATCCTTATCTCTATTTCTTTCTTTTACAAATATCATAATTTATTGCTTAACTTTATTTCATTTCGTGACATTCTTAACTCTATTAATTATATATTATCTTGTATAGAAAAAGTTATACATCATATATGAAACTAAAAACAAGATGCACGTACATATAATAATATGGATGGGGCTATACCAATTTTAATAGGGGTGAAATTCCTTTTTTGCAATGTACTAAGTGAAAAAGTAATAAGTAGAAAAATTAAATTTCAAAGAAAAAAACCATACTCCTTTTATAGTAATTAAGAAAGAATTTTTTTTTAAGTACTTATTAAGAAAAAAGATTGACAAGAAATCATTAAATAAGAAAATGAATTAAAAGAATAATTATTACGAAAGGGAAATAAAAAAGACGAACATTCTTACAAAAAAAAAAAATGTTCAATAACATAAAAAATCAAAATACGAGAAAAAACTCAATATTGGGATTTGAACTTTAGACCTCCTACTCATCATGAGAAAGCCTTACCAAGCAAGTCAAGATACTTGTTATGTACATAAAATTAATAAAATTAAAAATATTTAATTTTTTACTTTTTTTTTAAAGGCCTATATATAAATTTTGAGGCGCCAGCCTAAGTTGCCAAGCACTTGGGCCGGGCCGGGCCTGTGGACAATGATCGGAGCGTGCCATTAAAATAGATTTAACCTATCAAATTAACTTTTCGATTAATAATACACATTCTATTGAAATTTTCCTTGTGTTTGTCATGTAAGCTCTGTTGAGCTAATTTATGTAAAAGTGATTAGTTCATATTATTGGTGTCAAATGATAAAGATTGATTCCTCTTTTTTTTTATTTATCGTTTTAGGATTTCAATGTAGAATTAAAATTTTATACCATTTTTACTTTCTTATTAATAGTATGATTATTTGATTAAAATGGTGTTTTTAGACTTCTATTTTAAAAAAATTGACTATTTATTACATTTATTAATCCTTGTGCAATTTTCCAAGCAAATTAAAAAAAAAATAGAGAGTACATGCTAATTGTAAGTACAAATACATTTTTTTTATTGTATCTTAGTATTTTAGGGGGAAAAAAGTGACTTAGATTCAACTAGTTTGAATCAAGCTACAATTTTTAATATTAATTTATTACAAAGAAAACTCAAACTACATACATGTCTTGATTTTTTGGTAGCGGGTTGAACCGTTTGATAATCAAACCAAATAGTTCGATTTGACATACTGTACAAATTTTGAAATTACCGCGTCAGACTAAATAACGAAAATTGGTATGGTTAAGTTATATTGAATGCACACCCCTAATATTAGGATTGTGACCGGTAAACCGTATCAAAGCCGAAGTTTCGATTTTGATACATACCTTATTATGGTTCAATACTTCAATTTTTTCACTAATTTCATCGATGTAAATTGTTTTTGACCGATTTTAACTAATTTTTTCACTGTTTGCATCGATTTTTTAACTAATTTCACCAATTTAAACGGTTTTGACCAATTTAACCCGTTTTTCATTAATTTCAAATATTTAAAATATTTTTGATCGATTTAGCCCAAATTTTCACCTTTTTACCTATTTTCCCACTAATTTAACCGATTTTTACATTTTTTACCAATTTAACTTATTTCTTCATCGATTTAACCCACTTTTCTCACTAATTTCATCGATTTAACTATGTTTGCCTGATTTAACTCATTTAAATCGGTGAAATTAGTGGGAAAATTGTTAAAAAAAGGGCTAAATCATTCATAAAAATTTAAATCGATGAAATTAGTGAAGAAACGGGTTAAATCGGTCAAAAACCGTTCCAAATTGATGAAATTAGTGAAAAAATCTATACAAATGGTGAAAAAATGATTTAAATCGATAAATAAAAAATGATTTACATCGATGAAATTAGTGGAGAAAAGGGCGAAAACGGGTTAAATCGGTCAAAAACCATTCAAAATCGATGAAATTAGTGAAAAAATCGATGCAAATGGTGAAAAAATGAGTTAAATCGGTCGAAAACGATTTACATCGATGAAATTAGTGGTGAATAGGGCAAAATGGTGAAAAAATGGGTTAAATCGATGAAATTAGTGAAAATTGGTTAAATTGGTCAGAAATTAGTGAAAAAACTATGCAAACGGTGAATAAATGAGTTAAAAATCGGTCAAAAATGTTTAAATTGATGAAATTAGTGCAAAAACGATACAAACGATGAATAAATGAGCCAAGACGATCAAAAACGGTTTAAATTGACGAAGTTAGTGGGAAAATGGTGAAAAAATGAGCTAAATAATTCAAAATAATCGATGAAATTAGTGAAGAAAATTGGTGAAAAACCGTTCAAAATCGTATGAAATTAGTGAAAAAATCGATGCAGTTAGTGAAAAATGAGTTAAATCGATAAAAAACGGTTTAAATTGGTGAAAAACGATGCAAATGGTGAAGAAATGAGTCAAATCGGTTTAAATCGATAAAATTAGTGAAAAATGGGCTAAATAGTTCAAAAACCATTCAAAATCGATGAAATTAGTAAAAAAATCGATGCAAATTGTGAAAAAATGAGTTAAATCCGTTTAAAACTGTTTAAATTGATGAAATTAGTGAAAAATCGATGCGAACGATGAAGAAATGAGTTAAATCGATAAAAAATGATTTAAATTGATGAAATTAGTAAAAAAATGGGCGAAATGGTGAAAAAATGGGTTAGATCGATGAAATTAGTGAAGAAACGGGTTAAACACTTAAACCAGTAAAAAATCATTCAAATCGATAAAATTAGTGAAAAAATCGATGCAAACGGTTAAGAAATGAGTTAAATCGAGCGGGGTCGGTGGGGTGAGTGTAAGTAGAAGGGGATGCTGAGTTGAAATTAATATTTTTTATTTTTTTTAAGTGGATCCAGCTATGGATTCTTATCGGATCCACTGCGAATCCATTTTTAAATCCGATCCAAATCCAATCCAAATCCGATCCACAAAGGATGCACTAGATTTCACTTGGATCGGTTCCGGTTGAAATCCAACATCCGATCCATATTGCACCCCTAGTTCAATTTATCGTATGAGCTCCATCACCGTATGTTATAAATAAGTTTCGATTCGGTATTTGGTATTACTGGTTTACCCGAACCGGTATACCCATTTTTTTAAATCCTAATTCCTACCAATCCAAGCTGCACTCTAATCTTCACTTCTTCTACGGACTACCCTGGAACAAAACCCAAACCTTCTTCTTCTTCAATTCAAAATCCCGCGCCGCCGCACCGCCCACCCCCATCGCGCCTATACCATCTATCTGTCGGCCCAGATTTGTAATTTACGGAGGTACAGTCCAAATTCTAAATGCCCAATTTTGTTCTTTTTCTGATTTTCTCTTAATAAATTGGGTTCTAATTGTATTTAAACCCAAAAGTTGATTGATGCTAAAGTAATTTTTGGAGAGGGGACTGAAGCTAGGGGGTCTCTGATGTATTCTTTATAATTTCTATTCAACTTCATTGTTGGTTAGAGTGGTAGGAAGCATATTTTTATTAACATATGTATTCAAGACAAATTATTTTGATTCAATAATTTTTGGTTTTTTTGTGCCGAATCAAATCGAACCTCACTGAATGGTAATTTAGCTAACCAAACCTAATTTTTCGGTTTACCGAACCAGGCCGGATAACTAAATTTGGTAGGGTTTACCATTTGCACAACTCCACCTATTACCTAAGATAGTAGCTTGAGCAGAAATATTCTACTTTCATGCTTTATCTATTTATTGTTCTGACAAGTAAAAAATTATATTTGTTATATAACAATATTCATGATACTAATATATATATATATATATATATATATATATATATATATACATGATACTTATAGTATTTGCTTTTGTTTAGAGAGTTTAAGAATGAAATGTCGTAAAATGATATTACGATTGAATCTTAAAAATATCAGCTAATTTGTAAAAGAGGGCCCCCAATTTTAAACATCGCCTACGGCCCCATAATATGTCAGACCGGCCCTATGATCAATCAATTGTTTTACGGGTTTATATGTAAGCTCTGATGGCATGTCCCTTTGCAGATATTTCTGATAACAACACCACAACATAAATCTTTATAAAGAAAAAAATGGATGCTAGTATGCTTGTGGTAATCGCAGGAATATCTGATACGGGTTAATACAATACCACCTAAGCTTTGATGATGTTCTTTACTCTAATTTGATTTCGTTTTTTCCAAATTATATGTCTCCAGGAATATGTATGCATGTGGTCGCAACTGCAGATTTTTTTCTCTTTTTATTTTTTTGCTTTATTGTATTAATATTTGCAAATATACATGTCTGAGTTATTCAGAGTAAGACCGTTGAGTGTACAAACATTAAAGGTCTTACTCCGAATAAGACCGTTAAAGTACTTTGTATTACAAAAAGGCTAAATAATAGGTAACTGGAACCAAACATTAAAGGAATATAAAGAAAGGATTATAAGGTTATTGACTGCTCTAATCCATTTTACTGTTGATTATTACTGTGAAATAAAAGAAAATGGGTGTGTTTGTGTTGCATTTGGTGATACTAACTGAAGTAGGAAATATTAATTTTATATTCTTGCATTTTTTTATAATATATGCCTACAGGCAGTGCAAAGATAGTTATGTTGGATGAGGAAATTTCACGGCTCCACAGAATCCGGAAAACAGTAATGCAGATATTGAGGGATAGGGATTACATGGTGGGAGATTTTGAAATCGAAATGTCAAGGAGTCAGTTCATTCAGAAGTATGGGGAGAATATGAAGCGAGAGGACCTTGTTATTATCAAAGGTTTGCGCAGCAACAGCTCTGACCAGGTCCTGTTCCTTAAATTTCTTATGATTTTTATTTGTTTATACTATGAGAATTTCACTAGTGGTTTATGGCTATTGCAGTTTAACTAGCCAGTGTAATTATTTTATGCAATAGAGCTGCTTAGCCAAATGAGTATAAATTTAAAATGTTTTGAAACAATTTATGCAACCTAATTACTTGCTTGTCTTTCTTTGTCGGTTTCTTATCAGATATATGTGTTCTTTCCGGATGATCCCAAGGTTGGTGTGAAGACAATACAAACTTACACTAAACGCATGAAAGAAGAGGGTGTTCATCGTGCAATTCTAGTTGTTCAGCAGAATTTAACTCCGTTTGCTAGGACCTGCATAAGTGAAATAACCGCGAAGTTTCATTTGGAAGTGTTCCAGGTTATTGTTTAAGCTCTCATTTTTTGTGTTTTGCATACTTATTCTTCAAATATTGAGATATCTTTTTGTTTGTATAGGACAAAGATGTCATCTTAATAGGATATTATTCTTAGGGAAAAGAAGCACCTCAATCCCTCAAATATAGAACTTATTTGCACAGTTACCCCTAGCTCATTGCTTACCATTTTTTGGGAAAATACACACTCACGATTCACATGTGTCTTGTAAGATAAGGGCATCTCCAGTGATGCCCTCAGCCTAAGTCCAGCTTCCCCTTTCCTTTTTATAAGTCATCTCAAATGACTCAATCTATCAATTCCATTTAATTCCAATTCTCATTTTCCCCTCTCTCACTTAATAATAATAATAATAATAGTAGTAGTAGTAAAAATTAAGGATTTTTTTTAAAAAAAAAGGTTTTTATTAAATTAAAACAAAATAAATTAATTTGAGTTTATTAAATAAGAGTTACATTTTTAAACTAAAAATTAACTTTTTAAAAATAATACACAAATTAAATAAAACTAAAATTAAATAAGAGTTACATTTCATTTAATTAGGTATTTTAAAGGATTCTTTTTTAAAGTAAAAGGATTTTTATTAAATAACAAATTAAAAAAAAAAAAAAGAGTCAACAGGTGGCCAACAAGTATCGGCCACCTGCTGGCTAGGCCGGCCCAACAAGTGCTGGATCGATGTGTGAGGCAAGGCAACACCTCCAGGCGATCGATGCAGCCCATCAAGGGTGTTAGAGTTAGAGTTAGAGCATGAGTTAGAGTTATAGCGTGTTAAGAGTATTAGGTTTAGGCTGGGTATTTTGGGGTGTGTGTGGATGGGTTTTGGCCCGGTCTCGCGAGACCGAGCCAAAACCCTTTCAAATGAGTTTTCGCCAAACTCATAAATCCATCAAAAACCTATTCATAAACTCACACTCAAACTCTTCAAACCTATAAAACATTGATTTGACGTCTACCACCTACTTTTTCCCCCAAATTTCACTAAAAAAGACATTGATCTGACACCTATCACCTACTTTTTCCCCTAAACCCCAACATCCAAACTCAATCCAAGTGGGGTTTCAACTTATTCAAACCACAAAACCCAATAATCAAAACTCATCCAAATGAAGTCTCAAAGATTTCATCGAAACCAACCAAACCAATTTTTTTAAATCGAGACCCACGAAACCGAGCCAAAACCCATCCAAATAAACCCTTGGTATTTATGGACTCTTATCTCTTTGTATAAAAACCCCTTCATGGTTCATTATTAATAACAACTTTACACTGTCTCCCTACATCTTTTCTCTTATAACATGGTATCAGAGCTCCAGGTTGAAGTGGGCCACCTCCTTCCGTGATGGGCTCTTCCTTGTGCGCATGATGGGATTTATTCTTCACCCACACAGTCTGGAAAATCCGCGTGTTGGGATCCACACAGTCTGGGCAAATCCGCGTGTTGGACTCTTACCCACATGTTAATAATTCGCAAATATTGGGCTTTAATATGTCACGTGTTGGGCTTGTTTCACCCACACATTCAGCTCGCCCACACGTGAAGGAGGAGTATTGAGACTTAATGTTCCACATTGGTTGAAAACAATAGTTAGGTCCACCTTATAAGGCATTGGACAATCCTCACCTTAAGGTTTTTTTAGGTCTGAAAATTTCGTGTGGGCAAATAAGGGTTCTTTAAAATCAGAAAATTAGGGTTATTCAAAATAATACAATTAGGGTTTTGAGAAAAAAAAAAAGGACTACACAAGATAGAGTAAACCCTAGCCGCCGCTGTGACCATCTAACTCATCGCCGCGGCGGCTAGCCATTCAAAGTAAGCCGCTGTCTTTTCGTTATTGTCCCACCACCATTAAAAGAAAAAAAGAAAAAAAAAGTTCTACCACCTTCTTAAACAAATCCATTTTTTTTACCCACCCACCCACATCAGATCTAAAGAAAAGAAAGGGGCGTCTCAAGCCCTAGTTCAAGTCACAACCAGCCCCGTCCACGCTCTGTTTTCGCAACCACAACGGCTGCTCCAGAATCTGGTCAATAGATCTGCTCGTTTTCATCTTTCTTTAGCAATTGTTTATAGTGCCACGGTTTCAGATTGTTTCAACCCTAGCCCAATTCGGGGAGTAGTGCAAAGATGAGTAGTTGTTCTGGACTTCTGGTGGTTATATTTTTGGATTGATGTGTTGAGCAACTCTATGATTAGTTGCTCGGGGGGAGTAGTGAGTAATAATTATTTTTTGCTTTCTAGGTATTTTTCGTTGTTTGGTTTGGTGGGTTTTGGTTGGTGATATTGTTGTTGATGGAAGTTGTTGCAATTGAATTGTTGCTTGGTAATTTTCGGTAGTGTGGTCGTCGCGCACTATTTGTTAGACATTTTGTTGGAATCAAATTACGGTCGAGGAAGCTACAGAGTGTTAGCGGATGTTATCCCCGGCGTCGGCATTGATCCCCAAGATTATCGGTTGTGTGGATCAAGTGATCCATTTGTCATGTTTTGATTGGTGGTTTGCCAATCGTTGTCACCGCGGTATTCGCGGGTGTTAGTTCGACGTTGAAATTGGTTATCAAGAGTTCTCCAATTCAATGCAGTTCGTATCAAGTTCATCATCAATTGTCAACTATTGCTACAACCTTCACTTAGTTATTCTTATTTATGGTGTTTTATGTTTAGTTGTTATCGAGTGATTATCGTATTTGTAACAAGCTTAGAGCTACAAGCTCTAGCTTGAGGGGGAGTGTTGGAGTTAGAGTTATAGCGTGTTAGGAGTATTAGGTGTAGGCTGGGTATTTTGGTATTTAAGGAGTCTTATCTCTTTGTATAAAAACCCCTTCATGGTTCATTATTAATAACAACTTTACACTGTCTCCCTACATCTTTTCTCTTATAACAAGGGGAAATTGCATTGACAACCCCTTTAATCATTTTAGTTCATCAATTTTACCCCCCTAAATCCAACTTCCCCCTCCCCTCTAATCATAGGAAATGCCCTAAGTTCTTACAATAATTCAGAACACAGTTCTACCTGCCGTACCTAACCTTCCAACTGTTCCAGAAATAGTTGAAGAACCCAATAAAGTGTTGCCACGTTTCAAGCAATTATATGAGTTGTGTGTAATAAAATTCGTTCCTGAAGTATAATTTTTTTAGCACAAGTGAAACTGGTGTATAGAAGTTATCATTTACTTATAAGTAAACGTCATTGATATTAAAGGCTAATTACTGCAATTATATAGGAGGCTGAGTTGTTAATCAACATAAAAGAGCATGTTCTTGTTCCAGAGCATCAGCTGCTTACTCCTGAAGAAAAGAAGACTTTACTGGAAAGATACACCGTGAAAGAAACACAGGTTTGTGTATGATTACTATATAGTGTGTTGATGTTTTTAAGATTTTGAATTCGTTTGGTAGCAACTATAGAGTAATGGTGAAAATGTAAATAATGGCATTACAGATAAGATAATATAATTTTTGAATTTCTTTGGTAGCACATCCTAATTAAGAGAAAACCTTGTTGCTTACTTGCTATCATGTCCATGCACGGCTCTGGCCTCGTTTGTCATCTACATACCATGTTTGTGTGAACATATATTAGTGGCAAGTTAGTAAAATTCTCCATCCAAATTTGTTGATGATCCATGGAGATTAAATTGTGATATTTCAACTTGTGTTAGTGTGGATTATCACTTCTTTCTGGGCTAACCCGCTTTATTTACCAATGCTACCAAACAAGAGATAACAATTGGTAAAAGACCTAATCTTTGCTACCAAACGAGATTACTAAAGCATGTGATGTATTGAGTATGATAATTCATTGAGCTCTATTGCCAATTTTCTTATATAATCTTTGTTGGAACAGCTACCTCGTATTCAAATAACGGACCCGATTGCCAGATACTATGGCCTAAAACGTGGACAAGTTGTTAAAATTATCCGACCAAGTGAGACTGCTGGACGTTATGTCACTTACCGGTATGTGGTTTGATCTGTTAAAGCCCAAGCGTTCTATTTATTATGTGACCAAAACATTAGAAAGAGAGAAGAACAATGCATTAAGACCTCAAGTAAACTTGTGGTTTGATCCATGCTCTCTTAGTGATTCTAATGATGTACTTCGTAATCCGGTTGTATTAATACATTGGGTGGAGTCCAATACTACATTGTGTGTGGTTTGATTTTTTTAATGGAACTTGAGATTGTGCTTGAGTTTCCTTTTATTTTAATTGAAGTCAATGAGCTTTTACATTTTAACGATCTAAGTTCGAGTATGTTTATATTATCACATATATTACTAGTTTTTATCCTATGAGTTTGGCCCAGCGGTTGAAGCTTTTAAAATCACTTTTAGATCTTTATTGTGATAATTGAAGTATTTGACTTTGATTATAAAAATTATTTTTGCTCAATCGTGGATTTCATGTTGTTTGGCCCCCAATATCATAATCATTTTGGAAACTCGAGAAGCAAAAAAATTAATTTATTTTAGTAGCTGTTAAAGTGTTACTTTTGCAAAAATAATTATTTTATAATTAATTTTTATTATAATCAATTATTATCAAAATCAATTTTAGTAATATTAATTCTGCTATAATTGATTTTCAAATCGCTAGGCCAAATTCACTTACTGGTTGAATCCAGATTCGAAAAACAAAGCCATAGTTCAAAAATAGAAAGAAAATAGACCGACTGTATATGAGTCGGAGTGATTTTTTGTAAATACATGTTAATTACACTTTGAAGAGCCGGGAAACAAAAACACCTAGACATAGATCCATAAGCATGAAAAAAAGTAACAAAAATTCAATATATAAATAGTTAGTTCAACTATACACAAATACGCCAAATTAAAAGAGTGATTTAATTTGCTTTATTATATTATTCTCAATTCTAATTTTTTATTTTTAATTCAACCTGAAACTTCATCAAATCTAATACCAAAGTTTTAATTGTCAATGTTTTTATAATAATTTGTGTTGTCAAGGGGAGTCAACATTAAAAAGAAATTAAATGGAACATATATAAGATGAAAAAGTATTAACAACTAGCTAGTATATGTTTAAAGTACTAATGTTTTAAGAATTACGATGTTTCCATACAGATGAGACACTATATTTATTAATTTATAATATAAGTAAAACTCATATTTTTGGAATAAATTCCTATTATTTTATAATACGGATTTTTTTTACCAGATAAAAAATCCATCAAATATTTTTACTAAAAACAAATCATATATGATATAATCAGCTCATTTGACACTATACTTTTACAAAATTGTTAAGAATCAATTTGCTAGTTTTAGTTTTAATATAGCATGGATTCAGACTAAATATTGGACTTTGTTCACTTCTCTTAAAGCAAGGTGAAAATGAAACAATGAAAGAAGAGGCTACTGTAAAATGAAATTCTTACACAAATCGTGTTTGGTCGAACTAAGTAAACGCATTACGCTTTTTCATGCGATTGAACATCAATGCAACAAAATTGTCAGGCAAATGAACCAGGAAAACTCTTGTATTTTATTTATTCTGTGGATTCAATACAAAAAAAGTTCAAAAAAATAAATAATCTGTGATTTACCAACTGACAACCACAAGGAACTATTTTTGTTCCAAAACTCCCAGCTAAAAACCAAAACAAGAGAAGATTGGAAGAAAAAATCACGGACATAGATTCTCATAGAATGTTGGAGGGATTAATTCATCTTTCACCTCAATTTCTTCAGATTATCACTATTCTATTGGTTGGATTACAATATAGGCATCTCTAATGCTTGCAAAACATCTTTGAACTCAAATTCGCTAGTTTGTTTGTTGAAACGCTCGACTAGCTTGTACCTGACATCATTCAAGTAAAAGGATTGTGCAGTCTCCAGAAGAAATTTTGCCTCTTTGTCACTTAGCTTGCTAGTGAACACAACATCTCCACGAATAAGCACCAAGTCCTTGGTGTCTGCAAATTCCGTGTAGTACGAAGCAGTTAAGTATGGAGATGCTTGGGTCCCTCTTGCTTTGTAGTCTTCAAGACCGGTGAAAATCATGTGTGGCATCTGGACTGTGCTACAACAAGTTTGATGAATAAATAAGCAAATAAAATCAATTGAGGTTGTGTTATTCAGAGGTTTCTAAGATGCCCTCTTGCCATTTTTTCAACCATAAGTTAACACCAAAATTCAATCATGTAGCATTCAGCAAGTACTCCATTAATTCTCACACATGAATATAGTAACAGAAATAAACAAAATTCTAACCTTGCAAGAACATTGTTGTATAACCACTTCCTTTCCACACTGGAATTACAAAATAACGGCTGCGAAAAATGGGGGCAATGAACATGAACTTTTAAGAGGCACACATCGTGAAAAGCAAGATTAAGTTAGAGTATTACCATTCTGCAGTTCTTTGCTTCAAGAGATGGTACAACTTTGCTGTCATAGATAGACCAATATGGCCCCTTCCCAAATGATACTGAGAAAAGAAAACTTTAACACAGTCAAACTACTTAACAGAGGAAGTCTCTCTAATGACTTCAGTTTGAAGGGATAAATAAAAAAGAGTAGTACTATAAAGCCAAACAAAAATATGCAAGTGTTTAATTTGGACGTTATCATCTATACAACAGAATGAGATGCCATAATATTAACAACTGTTAAATATTATACAGATAACATAAGCAATGTTAGACATCCGCAAGCTTGGGATTCTTATCATGCAATTTAAAACATAAAGGTTTATCCTTTTGCAGTTGAGCTTTTAAAGCTCCTACGTGCAATCCCATCAAGAATACGAACATACAGGAAACCTAAACTTTAGTCATTAGTAGATCAAGATGCTGAATGCATTACAGAAGTGACGAGGAAAAGAATAAACATATCAGAAATAGTTTGGTGAGCAGTAATGGTTCAAACGAAATTTACATCATCCCAAATGTCAGCAAGTTCTTCAGGTGACTTGGTCTTTGCCCTCTCAACATCCATAATTGATTCCATAGTCTTTGGCTGCAGAGGTGTGAAACCACTTGCAAAGCTCAATGACCTGCAGAATCCGAAAGAGTCCCGAGGAGGAACTGCAATCTGTTGTGTTCTTTGCAGAGTTGACATGTCAGAAAAATAATGTTTCGTGACCGTACAACATGAAGCAAACCCACGTTGATATGCTGCGAAATAAATTGCCCTCCTCGAAACCTTTGAGACCAAATGATGCATTATATAATTACCTGCATTATAACAGCAGTGTATATTGTTCAGCAAAGAGAATAACTGAACCTGTTTGATTGTACTCTTCATTTCAAGAGCCAGGACCGGTCTGACATATTATGGGGCCCTAGGCGATGTTTAAAATTGGGGGGCCCTCTTTTACAAATTAGCTGATATTTTCTAGATTCAATCGTAATATCTTTTTATGACATTTCATTCTTAAACTCTCTTAACAAAAGCAAATACACGATGAACATTATGTAAGTTAACAAACAGAATAATAAATAGATAAAATATGAAAGTAGAATATTTCTGCTCAAGCTATTATCTTAGGTAATAGGTGGGGCTGTGCAAACGGTAAACCGGACCAAACCGAACCGTACCAAATTTCGTTATACGGCCTGGTTCGGTAAACCGAAAAATCGGTTTGGTTCGCTAAATTACCATTCAGTGAAATTTGATTTGATTTGGTAAAACAAAAAAAACTGAAAATTAATTGAATAAAAAATAATTTGTCTTGAATACATATGTAAATAATAATATGCTTCCTACCACTCTAACCAACAATGAAGTTCAATAGAAATATAAAGAATACATCAGAGACCCCCTAGCCTCAGTCCCCTCACAAAAAATTACTTTAGCATCAATCAACTTTTGGGTTTTAAATACAATTAGAACCCAATTTATTAAGAGAAAAATCAGAAAAAAAAAAGTGGGCATTTAGAATTTGGACTGTACCTCCGTAAATGACAAATCTGGGCCGACAGAGAGATGGTGGAGGCGCGATGGGGGTGGGTGGTGCGGCGGCGCGGTGGGATTTTGAATTGAAGAAGAAGATTGAGTTTTGCTCCAGGGCAGTCTCGTAGAAGAAGTGAGAAGATTAAAGTGAAGCTTGGATTGGTAGGAATTGGGATCGAAAAAACGGGTATACCGGTTCGGGTAAACCGATAATATCGAATACCGAAAATTGAAACTTATAATCATACTGTAATGGAGTTCATACTATAAATCGAACTAAAATATGGTATGTATCGAAATTGAAACTTCGGTTCGATACAGTTTATCGGATAGTGCACAAGCCTAATTTTAGGGGGTGTGCATTCAATATAATTTAATTGTATCAATTTTTGGTATTTAATATGATGCAGTAGTTTTAAATTTTGTACAGTATGTCAAGTCAAACTATTTGGTTTGATTGTCAAACTGTTCAGTCCGCTGCCAAAAAATCAAGACATGTATGTAGTTTGAGTTTTCTTTATAATAAATTATTAGGAAAAATTGTAAAAAAGGTCCCAAACTAATTAGTGAGTTTGAATTTTCATCCCAAGCTATATCACTTTGCCAAATTAGGCCCGTAATTTTATATTTATTTGGAATATCATCCCACTTGCCACATGGATGCTTATATGTTATGACGTGACAAATTTTATCATAAACAATTATATAAGATTGTAGAATTCGTCTCAAACTACTTACAAATTTTAATTTTTCGTCCCAAACTATATCAATAAGCCGACTTCATGGGAAAAAAATTGTTCCAAACTAATTATAAATATTTATTATTTATTAACACAAAAAATGCACAAATTTTTCCTAGTGAACTGAGATATGATTTTTTTCTCAAAAAGCGCACATGGATTTCAAAAATCAATACTTTTCTTTCTCTTAAAAAAAAGTTAATGGCAATTTACTTCCATGTATATTCATAATATTCAATTTAACTTAAATTGCTTCTTTTCGAATTAGAAGAGGTAAATTGAACATAATGAATATCATGGAGGATAATTGTCATTAGTCCCTTAAAAAAGCAAAAGATGAATCGTCATTTTCATAAAATTAGAAATTTAATAATGGACTAAATCCATGCCAAATGACAAATTGTGAGACGAAATTCGACGAATTAATATAGTTTGGAACGAAAAATCAAAATTTATAATTAGTTTGGGATGAATTCTGCAATCTTATATAATTTGCCACGTCGTCATGACATATAAGCATTCATGTGGCAAGTGGGACGATATTCCAAAAAAATATAAAATTACGGGGCTAAATTAGCTAAGTGATATAGCTTGGACGAAAATCCAAAATCACTAATTAGTTTGGGACCTTTTTTGCAATTTTGCCAAATTATTATTAAAAATTGTAGCTTAATTCAAACCAGTTGAATCTAAGTTACTTATTTGTTTTTCCGAAAATTTTAAGATACAATAAAACAAAAATATTTGTACTTACAATTAGCATTATAGCATATACTCTCTCCATTTATTTTTTACGTTTGGAGGATTGCACAAGGATTAACAAATGTAGTAAATAGGCAATTTTTTTATGGTAGAAGTCTCAAATCACCCTTTTAATCAAATAATCATACCATTAATAAGAAAGTAAAATTGGTATAGAATTTTTAATTCTACATTCAAATCCTAAAATGACAAATAAAAAAAAAAAGGAGCAATCTTTATCATTAGACACCAATAATATGAATTAATCACTTTTACATAAATTAGCTCAACAGAACTTTCATAACAAACACAAGAAGAATTTCAATAGAACGTGTATTGTTAATCAAAAAGTTAATTTGATAGGTTAAATCTATTTTAATGGTATGCTCCGATCATTGTCCAACGCATTCGAACCAATACATGACGCATTAATGTTAATATTTGCCTCAACATAAATTGATCAATTAAGTATGATCCAATATATTATGCATAAATATATCTATGACATTCTTTTTGGATATACATAGTTATATATTATTGAGTAAAATATTCTAAATAAGTATATAAGAAAAGTCTCTAAAGCATCAGTTAGATAAGTATATAAGAAAAGTCTTTAGAGCATTAGTTTTAGCCGCTAGATCAAGTTGATTCCCACCGTCTGTTCGATAATGTAGTTATATAAATAGGGCAAGACTTTATTTGAAAATTATCAAAGTTTTTTGCTAAAAAAAATTGAGATACATTTACATTTACAAATCAATTTAGCTTACATAACAAACACAAGGAGAATTTCAATAGAATGTGTATTGTTAATCAAAAAGTTAATTTGGTAGGTTAAATCAGTTTTAATGCCACACTCCGATAATTGTTCAACACATCCGAACCAATACATGACGTGTTAATGTTAATACTTGTCTCAACCTTAATTGATCAATTACTGAATTAAGTATGGTCCAATATATTATTCATAAAGATATCTATGACATTCTTTTGCATATACATAGTTCTATATTATGGAGTAAAATATTCTAAATAAGTATATAAGAAAACTATATAGATCATTAGTTTTAGCCACTAGATCAAGTTGATTTCTACTGTCTGGTCGATGATATAGTTATATAAATAGGGGAAGACTTTATTTGAAAATTATCCAAGTTGTTTACATGTATTGGTACATCTTCTTTGACAAAAAAATAACAAATAAAAAAATTTAGATACATTTACATTTACAAAATAATTTTTTGAGGCCCTCTATAGTTGGCTTAGGCCTTAGACGATTGCCTAAATTGCTAGCTATAGAGCCGACAATGTCAAGAGCATAGTAAAACATATTGAATCAAGTTACATATCAAACCTAAATTTTAAATACTAAATACCAGAATAAGAAGGGGAAAAAAAAACTGGCACCTCCATATAACTCGAACTCCTCCAAATCCCAAATGTAATGTATTGTTGCAAATTTACAGTATCATCCAAAGTTATTCCAAAAAATAAGAAAAAAATAAAAATAAATATACTATCAATTAGCATTAATTTTTTATCATTTAACACCAATAATACTAAATAATAATTTTTAAATCAATTATTATTTGTGGCTTCACGACTTAAGTTCAGAAAGGTTTGACTGTTTAATTGTCTTCAACTTCCCCTTAAAGGCTATATTGTACAATTGGGCTTTGAAAATGTTACTTTGATAGTCAAATTAATTGTTTGTAGCAACCCGGCAACCCCCATTTAAACAATTTTCTTAGGCTAGATTCTAGAGTAAATATTGGATTAATATAGCATTTCTTTTTCAAATCAATAAATTTGGTTAGTATCATATCTAAAATAATAATTGACAATGTAACAAAATCAATAAAAAGTTAAAAGAAATTACGACAAAAAGTCTCATTTATAGTATATGTTTAAATCTTAAAATTATTTTAATCATAAAAAATAAGAACCTCAAAATAAACAGTTTCTTTTTAAAGATTTTACCTTAATTTCTTTTCAATTATTTTAAAAATTGAAACATGTTTTAAGATTTTTAGCGAAAACGATAATATCTTTTATATATTAGAAAAATTATAAACCAAGTTTCAACACTCGAATAAGAATTCTCAACCCTAGATTCCCTCACACGCGAATTACGTGACCCACGAAATCCGAAGAAAAACGGAAAATTAGAGCGCCGCATTGTGAAACACAATAGAAACCCTGGACCCTTTTGCTCACCGTCCGATTAGTCACCACGTCATCGATCCCTGTCTACTTCCAATTCAACGGTCCCGATCAAACCCTTGCTTTGCACTCCCACAGTCCCACCACTCCGAGAAAACACACCTCACGCCTATCCCCTCTTTCTTTCCCTTTCTTTTTTCTTCATATATTTTCAAATAAATAAAAATAAATTTAAATTAAATTAAACTTAAAAGTTTTCATAACAATGGCGGTGATTGAAGATGAGGAAAAGTTCGAGCAGGAAATTGACGGTGAAGATGACGACGAATTTGAGAGCGGTGATGAGGAGGCGGAAGGTGAAGAAGAAGAGGATGATGATGAAGTGCTGAATAGCGGCGGCGGTAACGCACCGGTGGCTGCGGCTGACGCTGACGATGATGAGGATGAAGATGGAGAGAATGAAGATGATGAAGGGGACGACGACGATGATGATGACGACGACGAGGATGACGAAAGCGAAGAAGAGGAAGAGGTAATACTTAATACCACTTATGCATATATCCATGTGTGAGTCTGTGTTGCTCTTGCTTCTTAATATTTTGTGCTTTCTAGTGTAGTTCATGTGATATTTCCGTTGAACTAGTTCTGGTAGATCTTTTTTTTTTTTTGGTTTATTTTGAATTTGCGGTTGAATTTTAAAATTTTTGTACCACGAGCTAATATTAAACAGAAGGATTTTTGATAGAAGGGTAAATGATTGTTGAATATTTAGTTCTGAAGATAAACTTTTTGTCGGTTTTAGGTCTTTTACTTTTTGAAATAGTGTTGCTATACAGATATGTGTTGTTCTTTGGGCGAAATTTTAGGTGAACCTAACTAGATCTGGTGTTTTAAAACATATTAATTTTTTCTTTTTAATCATTTACTCATCAAAAAGTAAATTATTTATTCTTGTAAGTTATTGACATTTTGTTATTTGAGGGGGGATTGATTTTGAATATACATCATTGTGGATTTATAAATAAACATTAAAAATTATAGATCTGAAATCCATTTGTCTTGCGAAAAATGGTTTGAATTTAGATTTTTTCTTTTGTTTGCCCTTGAGTACCTTGTTAGATCTGACTTTCCTGTTGAGTCACTGTCGAAAACATTATGTTGGCACCTCTATTTGAACATGTTTTTGTGGAGGCATTAGATCAAACACCTATTGGTATTCCTGTATTTAGATTTAATTACATGATGAGTTATAAATCAGCAAATCCACTTAACACTTGGATTTCGTGTACTCTAGTTGCGAATGAATGAACTTAGAGTTGTTTTGATAATTTAAGAAAAAAAAATGCTTTTATTTGTTCTAAGAATTATCCTTTGCATTACAATTTGCATTTAGCTTTCAAAATTTCTGGTTATTAAATTCTTTAGTTACTGCATCACTTGTAATTTTCAATGCCAGATTTGAAGATCTTCAATGAATGGCCCACTGAGTAGTTTACTTGGGAGTATTTTACTAATCAAGTGGTTTCATTTTTTATTCTGAAATCTAGTATTTCTTTTTCCCTTTTTAATACCTGGGTAATTACTACTGTTGCCCTCTCTGATTTCTTTGTGATTCATAATGCAGGAAGATCTGGGTACAGAATACCTAGTTAGACCAGTCGGTCAAGCTGAAGACGAAGAAGATGCTAGCGATTTTGAACCACAAGAGAATGGCGAGGAGGATTTTGAAGAGGGGGATGAAGAAGATGATGATGATGATGAAGATGTTAGTGGAAAAGTTGAGGCCCCACCGAAGAGGAAACGAGTAGGCAAAGACGATACAGACGATAGCGATGATGGAGCAGATGATGTGAGACCATCCAAACGGTAGTACTGGTAGGGTTTCGTTCCATAGTAACCTCTCTTTATCTATGATTAGAGTAATTTTTATCTTTGAAATGAATGAAAATATAATTTGTTAGGACCGTTTGAACACTTGATTTAGTTTTCTGCTAATGATGTAATGGTTTAATTGCGAGGCTGTCTAGGTTAGTATGTTTGTACCTTTGATATATTTCAGTAAAATGGTAGTGGGTTATCTTATATGCTTTACGATGATTAGGAATACTACTTTGCAATGAAGTTATTTTGCCTTTCTTTTTCATAATTTTGCACTTTGGTTTCGGTTCTATTTTGTTTTTGTACCTTTGGGCCTATAGCACAGGATTGTATGTGTTTGCACTTTTTCCCCACAAGATTATTGTTGTTTTGCTATTTTGATCACAAATTAGATGAAGAAATGAAATGTGCGAACAATCAAAATGTTGAACCTACAAATATTATTTCTTAAATTAAGGAAATAAAAACGCAAAGTATTCAGTCTCTGCAAGTCAAAAATTATATTTTTGCCTTTAATAATTTAGTAAAGGGCTTTTTCAGGCAATAGCTGTCTTAATTATCAAAAAGGAAAAACTTGTCTTGAATATGTGTAGCTCTGTTGTTATCCAAATGGAATCAAGGTTTGTTCATTTTCAATCCAATTGAAACATTAATGAAAGGTACAATAAAATTAAAAATTGAGGATCCCTCATCGCAAAATATCTCAACAGGGAGAGAATGAAAATGAATAAAACAAAAATGCCCACCTAACTAGAATCAATGACCCAAGTCGCAAGATTATGAGCCGCAATATAGGGTGACAATCATAACTTTCATCTAAGCCAACAATTACAAAATTATCGAATTTCTTCAATTAAACCTCGAGCATTTCAATCGATTCCATCCATATATTAATGATCAAAGAGATGGCATGTATGCAACCATTCTGTAATTCACAGCATAAGTACTGCCATCAACAGTTCAAAATTGTATATATACCTTTATTTTCTATAATTAAAAATATGTATTCTAATACCTATTTCGATGTGTACCCGAATTGCATTTTTGGTATTCAGCTTTGGGTAAATTCTCACTTTTTGTACTGGGTTTTACGTGTCTTAACACATTTGGTACATCAGTTAAAAAATGTCGTTAAGTGGTGACGTGATAGTTAAGTATAATTACAAAGTTGATGTCATTACTTATGTTGACTAATAATTTTAACCCATAACATTTCAAGCTACTAATAAAATCACTTCAAATTAAAAAGATTAATTTTTTGATAAGGAACATTTTTATAGTAGTACATTATGTTTCTAATCCATCAATATCTTGATGTTTCTATTTTTTTATTGAAACGTCTTAATAGTTAATACAAACTATATTTTCCAAAAAGTGCCTTATTTCACAATCATTCTTTATGGCAAAATAATGACATTTTGATTTAGTGTGAACTGTAAATACAAAAATCCCGCATAAAATATAGAATGTCATATCTGGGGACATAAATGAGTTTGTAATCATTTTGAGCTTTTGATTTCTTAGGTGATCTAATAAGTATTAAGCGAGTTTAAGTGAGCATTTAATGACTTATATTTCTATATACATTTATATATTTTAAAATTTTAAATTACCTGGTATTAAAATAAAAAAAGTTTTTTTTTTTTTTTTTTTAATATGCATGAGAAATCAAGTTGAAATGAGCTTGAATTAAATATCTAATAATTCAATTTGATTTTTGGATAGTAGTCACTAGTCACCTCTCTTCTTTTTTTTTTCTTTTTTGCAAAATCCTCTCTCAACTTAACCCCACCGCCACTTTCATAGTATATCAGTTTTTTTCACTCAGATCTGTGTTTTTTTATCTTCAAAATCTATCTTTTATTCCCGCGTTTGTACACATAAATATATACGTAACAAATTCTCCATTGTTCAGTTTCATATGTTCCTTAATTCATTGTGAGCTTAAATCGGAGAAAATGTTGATCTATGGACCTTTAACTCCTGGTCAGGTCTGTCGGTTCTTCGAATTTCTGCAAAATTTGAGCTTATTTTGACAGTATTAGATGTAATTGCAATAGTAGTACGTTTTCTAGTAGTATTTGGGTGGCATTCTAACAGCCATTTATGAAGATTGATTTTGGCATAACTTGATCAATCACAACTTGTATTTTGGTTAATCTTCTTGGAGAGATTTCTGCTCGACGTGAGAGTAACTTTGGTTTTACTATAGGAAATCTGCATCCAAATTTCCAATTATTCATTTGTTTGCAATTTGTTGCAAATTTTAACTGTGAAAGTAGATTCTCGACTGAATGACTGTTGTGTGATGTAAGCTTGATGATCTTTATTAGATTATTCTTATGATTGCAGGTGTCATTTTTTCTTGGAATAGTACCGGTATTTGCGGCTTGGTTATTTTCTGAATATTTGGAGTATAGCAAGAATTCATCCTTACCCAAGCAGTAAGTTGAAGAAGACAGATGCTCTTACTGAATTGTAATGCATGATAGGATCTTGTCTGCTCCTATAGTTATGACATCATTAGCGAACCTTTTGAATTTATAGACACATGACTTGTTCACTGGTTTCACAGAGTATCTGTTTTCTTGAGTGATTCAAAATTGTTTCAAAAACTAGGGTAGAAGATGGCACATATTATAGTCATATACACTGCCTTATAGTGACTGATACTTCGAATATTTCTCCTCTAATTTTTTGGCGCATAAGTGGGAGGAATTCTGATGTCAATTTGGTTGAGTTGACCGGAGCAGTAAAAGAAGAGGACAGAGCTGTTCTTTTGGAAGGGGGTGGCCTTCAGTCTGCCTCTCCTAGAGTTCGAAATTCATCTGTGACCTCTCATGTTACCAGGTTTGTGGAAAACTGAGATTAAACTAGTGGGACTTGTACAATAACTTATAAAATGTGCTTGAATTCACCGTCTTACCAGGTTTCTTACATTGGATGAGTCATTCTTGCTTGAAAATAGATTGACTTTGAGGGCCATGTATGTTTAAACTGTTTCAGTTTAATCTTCTGCCGATTTAAATTCTTTTGATTCCTTTGTTAGTAATCCTCTTCGACTCACTCATGCAGATCAGAGTTTGGCGCCCTTTTGATCTACTTTTATATATGCGATCGCACAAATCTTTTTGGTGACTCAAAAAAGGTTGAAATCTGATTATTTGATTGTTGTTTATACACTTCTGCAGCTGTTACTTGACAATTCTTTTTTTATAAAGATGGTGATGCATAATGATGTAAAAATATACATTTAATATGTTAAAGGTAAGAAGGAAGAATTGAAACTAAAAATATGCAAAATTTGTATTTTTGTGCTTGATTATGTGCACAGTCGGAAGAACCATGAATATGTGGCTTGCTAGACGATAGTGATATAGAAAAATGTTCCCTGAACTTTGTTTTAGGCTCTAAAAAAGAGTAGGACCACGAGCACTTATCTATTTACTGAGGTTAAGGAACTCTATATGTCATTTATGGAGGACAATGATATAGCTGTAGGCACCAAATCATCAAACACTGCAGTCTATATTTAAATACATATCTACACAAACTTTGCTTTGTAAATTGAAGTAAAAGAAAGATGCTTGACAAACTGACAAGTGAATGTATGCAGATATGATGTGATTTATCAGCAGTGTTGACAACTTGACATGTTGTGGCGTAGATTTTGTCGTTTGGTCGAATTTTTTTTCTTTTCCAGAGCCTACATTCATACGTGGTTCTGAATGTTAACATTTTATCTACATGTTAGTGATTTCCCAAGCAAAGGAATTAATACCAATCTGAATAACCTTGATGTCTGTGACTGTTGTGTCTGAGAATTGAAAGATAAGCCCATTCTCAACGTTACATTTCTTTAAGTATTCAGCCCTCGTGTGAAACAAGTTTCTGCAGTTCCAGTTTGATCCTTTTTCCCCATTGACCTGGTGTATTTGGGATGTATTAGGAATATGGAAAACTTAAGATTGCATGCTTAGTGATTTAAGTGATATTCTGTAAAAATAACTTATGACGGTTGAATTACCATCTTCTGCTTTATATTGCTCCATTGCTGATAATAACATATTTTCAACATAATTGTTACTTGTCTTGGCAGAGTTATAACCGGGATCTTTTCTTGTTCCTGTACTTTCTTCTCATCATAGTTTCGGCTAGTACTTCTTTCAAGATACATAATGACAAGTCACCATTCTCTGGGAAGTCAATAATGTATCTAAACAGGCATCAAACGGAGGAGTGGAAAGGTTGGATGCAGGTAATTTCTGATGGGTCATGTATAATTTGATCTAATATTTTTTTGGTTACTAAATGTGTTCTGCATTAAAGTCTGAATATATATATATATATATATATATATATATATATATATCTTGACACTTTAGGTTTTGGGTCTGGAGAAGGGTTGCAGAATATTAAGTTTCTAATAACATTTTAATTTTTGAACACACCAATTCCATTTGTCTGTACAGCGAATGAACAGATTGAGAAATTTAGCAGTTTGTCTCTCAATTCCAACCTTGAGCTTGCAACTGTCACCCTCTAATCATATCTACTTTGACATCCTTGGTCCCTAAAGTATTTGAAGTCCTTTGTCTCTATATTTATGTAGTAGTTCAAGTGGCTTGATGTATATGCCAGAGCTCATTCTGTTAGTTTGAAGGTCATGACAGTAGTTGTTCGTTCTGTTTGAATACGATGTCAGTTAAATAGTTACTAGTTAATCTCCCTGACAACAATATGAAGATATCTAAAAGGAAATGGTTTTTTATTTCAATTTTATTGGGGAACCCATTCTGCGAACCTAGGAGCCATTGTATAGAGCGGCATAATTTATTCAATATCGGGTCCAAAATCAGTACTCCTTGGGTTTTGGGGAAAGATCTGAACAAATTTAACTGTCCATTTACTTTTACCAAGCTCCTTGATAACCTTTCGGGCTGGAATAAGATGTCTCAACAATCTTTCTTAATCCACAGGTCTTATTTCTTATGTATCATTACTTCGCTGCAACAGAAATCTACAATGCCATTAGAGTCTTTATTGCTGCGTATGTGTGGATGACAGGATATGGGAATTTCTCATATTATTACATCCGCAAGGATTTTGGCGTTGCTAGGTTTATTCAGGTAAAATTTTCTTATCACAAAGTTATATAAGTTTTTATGTTATTTGTATTATGCTAATGAAATATTAATTTTGATTGATAGATGATGTGGCGACTCAATTTCTTGGTCTTGTTCTGCTGCATTGTGCTTAATAACGATTACATGCTATACTACATATGCCCCATGCACACCCTTTTCACTCTCATGGTGTATGGGGCTCTTGGTATTTTCAACAAGTATAACGAGCGGGGGATTGTTATTGCTGCAAAAATTGTAACCTGCTTTTTAGTGGTAATTCTGATGTGGGAAGTCCCTGGGGTATTTGATATTTTCTGGAGCCCTTTTACTTTCCTGCTTGGTTAGTGGCTTGTTTGACTGCTTTCTCAACCCCTTGGTGTATATTCATGCCTCAAAATCTCAAATATAAACACTGATGTATTCAGGATACACCGACCCAGCTTCAAAAGTTAAATTTCCACTCTTGCGTGAGTGGCATTTCCGCTCCGGCCTTGATCGATATATTTGGATAATTGGGATGATATATGCATATTTCCATCCAACGGTAAGCCATCGTGCATAGTTGTACTCTACTTTGAATTTTTGGTTCAAATACAAGGTTGTTAATATTTAATATTTGTCTACCTGATACTTTTTGATTTCTTGCTAGTTTAAGAATTAGAATGGTTTTTCAGGTTGAGAGATGGATGGAAAAGTTGGAGGAAACTGAAGTAAAGCGCAGGATATCGATCAAAACAATTGTTGTCATAATTTCCTTGACAGTATGATTCAATCTTTTTACAATTTTTTACCTATCAAGTTCGTGTCCAATGTAAATGATTTTGTGATTATAGATTGGCTATCTATGGGTGGAGTTCGTATACAAGCTTCCGAAGATTACATACAACAAATATCATCCTTACACTTCATGGATTCCAATAACGTATGCTCATTTTCTAGCATCTTAATATCTTTATTGTTGTGTGTGATCTATGAACGCAGCTTTGACGAAGCTTTCTTTTCCTCTTCTGCTTTATCAGTGTTTACATATCCCTTCGAAATGTCACCCAGCATTTTCGCTGCTACACATTGACACTTTTTGCGTAAGTATCCATCGACTAGTAAAGTTTATCCTTTAATGAAGAATTTGAACCCATTGAAGAACAGTTTGTTTACTATTATCAATTAACCATATATTTTTTTTTTGATAAACAGATGGCTTGGAAAGATCACTTTGGAGACTTACATCTCTCAAATACATATATGGTTAAGGTACGTAACTTGTTAGTCCACGATATATTAATTTAACAAATCATCTCACATCTAAGAGAAGAATGCATATATGTAGCATAAATTACCAAAATTCATTTTTCAGTCGAGTAGATTCTGAAGTTCTCAGCTTGAAGCTTTTTATATGAACAAAAGCACAAAATTTGAATAGGAAATCCAATTAATGTTGCAGCCTCTGAACATGGTTGTTACTTTACTATGGAATGAGTAACATAATTTGCTAATTCGTTTTTTTTTTTATTATGATGAATTGCTAATACAATCATTGTCATTTCATAAAATCACAAAGTTGATTTTTTTTATTATGATTTCTAGCTTTCACTCTACAATATGATCCTTAGATTATTAATATTAATATGATTTATGAGATTTTAATTCTTGCTGGATTGTATGCAGGTCTGGTGTGCCAGATGGTCAGCCAAAACTATTGCTTTCTTTGATTCCTGATTACCCATTGTTAAACTTCATGCTCACTACTTCCATATACGTTGCGGTAGATTATCTCAATTACCTTTCTCTTATTCGATTAATTGTTTCATTGTATTAAAACGTACCAGAATTGCATTTATAGTCACACAAGATTAGACCCTCTCAACTTTCGGTCCTGCATTTTACAAAATTGCACTTTTGGCCCCATTTTTAAAAAAGTTTTCATCCTATTTTTGCACTTTTGATCCCATAGAACTGTAAGGCGATAGGACCTAAAGCGCAACTTTATAGAATGTAGAGCCAGAAAGGGTTCAATCATGTAGACTAAAGATGCATTTTTTCCATTAAATCGTCAAGTGAATAATGCTTGTTTACCTCCTTGTTTTCAATTTCTTGAACCTTGCAGATTTCTTATAGGCTTTTTGAACTAACAAACACATTGAAACTGACATTTGTGCCAACCAAAGACAATAAGCGCCTTGGACATAATTTGGCTGCAGCTGTTGTGATTGCAAGCATTTTATACCTCTTGGCATTTGTTATTCTCAAAGTTCCTCAAATGATGGTAATTTTTCACACTTTTTTACTTGTACTTCAGTTATATCAATTGGTCTGTCAAGTTCTATGGTGCTTGCTATGGTTATTGATAAATGAAATTCGGGCGGGTCAAAATGGATTTGGTTCTATTTGGGCCAGGTCCGAAAAGGGTTGAATCCGATTGGTCCGAACTAATATGCTTCAAATTTGCAGGTGTGAAGTTCTGAAAATGTATAGTCAAAGCTAAAAGCGCAAAAAAAGCTACTTATTTACCATGCAAGCAAGTTTCAGATTGTGAAGTTTAATTTCTTCACATACTTGAATGAGTGAAACAAATAGTCTCATAAAGGATGTGTTCTGCAATGACAATGTAGCATAACCTCTTTTTTGTTCTGAAGCCTTCTTTCATGGGAAAATGATGCGAACGTTTCTAGGAAAACCAAATAAGGTTAAAAATCAACTTAAATTACTCGAATTCAATTTAAATTCGATCAATATAACTTGTTCTTGTTCATTTCATTCATTCATTCAGAGCTTAAAATCAAATTGTGGTTGAGTTGTTCTTTTCAAATATATCAAGCTCTTAACTACGGGTACGGGGCATCGTTCATCTAACCATTCATCAAAATAACCTACCAATAAATTTCTTTAGAAATTGATCCCTTAAACAATACAAAAATTCGATCACCCATACACCTGTTTTAATTTCAGCAGGTGCTCCAATGTAGACACCAGAGGCTTCTTACCGTCCACCTAGTTGGCAAAAAGCCTCATCATGACATGTTTCATTATGAAGTAGTTTTTTGTTGGATGATCAAGGTAAAATGTATGAGAATTTACTAGTTATCACCCAGAACACATATATATATATATATATATATATATATATATATATATATATATATATTGATGTCATTTTGGCGAGTCGAAAATGGTGGGGACTTTTTTGTCGCATCAAAACGGGTTTGGTTCTATTTGAATCAGGTCTTAAAAGGGTTAAATCTGATCGGTTTGTACTATATTTATCATGCCAATAAAACCTTCTGTTACAGAAAAAGGAAATCAAGTTTCAGGTTGTGAAGTGTGATGTATTGGACTTGCTCTATTTTTAAAAAGAGCCAAGTAGTTTGTTTTCTTTTTAGTTGAAATGTTGAATCATGAGATGAGACTTATAAATGCGAATGTATTGATGAATTCAATAAATTTTAGCTGGAAAAACCTAAATCTAATTCAACCAAACCCATTCATTAGTAAACTTAAGAGAAGTAATGTATTTTAATTGATCTATTTGTGATAAGTCAATCTTCTATAAAAGTATTATTCAATCAAATATTTATATTTCCCACACTTGTTTTGTTAGAAACTTTATTTCGATAGAATTAGAATTTCTCCAAATACTTGAATGCCCATCTATAGGACAGAAACTCAGAAAGGACCCAAAATGATTAAACCATGTCTCTAAAAGAGGATATGTTCTGCAATGACATAATAGTAATAGTAAAATAATCTTTATATTATTCTGTAGCTTCCTCTCATGGAAAAATAACTAATTCCTAGAAATTAGTACCTACCCGATGAATTTTCCTTTACTTGAGACCAATAAGATTTTAAAACATCAAAATCAAACTACTTAAAATCTAACTCAATTCAATGAATTAAAACTTGTTCGCTTTCAATTCATTCCAAGTTTGAACATTTATTACCGTATAATATATTTTAAAACTCAACTTGATTAGATATACTTAATACTCCAACATATATAAAAATACATACTAGATCTAAAACCGTTCAATCTCATTTCAATTTAAAAGAAAAATATATCAAATACAATATCAAATTCGATGAGTAAATCAAACCAAGTTGGAATAATGTGTCGTTCTGCTCATCTCATATCAGCTCGTTTAAACCTTGCCAACAATTTGATATAAATAACACCAAGAAAAATAATTTTTTCTCATCAAGCAACTTAAAGATCTTTGATCATAAATGCACATGAATCAAACCAAAGTGTTCTTCATTTGATATTGTGCTTCAGTTCATAAGTACATTGCATGATTGCTTGTAGGCAGCCTCTGAAACGAACAACTCTTCAGAAAATATGGACAAGGTCATAGGCAAACGTCCAGAATAGAACGAACGACAAAAGCCCGCCTAGAATGCCATCAAGTATAACCCGGTTCCAACTATCAAAGTAAGAGTGGATCGAAAATCCAGCCTTTGCAGCAAGTCCCACCGTAGTAATTGCCATTACGATGAAATAGAAGATAAATCCCGTCAAGCTAGTAAATCCTAAAATTCCAGCTATGACGCCACCTATGATTGACATAAATGTACGGCTGAAAATAAAAAGAGAAAAAAACATTGTTTTAGCACGCCTTTGAGGAGGAATTTTATTATCAATTAGATGTTTTATTTAGCAAACAAAAACAAAATGAGATAAAGTAAGTTACTTGGAATACATACGAACGTCATCAAGGTAAAGCTCGTAATTAATTGGTACTTGAATTTTAGTGAGGAAAATGAAAATAAATAATAAATAAAGCTCAACTATAATTTGAAGCTGGAAAGACACTTTCCTTCATGTTTTACTCACTAAAACTCAAGAACCAGTATTGTCTTCCCTTCATGTTTTCGCTCAATAAAACTCAATAAACATTATAAAACTGAAATTGTACTAGGACAATATAATAAAATGAGATAAGAGTAAGGTAGTGAGCGAACCTATAATTAATTATTCTTGCATTGTTTTGCAAATTTTCAGCATTGAAAGTCGGTATCTCATCCAAGGAATCACTCGATTTCTTTAATTGCACACTTGAATCTTCACGGATAGCCATGGCTTTCTCTTCTTCCAATTTAATAAGACTGTCGATGTTAGGAAAACAAAAGATTGAGTAAAAAATGTTTACCACAAGCCACAAACACAATTCATAAGCAAATCCACACAAAAAAAATTAAGCAAAATCGATCCCATTGCTAGGTCTATAATTTCAATACCAAAAAAATTACATTTCATAAACTGGTTTTTACATGAGCTTAGGCATCTAGGTCAAACCACATATCCTATACATCCTATTCAAGAACACTTCCATATTGAAATATGGAGTAAGAAAAACCCAAAGAAAGCAATGAAATAAATATATTCATCCACATATAAAGTGAGATTTATCTACTCAAATAAACATACATGTGATGGGATAATTTTAGTTAGGGCTATGAATTTTTGTGTAGCTATAATTTTTCCATATAAAATCAAGCAATTTTCTACCAGCCCACAATAAAGGTTCGAATTTTTAAGTGATTTGCGTAATAAACACCAATAAAACCATGTAATTACACACAATTCATACAAAAAGACAAGAATCTAGAAATTGAACAGATCTGTGCAAAAAGGAAACAACTTTGAAGATCATACATTAAACTTCACGAAATAATTTGAGCAGAAATACTGAGCAGAAATACTGATGTGGGATGTATACGTATCAGAATCTGTATCTAAAAGGGTAGTGCGAATACCTTGAAGTTTAGCTGGATTAATCCACAAAGAGAGATCGGTCAGTTGAGTTACGAGATTTTCCTCTTTGTAAAAGACTCCTTGCTTCTTGTTGGCCTTGAAAGTAGAGATATATGGGTCAACCTCTTGATAAATCGAATTTGGATTGACCCGGATTTTGTTAGGCCCAAACGAACCAAGCCCATTTGGATAATAGTAGTAGTAACTACGGTTATGGAGCTTCTTTGAATTAGAGTTGGGTACAAATTCAACCCAATTTACTAGAACTTTTATTTGAGTAGAGATTTGATAAAATTATAAGAAATCTCAATCACAAATATATACCTAGAATAAATATGAATCTAGGTCAATCTATCCTTACATACGTTTTGAAGAGGTTATGAGAAAATACGATAAATTTTTTTTTTTATTTTTTTTTGTCTCTTATAACTTGTTTTGTAGCATAAATGTGTATTTAAAAATCTTATAGTTTTCTCAATCTTGAACTAGAGACAAGATTTTAAATCTTGTTCACTTACTATAAAGTTATCTCACTTTCCTTAAATTACATATTTTACCTCAATGTTTCTGATAGTAAGTTTTTTAAATTAACCACATAATAAATAAGATGAATAAAAAAAACCAAAGATATGTAAATTAAGTTGAATGAAAATGTAAAATTAAGAATCATGTTGCATAGAAAGATAGTCAGTGCAGGCCCTGAGGATAGCCCACGTAGGCGGCCACCTAGGGCCACCGACCCGAGAGGTCCTCCGATTAGAAAATTAGGGTTACAGAGGATTTGTAGATTTGAAATTTTTTGGGGAGAAGATGAACCGATTTGAGAAATTTTGGATAAGAGAAGACGGCAAAACAATTTTGTTTTCAATGGTGCAACTTTATTGGGGTCACATGATCAAAATTAAGTAGTAAAATGCCCCAATTCATTTTTGTACTGCAGTACTAGAGACTTGGAGTGCTGATGCGGATAACTTATTTATTATTTTGTATTTTTGGCTGAAATTAAATGAAAAAAATCTCCCCCAATTTTTATTTTCATACTGAAATTAATTGAAATTAATCTCCCCCAATTACTTTCTTCTTCCTCTCCTCATGTATTTATCTTCCCCAAGGCCCCTACTTCTATTTCCCCCAATTAGTCTCTCAATCTCTTTAAAGTTTACACCTCTACAAAATCCTAAATTAAGAAAAACACCCCTTTACAATTGACAAGTTATTTACATTGCTATCGATTAAATTAGAAAATACAAAAATATTAAGGGCATAACTAAAGATTGAAACACAAGATGCGCAATTGGGCATGATATATGTACATGTGACAATTACTTATTAGCGATACACAAGTATAGTACACAAATTGTGGTATAGAGGATCTTGACCCCTTTCTTTTAGACAGAACATTCATCTTTCAAAAACTGTATACTAGTATTACATATTTACTTTTAAACCATGTAGTTGCATATACCATTAAATAAATACTTATTTCCGATCCATTGTGAGTAATATTTAATGCGACAAATACGATTTAGCTATTTCTCCATTAGCACCTTTAGGGTAAAACAAACCAGGCACGCTTTCATTTCCAGAACCATAGACGATTCTGAGTATTTCCTCTGGTGTTCGTGCGTATGACAATGAATCGGTATCGGCAGCAAGAATATTCCCTGAAATGATTCCCTCTGCACCTAGTTCTGGTGGAACAATCAATCCTTCATCTTTCACTCCATTCATTCCAAGATTATCTCTAAGCTTCGAAATTTTGTCCGTGAATTCTGCAACTGTGTAATTGTAGGGCCAAACTTTCATGAAAACACGTTTATAGAGTAAAGTTCTGACGACTGCATCTTGGCCCGATTCTACGCCCAAAAGCCCACCCACAAGCTGAAATTATTCAACAATAATTCTTTAGAAAAAAATTCATTAACATTAAAAAAAAAAAGTGTATTTATATTATATTATATACCCTTTTTGCTATGGGGGACAGGAGTTTTGGAGTTGCCCCGACATAACCGGTGAGACCAACATAAGGAAGAATGTAAGATGCAAGAAGATAATTAATGTCATTGGCGTATGGATCAAATTCAGGGACCAGTGCTTCCCCAAATGCATTCTTCATTATACTTGCAAATGAACTCTTGCTTAGATCCATTAAAGGTCTTGCAAATCCAGGAACACTTGTTTTAATTGCCCTATAAATAATATAAATTCTTATTATTTTATTAAACAAAAGGATGTATATTATTACATTGTATTGTTCACATCTCCATGAGTGACTTCCTAATACTATTATTTACCTCAAGTGACCAAATTCTTGGAGAGCAAATTGTGTAATGATGTCTCTTATCTCTGGGCTCAGATTAGCCTTTTGAACTCCAATTGGTGATGGGCCGCCCATTGCAAGCTTGGGCGCAAGGCTGTCCAGGCCACGGCCCAAAGCACCCCATGAGAAGAACTCAGCTTCCAAGTACTCCAAATTCAAAGGGAATTCCAAAAGATCCACGTCCGATTTTGGCAACTCTTTACTCTCTGGTGTGGAGTAGCCGCCGCGGAAAAGGAGGACGACGGTGATTAGTACGGCGGAAAATGCCATTATCTGGCTTTCTTTGGTTTTCTGTTTCTAGTTGCATGCATATTTATAGACTTTAAACTTGATAGAGAAGGCATGCGTATAATTGAGTCGATTAACATATTGTTAAACTATTGTTTTCTTAGGTCAAGTTAGATGAAACTATGTTCCCATTTTCATGCATTTTCTTCAAGATTTAAACTTATAAACTAAAATGGCATAAAATACATTGGAAAGGTATACCTAAAGTATTTTAGGTCAAGTTAGATGAGAAATCATCAACACGAATACTACTTCTATTTAAAGTTCAATGTCTAGTTTTAGCTAATCTTAGAAGTATATGAAAAATTAAGCTACTCTTAACTCGACTCATATTCCACTCAACCAATACTTATCCTAGTTTAATTCATTTAAAAATAAAACCAAATTCAAACACCTCCTCTAAGTAAATATATAAGAAATTTACACTTGTTCTTATCTGTCTAGAGTTTCTTTATTTTGGTGGTTTTCTCAAAGATGTGAAAATGTATCATAATATATCTAATGCTTGTTCTTTGGTAATAAAGTACTGTACCTTCACAAAATTAGAAATTTCAGTCACATTTTAACCCATTGAATATCAAGGAAGTTTCTCAAATAGACTCAACCAATTCCAACATGCTAGTGAATTACTTTTTTTTGAACAAATGCTAGTGAATTATTTCATAAACAAGAAACTATCATCCTACTATTTGAGCTTTTCCCTTACTTTCTCCCTGAACTACTACTCATTTCTCTATCATCCACAAGGATAATTCCGTCATTTTCCTCGTCAACGTCACCCTCTTCTTCATCATCATAGTCCTCGTCTATATCGTCATCGTCATCGTCATCATCATCATCACCGTCCATCTCACCACGTAAAGAATGGAACTCGGGAGGTGGAGGGCAATCTTGTGTCTCAGCCTCGTCTTTCTTCATTACAAGATGTCGGATGATTCTCTCGTCTTTGTCTAGAATGTTCTTGAACTCATTAATCCATTTGGCTTCAAGCTCGAAATTCATTAAGATATAGTGGGCGTTCTTTGCCTTTTGAATTTTGTAAGCCAGTCTACGCATACCCCAGTCGCTAAATCTCCATATCTTTCCCTTCTTTTCCTTCAAGAATTCTGTAAAGAAAACATGAAAATTAGTGATTGAATTTGAACAAAAGAAGATAAATTTGCAAGATGTAATGAAACAACATTCTTAGTCTTCTGAGGTTTCACCTTGAACTTTTGTATTAACTTTCTCAACCTCGTCCTTGAAATTCTCATGAATTAGATACACCACTTCATAGTGCCGCACTGTCCAAAACGGGGAATTATAAATGTAAATGAAGACAATAATTGTTGCTTATTTAGGAAACTAAGAAAGACTAGGGGATTTTTCTTACTTTGATCTACATCCATATCACTTTCAAGCTGCAGATTCAGAGCCTCAAAGAGTTCACCTGCAAATCAAAATTTAATCTCATTGCTTCAATTCCAATTTACCATGTATCGATTTCTTCTTAACTAAAGAGATATACAGCAAAACAAAGGCAAACAAGAATTGAAGAGACAAAAAGATGATGAGAAGAACTCACGCTCTTCTACATCTGCAAACTCCGGCATAAGCCTACCATCTTCCTCAACCTTTTTCTGTTGAAACAAACCAAAACCTCTCAGTAATATCCACTTTGCGAAAAAAAGGGAACCATAATACTTTAATTATTTACTATCCTTCAAGAATAAACTAGAAACCATCTACATTCTTAACAATCTTAAACCTATATGTATTCATAGTTATAAAAATGCTTAAAGAACAAAAGCAAGAATCCTTTCTCTCATTATATTTTCTGTGATTGATAAACACTTCCCATTTTATCAATTGGTTATACTGGTGCAGTTAAAAAAATCACACTCATACCCAAAAACCCATTGGAAAAAATCAACTCCTTTTATCACAAATACTACGAAACTCACCTACACATCAGAGGAAACTATAAACGCAAAAAACCCAATTGAAAAGCAAAACATAAACATAAAAAACAACATATAAAATGGTTTCTGGAAGAGCATACACAAGAATTCAAAGAACCCAATTTCAAATCTAAACAAAAAAAGCATAAAAAAAGATTGCCTCTTTAAGGAGTACAGCTTCAGGAAAGGGTCCTGTAGCTTCATCAGGCCTTGACACAAAGCTATGATTATCATCTTTTTTCCTTCTATTTAGATTCTTAGTATTTTGTTTCTTGGCTGCCGCCATTATTGTTGAGTTGCTCCAGAGCCTTAACCTCTGTGAAAAAAATGGCAGGAAAGAAAATGAAGAAGCAGAAGAAGGATATTTCCGTATATCAGCTGATACCCAGAAACAATTTTTTTGGTTTAATGCGAATTTAGGAGAATTTAGTGCCATGGAATCCTTTAATCTTTCTTTTTCCTCTTGCGCAGTAGATAGAGAACTTTTCAGAAAGGGGAGAAGGGATGTTATGGTAATTTTAATGGGTGTATTGGGGCTGTAATGGTATATTCTATATGGAGAGAGTTCTTAGACTGTATGTTCCTGCTTAAAAGATAAGAATTAGAATTTTTCAAAAATAAATGGAGAAATTGCTTAAGAATAAATTTTAGTGGTATTTTGATTTATTATAAAAAAGTGATAAAAAGAGAAAATTTTTGAATATTTTCAAAAAAAAAAAGTTTAATTAGCTTCTTTGAGTATTAAAAATAATATAAACAATATCTATACAATTATTATCTTAAATGTAGAGAAGCAAAAACGAAAGCAGCAACTGTAAATATTAGTATTTAATTCATTTTCTAGATATTTTTATATATTATGTCAGTTTTTGATTTATTTGAATTATGAGCCCGAATCAAACTACAATATATTTTGTCAGTCAACTCAAACTGATAATGAAGCTAATAATCCCTCCCAATGGAATTAGATTCAAATTTAATGAGAGGGCGATCAATAGCAGCATGTCAATAATGCAAATCACTAAATACTAAAGCTTTGTTTAATTCTTGTATTTCACGAAAGACAAAATTGAATTTTTTTTTAATATATGGTTTACCTGCATCTAAGTATCACTATATCAGGTCAAGAACGTAATCACCTCATACTATGATAATGTTTTTGAAGTTCAGTAAGTATGAAAATAATAAAACGTGAGGTACAATGTTTTCCATTTGATGAAACAAAAGTATTTTTTCGGACATTTTACTCAATAAAACATGAAAAAAGGAAACATAGTCTAATTGTATTTGATACCCAAATCATTTATAAAACAAGTGCAATACAATGTATTCTTATTGAAACTCAAAGCATTCCAATGAAGCATGCCTATTATTATTTAGTGGTGTAAAACATTTTTTCCCACATCATGTTATTCCTCTCTTCATAAGATCTAACAATAAAAAAGGACTTTTTTTTTTTTTTGATGAAACAATAAAGAAGGATTAGGAGCCAAATGCTATACAATTCATATAATTTGGTGCTAGGACAAGAATCTTACTTTCTCATTATACAATTAGTATTGATCAAATAGCCCTTGTCATTAAGTTCAATAACTATATTAATTTGGTCTACTAAGTACCAAATATTTTTCCATTTGTGGGTACACATGTTCACCATTGCTTCTTCCCCTTCTTCTTTCTCTTGCTACCTGCACTACTACTATTGCTACCACCACTCTTAGAGTTGAACCCGGGAGGACTCTCGCCAGCAAAATTTTCAAAAGCTCCACTTTGCGCAGCATTTTGTAACCACTCAAAGAATTCCTCTTCTGTCATTGTTTCTTCCATATTAGGTGTTGGAATCCCACTACCTCTTTGTCCGGAACTAGTTCCTTTTGTGTGGCTGTTCTTTGAGACAACATTAGTGTTTACGTGAAACGCAGGTTTGTGACTATTGGCAGGACACCTCATTCCCTGCAATAATGCCGAGTAAAATGCAAATGCAAGATGGTATAAAAACCCTTCTCCACACCATAAGAACTCGTTTGCTAACATATAGGTATAACTCATTTAGTAACACGTATAGAAACGTTACCTGACAAATGTACCACTCGGTTGCATCATATACCTTGCCATCAGCACAAATATATGCAGAGGGAGCTTCAACCTGAGATATTACCAACAGGGTTGGTAGCAATTAATCAAGATATTGTGAAACTTACTAGGGTTGTGCATGGTTCGATTAACCAGCCAAACCAAACCAGAAATAAAAACCGGTTCATTTAGCAAATTTAGTTTTTCGGTTAGCACCGAGTTTTCCCGTTTGCACGGTTACGGAATTGTGCACACCCCTAATGTTGACTCCTCTTTCTACGTACCTTCTGGAGTATTCCAAAGAAGAAGGGCTGGGAAGTTTGCTCAACCCATCCATCCCCATCTTTAGCCGGATGAAAATCTTTACATTCCTTTAACATATTATCAAAAGGCACCAAAATTAGAATCTCGACTACGTGTATCTAAAATAAAAATTTGAAAAAAAAAAAGTCAAACTAAATATAACATGTTCGGTTAGTTTTTTATTTTTTGTATGAATCTAAATTTCTCGAAATACAAGAGTTTGAAAAACCTGGCACCATCTTGCTTTGGATTTTAGTTTCTTGGTATAAAGCCAGACGTGAAGGAAGCCACACTTCCTGCATGCTATTCTTCTGGACTCTCCCGTTGGGTCGTCAACACCAGCATTCATATGTCCTTTACTCTGTAAAGAAAACAATGAAAGTTAAGCATGGTAATAAACTTGTAGTGCTATGTCCATTTAAGTAAAGTGAAATACAAAATTTAAATGAACCAAAATAATATGAAATGTCTTTGCATGGAGCCATCCTCAACAACAGAGCCATAGGCCTTGTTTACATGCACTTTGGGCCGGCTATTTCGGATATTGGAAATCCAACACTTCAAAATACTAAGTTTTATCAAAAAACTTTGGTCCCACAGTTCTTCAACTACCCAACAATAAACACATTCTGACAACACATTTTCATAATCTAATTTTTAGTTTTATTGTCATTCTCACTCCAAAACTCTAGTTTAAACTATCATAGAGGACAGATACTTGATATTTTATTATTTAAGACGCCCCTCACGTGTAAGGGTATACTTTTTGCTCAAGCCCAACACGCTTTATAAATGGATGGCAGAGAGGTTCGAACACAAGACCTCTTTTTGGTCTACCATCTTAAAGTTTTAAACTGTTAAGAAAGGAGAGACGTTTAATATTTATTACTCAACAAAAAGCATGAAAAGATGTGTAAATATATAATCTTGGGGATTCTCATTGTGCCTTGAATCTTGATAACATCAAAATACTTCAGCAAAGCATTGTGTAAACAAAAGAACATCCGGTGGAATTTCTACCTTGAAAAGTGGAATAGGGTAGAAAGTTCAAACCTCATGGGAAGAATTCTGGAATTTACGGAAATAATTCAGGAGCTCTTCCCTTCTCAACTCGTCGTCATACTCTTTTCGCTTGAATGAATCCAACAGAACCTAAGCAAACAAATCACATCGCTATATGAGGACTGATTTTTACATAATTTAAAATCCCATTATAAATAAAAGAGATAAAAATAAACTACCTCATAAGCACTCTGAAGTTTCTGAAATGCTTCCGCAGCCTTTTCATTGCCCATATTTTTATCAGGATGAACAAGCATAGCCTGAGAACCAAAAACAATAATGTAGCCATTAAAAAGACCATTTAATTCAATATTATTTCTATTTTCTCAAAAGCTATGTTCACCTTTTTTCTATATTCCCTCTTGATAACCGAGACATCTATATTTTCGAATCGGGACAATCCCATTGCTGCATAATGATCAGTACAGTTCAACAATCTGACGATTTCATCTTCAGATGTAATATCAGAATCAGAACCGCTAGTTGATGGTACTCCTGGGTTTCGATCGGATGGTGGACCAGGCGCACCAGTTTCAGTGGATGACCCATTTACTGTTTCATTACGGAAAAAGGGTTGTTCTTGTTCTGGAGAGCTATTGGGCCCTCTTTGCTCGTTTATCATATTCCTCAAGAAAAATAGCAAAACATCACTTGAAATAAATGATAAGTTCAAGCCCAAAACTAAGCCAAACCATCCAACATAATTCCACGCAGAATATATGGAATAGGCACTCATAATAAAGAGTGCAATTCTGTCATGTTTCAGCATGAAGGCCAATCCTGCATTTTTATCGTGCCGAAAAATATTAGAGTAAATATTGCCCATAATCTTTCCTTTTCAAACAAAATTTTAAGAACTCGTTTGGTAAGTTAACTCTTTTTTTAAGACTTTATCTCTTGTTTTGGAGGATTGATAAATAAAGCAGGTCGACCAGTACACAAAACACAAACACAATATAAGTATCACAGGTCCAACCATGTGATAATGTAATCATTATGACCTAAGAACAAACTGAAGTGGTGATTTTTCCTTATCCTAACTATCCTTACAAGTGTTGCCTCATTTTACTGATTTGTCACTAATCTATGCTTAGACACTTCTACCAAACAAGCGACCAATAATTACATTATCACATTTATAATAACAAAATTGATATTCTCACCATTATCCTACCAAACAAGTCCATAATTACATTATCTCATTTCTAATAACTTAATTGATATTCTCAACATTATCCTATAGTTGCTACATAACGAGCTCTAAATCCTGAGACAATATAACCATTTATGGCCTAGCAACAAATTAAAGTGGAGAACTTAGCAATTTTAACTATCCTTGCAAGTGGTGCCTCGATTTACTAATTTTCACCAACGTCTGCTTTAAACACTACTACCAAACAAGCCCAGAATGATATTATCTCATTTATGATAACTTAATTAATATTCTCATCAGTAAACTATTGTAGCTACCAAACGAGTTCTAATGATAAAGATAATAAAAAACGCTAAACTTATCATAAAATGGTCACCTCCAAGGAAGATAATAAGGAGTGTAGTCCAAAAGCTCCCGTAAAACCATAGAAGAACTGCTCCAGTAATGCAAGTTAATAAAAGTGCAAGACTGAAACCAAGAAACAGTCCTACTGCAGCAGCTATAACCTACATCACCCACATAATAAAAATAAAGAACACTTAAATTTGGAACTTCTTAGTAACAAAAGAAGGACAATGACTTACCAGTATTATGATAAACTTGCTGAATCCAATCATTGCAATTACTGAAAGAGCACTACACCAAACAATCGAGAAAAAAGATGTCGTCCCCATTCTCAGAAAAGAATCAACGCCCCTTAAAGTACAATCCAACCAAACCATAAATAAAAGAAGCACTATACTCCCAATATGCATAAGCCACTTAAAGAATATTGGTTTTGCAAGTTGAACCTTCATTATGACATGATCACGAACCTTCATTGTACTAGCTTTCAAGCTAACAAAAGTCGGTTTTTGCCTCTCTACCCATTCAGCAGATGTTCTTGCTATAGATATAGATACAGTCCTTATGAATTTAAAAATCATAGTTTCAGGGTACTCCACATGTCCACCATGAGGCAAGTTACGAAAACTATTCATAGTATCTGTATTGTGAGTATTGTTTGGGGAAATTTCACTTTCATCTCTTACATTTGGAGCTTCAGCTGTAGGAGTATCATCCTTGCCTACTTCTGTATTATCATTACAAGGCCCTCTTTGGTTTGAAACCGTCTCTTGTGTATCTTGTCTCTCTTTCTTTTGAGATTTCTTGGATTTTTTCTTACTGTTTTTACCATCTTGAACATGACTAATGTCATTATTGCCCTTAGTGGAAGACGTTGAATGGCTTCCATTTGGAAGGTCTTCACTTAGAAAAGCGGATTTTTCATTTGTATTGCTTCTATCTTCAGTAGCTAAAGGTTCAGGGCTATGAACTGAAACTCCTTTCTTGTGGTTTGGTAAGTTCTGATCCAACCCTTTCTTTTGTTCGTTTTTCCTTCTAGCCATTAGATACAATGTTCTGAGTTTCTGAAGGTTGATATTCAGTTAGCTCATTGCTAATGGTTTTATCAGAGAAAACCTGTAACAAAAGTAGGGATAATTGAGTTACACTATCTATAGCATTGAAGAGTAATCAAATGAAGTCTATTACTGATCCACGAAAAAAAAGTACTATAAACTTATGCAGAAGTATTGGCCTATTCTTGTACCCCCAAAAAAAAGTATTGGCCTATCCTTGTACCTCAAAAAAGAAGTATTGGCCTATTCACATTTCCCAAGATATCATTCAAAATAGACATTTTTTCTTATGAACCACTTCAAGATTTAACTCTTTATGATTACACCAATGCTTCACATAACTTAGACAGTTAGAATCTATTGGTATATTAGTGGAATATCAAGCAAAAAGAGTTGCTAAAGCTAATAATGAGAATATATATCCTGAGAATTTTCCGAAACCAGTAAGGAATGTTTATTAGTAATGCTTAAATAAACAGATTATGAAATATTGAAACGTGCAGGTGTAGTCATTGGACTCATCGCCTTCCTTATACATTTAGATTCAATCGATTTATTAGTGTACATACTTTCAATCATTAAAAAAAAATAGCTTTCATACTTAAAAATTGGCAAAATTCAAAAACAGAATTAACAGGGCAGAAGAAAAATAAATCCAATTTATGTCCTCAGTTAACAAAGCCCTAAATCCCATTCAAACTCTGGGTTGTTTTTTTTAAACTTAAAACCCGAGATGCAAATTCTAATGACAAAAACAACACAAATAGAAAAGCCCAGATGTCTAAATCTTAATATAAACATGTAATTATACTGAAAAATTGAACAAAATCACTCATAAACAACAGAGAGCCAACAAATAATTGAAAATATACAAGGAAAAAGGAACTTACCGGCCAAAAACGATGATGAAATATCTCAACTCGTAGGCGACCCAGCAAAAATTCAGTGAAAAAATGGCAAAAGGCAAAACAATCCGGAAAAATTACAATCTAAAATTGAAAAGATTCGCAACCGATGAAGAACTGTAGGTATATATATATATATATATGTATATAAGCTCTCTCTCTCTTTCCTTTTGATTCACTTGGTTTGCTTGGTGGGGCCTGCGGAGAACGATGAACACGAACAATAGCAGCAAATTAACAAAAGAGTATTCGAAAACTATTGAAAGTCCAAACATTGTATAGACTTTTTGTGGGCTTTCCTTTTTGCTCCCCTAAAGTATGGATAAATTTCACTTTATCCTCCATCTAATATGCAATAATATATTTCCTGCCCACCTTGTGCTTATCTTTTACTCCTTTTAACCCAAATTTGTTTTCAAGGGTGTTTGGTGTTAATAATTTTGTACCTTGTGACTTTTGTGATGTGTGCTACCGATTAAGTTGTTTGTACGAATCAATAAAATTAATTGAGGGGTAAAATGAGTGTTGAAGTTAGTTGAAAGGGGCTAAGCGATACTAATAAGTGTTTGATCTAGTATAAGACGCTAGTCCTCATAATGTGACAAATCCAAGTTTAATATTTTATAGGGGGAAATTTTCATTTAATGTGTCTGATACGCCTTAAAATTGATTAAGCCATGTCTTAGACCTGAATAGCCTTGGTAAACAAAAAAAATGGAACAAATTCTTATTAAGATATAAAGGGTGTGAAGACATATTCGCTCCTAATTGATCGCTTCAGATCAGAAATGGTAGCTTCGGTTCAGTCTATAGGACACGTATGGCTATGTTCGAAACTAAATTCTAAAAGAATATATGGCCCTCTATGGATTGATTTTTGACGGCTTTCATGAAATTAGATCAAACTCATTCCAAACGAAGTTCGAGTTTCAGATTATGAATACTAACCTAATAAACATCAAACATATTAAAGATATTTATTTGACATTTATCACTCTTCTTTTTCTATACAAACATTGTTTTGACATTTATCGAATACTTTTTTCTTTTAGACCCCAACATCCAAACCAACCCCTATGTTGTTTTTAATGTTTTAATGAGATCATTTCAACATATTTTCAAAGCCAAATCAAACGAAACCAATTGATACTTTTGTGGTCAAGATGGCTATAAAAATGCAAGAATAATTTATTAGTATTACAAAATGTGGTATGGTGGCAAGAGAGATTACAATAAGGTGGATAAATTGTTTAGGATACAATACTAGTGTGTTTATTATCAAGTAAATGTGCTTAAAAATTACTATGTTTCTTTATCTAATAAAATAACAAATTAACTAGGTGAAACTTGGAAGCTTCATTCTCCCTCTGAAAGTTATCTCATCATTGGCTCAATACTCCCTTTTCTTTTCATCACTTTGTACAAAAAGACTGTATAAACCTTATGCACAACCTACATGTATAGACTAATTGAATTTTTCTGAAGAATCCATTTCTTGGAGAACAAATGTCAAATATAAAGAAGAAACAATAGTCGACGATTTTGAATAGTTCTTGGCCTATTAACACTGAACTACACAAAGAATTCAACTGAAATCTATACACAAATGCGCTGTCATCTGTCACTGTGAAAAACTTTTGACATTAGCATAAGTTCTTCATTTCATTTCTGAGTCGGATTCATAACTCGCATAATCGAGACTTGAAAAGCCATTGATTTCAAAAACCAATGAAAAAAATGAAAACTAAGTTCCATTTCATAGTCATTTCTTGGCTTTTGCAAACCTGAGGCATCGATATTTCTCACCACTTACGGTAATTTCAAGAGCACCATCTTGATTGTCTTGATTTGATGCAGTTCCCATAAGAACACTTTTCTCTTTCTCAAGATTTTCTCTTTCAATCTTTAACCTTGTTTCTTGTCTAGCAATCTCCGCCTGAATATTAAGACAAAAAAGGAAAATGACACACAAAAACTTCAGATCAGGATAGGACATTGGCAGCTAAACAACCGATATAAGTATATTTATCGTTAGATATACATGACCACTTGTACACAGATATACACCTAGAGAAATATAAACACGTATATACCTTATCAAAACATTCACCGCTTGTACACAGATATACAAGAAAAAATATATGGGTTCATGACCAAGAAATAAACCGAGAAGAGAATACCAGCTAACAGTTAATACTTACACATAATTGATGGATAAACATGAAAGTCATAAAAGATAACTGAGTTCCGAGAATTAGAAATCAAAATCTACGATAAAGTGAACTAATTAATGTATACGATTTAGATACACCATAGTCTTGAAACGGAAAATTTACTAGTAGATAAAAGTTTATGCCTCGTACATGGAAGACAGAGTCGAATGCAATGAGTTGGCGCCAATCAAAATCTCTAGCAAAGAAAATATCTCAAAAGTCCTTTTTACTTTATATGTTTAGAAAAAATTTGGTAGCAAACATTATGTGATAGCAAACATAATGCAAGTTTAACTCTTTTATCAATATCTCTTGCTTGGTACGGTTGATAAATAAAGAAAAAGACCGATACAAAAGTGATAACCTACAACTTTTAAACATGAATCAAGTTTTTGATATGTTTCCATCAAAAACACTGAAAAGTTTCTCGATTTGAGTCAATCCAAACGAAAATATAGAGCAGTTTCTACTTCAACATCTTTGATTTATAATTTTTCCAAATATTTCTCAAGAAATTCCCGAAAAGTTTCTAATATTTAGTTGATTTCAATTTCACAAAAACAAAAGGGTGAATCGAGTACCTCACGGCGAGAGAGCTCAGCCTTCCAGGCGGCTTCACGCTCGGCAACCTCACGTTCGCGCTCCTCGATGTAACTTTGCATCTCTCTTTCCTTCATAATTCGATCTTGTATGTCTGCATCTAGAGCCTCCTTTAGCTCCTGAACAAACTTATCTACAACCGCTTTTATCCTCAGAGACATTAAAACAAACACTTTCTCTTCTCTATACGGATGAGTAGGGGTTACTTGCTTAGCCGTAAAATACCTCACTCACTTATTAGTTTTGTCCTCACCAACACTACAAACACCTGCACCAAAAAACATTTTTTACATTCTATTCCCAAAAAATTCCATTTATGAGTGTATTTCATTTTTATCTCTTGATTGTGCTTAATTAAGAAAAAACATCTCCACATAGGCAATTCAACCCAAAAAAAAAGACAGGGGGCGTAAAATCCATCTGGGTCAAGAATTATGAACAATGATAAACATAAATTTATAAATATATAGACGAAAAGGGAAGCATAATCAAATAGGAATACAGGAAAAAATCACTATAAAGAACGAAACGGACGAAACGAACATACCCTTGAGTAGTATAGAATCAAAGCATAAGCTGTTTGTGTGTCTTTTGTGTTATGTGATTGGAGGAAAAAGGGGGAAATGCAAGTCCACAAACCTAAACACAGCCACGAACGATTGCTTCTTGTTTGTTCTTTACTTCATTTGTTTTAGTATTTTGTTTTATTCCTTATTTTCATTTTTCCATTCCAGTGTTTTAAATCTAATTTTAATATTTTAAAAATGCATTAATGTATATTTTGATTTTGAAGTAATTATTTTATGTCCTTTGTTAGTAATTTGAAATATTACGACGTAACTACAAATGATTTTGGGTTCAAATTTGAAAATTTGACTTTTTCTTTTTTTCTTTCAGAAAATTAAATCTTATTTAAATAAAACCGGAACTATAGTATTGGCTATTCTTTAGTAGTGTAGAATGAATTATTTAAAAAAAAAATTTGTCCAGCTTGATAATTGACAAAATTGCAATAACATACTAGATTAGTAAATAAAATTAAATCCTGATAATATCACAAAATCATTATTCTTTCCCCTTTCATTACTATATATTAGGATAAGGAGATACCGTAATTCGTAAGCTATTTCAAATTACAATATTAATGAAAAGAAAAATATAATATATATATATATATATATATATTATAATTTTTATTAACCATTAATATATAATATAATTTTTGTAAAGTTTATAAGCCCCTATACTAATTTTTATATCTCTTATAACCTATTTTGTAGTATATTTGTGAAAATCATTTGGAGCTTATAATTATCTCTTCCTTGGAGCAAAAAATATATCGTAGTTTTTGTATAATATGCCAAATAACCATAGAGTCCTCTCACTTTCCATATATTACATTTATTTCTTCTCAATCTTTTTATAGGAAATAGTTTGTAAAGTCAATTATGACATTTATGCTGAATTATAAGTTTGTTAGTATAAAAATTGTTTAATTATTACAATCCTACAGAATAATATTTGTAGCGGCTAAAAAATTAAATTTATACTAATTCACATATACTTGTACCTTGGCCTATAACACCTATTTGGATCATTTTTGAACTTCCGAATCCTTCATCGAATACAAACTCTTAACCCAAAAAATGCCTTATAACAAAAGATTTCTAGGTTCATGGATATATCAAACATGACATTCTCTTATATATCTTCGGACATGCAACGATGTAATCACCATGTTAGTCCTAGATTAGATTATTATACACTTTATACTTAAAAGTACATCCTACTTATAAAACATATATAGAGATTAATCACATTTATTAGAAATAAATTTGAGAAACTAGAATAGCTACTTGTATGACATATAGTATATTAATAAAGGTGATCTACACTCAGACCCCCTCATGTTTGGACATATTAAAAGAAACTCTTCGATATTTTATAAATTACAAGGACATTCCCTCATGTTTGGGCATATTACAAGAAATTCCTTACGACTTTAAAAACAAAAGGAATTTGATGATGTATTTGAATGATTACAATAACTTCATGGAGTTACTTGTAGCCAACTATCATATTTTAAAAAATGACCGCTAGATGTTGTATAAACCCCATGTTATATAATATTATTACGTAGAGACACCTGTGGTATAATATTATTACATCGACATTCCCTGTGGTATGATATTATTATATAGACACCCATTGTGGTATAATAATATTACGTAGACACCCCATGTGGGTACATTTAGCCAAGGATAAATTTGAAAAATCAAAATTTTGTGGCTGACATCATCAAATTTCATCTGTTTTTAACTCCGTAAGGAGTTTCTTGTAATATTCTCAAACCTAAGGGGGTGTCCCTATAATTTTTGAAACAACGAAGGTTTATTTATAATATGCCCAAACCTTAGGGAGTCATGTAAATCACCCTATTAATAAATTGGCTTACTGGGCAATGAATGGGGAAGTGAAATAACAAGTGAATTCCTCTCAACACACACACACACACAAAAAAAAAAAAAAAAAAAAAAAAAAAAAAAAGAAATAACAAGTGAATTTTAGATGCAAACCTTTGGAAGGACCATTCTTCAATAGAACTTGATTTGAACTACCAACGTATCTCAATTGAAATAGTAAGACCTTTTTTATGTGAATTAACGAAACTTTTCTCAATTCACCCCGATTGATATGCATAATGTTTAATTTATCCAATTGTCATTCAAAAAGAGCACTGTAAAAATTTTAAAGGAGCAATTTACCACCTTTCAACATAGAGTGCTGAAAATTTGAAGACAATGAAGTAGGAGGATTGTGCTGCAAGAGTCAAACAAGCAACATGCTACTACTATACTATACTATACTATATTGAAATGAAATTCCATTCACTAAAAGGATTTGTCAAGAGAGTTTCATTTTTATATTTTTTTTAAATGATGAAGCAACAAAAGATGCTCAAAAACTACTACTTTATATTCACAAAACAAGGTCACCAACTATATACATATATATTACAGAGACATTTAAAAACTGAATAACAGCCACATTATACACAAAACCAGAACAAAAACCAACAACACTTGCAACCCAAACTTTATGTGCATCACTAAACTTCAATTATTAAAAAACAAACCTTTACTAGCACGAAAATATGGTGCTTCTAAAGGCATGGGCAGAAAACCACAATGGCAATGAAGCACCATTACTCACCGAATACATTTCCATCCAAACGCGGTTCTTAAGTTGATAAACCAAAACTTGTTTATGTGTAGCCAAGAAAACAAATTCACCCCTTTGGCTTATAGGAAAAATACCCGGTACCATTCCCCTAATACACCGAAGACTCACTCTATCTACCATGTTCCATACTTCATTTTCATAATCTTCCATTACCCATATACTCATCCAAACATCTGAAATCTGAATCACGGACAATCGCCCCTCCGACTCCAACAAATATATACGGTTTCCACTACCCGACCCCACTTCATTAGGCAACAGTATTTTCCTCCAAGTCTCAAAATTCAAATCAAGAACAAGCACACAAGAGCAACTCGCGGTCAACCAATGCAATGCACTATTAATAAACACAACTTGGTTCCGATTCATATGTGTAAATCGATCATCTTGTAAAGTAACAAACTTTCTCCATTTATTCGAATCCGAATCAAAAACCTTACATACAAAAGTCCGTTCGGGCCTATGTCCAAACGACCGATGGTACCCCGCCAACACAACGTTGTACTTAAGTGTAAACACATTACAAGCCAATCCAACAAGGGTTGCTTCGTCATCCGGGTAAAATCGAGTAACGGGCCTTTCTCGACTTTTCGGAAGCAATTTATACTCTTTAGTCATTGGATTGCAAATGTAATAAACACCTTTATCAGGAATGCTAGAACAACATAATAATCCATTACAAGATGCTCTAATCTTAACCCTATCTTTGATAAAATCCAATGAAAATTCAGAGACACCCCTTAGATTATCAACAAGGACTAGTCTTGATCTTAAATCAGAAGAGGGTTCTGTGATTTCTACAAGAACCATAGGATTTTTAATAGAAAGCTCATTGTAAAGCTTGGTGAAGTACTTTTCAGAAACTAATTTGTACCATAATTTACACACGCATTTAGTTCTAAATAGGGATTTAATAGGCAATCTTGCAAGAATATCGACTACAACTTCATCTGGGAAAAACCCACCTTTTGAATTGAAAGAATTCATCACGTAATTTCCAAAAATCAGAAAGTAATTCAGAAGAATTCGAAGAAACACTTACCCAGTGAATTAAAATCATTCAGGATTTCCTAGAAGAGTGTATTGATTGGCAAACGATCTAAAAGCGAAAATATTCTGGAAATGGCTGTAGAGAGGAGAACATTCCGTTTCGCGATAAACGGTTGAAATTAAGCATTAAGAAACGGGTTTGGGCTTTTGACCAAATTTATTGCTGGACTAAGGGCCCACTTGGAATGGTCAAGAAGTCCACGAGAGATAATTGGTCCTTTTTTATTTTTATTTTTTTGTTTGTTGCGGTAACCGTAATACTAGGGTGGAGGATTTCAATTCGAATCTGGTCCGATTATTAGGATTAAGGTAAATTTAGTAGATCTGATTCAATTATAAAGATTTGTAATATTCAGTATGGAAGAAACATAAACCTAGTTCGATCCGATTCGATCTATTGATGATCTATCTTTGACAAATAATAAAAAAAAATTATATATATATATATATGCATATTAATTTATTAAAATAAGTTACATTAACAATATTTTACCATTACTTAAAGAATATAGTAGTCAACAATAATAATATTTTACCTTGAGTAGAAAAAGATAGTAGTCAATAGTTCGTTCAAAATTTCATTTTTACGCATATTTTCATCTAAACATAAATATTAGGCAATAAAGTTTGAACATGTGAGCTAAATTAAATAAAATAGTAAAGTTAACAAATTTTTTTAGGAAAAAAATACAGGTGTAAATTTTAAAACAAGAGATGTTATTAAATCCGAAAAAGAACCATTTGACTCGAGAATCTCATATTCGAGTAAGGCCCAAATTTAAACCGAGTCCAATCCAACATAAATTGGAGCTGGCTCTGGGTCGAGTCTAATCTGACTCATTGACAGCCTTAAGTAATACAAGAAATCAATTAAAATTGGATTTTCTCATTATTGTGGGACAAAATTCCAAAAAATGTATATAAATCCAATTTCACCTTTTATTTAGGGCAATAACTATAAAATACCACTATTTTAATTTTTAGAGCAGCACCAATAAATGTACAAAAAAATTGGACCAAAATCACATATTTGCGATATGTTACAGTATTTTTGTACTTTATGTGTAAGTCTTTGTGCATAAATTTTGAAAAACTAAGCTACCCTCGAATATGATTTTGAAAAAATTATTTTAATCATAATTGTTGAAAAGAAAATTTGACAATTTAAAAACAAAGAGACAAATATTCTTTTAGTTTTAAATAATAAAAAAGAAAACGAGTTCCCAAATTTGGGCTCAGCTTGGGTAGGTGGACATTTTGCAACTCCCCTTTGATCCTTTTGAAATTTTTGGACAAGATAGGTATGATATAAATTTCATTTTTCTATGTTTTTATTTTTTCACTCACTTGTGGTGGTGATGCTCTTATTAATATTCCACAATAGCATTTCATATGCAAGTTATGCAACAATTGCATGACTTAGTACTAGAAAGTAAATAGTACCCTGTAATGGATCTTGTGAATCTAAAATTAAATTAGCACCCCAACTTATGAATATGACTCAACCATTAAATATCAAATTTGACTTGGCTGTGCATATCAAATCACAAAGGTCCATATACAATTTATCAGTCATTAATCATCTTCAATCTAATAATTTTTCAACCTCATCTTACTTTCGTTAAAGAAAAGCAATAATAATATATATACAAGCAAGAACTTCTAATTTGCTATATGGTACATTTGGCCAATTGGGATAAACATACATAAATAAAAACACAATTTAGGGATTGGTCGCTATTATTTTGGTAGATCAATCCGGATGGATACATTATTTGGTATAAGCAATTTGAGCTAATCCCATTATCTGATTTGATCTCTTCAATGAGTGACAGGTTAGAACCATGGCCGGCCCTAGACATTTGGGGACCCTAGGCGAATTTCAAATTTGAGGCCCCTTCTTATAAAAAATTTATAATTAATTTATTTTTTCAAAGGCAAAAATATTAATTAAATATTGACATGTTATTTTCTCTAACATATTAATATTTAGATGGATAATTAAATTTAACATATTACTTTTTAGATAGATAATTAAAAAACAAACTTATTTAACTTTTAAAAGATTCAACCGTGAATTTTTTTGTATAATTTTAATATTAAAAATATTATTGTATCCGATACAAATTTTACAAGTATATGTACATCCTTAAATCTATTTCATTCTTTTACAACTATCATAATTGATTGCTTGACTTTATTTCATGTCGTGGCATTCTTAACTCTATTAATTATATATTATCATGTATAGAAAAAGATATACATCATATATAAAACTAAAAACAAGATGCACATACATATAATAATATGGATGGGGCTAGACCAATTTTAAGGGGAGTGAAATTCTTTTTTGCAATGTATTAAGTGAGAAAGTAATAAGCAGAAAAAATATATTTCAAAGAAAAAAACCGTATTCTTTTTATAATAATTAAGAAAGAATTTTTTTTGAAGTACTTATTAAGAAAAAAAATTGACAGAAATCATTAAATAAGAAAAGGGATTAAAAGAATAATTACTACGAAAGGGGAAAAAAAAGACGAACATTATTACAAAAAAAAAATGTTACTTAACATAAACAATCAAAATATAAGAAAAAAACTCAATATTGGGATTTGATACCTAGACCTCCCACTCATCATGAGAATGTCTTACCAAGCGAGCCAAAATACATGTTATATACATAAAATTAAAAATATTTAATTTTATTATTTTTCTAAAGGCCTATATATAAATTTTGAGACCCTCCTAACCGGAGGTCCTAGGCGCCGGCCTAAGTTGCCTAGCACTTGGACCGGCCCTGATTAGAACATTCACAACAGTTCATTTTTTTCTCTTCAAATAGCTAAAAAATCAATTATACATAATCAAATTAAATTTATGTTCCAACAGTAACTTGTATAAATATAAGACTATGTATAAATTAAGATTGATTACATATATGAATGTCCATGTAAATTTATATAGAACATCCATGTGACCAAATTAATGTTACAACCACCACATCTGCCACATCTATGTATATAATTAAAAAATGTTTAAGTTGTTTTCTCTTATTTTAATTTTTTAACTGAAAAAAGTTTTTAATATTTATTTTTGTTTAAAATTATGAAGAATTTATGTTTAAAATCAGAATTTGTAAAATGCTATATATTTCATTTATAGATATCTTATTGAATTTCTAAAATCTATTGCTTTATATTTTAATTATAACTATCTTATTAAATTTTGATGTTTAATTATATTTTCACATCTATAAACCTTAAATCCAAGGTCGTTTATTTAACATATAAAAAATTATTTATTAATTTATTATACTTAAAGAAAAATCATTAAAATATTTATGTATTATTTGTATTTGGCGTATACAATATAATTAATTTTTTTTAAAGTCATTTATAATTAATATTAAAAAAAGAATAAAATATAATAGTTCTGAAAATTTTAGATGATGACAACTAAAGTGGATAGCTAAAACTGGATATTTACAGTACTATTCACCATATATAATTTAATATAGATGATGTTGTTGTGGATGCTCTTACCAATCACCCAGCCAAATAACACCCAACAATAATGTTGCCCACAGTTATAAAAATAAGAAATTACAAATAAAGAAAAAACATTTAATGGTAAATGTACATTTTCTAATCAAACATTACAAAATATTGTAACCTACGAAATATTTTAGGAGCTCCCATCACTTGACCAAACTCACCTAAGTCATGTATATCTTTTATATGTCATGATTCATGAAATTAACATTTCCTATAACCAGCAGAATGCTAAGATCATTAATGCACCTGAAATAAACAAATATTTGAATTGAAGATCCTACAATGTTAAAAAGTAGTACTCCATATCAAAGAAAAACTGCTTTTAAAACCATTAATCACTGTATTTTATTTTGCTTATGACTGGTCACTCACCTTTAAAAAATTAGGAAAATTTGTGCCTACCCATCTGTATATCCACTTCCCTGTTGCAGTCAATTCTCAGATATAAAAGAGATCATTTGCATCTCATAAGACAAGACCACAGCTTGTCTAAACCTCTCTACAAGGCAACATTGTATTTTTAGTCCCTTGTGATTGGAATCTCGGCACTTTCGATTCTATCGTCCCCTTCTCTATCCATTTTTTGCACTTTTGGTCCCAAAAAAGAGTCTTTGTTATACACTTTTGGTCCCAAATTTTCGTCCTAAGAGAAAAGTTAGTACCAAAATTACATTTTCGTAAAATACTGGACCAGAAGTGCTGATGTCCAATCCTTTCCCCTGGACATTAGTGTGTATCAAACACAACAAGTCTATATTGACAAGCCAAGATCTGAATATTGTCCACGCAGCAATGGAACATAAAATAGTTAAGCGTGATTAAGTAATAGATTATCGGTTCATAAGTATAGAGAGAGAGACTACACAGGCCAAGTGACCTAAAAAAATATGCTGGTTATAATCACTTCAGCAAAAGCATATTAAAATGTAGATGACTGCAAGGAAATTAAATACTAATCACATCAGCTCCCGAAATCTCTACAGTTAGGAGAGATATACACATCCAAAATAAATCGGTATCTATTTGTTTCATAAACATATAGCATAGTTGGTCCATTAGAGCAACTTCTGCGGTGTGAAATTGTTAAGATAAGTGCTATTTACCGGTATCTTTCAATTCTTTTACGATCTTGATTTCCCACCCTGCAAAAGAAGGAACATATCATTAGGTCTATGTTTAACCAACCATTAATATCGCAAACTGCATTTTTAGTCCCATAGAACTAGACCGCCCCTCTACTTTATGTCCTAATTTTCAAAAATATTCTGCACTTATTGTACTATCACCACCAATTTACAAAGTGCAAAATCTGGATGGAAAAATGGGCAATAGGACCAAAACAACAGAACATTCTACAATATTGGGACCGGAAGTTCAATTTTATAAAGTGTGGGACCAAAAAAGTTGAGGGCCCAATCACGTGGGACTAAATACAATATCAAATACCAAAACAAAAAGAAATTGATGAAGCCTAGATAGTTTTAGACACAGAAATCTGTTATACAATCAAGAATATATCCCAAGAAAAGTACGTACCCTTTTAGCTAATACCCAACGTCCATTAATCCAATCTTGATGAGGCCTCAAATCAGAATGATTAAACTCAGCCATCTCATTTGTGTTATTGAAATAAACTGTGTACGTTTTGCAATGGAGGACTTTGCTGATTTGACCAACCCACCACCCTTCATTGTACCAAGCATCAACTTCTTCAAATGCCTTATATTCGTCATTACGATGGACTAACGGAGGGCAAGGCCTTATGCATATAGAATCAGCTTCTTCTTTGAGCGGTTCAGTTTCATCTTCCGTAGTCAGGGTGTGGTATTCTACCAAATACTTTTTATTTTCCAATGGTTTCACAATAGTAGCTTGGAACCAAGAACCTATATAACCTTCTTCATCACTCTTTACCTCAACATACATCCCGTTCGTAAAAATTGGTCCTAATCCTAATCCACCATTCTTCTCTTTACAGTTTACTATCCTGGTCTTCACTGCCGACTTTGGTTTTTCCTATAAAATATCAAAGTGAAGAGAATATTGCAAGAGAATTTTATGGCTGCAAGTATATTACAAGGGAAATATGTGAGTGTGAGTGTGTGTGCGTGTGTTTGTATTTTCCTAGAGCAAAAATGACCATTGTCATGGATTCAAGAAGTGAAGGGAGCAAACTAGGGGTGCTACTTCGGCTCAAACAGAAGCGAATTGAAATTTGTGGTTAGCCATTTTCCAAACCCAAGAACCAAACAGAATAGCCCGGTTCATTTCGGTGTTTAACCGCATTATTTTGGTTTGGCTCCGGTTACAGTTTGACTGTATTTTGCAAAAAGAATAGGAAAATAAATTAATTTTCATATACTTAACTTCTGCACAAATTCAAAAAATAAGGAAAAATGTATATACATATAAATCAAAGAAGTATAACTGTTTTTGGTTAGTCGGGTTAATGGCTAAAACAACGGAACCAAACCGAGCATAATTTGTTCAGTTCAGCTGTTTAACCAATCTGTGTTCACCCCTTGAGCAAACTGGTCTCAAATTTATTTCGAAAGAGAAGTTTGTAGAAGTCATACCCTCAATGCGACGATCCATTTCCCAGCTATCCACTCTTGACGAGGCCTCAGATTATCATGTTCAAATATAAGTTCTTCATTAGAATTCCAAAAATATACTCCATATTTTAAGCCATCAAGAACTTTCGAAACAACGCCAACCCACCATCCATCGTTATACCATGCATCAACTTCCTCAAGCTTTTTAAAACGTTCAATCCTTACAAGTTTAGGAGGAGAAGGCCTAATGTTGGAAGCAAGTGCCTTTTCTCTTAATTGCTCAGACTCGTCGTCTGTTATCAGTGTCTGGTACTCCACCAAAAAAACATCACTGCCTAAGGAGCTAAGAATCACAGCACTGTACCAAGAACCCTGGTATCCTTCTTCATCACTTTTGACCTCTACCATCATCCCATCTCTGAACGTTGGCTCTGATGCACTAGCACTATATTTCCTCTTCAATATAACATCATTGCATTTTAAGTTCTCATCATTCAAATTCACCTGTAATCATAGGTTTAAATTAATTAAGAGCAAAATTGTATTTTCAGTTCCATGGTATTGGACCTCCGTCACTTTTGATCAATTTTCAAAAATGTTTTGAACTTTTGGTCCTACCGCCCCCTTTTCCATCTATATTATCTCATAGAATAGTCTATATTCTGCACTTTCAGTCCTCAAACATTTCCGGTCCCTAAGAATGTGTCTGTTCTGCGATTTGGTCCCAAGTTGGATAGAAAGGGAATGATAGGACCAAAAATGCAAACACGTTAAAATATGAGACATAAAGTGCAACTTTGTAAAATATGGGACTGAAAATGCAGAGTGTCATGTCCTTTGGGTTTAAAACACAATTTTACTACTCTGTATTAACTAAGTTAAGGTAAAGTCGAATGCAAGTAAGAGAGCATAAACTGCATACCTTAGAGGCCATACACCACTTACTGTCAATCCAATCTTGATGCGGCCTTAGCTTACAATGTTCGAACACCATCTTATCTGAGTTTATGAAGTGAATCATGTACTTACAACCATTGATAACATCGACAATGTGACCTTCCCACCAACCATCATTATACCAAGCATCAACCCTTTGTAGGTAGTCAAAAGGTTGAATTCGTTGAATAATAGGGGGAGAAGGTCTAATGCACGAAATATCTACTTCTTCCCTCAGAAATTCAGTCTTATCTTCAGTTCTCAAAGTCCGATACTCCACTAAAAACTTGTTATTTCTTAGTGGTTCGACAATAACTGCAGTAAACCAAGAACCTCGGAATCCATCTTCATCGCTTTTGACCTCCACCAACATCCCTTCAGTAAATTTTGCCTGAGATGATTTTCCACTACATTTTATCTTTAGTATCAAACCCCTTGATTTCACTTTTGCCTCAGATGGCTTCTGCAATTTCAAAATTTCTTAAAATCAAACATACACGAAAGTAAATAAAACTGACACCATGATGACCAACAAATTGTAAGAAAATTATCAACTCAAATTATAAATTGCAAAGGATGATTGGCATCAAAGTGGTGCTTCTACGTTCACTCACCACTTCACCATAACATGGAATAGCCCAGCACAATACAAAGATCACCCAAAGTCTGGTTCATCTGCATATGTATCGTAGTTCATCATAACAACTTTTATTATAACTATTACCCCAGTTATACCCAAAATTATTACAATCAACTGGAAGAAATACTTGGACACCTCCCCGCTCCTCCACACCCCGCCCACATACACAGATATTATACTTGAAAGAATTTTTTGTCAAATCAATTATTTGACAATATAAGAGGGAAAAGAATGCATTCCTTAACCATATTCAACATTATCCTTTTTACATCGCACAAAATCAACTATCCAACCAATAAACATAAAGCAATTCTACTCAACAAGTGAACAAGTTCGATCATCCACAAACCTCCATTCCAAACTTTATACTGCACAATAACATCAGTATTATACATACATCGGATACACATTGGTTCAAATACATTGTAAATCAGTATTAAACAAATAAACAAACAGCCAGAGAACAGAACATGCACCTGGGGAGTTTGTTGAAGGCAAAAAGGCGGGACCCACTCACCACCATTCCACAACCTAACAGTTCTCAACCTCCAGTTTTCCACTTCGACAATATCACCATACTCCCCACCCTCAAAAGACACCGCATACTGAGAATTCTCTAATATATCCACAACTCTACCCTTCCTCCATCCCTTGTTATCCTTACAAAAGCCCTCCACTTCTTCCCCAACCTTAAAATACCTGTGAAGCTCGGGCGGTTGCGCCGGCCTGACGACATCAACAGTGACGATATCTGTGTCCTTGTGGATTAACGTATCGTATTTGACATGCAGTTGTGTGGAGGATGATCGGATGACGGTGGCGGGGTACCATATAACGGCGTCGGAGCTAAGCCCCTTGGGTACTTCAATTTTGTGGCCTCTGTGGAAAAACTTGAGCGCCATTGATGAAATGTAGGAGCCCTAGAGAGAGAAAGTGAAAGGTGGCAGGCATTCAATGGCGGGAGGGGAAAGGTGGTGACTGTATGGTACTGTATTTGATTTGTGCAGTACAAAATATATAGAGAGCAAGTAAGTTAATTTTATATGTATGTATGTATGTTTTGGGGTTTAAGTAAATCATGAGAATTGTATTTGTAGGGATGAAGCGATGATAATGCCAGAGCTGTCACTGTTGCTTCCAGAGCATATTTCTTTTATTGACTATTCTGCCCTTTATTAATTCTCCATCTCGTCTTCAAAAAAGCAAAGCACTTTTAGATTAATGTGTTTTTTCTTAATTAGATTAGATGAAATGAAGTGTGAAATTATTAGATGAGGAGCCGGAACAGGAGAATTGATTTTGTGCAAATTGGAAAACAACATTTCTTCCAACACACTTAGGTTGCAGAGGAAAGAGAGAGAGAGATATTCCATCCACAGATGAAGAAGAAGGTTTACAAATGGGGGGTAATTTTGAAAATTCAAATTATTTGCTCTGGAAGCAACAACCACAGCTCTGCTATTGTAATATCGCCAACCATTTTAAATAGTTATCCTTAATTAATTTAGTACGACGAGAGAGAGAGAGAGAGAGAGAGATGGGTTAAGAGAAAGTTGGCTAGTTTGCCGACTTGGAAACAAGTTGTTGTTTTTATGTTTCACTTTTTTGAAACTATTACTCCGGCTATTTCTTTTTACGTGTCGTTTAAGACTGTTTCATAATAATTAAAAAATTATTTAATGTTCTAGATTTTAGAAAAAGAAAAGGGTAGTTGGACAAAATTATTCTTAAAAAAACATGAGTAAATATTTTATAACTCCCATAATCCTCTCTCTATCTTAAAAATGAAGAAGGGTAAAAATGTCAAACTAGCATTTAAGTCTATCTTGAAATTATAAAATGACATGTATTGTGGAATTTTTTTTTTCTCTCTAAAAGTGAACATGTAAAAAAGAATGGAGGGAGTAGTTATTATAAATAAATGTGCATTCCGTTCCGTTAGAAGTATTGAAAATTACCCTGTCTATATATGAATAAGGAAAATTCTAGGGTGCCGCTACGTTAGGTGCCGCTAATATCACATTAGATGGTATTACCACACAATGTGTATCACATTCTATGGTACATGATCACATTACATAGTATTAACCCCATATATTTAGTATGACCCCCACATCGTGTAGTATTTATTCCAAATTAGGTGGTATTACCATGCAATGTGTGTCACATTCTATGGTATAAATTATACTCCTTATACCATACAATGTGATACACATTGTGTGATAATACCACCTAATGTGGTATTAGCGGCACCTAACGTAGCGGCACCCTATAATCCCCATATGAATAAATGTGCATTCCGGTGAGTCAACAATGGTAATTGAAATATACAAAGGAAAGGATGCTGAACTTATAATTGAATAATTAATGATGCTACATCACATGCATGTTTAAGCAATCAATAAGATAAATGTCAAAAATATAAATGTTTAGAAACAAATTAAATATTTATTTTCTTTTCCATAAACTTTTTATAATTAATTAGAACTTAATTATTTTTGAGTGGATCGGATGGGATGGGAGGTAGGGCTGGATGATCATGTGCGAGTAGTAGGGAGATGTTGAGCGGACAAGTATGAATGAAGGAGAGCTAGCGATTGAGAAGGTTTGTTTAGGGGCACTAAATGGCCTGCCCCTCTCACTGTAACAAAACTTAACCCTTCATATTCCACTATCCTCCCTGCTACCTGCAAATACGTATACATGCATAATGATCAATTAATTGTTAGTTTTCCCATTCTTGTGACATCGATCGATCATCATAGTCAATCGTACGTACGTACGTTAAATTAAATATAATATTTTAATTAACGTACGTACGATCGATGCATGCAATTACGTAACTGACCTGATGCTCGTGGAACCAAGAAGTCCATGGAGTCTTGAGAGGCAATGCAAGAGCTTCAATGCAGTATCTTGATCCTATTACAGGCACTCTACCATCTGCATCTCCACTGAATTTTCAAAAAATAATTAAGATATCATTTCTTTTCTTTTACTTTACCCATGCTAATGCTATGCTAATGCTAAAGTTCAAGTCAAATACCACAATTAAGTAGCTTGTACCTATACATCCAAATCTTCAACCCTCCTTTGATTAGTTTCCTATATATCGGTAAGATCGAAAACACCGTGTAATTGTATGTCCTAAACACAGAATCACTGCAACGATCGAAAATACGTACCAAGATAATATAATAATAATCTCCTACAAAAACATACATGCAAGTGCTACGTATATTCTTTTCATAGAAATAATTAGTAAATAACATGAAAGCTAGCTAGCTTACTTGCAAACTGTCCATTTTAGACTCTTACCGCCGAGCCCTCTTGAGTTTACATGTAACGCCTTTTGAACATCTATCCTATTGAAATACTCTTCAGCATATTTAGAATAGCAGGGGTCGTAGCCCCCCAGGATTCGTTTCATTCTACCAAATCCATAATTTTGTGCCTGTTAATTAAGAAGAAGATCATGAATACTAACCGCTTCAGACTGGTGATTCTAGCGACTCGGACACAAAACATTCACAAAGATATTAGTGGAAGAATGAATATATGCACTTGCTTTGTGATTGAGAAAATTGCACTTTTGGAAGAATTGCAAAACATTTTAAAGTTTTGGGACCAAAAGTGAGAAGAAAAATACTACTAGAATTTGTGCAAATATACTTCAGATCGATCTCATTCTAGGAAGAAGTACCTTAGTATCGGCCATTGATGAGGTAGTGTTGAGGTTACACGAGGGGGCATATATATTGTATATGTCGATATCTTTGTAACTATTAAAGACTACATTCATGGCACTATTACAGTCACTAGACCAATCTTCGTGCTTGAAATCACATACTCGTTTGGCTACACCGTAGTCTTGATCTGATATTACAGAATGACTCCATGCATATTCCAGTAATCCTTTGTAATCAAAGTAGTCATTTGTTTCAGGGTTGCCAACCTCAAAATTATCAAAAAAAAAAAAAAAAAAAGTTTAGTTTAAATACTAGATTTAATTAATTTCATCCTAGGATGAATGGATAAAAGTTTCTTGAACATACTATGAAACCTTTGAGATTTATATATGGATATTTCTTTTTGTTCTTGTTTCTTTCATACACAAGTTCAGCAAGTTGAGGCACATAATGACCTATAAATGACAAATAAAAAAAAACACTTTCTATATGAGATTAGGGAAAAACAGAGAAATTTAAAGTAGTTTTTTTAAGCCAAATTGCATTTTATCACGTGTGAAGTACGTTTGTGGCATTTAAGTCCCTCTAAAAGATAAATTAGCGATTAACCCACTTTATGTTCATAAAAACAAAGCACATTTCACTTTATTAACCCGAGTATATATGTATAAGGGGGTAATGCGCCTTGCTTTTTGAAGTTTATAAGGGCGAAACATCAGGATGTATTTTACAAGGGACTAAATTAAAATGCATTTCGGGCTAGTTTTTTCACAGAAAATAGGCTATATATGGAGCTATATTATTAATAAACCTGCATAACTCTCTCCTGAAATGTAAAATTCATGATTCTTGAATTGTGGGAATCTTTTCAGCCAATTCACCAAAAAGTTGTATGAATCCTCAGCTGAGAAAAACAAAGAAGTGAGTAATTGATTAATAAAAATTTGATTTTTTTTTGGTAGAAAGTTAAAGGACAAGGAATTAATTATTACCCACAAATCCATCATTTATATTGGTCAAATCAGAAGATGTATTTGTATATGAGAATCCAACTCCAATTGGAGATTCCAGAAACAGCAAATTTGCTTCTGCAAGATTAAGATAAATTATTGAATATTAACATAATTCCATAACTATATAAGTTTTTCTTGAAATGTTACGAATAAAAAAAAAGAAAAAAGAGAGAGAGACCTTTATTCCAAGAGTGGTGGTTGAATTCAAGAAAATCACCATTTTTCCCAACTCGAAGAGGACCCAACTCCACTGCTGCTCCATACCCAATTGATGAACAACCAGGCCCTTGAAAATCAAAAGAAAGAAAAATCAAAAGAAAAACATAAAAATCTACAATAATAATATATACTAATAATATAATTAGTATTATTCAATAGAATATACTAACGGGTACCTCCATTGAGCCAGAGAAGAAGGGGTTTTTTAATTGGTTGAGATTGAGCTTCAAAGAACCAATAAAAAAGGGCCCTCCCATGATCTTCATTAACTGTTATATACCCTGAAAACTGTGAAATATTTGGGCTTGTTTTTGGTTGACCCGGTAGTTTAATTACTCTATCATATTCATATTCCTTGTACTCTCCATTAATGCTACTAATATTTAATGCAACAATTATTATTATTTTAAATACTACTACTACAAGCATAGTAGATTGGGATCTCATTCAGAGTATTTATGTGTCTATGTGTTTTTTGTTCAGATATTCCCTACTTACTACTACTACTGAAGTTTGTGTTTTTAAGAGGATAGAGTTTACTAGTCCAACACAAGAATCCAACCTGTATTTTTTCTTTTAAGGCAACTTCTTTCGGAAAAAAAGTATAGTATATTAATTAAGGTAGTGTTTGGGGGAAAAAATCAAAGTATATATTGCTACTATTAAGGCTTTCTTTATTTTATTTAAAAATGTAGATTTGAGCCGGATAGAGATAAACCCATTAATTTAATCTCCTTCTCTTATATACTCTACTGCACTAACATTAATTAAACAAAAATATTTTCTGTTTGGTAGTTATCTAATCTAATAAGCATAAATTAAGAATGACAAATCAAACCAAACTTAGAGAACAATCTGAAAGTGAATTTAGTTATTAGATTTTACATGAATTGAGTTAACTCCATTTAAATTATTTGGGTCTAACTCACCTCAAAATATAAAAATTGTCAATGATCTTTAAAGTAAATTTAGTTTTGTTATCCAATTTATTTTGAACATTTTAGTCTCAATAAAAGGAAAACAAATTTTAGTTTCTTACACCCAAATCCAAACAGAGCTGCAGGCTGCAGTTGTTTTAAAGTATTAATTTATGGTGAACCGTGAGCATCCCGTGATGAGTGGTACTTGTTTGTCTTCTAATTACATTATAGTATATTTAGACAAGAATACATAACTAAAATAAGAGTTAATGTCAATTTACTCCATATGCAATGAATAATGTTCAATTGAATATCATGTAATTTGAAAAAAAAAAACATTTTACCCTCTTGTAAAAATTGAAGTAATAATTTATCTCCTTCAGTCGCAGCCGAAGAGTGTAATTGTCGAAATTGAGAGTGTGCATGAAAATTATGGTTGTAACATAGTGGTTAACCGTCATATTTATCATAACACGGAGGAGGGGGGAGGGGGGGGGGGGGGAGATAACTGCCACATTATTATAACACATAGGATAAAATGTCATATATAAAAATGTTGGGAAACTTTTATATTACATAGAATAAAATGTTCTTTTTCAAATCACAGGAAGATAAATTGGACATTAAGAATATCACAACCTCAATTAAATAATTAAATAATTAAATAAAGTGGTGATGATAATGATAAACAAGATTCAAGTGATGTTCTTGGCTTTTCAGCTTATTTTTCTCTCCTTTTTCCGGGTTTAATTCTTAGTCACGAGCAATGAGCATAGGTACTTAAATATTATACTCGTACTTTTCTGTCTCCCACCTACAAATTAATTAGAGCATCTCCTACCTTGTGTTTTATGAAAACAACGGACATCCCCTGAAAAATGAGGCTGGTTTCTTAATACAAATATGTACAATACTCCTTGTTTTTTACAGCTTATTTCGTTTTGTTTTCTTTCAATTTTTTTAGTTAATGTTATTTATAGTTAATTAAATTATGGTTATATGATTAGTAGTTATTAATTTTATTTTTTCTCTTCTTTATAATCAGTTTTTAATTAATTATGGTTTACTAAATATATTTTGTCTTTTTTATTGTAATTAAATTACTTAATCTTTATTTAAAAAAATCATTCTTTAATTTGTTTCATTAATAATTGAAATATTAAATTGATTATGAATTGATACATTACTTATTCCAATATTTTGAAAAATATAGTATTAAGGAAAATATTATTCATTTATTATTTACATGTTATGTGTACAAATATTGGAATGTCATTTAAAATCAATGTAATCAAAGATGGCATAAATTGACAAAATACAATAGGCCCGATTATCTAAAATGTTGGACTCATAAAATAATTTATATCAAGCACTTTTGATTTCATATAACTGTTCGATTCCCGCACATTTGGTCCCAAATTAGATGAAAAGAAGCAATCAAAGCACAAACATTTTGAAAAATGGAAACCAAGATTCAATTTTGTAAAGTAAGGGATGAAAAATGCTGGAAATCCATTCTTGAGGAACTTAGAATGCAAGCTTGCCAATTCCTTTCCTGTTGGTGTTAAATCATTTTTCAAAATGAAAAGTTTCTTTGAGTTGTAGATACAATTACATCCCCAAGATTTACAGCCTACAAATATAACATAGAGCTAGCAAATATTAAAGATCACAATTGGGTGTAATCACATGTTTAATTCAAAAGGCTCAAGAACCAAATCCTCGGAATCTTTCTCCGATTTAGGTTTCTTTATAAGGTTGAAAGGTTGGAGCACAAATCGTGACAAACGGCTCAATGGATCCTGCAGGCCTTCCATTTTATAATGTCCAAATCGCCAGTCTCGTTCAATAAAAGGTCGTGATATTGGTTTGTCAAGTCCTCCTGTTGAAAAGACATTGTGAAGAAAATGTCCAAATTTCACTTCCCATAAGCATCAAAACCGAGTGGATAAAAGCAAGAATGCAATTTTTTTAACTAAAAAACTACTCTGATAGTAGGGCAATAACACAAATTACAGCAAGATCCCCTCAGGTATGGGATATTACACAAACAACCTCTCAAGTATGCAACTCAATCCATTTACAAACCTATGTTGTCAAGTCCTAATGGAGATAGATGGCGTCATTAAGTTGAATTTCACAGAATACACTCGATCAATATTTACAGGTTTTGACCCAATTTTTGAAGGAAAAACTGAAATACTAATCGTGATATTTTTAACTATAGGACTGTAAATTTAGTGAGTTGCATGTCTTAAAGAGATTATAGTTTCCCAAATATGAGGAGTCATACTGTAATTTCACCATGCCACTAGATATTTACATTTGATTCAAAAAAAGAGATAATAAGAGCAGAACTTAAAAGCCAGGGCCAAGCATTAGCATTACCTGCATACATGAAGCCGTGCTTGTTCACTGCTCGATAAAATGGCCTTGTCTTTTTCTCTTTAGCAGCCGTTTGAAGTTCATTCCATGCACGTAACCTATCTAACCGTGTTATTTTACCCGACTTCACAACCTGCAATCAGCATCAAAAGAGTGAGATGCAAAAATATCCCCTATGCTTTGCCTAACTGGCAAAAAGAAAAAAGGAAAAACCTGTACTATTTTTGTCAGCAAAAATCCCCTTGTGTTATATTTTTTTGGGAAAAATAACTCCTTCCCAAGCCGGAGTACATATTTTGCAGGAAAAATAACAATTATACCCCCACCATAAAAATGCAAAAACACCCCTACCCGTCTTATTCGTTTGCAAAAATAGGAGTCAAAAGAATCATGATTCGGTAAATAGGCCACATTCACTTAAAAAATTGACAATAATCTCCCTGGTAACTGTGAAAATTGACAGTAACCCCTACAAAAATTGACAATCCTATTGACTTACGAGGGTATTCAAATGGGTGTAGTAAACTAATCAAATGTCGATACAGGTTTTTAAGCCCCCTATCGACTTATGAAGGTATTTCAACTGGTTTTTTTTAACTAATAAAAAAAGAAGAGGGGGGGGAGGGGTACCAATTAGGCAAAGCAGAAGGCGCGTTTTCGCATTTAGCTTGCATCAAAATAACTTCATTACTTTCATGAATCAGAGTATATACTTCATGTACCGAAAGAAACAACAATTAACAATCGTTACTTTTGAAAACAAATTATATGATGGTCGTGGAATCCGAGCAAGATTATTCGAACGATCAACTGCTACCAATCCAAATTTCGGGCCATACCCATCAGCCCATTCCCAGTTATCCGATATGGTCCAAAAGAGGTATCCAAGAACCGGTACACCCTAAAACGAGTGTCCATGTCAGCGAGTGAAAAACTTTAAATGGAAAAATTGTAGTATTAAAAAAAATCGAGATTTTACCATGCGCATTGCGGAATAAGTTGCCAATAAATGTTCCAACATATACGGCCGTCTGATCAAATCGGTCTCATCGCCTATACCATTCTCGGCAATGATAAATGGTACACCTAATTGTTTGTACCTTTCATGAAATTGTAGTAGCACACGGTACAAGCCATCAGGATAAACCCCACGTCCCGATTCACTATATTCATCGGTTTTTACTAACTTCAGACCAGCACCACAAACTACCTCCTGTCCAAATAACAAAAATTCAACATTTAATCAAAATGAAATGCTAACATTAATAGACCAATTTCTGTTAGTTTAGTATATTACAAACCTGTCCATAGTAATTTATTCCAATATAGTCCATCTTGTCTGAAATACTATCCATGAATGGAAAAAGTGTCAATGAATTAGCTATTGACACAGCAGCTATGTCGAAGAGGCCGTATGGTCGCATAAAGGAGACATGGTGCGCTATGCCAACAATCGTACTTGAGATTGGACTGAGGCAAAATAAAAAATATCTGACTAAATAGTTTTTAATGGAAAAATTATGCTCAAGTTGTCAAAAATGGTCCTCAACTTCCGAACGGACACAATAGGTTCTAACATTAAGAAACTTAGTCCTTTAATCATCACTTCTACTCATTTTGATTTTGATTTTGATTTTATAAACAAAAAATATTAAAAGTAATTGCATAAAACTCAAGTTTAACCTACAACTTCACTGTAATTTGATCCATTTGTTAAGTTTAAAAATAAAGTTGTTTGACCTAAAATATAGAGGAGTTCAGGGAAATGACGGAATGTGTACTACCCAAAAGATAAAAAGACCAAACATGTTGAGCTTGAAAGATAAATGATCAAATCTGAAAAAAAAATCGGACCAAAGGAGTTGAGTTCAAAAGATAATGGACTATTTGTCGCGGCATGAGAGTTAGTGAACAAAATAGTGCAATTATGCGAATTTTCAATATAGAAACAAGATCTTGAACTTAACCTATATACTCCAATATAAAATTATAAGATTTAAACCTCTTTATCAATGATTCACACCTAGATAACAAAAAAAAAAAAAAGGTAAGCACAATGCAAAGTAAAACATGAAATAACCTTTTCTCATGAATATAATCATACGCCTTTGAGTGTGCAATTGCTATCCAATTCATGGCTTGGTTGAAGACACCGGTAGGTAGAGCAGAAGTGGCAACCTCAAGCATGTCAGGGTTACCACCAGGCCAAGAACCAGCACAGTACGTAAGCATGCAAAAGACATGAGGTTCATTAAAGGTCACCCAATAGTCCACGATATCCGATACACAATCAACAACAACCCTGCAAAGAAGATTAGCGCATTAATGTGTTCATAACAAGACAAACATTGTAATCACAGCTTATTAAATAAACGAGAAATCTCTATTGTGATTAAAAGGACATATAACAACTATTACACTAATTATATAAAAAAGATTTAACTTCATGGCTGAACAAAGGTTAACCTGGTAAATTCCATAAAATGATCCACAGTCTTTTCGAGTTTCCACCCTCCATACTCTGCTGCCCACGGTGGCAAAGAATGATGGAACAACGTCAACATTACTTTCATCCCATAAAAGTGAACTCTGTTAATAATCCATTTGTATCGCTCCAATGCTGCAAAGTTGACCTAAAGAAAATAGTTTGATAAAGATACGTAATTTTTATCACACATGCATAATGTTTGTACCATCAAAATTAAAATTCTAAAATATCTATATAGCTCAGCCAATTATGAATGATATACTTACAGTGTCTTTACTACCATTCACTGGCTCCTCTGGCATGATCCTTGTCCAATCTATGCCCATCCGAAAAACTTGCACCCCGGTATCTTTAGCCAATTTCAGTTCTGTATCGGGATCTGACCAAAATCTCAACCTCTCCTCCCTGAAAAAAAATTAAATCTTCACATTTCTACATAAAATATATCGACAGTTTTATAAGGCCATTCATTTAGTATAATGGTGAGAAAAAAAATGAAACTCAATGCTGTATCATAGGAGGACATTTTCTTAGAGTTTTACTCATGAAATTCAACAAACCAAACATAGCCTAAGAAAAATTCTTATCAAAAAGCTTGGTTAAAACTTTTTTTATTTTAAAATGTAACCAAAAATTGATGTAGCATATAATTTTTGTACTTTTAAAATCTTAAACGATAACTTTATATATACTGCGGCTTACGGGTGTGGAACATTATGCCAATTGGCAACACTATGATGACATTCTTCACCCGAGTCGAGTTCTTCAATTTCTTCATATATTTCAAATCCTCTAATTTTGGCTTCCATAGCTATATTAAGTTGCTTTTTCCTCTTGATGCTTTTATTGGATGATCTATCCGGCATTTTAGGTTGCTGAGAGCCACCATCCCCTGCAGCTGAAGCCATAATTGCATCCACAGGTTCAGTGCTTTTTTGTGACTGGGGTTGGTCGCAAGGGCTTTCCTCCGCAAACTGAAGCCATGCGTCATTGAGTCTGTCCTCGACATGAGCTGGTGCTGTAGCTAAGCCAAAAAAGAACCCTTTCTCCCCTTGTATACAAAACCACAAATTCTTCAAAAACCATGAAGCAACAAACATGTTTTCTGGGTGTAATAATGTATTCACTGTTTCACTCAAATTCACAACCTAAATTTTTCATTGGACCATGGAATTGGAGATTACATTATCATATTCATATGTCAGTTTATCACCCATACTGAGTATTTCCTTTCCTTCCAAAAGAATGTGCACCATTATTTTGATTTTAATACTAACAATTTCATTGAAGTTCCCAAATATTATTTGCATATATTGTAGTAATTGTCTAACTTATAAATTGAGTTGATCAATAGATAGCACTTACATTCAAAAATCCATGCTAACAGGTAAAATTAATACATTGGTTTTTATAAATAAAAAGGGGAAATACAATCTTCAATATATAAGAATTGATGAGAGAGGCAATAAAGACCTGAGGTAGGACTGATACTGAACTCAGCTAGAATGTCCGCAGACTCGTCAATGGGGGATTTAAACGGCGTTAAGTTCTTCCGTTTGAAGCGAGAGAATGAGAAAGCATTAGCGGCGACAGTGACGGAGGCTAAAACGCCGGCGAGTTTCGTCGCCGTTACCAATAAGGTAACCAGTGTCATTTTCAGGGATTATAGAGTCTAGAATAATCCCGTAGAGTTTTCTTTTGTTTTTTCGACTGGTGTAGATAATTTAAGTGACCACAGATTGACACGTGTCCACCTCTGAAAGTTGAGTATTAGCTTTGAAAATCTGGAAAATATTTAGAAATATTTTTGAAAGTATCCTAGGAAAAATTGTGAAAGTTTACTAAATTAAAGACAAATAAGGGATGGAGTGTTAAGGCAAACACAAGGTCTACTTGATTATATTTTGACTCGATTTTACATATTTATGGTTTCAAACAAATAAATTGTGTGGTACCTTTGAAATTCAATTTGAATTGAATTTGGATGATGGATTCTGTGTTTTGAAAAAATTGAAACATTAATTAAATTGAATTTTAGAGTGGAAAAAAGTAGTATATATTTGAATCTTATTATGTTTGAATATATTAATTGAAACTTGAGTTTCCACAAAATTTGTGCTCAAAGTTGGTTAAATCCTAAACAACCATATAAGGGTATGAATGAATAAATAATGAAACATTATCAATAATTATTGTTATTATGTACTACTAGTTAGTAAGAAAAAAATGTTTGTTGGGCTTAGGAAAATGGGAGGAGCGCCAGGGATCTTTGTCATGAGGCCGATAGTGGGAAGAAGCAAACCCAAAAGAAAAGCAAGCCCCCAATACCTACAAACAAACTTACAAGTCTGATTATGAGGCCGCCGATATCCGAAACATACTGGTACAAATACAATACTTGGAAATTTAACGGGCCTGTTTGGGTCCCTTTTAACCCATAATTTCATTCGCTAAATGGACCAAACACCAACCCAATCGTCTAGGCCCTTAAGTTTCCAAACATTAACCCAATTGTAGCATATAATGTGTATCTTATGTGTATATATATACATAAATCACCCTACAAATACATAAATGTCGATTATATTTCTTATGAACTATATAAATAAGTACTCCGTATTTTATTATTATCTCAATACAATACAACTATAACTACATAAATAAATTCTATGAACTATGATTGAATTATGGTTGTCAATCTTATAATCATAATTATAGTTATCATTACAATTGTTACACAATAAATATCATAGTTTAAATATTATAAACTAGCTAGTTGATTTTGATACTTATTATCAACTTTTCTCTAATTAAATTATCAATAAGAATGCATGATGAGAGATTCGGTAGGCGTCCATCTAATGTTAGGAACTTGGGAATTTTGTCAAAGCCTTCTTTTGAAGGTTTTTTTCTTATTGATATAATATACTACAAAATTGTTGCTTAATACATTTTAATTTTGATTAATCATGTTAAAATCTAAACACATTGATCTGTAGAGTAGAACAAGAACTGTACATTCAAGTCTAATTTAATTTATTATCATTTAACTTGAGATTATGTTTGAGTTTGATTGTCAAATAAATTGAGCTAATTGTTTAATTTTATGTATATTTTATTATATTTCAGTTTATCAGTTTAAGTTTGAACCCAAAAAAAATATAAAAAATAATTTTCATATATTGATATAATATGCTAATTGTTCAGTAAACTACACTCAAATAGAAGTATATTTGTACTACTCTAATTTTCTTCTATAATTAGATAAATTTAATTTTATGAAAGAAAAAAAAAATAAGAGGGAGAATGAGAATAAATTAGTGAATAAATGTGGTCCAGTTTGATTGAAAGGTGCAGAATCCCAATCACTGAAGAAACAGAGTATAAGTATAATGATTACTTGTACAGAAAATTCTGGACTTGAAAATAACTGTTCATCATATAAGAGTCAACTGCACTGATACATCATTTTCGACTTAAATTATTTGGATCCAAAATCATCAATTCGGAGCATTTAATTTAATTTATTTGTGTCTCATTTACTGCCATTCCTGACTTATTTAATTGGGCCGGGCTTTCATACAGGTAAACAATAACAAATATTTGGAATATATATATTCTCTCTGCTAAATAAGTTCAATAAAATTTTGGAGCCATTCCACTTAATTGGCATTATTTCAACAAAACTAGTTTCAGAAAAAAAAAAAAAAACAAAACAAAATTTGAAATGTTTTAGGTACCAAAAATAAATATGAGTATTTGTCAATCGATATTCTGATGTAATGAGGTACATGGTCATTTCACTAAGAAAAATACAAGCAATAGTTAATAGGACCATAAACGGCGCGGGTATCAAATACTTAATTTAATGGTATTTTATCTACATCAAATTACAATTTAATTATTTAATTTTCACATATCATATGTTAACTATAATTTTGCATTGACCATGGTAGTGAATAAATTGAGTTGAAGGTGAGTTGGATCAAAAAATAATTTTTATTGCATTTTTAATTTTGGCTCAACTCAATCAAATTAAACAAGATATATTGGAGATCGAATTGGATTCAAGTCGACTTTGAATTAATACACAAAGTCCAATTTTAATATTATCAGTCTATCATATTCATTGTGCATGGTAACATATATATATACACAAAATAATATTGAATTATTAATTATGTGAAAATATAGTGTAATCAATCATTACGTTTTTATTTCTTTCGAAAACTACAAGAGAATGAAAAACTGTTATATATATATATATATATATATATTATAAACAAGGCATATTATTAGTCTAGTCTCTAATGAAAATAAAATATACCTAACATTGGAAGCAAAGACAAGACTAAAACCCAACTCGATCCGATATATCCTCGTAATTAATCTTCATAAAAGCTTACCCAATTAGCATCGACATTTTTTGAAATATTGTCCTCCCAAATGGAGAGAGGATTAAAGAGATATACATAATACATGTACATTATTATATTATAAGTGCCAAAAATCAAATACACATTAATAATAATTAATTAATATATCGATCATAGAGAAGGGCAATCAAGATAAGCACCTTCAAAATTACTAAATTGAGGTTTCAAACACTACTACTTGATGGAGACAACTGATCATATATATACAAATTAATTAATTAATTAATGTTGTACGTACGTAGGTCTTTTAATTTAGATTGAAATTAATGTCACACTCTACGACAAAAGAATAAATCATCAAATTATTTGATATGATAATATAGAAGTCAGTCAGTTTCAGATCAATTATATTCTTGTCGTAGTTAAATTAATTTACACAATATTATTCATTATTCCAATTTGAGCTTTGTGGAACTCAGTTCGATCGAGGCTTACTAGCTAAATAAGAGAAAAAAAATTAATATATTTATATATAATAATATCAAATTAGATGTTGACATGTTTTCAACTATATTAATTAATTAATTAGTTCGGCCGGCGATTCTTGCTGATCGATGACATTACATAATTAATCTAGATGATCGTAATGGAATATGTATGTGTTAGGCAGCATGAGCATGCATGTATATATAATTGAAATAAGACACTAGCTAGCTAGCTCGTGAGAGATTAAAAATTAAATAAAAAAATCCAATATTTAACTTAGTCAATTTCACATATATATCATTTGTAGCCCCTAATCAAATAAATATTTGTGACCGTTGTTAAAAAATATATATGGAGTATATATATGAATATTACTTAAATAGTGAAGACGGCAAGAACGTCGGCTAACTAATTATTTATACTTTATATGGACATGCACATATTAATTAACAATGTACTATATACGTACGAATTGACCAATATATATATATATATAATTATAAGAAGAACAATCAATATTCAATAATACCGGCCGGCCTAAAGTCACTGGAACTCAACATGCAAAGCAAACAATCTCAAAATTTATCATTGGAAACCATTTACACCAAATTAATTAATTTTATTTGTATTAGTAATTGTGTCGACAAAGACAAAACATACGAAATATTAATATGAAGGAGCAAAGGACTAGAGGGTGTAAGTGTGTAGTAAATAAGAGCCATAAATAGAGGGAGTGGATAAGTGAAAAGGACATGGGAATGGAATGGAAGTCATGAAGAGCCATAAATTCTTTTTTCTTACTTAATTATATATATATATATGGCTCACAAAAATTGCAGAGGTATGGCACTAATATATAGTCAACCACCAATTCAACCCAGTCAACAAACCCTAATCAGATGCATGTGCATTTATTTTACCTATATACTATATATAATTATTAGTGTTCATATTCTTTTTCCACAACCGGCCACTTTTTTAAATAAGATTTTAAGTTATTTAATTATCAATATATATATATGATCATTTATTACATGAAGATTTATGGCAATTTGAGACTTTATTAATTTTATATCTATTACAATACTCTCAGCTCGTATTTATAAGTTAGTTCATATATACTAGACATTGTAGTATAAAGAAACCATGCATGTTAATTAACTTACAAATATATATACCATATATATATATATGTTTTCTTATGAGAAAAAAACTTAATTAATTAGCATTACAATTATTAATTAAAGTTTGACTCTTAGAAAACCGTGATATGGAAATGGTTCCCACCCACGAGGTGCCATTTCCCACACCCTTAATTCCTTCACAAACTCAAAATTTTATGTGTGAGAACTGAGAACTATACACTAGAAACAAGTGAACACATTAATTAAATATCTCCAACATTGTGTAAATTAAGGACAATTACTCTTACCTAGACCTAGATTTTATAATCTTATGTTTATTTAATTTCTTTCCCCAACTTTTTAGTTACTATTTAATACTCCTCCATAAACTCTAAACAAGGACCCTAGCTAGACAAAATTTTAAAATGGAACTATCACCCAATTATACAGTAATAATTAATAATTCGACAAGTTCGTTAAACTGAAGTACTTTTTACAGTTTTACTCAATTTTTCACGGAATTAAAAAGCTTTACTACTTGATTATGTTTCAATCTTATTAACAATTGAACATATATATAGTATATATTCAAAATCCAAATAATATTGAATTTTCACTTTGCAAAATATCATCTATTTCATATTTTTTTAAGCATATGTCAATCAATATTACACCATATTATTTCAAATTAATTACTATTAAATTACAAGGAAAAATTAACTATAAAAACACTAGAACTAATAATAGTCGGACCTAAAATATATTGGTCTTATTGGGGCATATATCAACATTTTTTTCATAGTTAATAAGTCCAAATTAATTTTATAACTATCTTAATTTTGTTCTTATATTGACTATGGAGTATACAAATAGTAAAAAGAAAAGGTACATTTTTTTATTTACTGCGGTCGGCAGGTCAGGTCAGAGCAGGACGGTCAGTTAGGCGGGCAGTAAATAATGACGACGTTGTGTTTTTCTCTTACATTCTTTTCGGGCCTTTGGAGCTGTCATTGTCAGGTCCATCAGAAAAGCCCACTGGCTGTCCATAAAAAGCCCATTCTCTTCCTCACTTTCTTCATTCCTTTTCACTCACATTCTCCTTAATTTCATTCCTCTTATCTTTTTTCATGGAAGAGAGAGAAAAATTTGAATATCACAAACCAACCTTCAATTTTTCACCACATCAAGGTATGTAAAAAGGAAAAAGAAAACTTAATATTTGTAAAATAAATATAATTTCTTGGTTTTGAAATTTAGAAGTTTTTATAAAATGCATGTATGACCATTTCTTGCAAATTAAAGTTGCACAAATATAATTAATTTACCATAATCCCATTTCTTTTCACATTTTGCCAATTTACTTTTATACTATAAAGTTTATTGATATCATAAATTCCTTATTCATAATAATCTCATTTGTGCAGGCTTTCAGAACCATGGATTTGAAAAGGGACAAAGTCTTGATCAAGATCAAGAAGAGAAAATGTTTCTTGAAGAAAATATAATGAACGATGCTACTTGTTCATCTTGAACGGGTGCTATCCTATCCGAGCTTTTCTGCTATCAATTTATTTTTCTTTTAATTTTTTGACTTGTTGCCTTTTGTTTTTCTTTTTTTCCGTCTCTTCTTGACCTTGTAAGACCTTTTCTTGACCTTGTAAGACCCTGTATCTTACAATCTTTCCTTCTTTTTTATTTTATTTTGGATACCACATCAGAATTTTCTGATGTTGGATATGTCCATTTTCTTTCTTCGTTCTCGCCCAACTCACGTTCTCCTTCCTTGTCTATCCCTCCTGAGCTATTCAAATTTAGACAATAATATTCAAGTACGATTAGTAACTCAATTTTTCTTTTTTACTTCAATTATGTTAGATAGATATGTAAAAGAGTACTCAGAATAATTATAAATTAAATATATTTAATCTCTTTCAATTTAATTAATTCTTGTGGTAGGGCAATGAGTATTTAGTTGTATTGAAAGAGTAGATAGCCAGATATGGACATGCTATGGATTTCAGACCCTATTAATTAAGTTTCGTTGTTTTATATGTTGTTGGGATGAAAAGTTATAGCATGAGGTGCAGAGATCTTTTGAAAGAGCACTTTTTCCTTTTTCTCGTGACTGCTTTCATGTGCAATTAATTTATACACCGTATTATTGAATCCAATTTCACCCTTCAACTTTTTTTTTTTTTTTTTTTTTTTGGAAATTAATACTCTCATGGGCTAAAAGACAAACACTTTTCCTCAGCTTTTTTATCCGTAGAAACAACTTTTTCTAATTTACATTGAGAGAGAACTTCGGCTTCTTGTCTGTGAGAATTTTATTTATTTAAAAATAAAAAATTTGTACACATTTGTGTAATGACTGTTTGTTCAGTACTACTTACTGTATTTGCATGTACTCTTTTAATTACTTCTTTTATTGGAGACAATCAGAATAAGTTTATTTCATTACTACTATTTAAGGGTTTTTAGGCGAGTTCACTGCACGTCAACTGTTTAATGAACAATTTAGCTACTTGTAATATGAAAATATGCAATTTACTTTACTCTGATATGAAATAATGAATAATTTATTTTCTTTTTAGTGAAGGTGTAACACACACACTCTTTACAATGTGACTCGCTAAGACTTCAGTTCGAGTGAAGAATGATCAATTTAACTTTACATTGATAATATATTCGATCACCTCACTTTACCACTCTGTTATATGTGTAAGTAGACAATTTACCTAAACTCCCTTTGATATTGCATAATTAGCATTTTACTCCCTTGTAAAAATGTAAAAATCAAGAGAAAAACAATGTACTTCTTTTATAAAAACACGTGAAGATATTTTGCCTTTTTATTTATTACAATGAGTTAGATTGCTATTCACTCATGTTTAAGAACTTGAAGTAGTGATTGCTATTATAATTTCAGTAATCAATTCACTCCTATAGAGATAGATAGATTTAAATCAAGCAAGCAACACGTATTTTTTTGAATTGTTTTACTATTTGGTCTAATGGTTAACTAATTAATTACCAAATGAAAATTCATATTTGTGTACTCTTTAAGTTTTAATATAATTCATGTATGCATTAGGTCTGTAATACGTTGTGATTATTCAATTTATTAGATTATACGTACTTTTGAAAGGATAAATGCAAGAGATTACCCTTTTTTTTATATGTTAAATAACATAATAAAGGGGAATATATAAATGAAAGAGTGAATAGTATTTTACGGGTCAACTTTTGCATTTTCGGTCCTTTTAATTTTTTTTGTAGCAGATTGATACCTCTTATCAATGTAGTATATCACATTCGTTCCTTTTATAATACATTCTTCCCTCTTAAATACAAAATACATCAACTTTCGTTCACTTTAGAATATATTTTGAATTTAAGTGATGTATTTTGTATTTAAGAGGGACTAATGTGTTACACTACATTGATAAGAGGGATGAATTTGCTACAAAAAACTTATATAAGAAGGACGAATGTGATATACTACATTGATAAGAGGGACCATCATACTACAAAAAATTTAAGAGGGACAAAAGTACAAAAATTAATCCTTAAGAAGGACCAAAAGCGCGATTTATCTAAATGAAATGAGAAATGCCAAAACTGAAAGAAGCATTCTGATTTTGGACCAAATAAAAAGGGAAAGAAGAAGACAGGATATTCATTCCATAAAAACAGGGTCAATAGCTAATGAACGACTGAGATACAACGTGATTTCGAAAATAAGGGGGCCCTGAAAAAAATTCTGAGCATTTTCTGAAAGTACAGCTTAGAGTTTCAGAGTTAATCGAGCCATCCACATGTATCTGATCATGGTTTTTGTTATTAATCACAATTACCAATTCCAACAAAAACACATACTTATAATTTATTATGAAGTGAAGTGGGAGTTAATCGCGCGAGTTTTTGGTTTTTGAATGTTCATTTTTCAAACCAATTGATCTCGAATGAATTTTAACCTCTAAAATATCAATTTATAAATCCAAGGAATTATTTTGCCTGCTGTTCATGGGTTAAATTCTTATTACATTGAGTTTTCTTCTAACTTAATATTAATGGTTAGTAGTTAAATTTCTTTGTAGTTTGGTTATATTTAAATAAATTTTGATTTGATGTAATTATGTAATTCGTGTAGTTAAAAAAAAAAAAAAAAAACTTTAATTCATAGTGTATATATGTACAATTATTTTTTAGTTTATATATATATATAGAACCAATTTTCATAAACTATCCAGGATAAATGTATTAAATTTGAATACTAATCGAACGAAAATTGAATCTCAGTTAGTTTATTTGTTTTAACCCTACCCTTAAATTAAAGGTTGTTATTAATTGTATTAACAATATATGAAATTTATTACTCTTTCCATTTTCAAATACACGTTGTTTAAGGTTGTTGCACAAGGATTAAGGAACCTATAAAATACCTAAGTTTTAGAAAAATAAAAGTCTTATAGTGCAAAATTATCCTTGAAAATTAATAAAAAAAGAATTTAACTCTCTCTTGGAATTCTAAAATGACATGTATTTTGAAATATTTTCTTTTACTAACACGACAAATTATGAAATAAAGGGTGTATTTTATAATACTTCTATTAAATAAGGTTAATTTTATATATTAAAATATTATATATAAAATGAAATTAACTTAATATATTTATGTGAACTGATTAAGTATGAAAGGGTAAAATAGAATATAATCTGGAAAAAATAACAGAGTTAGTCCCTCCGTCTCAAATTATTTGTTGTTTGACATGTTTTCACACATATTAAGGAACTCAATAAATAGCCTCAATTTTAGGAAAAATATAAATTTTATACTTAAAATACTCTTATTCTCTATTTATTTCGGTTAACTATAAAAGAAAGTTTTAGATGCATTAAATAAGAACAAAATAGAAAAATTATGTAATTAGTATTGTATTGAAATCCTAAAGCAATAAATAATTTGGGGCAAAGATATTTTTCAAAAACGACGGATAATTTAAAAAAGAGGAAGTAATAATCTAAGGAAAACATAAAAGAATTCCATTCAATAAAATACTACAAAGGGATTTTGTGCATGTTTTTCAAATCATGGATGGATATCATGTTTTTTTAGGATATTCAAAAACTTACTTTAATGACAAATCTCTAAAATTAAGGCGAAATTGATCGAGAGCCATGATTAGATCATATGCTATGAAATTAGTTACAGGTATTTTCAATGGAAAGTCAAGTCATAATTTTCAGCCTCATAATAATGGTGTCGCAAACTTAATTGGCATTTGGCAGTGAAAGTTAGCAATTAATTTGCTTGGATTCAATATTCAATAAACTTTTGGCAATAAGTGATACTATCATGTTACCCATTTTCTTTGTTAAAAAAATAATAATCACCCATTTTCTTATCAAGTAATGATAAGTAAATAGTACTCTATTCTTGCCACAAATGTATGAATAAACTATAGTCAAACTTTAAATAGGATCGGAGCATATTATAGTTAAACTATAGTCAAACTTTTTTCCAATAATTTATTAGACAAGATGAATATATATATATATTAAAAAAAAACGAATAGGTGGAAGCTCGGATAAACTTTTATGAAAGTGAATAATTATATTAATATGTTGTGAACCCTAAGAGTTATGAGGCTATATATAACCGATCTTGTACTTTGTCTTAGGAATGGAAAGTCTGCTATATATATTAGATAGAATTTAGACTATTTCTTAATCTTTGCATGTTATAAACTAAAAGTGGAGGAATTTTTAGAGGTAAGACTAAGAGGTTGTTTGTTTTTACCAAAAATGAAAGTCCAGATCCTTGTTCTAGATATCAGAGTATTAGATAAATATTTTTTTTTCGTTGACAAGGGAATTCGCAACTATCAAAGTGACTTGTCGAAATATATATATTAGGTTGTTACATAGTCGATTTTGAGCAGTGACAATACTAGAACTTGGTTCATGAACGAGCCTATAAAAAGTAAAAAATAATAAGTGTTTGATATCAAATAAAATTAATATTAAACTTTAGATGTAATCAATCTTTAGTTCCAGATAATGAGATTGCATTGGATTGAAACAATCTCTCTCTCTCTTATTTGAATTTTATACATCGTTTGAATCCACAATTGTTAAATTTATTTCAACGTCTTAAATTTAAGATATATATTTAGGATTGATCAACTAAAAAATATTTTATTTTTCACAAACCAATATAATAAAGGTAGGTAAATTATAAATTTTGTAACGGTTTGACTTACAAGTCTAAACTCTAATACCACCAGTAACGGACCGAATCCGAGAAGGGGCCCACGTATAACTCGAGCCTTGGGTTGGGCTGTTACAAATGTGCTTAATACATATGTTTTTACTGAGTAATTTAAATGACCATAATAATTGCTATATAATGTATTTATCAAAAAAAAAAAAAAATAGTATAGGGTTAAAAAAAGATGGAATATGAGTGTAAGTAATGATTTGGCTCATAGGGTTGTAGGCAGCATTTGGGTCCATGTTTGGCAGGCTATATTTCATCTTTTGGTAACATAGTAACATGGCCACTTCATTTGGACGTTCACACAAAAATCATTACTCTAAAGACCTTAATTTAAAAAGGTGAGCTATCAATCTCATCACACATTTTGCGGGTAAAACCTACCTCAATAAATAATGCCTTGATTAATAACTCCTGATTTGATAAATTAAAAAAAGGATAAAATGAAAATCATCTTTGATATGTGTTCGCTTCGAAATAAACTAAAATATCTTGAAAAATGTTCATAAAAGTATTAAGTTACTCGAGTTTACGGCTTAAAGTTACGATTGATGGAAAATACTAGTTCAAGTTTGGCTTGATCAAATCCATCCAACTACCAAGAAAAGGTATTGCACTTGCTTTGTGATTTGACACTCTCCTGAAAGTTACATCTAATCACAAACCAAGTGTATTATACTAATCATATAGTTACTTTAAGTTCGATCAAACCCAATAAGAATTTCCCATGATTGCATATGAAAAAATTGCAAAAATCGTCCCAAACTAATTACTGATTTTGGATTTTTGTCCCAAACTATATCAACTTGGCGAATTTCGTCCCGTAATTTAATATTTTTTTGGAATATCGTCCCACCGTTAATTATAAGATGGAAATTGCGCATTTGTCCATTACCACATGGCTGCTTATGTATCATGACGTAGTAAATTTTAACATGAATAATTATATAAGATTGTAGATTTTGTCCCACACTAATTACAAGATTGAACCGTCATTTTTATTAAATTAGAAATTTAATATTGGGACTAAATCCATACAAAATGGTAAATTACGGACGAAATTCGGCGAGCTGATATAGTTTGGGACGAAAAATCAAAATAATAATTAATTTGGGACGATGTTTCAAAAGAATATTAAATTGCGAAACGAAATTCGGTGAGATAATATAGTTTGAAATGAAAATCCAAAATCAATGATTAATTTGGTACGTTTTCTATAATTTTACCATCATTGCGTATTATTGGTGCATTATATATCTTAACATCTTCAGTAAAACAAAAAAGAAAAGGAATATCTTAACACTCATGGGCTTTTTTCTAATTGCTTTTTCTAATGTTTTACAAATAATATTCGTTGATTTGGCCCATGGAATTTTATTTAGAACAAAATAGTGGTCTTTTACATGCCAAATATGGTCCATACGCTTTGAACAGGCCACATAGCCCATACGGCCTTAGAAACCCAGCTAGTAGTCCATTATGAAATTAATAATATTGTCTATTTTGGGATCCAAAATAAGTCAATCAACCATGAAAGGGCTTCAGCAATCCAAAAAGATACTACAGTACTTATTAGTATCCACTTAATAATTAGTAATTAATATCCTTGTCCAATAATAATAATTAATATCCTTTGTCTCCCTTTCTTTTTTTTTTTTTTTTTGTTATTTTTAATTTTAGCCTAGAGTATTATGTAAGAGTTGAAAAAAATAATTTTTATGTGTATTTTCACATTTATATCCTTAAAAGTAATGGTTGAAAGTTAATAATTTCATAACAATAAGTCCATTTGAAAAAGAAAAAAAAAATTGGCAAAAATAAAATGACAGAAAATATTATATTAACATTCTCAACAGTGGAATTTTGGAAAAGTATTTTACAGTTTACACGTACGGTTAAATAATCACAAATACGCATGATTTCACAAAGCATTAATATTTTTAGTCTTAAACCTAATTATAATCCTAATAATATTTATTTTGACAAGTATTGTTGTCATTATCTCTTTGATTAGTGATGAAACTTAGCTGTAAGATTGTAATTGTACTTTATTTAGTGACTAGGCGGCTTAACTATGTCGACATTGACTATCATCTCATATACTCCTATATATATTTTTTTTTTCTTCCGTTTTACCAATATTGGAATTAGTCGGTTGGTTAAATGATGATGCATTTCATTTTTCATGGTTTTATATGATAGTATGTTTTAGAGTTCACTCTACACATTATGTGCTTGCATGTTAATTTCTCTCACTTTTCTAGAAGAGTTTTGAGAAATAATTAAATTGTGGTTTTCATAATAGTGTAATTTGTTCCATTTTTTTAAATGAAATAAATAGTATATATAAATCTTAGACGTGAGTATGGTTTGTAAAAGATTATATAAATTAAGAAGAGAAATAGTGTTACATATTATATTTGTTATGTTAGATTTATGTCATATCATAGTAAAATTTGTGTAGAATTACTTTTAAAGATAAGATAAATTTATTTTAAGATGAAATTAATTTTTGAAATTGAGAGTTCATAAACTAAACTTATTTTTAAAAAGAGAAAATAAATAAGGTTGATTGTTAGGCTTTTCAAAAAACATTGAAATGCTCTATAAAAGACAAGACAAAAAGTTTGAAGACCCTAAGTCCTTTAAAATTACAGATGATCATCCAGTTACATCCTACATACATCCTTGTCCATTCGTTTGTTTAAGAATGAATCATCAAATCATATATCAAGAATATATTAACTTTAGTTTATCATCTATTAAGAGTGGCATTCCGATGATTCACGTAAATTGTTAAATAAATCGAGATCGAGTCGTTTGATTGTTTCACATAAATTTTGTTAATTTTTAGTTTGTCGTGTCTAGCTAGCTCGAGCTAGCGAGATTTAAACTAAAACTATTGTTCAAACTTATTTGATATACATAATAAACCGCTCAAACATAACGAGCTTTTACTAAACGAGTTCAAATCAAATATTGAGTATATATATTAATTGGGTTGATTTTCAATCTTACCCAGCTAGCTACCGCTTAGTATATGGAGTATTAGATTAGGCACATCTCAAATAATGGAATTAATAGGATTGCATTAATTGCAACCTATGCATGCTAGAGGAAGAGTGATCACAATCATAGAATCTAGATTATTGAGTTTTATGTATGATGAAATCAACCAACTTCTTAGTTCTTACATTACATAAGATGAAGCCGATAAATATCATAATCGAATCTATCTCCTTTTAATATAAACTTCACTAGATTCATTGAATAACTTCATATATATTACACGATGATCCGTACATTTGATGCTATTGATTAAAATCTCGTTCAACTTAGATGAGTATTGAGTACCACTTAAAATTTGGAAAACTGACACTAAACCCCCCATAAGTTCTTAATTTTTACACTTAACTACCTAGACCTGAAATAAAATCAGAGTATAAAACCCCTGAAAGTCTTAAATATATATGTTACATGACTAAATTAACCCCGGCCCCCTTGAAATTTCCGGTGAACAATTTATATTTATTCAATAATATTCTCATGATTTTGTATCCGGCCAAGTACCACTTTACAGGCCATATAACCATAACTATATATTGAGATGGTAATGTGAAAAAGAGGCGGAAACTTAATACCATACTCCGGTCCGGTGTGTGAAGTTGTTCGCCGATTTAATTTTGTTTCTCCCCTCTCTCAATTTAATTTCCAACTCATTTTTTTGTCTTACTAGATCTCCAATATGTATATTTGGAGGAGTTCCCTTTCATAAATTTGAATTGTACACCCGTAATGGCTAATTTTTCTTTTTTTAGAATGATATAGATTAAAAAAATTGACTTACTCTATGTTGTAAGTTGGATAACACGAAATGTCAATTTATCCTTTTAAAAATAGGCTTGTGCGGCATGTGATTATTTTTTGGTGGGTTTTTCATTGGAATCCATCAGAAATTTCAGGAGGGGTTAAGTGTAACATTAATATATATATATATATATATATATATATATATATATATATATATATATATATATATCCATAAGACTTTCAGGGGGTGCTCTTGTTATATTTCAATTAAGAACTTCGGAGTTAAGTGTCCATTGTCCTAAATATATATATATATGTAACTAATTTTTTTTGTTAAGAAAATTATAAGCTTAAAAAATTAATACACCCGGCCGATAACCTCCAATAACCACATATATAAAATTATTATTATTTTTACAAATGAATATGGACCCATGTACGTACACGAATGGTTAGGGATCGATTTTAGGCTGCAAGTTGTGGTTGTACTAGGCATTTATGGCTAGTATGACTTGTGGACATGTAATGTTTACCAACTGCTGCATTATAAGAGAAATATGGGGCGTTACATTAAATATCATCTCAACATAATGTGCCACCTGGTTACCATGAATAGCAACTTTTATCAGCAAATAAATTTCCACCATCCAATAAAAAATCACAATAATTGTGCACTTAGGTTTAATTATACATGGGGAATGATTTTCATTTAATGAGCCAATTGAAAGATGTGGACAGATTAAATTGACTAACAATTTTGGATATGTCCCCATTTGGTAACTATGGTATGAACAACAATTGTTAGATAGTTGGGACTATAGAATAAGGACCACCTGAAAGTTCTAGATAATCTTTTTGCTGATTTACACTCAGACCTCCTTAAGGAACTCTTTCTGGTTTCAAATAAATATTACAAGGACACATCTTATAGGGTGTTTTTTGTAAATATTTTTACAAGTTGTAAGGGGTGCCATTGTAAGATTTATTAAACTACAAGGGGTGTCCTTGTAATTTCTGAAACTACAAAGGGTTTTTTGTAATATGACTTAACTTCAGGGGGTCTGAGTGTAAATGACCCTAATCTTTTTGCTATTGTTTTTCCATTTTTGGTTATTTTTAATTTTGGCAAGGAGATAGTCCTATGTGAACCGATAAATGATGCGAATGCTTTTCAAGAATTCATCAAAAATCATATATGAAAATCGAAATGAACAAAAACGAATAGGTTGGCGTTCTATCTTTAAATTAAGAAAAATAGTATTTGATTAAAACCACCCCTTCAAATGATTTTTTGGTGGTTGATTTGTAATTAAAATTCATTAATTATACGTAGAATAATTGTAAAATTTTAATAATTTGTATCACAAGTAAGGTAACATTCTCTTTATTTGTTTGGAAGCAAATTAAATATAAAACTAATCTAAAAAAAATTAGTAAAACCAGGCAATATATCCACACCCGAATTTCATTACGTCATAGAAGTTAAATTATGACCAAATGGTTGAATATGTGATAGTTTTATGATAAGTTTGTTCTTGGATAGATCAACTTTATTTATCATTGGTATCAAATACGTACTAGCTAAGAGATAAAAGATAGATAATGTACCTTATCTCACACTATATATATTATATTTACTACAAACGATTCCTTAAGGTTAACATACTCTAGCTAAGTATAGCAAGCTAGAGGAGCCTTCCCTATCTAACCCTTTTCCTAAAAAAAAGATTATGTGGTAACAATTTTGCACCAATTAATTATATTATTGGTGACGAGGATTCTTATTGTGTGAAATATAGAGGGTTGATGCCTCTAAGAAAAAGAAAAGGTCCTACTTGTGTGTAATGTCAGCCTATAAATTATTGGAAGGTTATTCTCATTACTTTCTCCCTCAATATGCTATAAAACTAAGAATATATTTTAAACTTAGAAAATAATCTTTTATATACCCCATAATAATTTTATAAATTTTAACTCAAATAATTAAGTCAAGTTTAGATTTAAGTGATAAGTTGAAGTCAAAGTTGGGAACAAGTAATCACCACAAAGTAAATTACGTGTATATATATATAGATCTTGATGTCAAAAGAATAAAAAATATAGAAAACTATGATATGATGTCCAATAAACTAAAATGAAAAACTCAAATATACTCTTAATATATTTAAATTCTTTACATGTACTCAATTTTCATTTAATTAATACTATATTTAGTTTTTCCTCGACATAAATTCAACTCAAGGTACCATTTAATTAACATCATCTTATATTCAAAAGATTCTAACTTTAAAAAGACATCAAAATCAATTTTCAATTGCTTCTTACAAGTTTCAATTGAAAAGAATCTCCAAAATATGTATCCAATAAAAATATTTGTGTATCTAAATCAAATAAATTCGGATTAACATGAATCTAATAAATTTTATACCATCCAATTATCTCGATTGAAGAAGAAGCAGTCCTAGAGTGATAATTAAAAATTAAAAACAAGAAAATGTATAATCGAAAACCTGCACAAGTTCTATAACACTTTCATAAGTTCTATCACACTTTCATATGTCATCTAATGTTGTATTATAAATTCTATCTATAAACGAATGTGTGAATCCACACAAATTTTGAATTTACATATCTATTTATAAATTTATACATATAACATAATAAAATAATATCAAAATATAATAGAGGATTATTAAAAAAATATAAAAGGTCAACCCTCTAGAATGACATAAATTTGCTTGTAGCACTTTTCACCAAAAGGCCATATAATTATATAGTTAAATTATTCTTCATCCGGATTTAAAAAAAAAAATATTCTTCAATATCCCTAGCTTCCATAATTAATTTATTTAGTTTCTCTCTCTAGCTAGGGACTCTCTCTCTCCTCCCTCTATTTATATCTGCCAATTATCCCACCTTTCTTTTCAAACACACCTCAATTAATTCTCAATCTTCACCTTCATTTAATAATAATTAATTTCTCCACCATATTTACTAAATTTCAGAAAAAAGAAAAAGAAATGGTTTTAGCCTCTCCGAATCCTTTCAAAATAGAGAAAATAAGAGATGACATTGAACTCCCCATAATAGACCTTTCTTGCGATCGTTCAAAATCATCAAAACTCATTTTAAAAGCTTGTGAAGAATTTGGTTTCTTCAAAGTAATCAACCATGGTGTGCCGCAGCAGATTATTTCTCTCATGGAAGAAGAAACCCACGAGTTTTTTTCCAAACCCGGGTCCGAGAAGCAACGGGCGGGACCCGCTAATCCTTTCGGTTATGGGTGTAAGAATATAGGGTTGAAGGGTGATATGGGAGAAGTCGAATACCTTCTTCTTCATTCAAATCCTCTCTTCATTTCTCAAATCTTGGAATTTAATTCTACTCATCCAAATAAGTTCAGGTACTTAATTGCAATTAATCATGTTACTTTATAATACATACGTATTTGATACGTTAGCTTTTTTTATTAGTATTTTGAAATATATATATATGATTACGTATGAATTTGTTATTTGTGTGTACGTTTAATTTTATGTGCTATTGTTTTTGCTTGTATGAATATATTGTTTCTATAATTGATACATTTGTTTTGCGTGTTTTTTTTTATTTAAAGATAATTTTGTCATAGATCTAATTTTATTTATATTTTATATAATTGCAGGATGACTTTTATAGTATAGTTTGTGTTGAAAAGTGTCTAATGCATATAGACGGAATTGATTTGTGCATCCAGTGTTAATGAGCTTGTCTAGGTAACCCAACAAATGCATGAAAATGAGTGCTTTGTAGTGGCAAATATTAAGTGACAATTAATGATTGCATATCTATATTAAGTGAGTAGGAAGTTCATCTTTACCACAATAATAGATATTTCACAAACATATATATATACTAGTGAAATTAATTATTATTATTCAAAATTGATGATAGATGTAAAGTGACAACTTAAAATTATCCATTAAATCGTTATTGATTAGCTTAATAGCTTCTGTCACTATATAAATCTAAAAATAATATTTTTTTCACTATTATAGAATTTAAAAATTTGTCACTAAATAATACATGAAAAAAATGGCAACATAATTAATGATCATTAATTCCCAATTCCTATAAGACATGGTTTCCTAGAGTAGATAAGATTGCATATAATATATATTAGGCTGGGAATGGGATCATGCAATACATGCTTTTACTTGTAGTCTTAATTGTCTTCATTTTAAAGACATTAATTAACTTTTGGTATTTAAGCCCGTAGTTTCATTTGATCACACACATAATCATAATGGGGGCATAGCATAGCTCTTAAATTGATCCGTCAAGGCTTTTTGGGGACTCTTGGACCGTGTTTGGATCCATTTTCGCTCCTTGTTCGGTTTTATTAATCTTCTAGAACTATCATGACCTCACATCACATGTTTAAAAAACATGTCCAAATATTGGGTTTGCATGTGAACCTACTACAATATATATTTCCACCTGAAATTCTAAAACCATACACTACTTGACACCAATTAGATCCGAACATAGACGTTGTTAACGCACCTCAACTAATCTACGTACCAAGAATATGATATCACGCGGGCGGGTGGTCCGTCTAGCTATAACCTAGCTAGCTAGGTAGGGCTTTGTAGTAAGAAAGACAGGTTGTTCCAAGTACGTACTGTGTATTGTGCGGGGAAGGGAAGAAATAGTTGTCAATTTGGTCTGAAGTTGTTGTCCTAGAAGTGATTGTACTTCATTTAATTAACTTATTATATAAATAAATTTGAATGAAAATTCTTCAAGAGAAAGTGACAGCACGCACAACACAAGATTGTTTAGCTTGTCTCAACTACGGTCGATCCTTATTTGGGAATCCACCTAAGACCTTTTCACTTAGAAATCAAGTCATCATCTAGTGTTTCATTCATTTTTGGAGCTAGGCAGATAATTCAGTTATAAGACTACTGGTAAATTTATTTCACTACAAGAAAAATGAGTTTTCCCAATTCAATATTTAAGGATCGTACGTGATGAATATGAATATTAATTATCACTCATATATGGTGAAAATATTTACTGCGGCTTTCATTTTGCTTTGTTCACACACCTAAAATTAATTAAGTTTGAGGGTCAATATTATTACGAACATAAAGTGACAAGATCATCCCAATATATATATATATACATAAAATAGCAAAAGGGATGAAATGATTTACATAATTAAATACACATAGGATATATACAAAATAATAGTAGAATATATAAAACAATAATAAGGTATAGTGGGAGTATCAATTATAGTGAGCAAAGCAAAATAATTAATTAAAATGAACAATTAATATTTGACTCATTAAAAAAAAATAACTCATAAGTAATAATGAAATGTTGGAATGCCAGATTGTTGTAATGGTACATAGGCAAAGCTGTCACGCTGCATCATCAGAGTCAGTCAGCGTATTTTCGGATTCTAGTAAATGAGCCCCGTGAAGAAGATCGAATATATATATTTTTATATATATATATATTTATGTGTAAGTAAAATTTCAACTGTAGAAATAATTAATGAATACAGAAAAAGAATAGATTAGATAGATAGATAGATATATAGACAAAAGTGAATATTAAAATCAGTGTGACAGAACTGATATCAAAAGAAGGGACCAATCAAATCATACAAAATTATTAAAATATATTATTAGAAACATCCCAGATATGGTACAAATCTATGTCACTGTTTTTACCAAAATAAGCATAACCCCCTTCATACTTTGTTTTCACAATTAATTAATTACATATCCTCATTTTTCTAAATAGTTTTATTTAATTTTAATTTGTACCCCCAAAAAATCCATTAATTGGATTGATTTCTATGTAGGATTCCATGAATTGACATCGATGAATTGAAGATATATCTTAACTAATATAACATGTTCAATTAAGCAGCTAGTAAAATTATTTTAATATATACTTAAACTCATAATTTCCCCAACACATTACAATTTATCGCTTTAATGTAACATTATTCAATCCAATCTATCAAAAGTAATTTTAATATGGACGTCAATCCAACTAATTCATCTTAATACGTACGATTACTAATAGTAGTAATTAATTTTGAAAATATACTTGTTAGTAATGGGAGTAACAATTAAAACGCGCGTACGACATTGATGACAGGGTTGCAGTTAGTGGTTATGTAGAAGCAGTAAAGAAGTTAGCATGTGAAATATTAGATCTGATAACAGAGGGCCTACAAATACAATCATCCTCTGGAGCAGGAGTACTGAGTGGGCTAATCAGGGACGCTGAGAGTGACTCACTCCTGAGGCTCAATCACTACCCGCCGTCCGATGCCGGCAAGATTGGTTTCGGGGAGCATACCGACCCTCAGATCTTGACCCTGCTCAGATCGAACGACGTAGGTGGTCTCCAAATCTCACTCGAGGATGGGGTGTGGGTCCCAGTCAGCCCCTACCCGGAGTCAGCTTTCTGTGTAAATGTGGGTGACGTGTTACAGGTCAGTACAAGTAAAGTAGTATTTACTAATATTTATTTATTCAATTTTGTAATATTGACTGATTGATACATAGACATAGATAGATATGCTGGGAAAGGAAACTGAACTGAATGAATGTCTGAAACTGAAACGTAATATCAGTCAGTAGCCAGTAGCCAGTAGCCAGTAGCCAGTAGGTGGGTGTAGGTGAGGTGTATGTATGTAATACTTTTATTTACTATTCCATCAGAGTTTTCAGTACTTCTAATAGAGTAGTCTGTCGTCTGTGGAGGGAGGAGGGGGACCCTTTTTCCTTTTTTTTTCTTTTCTTTTTTTCTTTTTTTCAGTTCTGCATGGTTCATTAATTTAATATTTTTTTACCAATTTCACTTGGATTTGACCAAATACTTTTTTATTCTTGGTCCAAAGTCAAATGTGGTGGTAAAATTATGTTTATGTATACTTCTATTTCTATATAGTGCATGTGTCATGATAAATTATGAGATCTACATTATTTAAATTGATTTTGAATGTTGAAAAAAAATAAATGATATTAGTCTAATCAATAACTTTATATTATTTTTGAATTTGTTATAGTATGTAGAGGAGCTAGCTTCAAGTTTGTTCATAAAATTTGCCGGGGTTCAAATTCTTTCCAACTTGATTTTGACCCGATTTCACTAAAAAAAGGAGCAAAATCTCGTCCGTCATGTTGATTTCGGTGCAACATATATAATGCATTCCCATTTTTTTTGCTTCCTGGCTTTTAGTTTGACAAAAAAAAAAAATGAAAGTAGTGTTATATCATTAATTATCTTATTGAAAAGAGTAATTCCATAATGTTAATTCAAATTCTTGTTAATTACCTAATATACCCTTGCCATGTTTTTTCTTTATTTTGAAGGTTATGACAAATGGTAGGTTTTTGAGTGTGAGACACAGAGCAATAGTGAATTCATACAAATCAAGAACCTCAATGGCGTACTTTGCTGCCCCCCCATTGGAAGAAACCATAAATTGTCTCCCTGGACTCGCTACACTAGATAATCCCCCTCTATATAGGAGCTTCACTTGGGCTGAGTACAAGAAAGCTACATACATGAAAAGATTAGGGTATAGTCGTCTTAATCTTTTTAAATTGCAACCTGATGACGAAAATAGAGGCTGATGGAGGGACATATCGGTCTTTTGCTTCTACCTAGCCCCTAATGGGGAATTTTGCTGTGATTATGCATCTCTATCAGATTAATGGCTTTAGTGAGGAAAAAGGACTTTTTTTAGCTAGTTTTTACTCCTATTCTTAGTTACGCTATTGTAATCAATGCTTCTTAATTGAAGTTGATTTGAGTAGTGATGATAATTAATCTAATTAGATGTGTTCATCTTTTCATTTGAATTAGACTGATAAAAGCTTATCATAATTTTATTAGTTATGCATATTAACATCCTAATTGCAGTCGTTTATGAGATTTAAATTTAGCTTATATAACGCTCTGAAAGCTCTTGTTTTATTTGATTGAGCTTCTGTGTGAAGTTAATATTTCTTTCAAAAATCAAATATGAACTCTTTAAGTAGATTGATTAGATAAACATTGAAGAGTCCGTTGTTAGGGTTCTATTCAGCAAGAAAACGATCGAATTCCAAGATCAAGTTCTACTTAACCCATTCTCAACATCTAACTCTATCTGAATAATTTATTTTTATTAGTAAATAAAATTTGAACATGAAAGCTGTATTAAATAAAATAGTAAAAGTTAACGGGCTATGACTAGAGAAAAAATATTGATGTACTTCTTCAAAGTGGCTAGATCCAAAAAAAAAAAATCGAAGAGCCAACCATAAAATGTTGGATCCAAGAAATTCAGATCTAAGTAGAATTTGAATCCGACCAAAGTCCGATTCGATATAAATGGAGTTGGAAATGGGTCGAGTCTGGTATTGACCCAAATCCAACCCATTGACAGACCTACGTGGAACACTATTAGGTTTTCTTTTTAAGCCCAAACAATTAGAATTGGGAAGTGTTCGGTAAAGCCCATGTTTTTTATTTTGAGACTAATAAACCCAAATTAATAGGTGTTCCAAGAAAGAAGAAGCTTTACTTCATGGGCTCTGGGCCCAATTTGTTACACGGAAATAATCTATAAAAGGAAAAATCACAATTCCCCCCCCCCCCCCCCCCAAAAAAAGGAACTTAATCAAAAGATATTATTTGATTTCAAAGTCCAAGAAAAAAGACATTATTCCATTTATATTCTGTCTCCATTTCTAATTGGTTAGATCTTGGTTCATTTCCTGAAAGTCCGATTCGATATAAATGGAGTTGGAAATGGGTCGAGTCTGGTATTGACCCAAATCCAACCCATTGACAGACCTACGTGGAACACTATTAGGTTTTCTTTTTAAGCCCAAACAATTAGAATTGGGAAGTGTTCGGTAAAGCCCATGTTTTTTATTTTGAGACTAATAAACCCAAATTAATAGGTGTTCCAAGAAAGAAGAAGCTTTACTTCATGGGCTCTGGGCCCAATTTGTTACACGGAAATAATCTATAAAAGGAAAAATCACAATTCCCCCCCCCCCCCCCCCCCCCCCCCCAAAAAAAGGAACTTAATCAAAAGATATTATTTGATTTCAAAGTCCAAGAAAAAAGACATTATTCCATTTATATTCTGTCTCCATTTCTAATTGGTTAGATCTTGGTTCATTTCCTGAAAGCCCAAAAATTTTCGGTTTCTTTTAGAAAGTTTTCTCCAAAATATAGCCAATTAAAAAGAAATAAATTAATTAACTTTCATGTTTTATCAAGTAAATCATTTTAAATTTTTAATGATCGTTGATTAACTTACAAAGTACTCTAATAATTCCCCATGCACGGTGACCAATTGAATCACCATTTGTGGCCTTAAATTTAATTTAATTTCAAAACGTATTAGCAAAAAAATGAAAAACTTACTTTGAGGCCCTTTTGCTTATTGGTTTTTTACCAAACCATATAAAACACAGATATTTATCTTTGGCCTTTACTTGATGAAGAAATTAATAAACTTACAATAAAGTAATATTTCATCCATAATACAAAAGTTAATTAAAATAATAATAACAATGATAATAAATGCACTTCAATTCAAGAATTTTTAGTATATTTTTAGTCAAATATATTGACGCTGAATACAGACTAACTAAATAACCTACGTAAGCAGTGATACCATTATACTCCATATTGTGACCTCACCCCACTAACTAAAGTCCACTAATCCAAAATATATAAGTTCAATAAAAATAATGTAATAAAAATAAGTTCCTAAACTTAATATTATACTAGTAATATAAAATTACAGATGCAGTCAAGGATTTGGCTGCTAATTAATCCGGATATTCTTTTTTTATTATTTTATTTTGTAATGTCAAAATCAAGTTTGTACAACTACCGCGTCGGTTAATTATATCGAGTCGGATGATATAATTAAATCTAGGAATTAAAAAAATAGGCCTATGTCTAATTAAAAAAAATAGGCTTATGTATAAATGGTGTTGAACCATCCACTAATTGAGTTAAACTGTTGACTAATCACTGAGTAATTTGAGCAGCAGTGTTGATTTTGAGCCTTTGACCTTTTCTTGGGCAAAATAGCCTTTTATAATATATATTATAAAAGAGCCTTTGCCATTAATTTAATTAACAAGTTGTAAACATTGGTAGTGTACTAGATTTTGAAGACTAATTCTCATGGAATGTGAAGTCAACTAAAGAATCTTCTAAATATATAATTTAGCAAATTGTTAGTATATATGTATTTCAAACTTTGCTAATCTAATAGTAAAATAGAACATTCTTGCACTAAAAGGAAGAAAAAACACACTATCTAGAAATAAGATGTATGGGGTTCAACTTTGATTAATATGGATAATTCTTTAGTTGATTATTAGTCTTTGCTAGTTGTTTATTATTTATAAATTTTTGTATTTGTATATATATTATAACAATTTATGATGTAATGCTTGATTATTATTTATAACACTCGTACGAATTCCCTCTTTGTTTATTGTTTAAATCAAATCAAACAATTCAAAATAAAAGTTTGATATATTAACAATTAATAATACACACAAACATATTAAACCAGAAAACATATTACTTCTACCGTTTGAGATTAGTTCAAGTTAGACTCCATTAGTTACACAAATTACTAAACGCCTGTCAAACTTCAAGTAGTTCAACTTATGTTCGGATCACTAAGAATCATTTGATCTCATTTCATAGAAAAGTGAGGTCATGTACAACCACAATATATTTCAAACTCAATAAACAAATGATCAAACCAAATGTGTACTTCCTAAAAAAAAAAAAAAAAAACCTAAATGGAGTAAATTAGGACTTTCCAACCTTCAATTCCATCACGAAAACTCCTCATTTAATCATATCAAGTGTACTTCTAAACGAAGGAATTATGAATTATGCTACAAACGAATTATTGCTTATAAAAGAATGTCATCACTAGCTATACCTATATTTGTTACGCCTAGGCAAAATATTCTCTACAGATAAAAGGCTTCCCAATTTTTTTAAACAAATGACACAAACCCTTTTAATTATCCCTATTGACCTTGTGGCTTAGAGCGTTTGGAAAAGCATAATTACAATACAATTTCAAACCTCATTTTCATCACATAACCTTCACGCAAAGCAAAATATCGCATGAGAAAGAAAATGATGTTTTTTGTCGATAGAGCAAAATAATCAACTAGGAATTGTGTTAAAGTGCAAAGGAAAGTTAAGGGCACCTGAAATTATATGTGCGCTTAATAGACCTTTCTCGAATGGGGTTTTGATTGATGTGAGATAAAAAGTTTGTGACGATATATTTGATCGTGATATTTAATACCTTGAAAAGGAAATAATTCCAAGCACAATTTATGGACATTTATTTAGGATCGAAAGTTATAGTATTTGATTAAATTTTGGCTCTGTCTCGCGGTTATGCAAAACTTTAATTTCTCATTTCTTTACAATTATTATATTTGGGACGATTTTTGCAATTTTTTCATATGAACCGTCATTACAAGATTGAACCGTCATTTCCATTAAATTAGAAATTTAATATTGGGACTATATAAAATGGTAAATTACGGGACGAAATTCGACGAGTTGATATAGTTTGGGACGAAAAATCAAAATTTGTAATTAGTTTGGGATGATATTTCAAACAAATATTAAATTGCGGGATGAAATTCGAGAAGGTAATATAATTGCGATAAAAATCCAAAATCACTAATTAGTTTAGGATGTTTTCTGCAATTTTACCTTTTTGTTGTTTGGAATTAGTAATTAATTGATTCCACTTGATGGACTTGATTTTCGGCCCGATTAAATGGGGGAGGATGCTGTTCAATTCAGCCGATTGATTGATGATTGAAACTGGAAAGTATATATTCTACGGGGGGTCCCGATCGAGCTGTTTTGAGCTTCAACTTGACTTTCGCGTAGTTCTTCAACTCATAATTGTATTTTCATTCCACATACATATATATTAGCTTTAAAAAAAAATTCCACATCTATATTAATAATGAAATAATTTTTAATTGTCAATATTATTAATTAAACAATAATATTTTCACTATAATTGTAACTATATATATGTATATACCTGCGCGCATAGTTTAATTAATATGAATCGTGACTATTTGAATTGTCATATTTATATTACTTCTAGTTGTAGACCTGCAATATTACTTATAATTGCAAGAACTATCAAAAAAACTTGTAACTGCAAGACTTAAAATTTAATTACTATAATGACACGCATATAGTGACAAGAAATTTGTTATTATGTGTCATTCATGCACAATTATTTTGTAAGGTAGATTAACTTGAACATTTTATTTTTTGTTTAACTTTTAGTTATTCAGTCTAGTTCGAGCGTTTCTAAATTAAAATGTTATTGTATAATTATTATTGTTAAAATTCAATATGTATCAAACAACTAAATGAGTATTTACAAATTAAACTCAAATCAAGTTTGTAATAACATGATTTGATTTACAAGTATAAGTATAACACCAAAACTTTTTTATCATACGAACCTTAGAATAATTTGTTAAAAAGAAGGGACCAATCAATTCAATGTTAATAAATCACTTCCCCACACCTATTTGCTTTTTATCACTTTAAAGCACTAATTCATCAAATTATTGGGCATGTCTCTTTGGTAAATATAAATCGCTCTTAATTATGTTAAAAAATTCAACGCAAATTAACCAATACATCGCAATTGGATGTAAGGTCCCTTAATTCAAAATATTCGGAGGACACTTTTAAATCTATAGTTCGAGATTTGACTGATAGAAATTTGAAGCAAACCACTTTTCATGTTTCTCCGTGGTCACCTCAAGCGGGCCCCCCGAAATACAATTCATGGGCCCACTCTAATGATAACTTTTAATCGTGGGCTTGCACTGTTCAAGAGTCTTCGATTCCGATTAATGATGTCACTGAAAATGATCCATTTTTCTTGAAGAGAAAATAAATAAAATTGAATGCGGGTAAAAGAAAAATCAAAGCCTTAAAATTATAATGGAAACCAGTTGTACCTTACGTTGGTTGGCAGGAGTTAATGATAATTTTTGCACAAATTCTAATCTATTATCAAAATAAAACTGCTTCTTTAGTATTTGTGAATTCATTCATCCCCAAACAATATTATATTTTAATTTCTTCATTTATTTTTTTGCCTTCCTTTTTTCGATCTCAAACTTTTTTTTCATTTTCATCTCATTTTTTTTATAATCGAAGGAAAAAATAGTTCTGAAGAAATTAAAATATAATATTGTTTGGTGAATGGATGAATCCATAATTAATAAAAAAAAATATAAAGAAATGAAGAAATTAAAACATAATATTGTTTGTTATCAAATTTAAATTTAGCGAGAAAAAATTTGAAGTAATTACTCAACATTTCGAATAATAATTCATACCGAAAATAAATAAGATAATTATCACCAAATAAAAACTCATAAAAATATAAAGAAAAAAATTGTGATAGAAATAAAAAATTGAAATAAAATAAAAACAAATTGAAACAAAAATAAGTAAAAATTTGAGATGAAAATAAAGAAAATTTTGAGACCATAAAATCGAAGGAAACAAAATAAATTAAATAAAGAAATTGAAACGTAATATTTTTTGATGGATATGAATTCATAATTAAAAATGGGAGAGGGTAGTTTTGTAAAAAATGTTCAATGCTGTAACACTTACAATTGATATTTTAGAGGGTAACTGATACCACCCCCATACTTTAAGGGGGACTGTATTTCACCCTTTCTAATTTTTTATACTTAAAAAAATAAATATTTGACAAAAGTATCCCAATTATATGTGATACTTAATTATTGTATTATTATAAATATGACATTTTACTCCTCATTTGTTGTGATAAATGTTGTACTTAACCTCTTTGTTAGAAAATTCTTATTCACAAAATTACCCCTCTTATATGCGATACTTTGTTTATGTGACAATTTTTACTGCTCATTTGTCATGATAAAGGTTGCACTTTGCCCCTTTGTTGAAAAAAATAACTTTCATGTTCACTCTCAATTTTGACAAATGAATTACTCTCTCTGATGGAAGGATGTAAATTACTCTTTTAAAATTTTCTCAATTTTGACAAATGTATTACTCTCTCTGATGGAAGGATGTAAAATACTATTTTGAAATTTTCACAAAAGGATAAAATTCTATTTTTTAAAATTTTGAAAAAATAAATTGAGGATTATACAAATCACATGTGTAAATTGATATTAGCTCTATTTGAGCAGTATATTTATTAGATAGATAAAAATAAAAAGACATAGTACATTACTTTCGTGTACTAGTACGTTTTACCTATTTCATGATCGGTAATAACAAGTGGCAATAATTCATCAAAATGGAAAATAACATGTGGCAATTGCAAAATAATTTGGAGGTTGTTTTTGATGATTTGACTGTAAAAGTGAAGTTAAATTAAGTCTTCGGGGGTAGTTCACTTCCTTGCTCAGTAGTCTTTCCTTGTTTGTTCTTTTTTCAAATTTCCATCTATAGAAGTCATCTTGTGTAGTTTCTTTTAAACTAATTTAGATTAAGGGTAATAGTGCTAGCTCTTTAATATTAATTTTTTACAGAGTTATTTTTTTTATGTTTTCTCTTTCATATTTAACCTCACTATGAATTATTTATTTCACTTTAAAATTTTTCATATGCTTATGCACACGTATATTATTGAAGGTGTTTTCATCCGTTTACTATCATAGTATTATTATACTTAACCAACATGTGATTGGTCTAGTGGGAGGGACTAGTCACTACAAAGTAGCGGACTCAGGTTCGAATCCCTGTTGGGAGAGGTTCCCACTTTATGTGTCTGACGCGGGGATTAAACCCTTAAGAAACAAAAAAAAAATTATTATACTTAAGTTCCATAAAACATATTAGTTCCTGATTTTAATGAGAGTAAATAAAAAAAATTAATTTAAAAATAATCTTTATGAATCAAAAAAGAATATATATAATTTTTTATCAATAATTTTAATTTTATGAAAATCGCATCAAATTAAAGAATTCGATCTGGAGGTGGACACAGTTTGTGGGCATTTGGAGACTAGTTCCTCCACACACGACACAACCGATCGCTTATTGATATTTGTTACGATTAACAAATAGACTTCAAACACGTCAGCTCTATTATTTCAAGGGTTGCGGCTTTATTTATAAGTGCTTCCGTCTAGGAAGCCTAAACTTAAATTTCATTAATTTATCAGAAAAGAAAAGTAGAATCACACGTGGAAGCTCCTTAACGCCCTTTCCCATTGGGACCACCGTTTTTTTTTTTTGGTGGCTTCTCTATAAGTCACGCGTCCTACAAAGATTCCCCGCCGCCATGCTCTTCTTTCTTTCTCTCTCTCTCTACATGTATGTATAAGTGTATGTATCCATCTTTTTGTACCATTTCATCACGTTTACATTTCTTTGACCTTATGTTTTGTGTATTCCGTCCAATTTTCTACAATTTATCAAAGACCCCGAAAAAGAAAGGGTCTGTTTGTTTGGTGTTTTGTTTGGTGTTTGAGAAAGTAGTTTGAGAGAGTAGTGAAGGTTTGTGAAATAATCTCGATTTACGTAATGTTTTTTGTTTGAGTTTTGAGAGAGTAGTTTGAGAAATAAAGTATGTACATATTTTTTTGGAAGAGCTAAGTTGTAGGTGTAAGATGTGTAAAACTTTATGTCAAATCATGTTTGTTGTGAGATAAATTGTGTAAGAGATATGTTATTTTATGTCAAATCAGAGTAAATTTTGTTTAGGTTTTGTTTAGAGATAAGAAAATAGTTGTTTGTTTGGGTTTTGAGAGATGAAAAATTTATTTCAGGAAATAGAAAACATGTTTGTTTGGCATTTCCCAAACACGGATTTTTTTTGGGAAACGCCAAACAAACAAGCCCAAATCTTTATCTACAAAATTAAGTAAAAGAAAATGAAATGGTGAATCTTTCATTTTCCAATCAAATCTTTAGTGAAAATGAAATATTAATATTTTGTCAACATTTGAATTTCCATTTTGTTGGTGTAAGGACGGCTATGTCATTAAATGAAAATTAGTGTATGAATTGTAAACAATATTCCACTTTGTAGGACAATTAATATATTGTACGTGAACCAAATCTTGAGAATAGGACTTGTAAAAGTGAGGTCTAATTCTTTAATTTTGAGAACTTTTTTTAAGTTTTATTTGAGTGTACGCTTTGTTATGAAATTATTTATGGTGAAAATTATAAGTAATTTAATATTTTTATTTCAAAAATATTGTTTCAGACTTACTGATATTACATCATTCTTTCATATGGGACGATTGTGTTAAGAAACAAACAATATTTAAAAAACTGAATGTTTTTAGATCGAATGTCGAAAAATTGAAACATAAGGCATATAAAATGAGTAAAATTCTGCGTGCGAATCATAATTAGTCAAATTATATCATGAAAATTCGGGACAACACAATTATATGACTACTTTAAATAATAGTGCTCAATCCCATAACATAAAATCAAATCAGTTTATGAAAAATTTATATTTGATCGTTAGCTAGTAAAACCAAAATAATCATCAACTGATAAATACAACAAAATATGCACTAATTCAAGGATTCTTATACGTTAATATATATATATATATATATATATATATATATATATATATATATATATATATATATATATATAAACTAGTATTAAAAGAGAGAAAGACCCATACATTAAATGGAATTCGTATTCTCTTAAAAATAAATAAATAAATATATAATTTGGAATCGTACCCACATATCCCTACTCAAACTAACAAAAAAAGGATTTCTCCGATCAAGAGCCAATTGCATTGTCCGTACAATTGTACTAGGACAAGCTTGAAAACCAATAATAATTAATTTTGATAATTAATTGGAGATTAAGGGATAATGGAAGGATTAAAGGTTGAGTGTAACCTTGTAAGCCACTCACGTGGCATTAGAATAACATGATACGATAATTAACACTAATTCGTGATCTTAAAAAAATATAATTGAGAATATTTCATGTCCTTAAATCATTGCTTAATTGCTTTTCGCCTTAATCTAGAACTAAATTGATGGGGACTTTATCCGGTTCAGGCCCCAATAGCTGTGTTTCGAAAATTCCACAACTCAATAATAATAATAATAAAACTAAGACATCTAATCTAATTAATTAAGTTAGTGGAATCAATTATTAACATCTGCAACATATTTAATTCATACATGCGTATATACCTAAATAAATACATGCATACATACATAAATGATCAATGTATACACACATGTACATATATAGATATACTACTACATTACAATATAGAATTGATCAGCTGTTTCTTCTTGTTAAAAGATAAATTGCCAATATTAACTATTCTTATGTTGTTTTGTGATAACAATGTTTAATGTCATTTTGATTAACAATTATATTTTGTGATATTGAGTAAAAGCATGCAATAGAATGATATTTTTGTTCAAATTAATTTACGTATTTGTTGTGAATATGTATGCCGTTAATTCAATAATACATAATTTGAGATCCAATTTTTTATTTTCAAGAAATGAATAATAATAACATAAATTAAGAGAGTGAATTATAATGCAAAATTCCCTTAAAAAAAAATTATAATGCAAATTAAGGGCATCTCTAATGACTAGTGGGGATATGCCATAGAGGGTATATGGGGGGAATGGGGAAAAAAAATTTCATCTCTAATGACTAGGGGGAGGGAGAGGATATACGGACTAGAGGGACCTTGAAGGGAGGGGGAGGGGGAGCTTCTCCCATCCAAGTCCCCTCCCTCACATGCTATTTTTTTTTGTGTGATTTTGTTTTGTTTTATTTGGTTCATTTTTTTATCTTTATTATTTAAAAATAAAAAATTCCTAAAATTTGTATATTATTTGTAGATAATTATCTTTAATTATAAAAATATAACTTTCATTTCATTAAATTAACACTATTATTTTAATATTGATTTGTTTTAATAATTTTGGGGTTGTATTTATCACCCAAAAATAATTCTTTCTAAAAATTTAAAATAATGCGATACAATCATGAAATCATGTTCGACTAAAACATAGACGAATATGGTGGAGATGATGAATTTTCTTATATGAATTAATTTAATATTTGATGTAATTTTTTATTTTTTAAGTTTCCTAATTTACTTTTGATTTTAAATTAATGTTAATTTTAAATTTATTTTTGGTGTAGTAGTAATAATAATAATAATAATAATAATGATAATGGAGAAGGATAAAATTTATTATTAAATGAGTTTGATAGAATGAGTTATTAGAGATGACCAAAAAAACTAGGGAGAGAGGGAAAGTGAGGGGGAGAGGGAGAGGGTATTCCATCTCGGAGACATTAGAGATGCTCTAATATGCAATAATATGTATGTAGTAAAAGAAAAGGAACGTATATATGAAATGACTAATTTAGATCCTGTATTAAATTCGAAAGAATGATATATTAATATCAAAACCCTGTTCAAATTACAATTTCTTTTTTACCCTCCACAAACCAAAAAGTACATAAAAAAACATGAAAATAACAACAAAAAAAAAGGAGAAAGCCCTGTCCCTGTCCACAAAAATTGAGGGGGGCTCCTTGTGCGCAGTGAGTACTGGTCCCAGCCTCTGTTGCCGGTTGAGTCACCATGATTTACCTCCTCTCATAATCCCGTCGGACATGGAGGTGAGGGGCGCCCGGAGTGAGCGATTTCACCTTTTTGGAACAAAAAACATGAAAATAACAAAAAAAAAAAAGAAAGCCCTGTCCCTGTCCACAAATTCCATGAAATAATTAAAACCACTCTATATATTTAATTTCTAGCTATAGGTAGGATATTAATACTAATTAATTAATTGTTTTTCAATTTATTCAAATGTCCCCCCCTCCCCTAGTCCCCTGTTTGAAACATTGTTGTTGAGTTGCTGCTGCTGCTGCTGCTGTAAGAACCAGACGTCATCGAAATTCTCGGACACATCTCCACCGTCCATCCACTGACTCCAATTTTGCTCCAAAAAATCCAAATTAAAACAATCTAATTGATTATTATTGTTCCCCTGATTATAATAATAATAATAATCATCTTGATTATTATTATTATTATTAATCACCTGATTAACTTGATGATAATTATTGTAATTACAGTCCGTAATATCCGAAAGCGGAGTGCCAAAGGAATCGGAGGATGCCGCGGCGTCGGCGCTGGAGAAATTGGAGTGGGGGAGGAGAAATTGAGGAGATGTACCCATTTCAATGTTGTTAGTGGTGGTGGGGACGGAGGTTGAGGCGGAGGTTGAGGCGGATTGGGCTTGGATTCGTTCAAGCAATCTTGGCATCCATAAATAACGCATGGTGTCCTTAAATTGTTTGCTGTTGACGTCACATTTGAGTTGTTTGGCATGTTTTTGGACTCTGGTTCTCCAGTAGTTCTTGATTTCGTTATCCGTTCTTCCGGGCAAATGTTGTGCGATCTTCGACCACCTGTTTCCCCACCGCGAATGGAGTTCCAGAATCAGTAGTTGTTCTTCCAGTGTTATATCGCCACGTCGAACATCCGGCCGCAAGTAATTCAACCATCTCAATCTGCAGCTCTTTCCGGTTCTCTTTAAACCTGAACAATTTCAATTTCAATTATTAGAATTAATTGTTTTGAATTCAATTAATTATATACAGTATAGTATAGTATACGTACCAGCAGAACGAGCAAGAGAATTCCAACGGCCCTCACCATGATGGGCTATGTAATTGATAAGTGTGAAGTCTTCTTCAACAGTCCATGGCCCTCTTCTTAGATCCATTCCTTCTTCTTCTTCTTCTTCATTAATATTACCATTAATTATTCCCTTTTTCTTCTTGTAATTATTTCTTGATGACACTACCTTAAACTCATCATGCTTTTCTAATTCCATTTTAATAACTAATTTCTCTTCTCTCTTCTCTCTTTTCTCTTTTCTTTTCAAAGAAGAACACACACACCCACAAAAAAAATAGAGTATGTATGTATGATTGATTGATTGACGGTTATTTTGGGAAATTTTTGATGTGTAGATAGATATAGAGAGAGAAAGAGAAGATATTGATCGATGTACTTAATTTGGATTATTACTAATACAGAAGGTGGGGGCTTTATATAGAAGATGGGAATGTGAAGTGGCAGAAGAGCCGTAATTGGGACTTTTTTTTTTTTTTTAAAAAAAAAATTTAAATTGTAGTATTTAAATATTCTTAAGCACACAATTACTAATAGTTTTGGGCTTTGAAGTTTGACGCTTTGACTTTGCTAATTCTCGATCAAATTGATTTTTTCTTTTTCTTTAAATTCTTAATAATTTATTTCTTTCTTTCTTTCTACTACTCGTATATATATCAAGTTGCAATTGAACTTTTGACTTTCTCACTTCTTCGTCCTAGTGTTGCTGAATTTCCACAATAGAGAATTAATGCATCTACTTAATTACTAGTATTAGTTTTAATTAAATTACGCTGTATAGATTATTTTAGACTTGGTGGGATGATGTAAAACTAGAAAGAAAAAATAATCAGAATGATTTGTTTCAACTATAATTTTTCATTTTCTTTTTATGGTTTTTCTCTTTGGTTTGGGACAAGAAGAATGAAAGTTTATATACTTTATACTCACTATCAATCTTGTCAATATTAATTGTTGGAGTCTCATGTTCATATTCATAGTAGGAGTAAATCAAGTCTTATTAACAAATCAGACAATGTTTCTCTTCTTACTTTTAAAAACTCAAGCACAAAATCCTTAATTTGTAAAAAATAAATTATTTTGGATCAGCATATTTCAATAAATCATTTTTAAAATACTCAATGTTGGTCCCAACAACTTCATGTGAAATATTATAAAATTAGTTTTGTGAAATAAGTCGACATTTTAAATATGTTTGGGGGTTTCGTGCTTATTTTTTAAAAAAAAAAAACATTTTTGAAGGCTTTCGATTGAATTTAATTCACTTATGATAAATATAATGATATACTATAGTATTTTATATACATTTCACCTAATAACAATTGGGTTCTGTTGCTCATCCGATCCCTACGGGACAGTAGTGACCGAGGGTGTTTTTTTCTTTAATTATCGAGAGAATTGCATTTTTGGTACACAGTTATAGGTCAATTTCCACTTTTGGTACACAGCTTTATGTGTCCAACACATTTGGTACACCTCTTTAACAAAGTTCGACACATTTGGTACAACCGTTAAATAAATTGCAAAATCACCGTTAATTCGATCACGTGACATCACGTGCCCGTTAGTTCGACACATTTGGTACACCTCTTTTACAAAATTGGCATGTGCGCGGCACATGGCTACCCAGAAAAAAAAAATTTTAACTTGATAAACTTTTATAAAAATTATCATATGTATTTATTATATTTATCATATCATATTTATATAATGATAAAAAATATGTATTTATTATTTATATGACATGTAAAATATAATAAACTATATAATGTCATTTATAGTTTAATACTGGAAGAAGAATAAAATATAATAAAAAAGTTTATCAAGTTTCAATTTTTAAAAATTATTTACAAAAATAGTTTATTATTTATAAAAATTATTAAAAAATATGTATTTATTATTTATATGACATGTAAAATATAATAAACCATATAATGTCATTTATAGTTTAATATTGGAAGAAGAATAAAATATAATAAAAAAGTTTATCAAGTTTCAATTTTTAAAAATTATTTATAAAAATAGTTTATTATTTATAAAAATTATTAAAAAATATGTATTTATTATTTATATGACATGTAAAATATAATAAACTATATAATGTCATTTATAGTATAATATTGCAAGAAGAATAAAATATAATAAACAAGTTACTTTAATTTATCATATTTATAAAAATTATTAAAAAATATGTATTTATTATTTATATGACATGTGAAATATAATAAACTATAATGTCATTTATAGTTTAATATTGGAAGAAGAATAAAATATAATAAAAAAGTTTATCAAGTTTCAATTTTTTCCTTTTTTTTTTCTGGGCAGCCATGTGCCGCGCGCATGCCAATTTTGTAAAAGAGGTGTACCAAATGTGTCGAACTAACGGACACGTGATGTCATGTGATCGAATTAACGGTGATTTTGCAATTTATTTAACGGTTGTACCAAATGTGTCGAACTTTGTTAAAGAGGTGTACCAAATGTGTTGGATACATAAAGCTGTGTACCAAAAGTGGGAATTGATCTATAGTTGTGTACCAAAAATGCAATTCTCTCTTTAATTATCATTCAATTAGCTAGTTGTAAACAGTCCTCTAGCTATAAGTAATGCATATGCATGTATTAATTTATGTACGCTAGTTGTTGATTTTGCTTGAAATATATATAGGGTAAGTATGTAGTGTTCGTACCAATTAGCTAGGGTATAAGTGTGCAAGTAAACCACATTAATTAACATAATAAATTAATGTAGCCGATCGATGCCCTTCATTTTAATTTACTGCGATTGTTTAATTAATGTAATAACTGTATATTACTAATTTTGGCTATTTTATCAGCTACGTACCCTATTCTATTCATGAGTTGCATGCTTTTAAGATTTCAAATAGAATTAAATGTCACAATTGACAATTCTATCCTCTATAATTATCATAATCAACAGATCACGTACGTGTTCTTAATTTGATAAGTAATTTAACTATTAAACCAAATTTATTAAATAATAGAAAAACTAAATTATCAGATCAAAATTTTAATGATGATTTCTCCATTGACTCTCCACATGTTTACATATGTTTAAATATTACTGTATTGAACAAAGTCTTATATTAAGGCATGATTACCCAAATAAATTCGTAAACATATTAATTAGGTTCATATTTAATTTATGTGAATTACTAGTTATAATTAAATATTTCTCTTCATTTGAAATACAAATTCATTTTTACTAACAAGTAACTAGGGTCCCATCTTTATATATATATATATATATATATATATATATATATATATATATATATATATATATATATATATATATATATATATATATATATATATATTTCTTCACATGTAAAACCCACCCTTAAACTCTTGAAATTTATAAAACTTTAATTTGATACATACCACTTACATATCTCCATATATTTTCTTATACAGAAATGCAAATTGTGTTGCCCATAATCTTGACACTTGAGCTTTTAGTTTGAAATTGACCGAGCGATTTAGTTTTTATAATATTCCTACTACTATTTTTTTATGATGGTAGCTATCCCTTTGAAAACTAGTTAACATTTTTGTCTTAATTTATGAAGCTTTTGCTATAAAAAAATGTAATTCGATTGTTATTCTTTGTTTTAATTTTTATAGCACAACTCCAATTATCGCTCTGCACAAAAATATTTCCGGTCTATTGGGAAAAAATAAAATTGGTCACATAACTTTATAATTGCTAGCAAATTTGCCTCATAAGTTTTCATGCTGATAATTTTACCCCATAAATCATAAAATGAGAGTAAATTTGAGACATTTTCGGCCATATTGAAAAAGTGAGCTTCAAAATTTGATCATTTTTTTTATTAAAAAAGAAAAGAAAAGGAGGCACATGATCCATGCAAAATTTGACTGGGCTTTTAGGAGGGCTAAACTCACAATTTTGGAATAAAATATCTTTAATATTTTTTTCTTGGTTTTCCTATTCGCAACTTTGGGACAATTTTATTGATTTTTTGTGCGTTCAACCTAATTGCGGTTTGGAACAATATTTTTTTAAATTAATAATTGTTTTGTTTTTAATCGCGATTTTGAAACTTTCTTTTTTCGATTCTTATAACGAATCACAATCTTGGAACAAAAAATTTGTCCGTCAATCCTAGTTGGCATTTTGGAACAAAAAATATTGCTCTTTCTAATCGCGACTATGTGATACTTTCCTTTTTGGCTATTCTTATACGCGATTAGAAGCATTATTCTTTTTAAAAATAATATTCTCTAATTGCAATTAAAATTTTAAGGGAAAAAAAATATCCTCAAATAGTCATCAAGAAGATAATTTTTTTTTTCTTTTATAAATATTTATGTTTCGAAATCGCAAGTAGAATTCTGGGGGGAAAAGAAGAATTTTTATTTTAATTTGTGCCAAAATTGATGTTAGAAATAACATAATTAATTTCTCAAAATTGAGACTAGGATGAGCAAGAAAGAAATATTAAGGTGATAGAAGTCCTCATAAAAGCCAAAATCAAATTTTGAATACAAAAGCCCAAAATTGAAGCTCGCTCTCTCAATAAGGCTGAACATGTCTCAAATTTGCTTCAGTTTTGCGACTTATGGGGGCAAAATTGTCAGCCCGAAACTTATTGGGACAAATTTGTTAGCAACCATAAATTATGAAACAAATTTTACAATTTTTCCAGTAGAAATTATTAAAGTGTGAAATATAGTTTTCCCCTTTAAAGTATGGGGTGGGTATCAGTTATCCCCTAAATTATCAATTGTAATACTTACCCCCCTATGCTACCCCCCTAAATTTGTCAGCAACCATATATTATGAAACCAATTTTACATTTTTTCCTGTAGACATTATTAAAGGGTGAAATACAGTTTCCCCTTTAAAGTATGGGGTGGGTATCAGTTATCCCCCTAAAGTATCAATTGTAACAATTACCCCCCTATGTTAACGAATTTCTAGTTTTTATTCCAAAAATACCCCCGCCCCTTACATAAATAATAAATTTCTTTATTAAAATAAATGTGTGTCTTTATTAATTATGAATCCATTTATCCACCAAACAACAATATGTTTTAATTTCTTCCTTTTTTTTTGTTTCCTTCGATTTTATGGTCTCAAAATTTTCTTTATTTTCATCTCATTTTTTCTTTATTTCTGTTATGATTTGTTTTCTTTATTTTGTGTTTTAATTTTTTTTATTTCTATCTCAAATTTTTTCTTTATATTTTTGAGTTTTTATTTGATGATAATTATCTCATTTATATTCCGCACGAATTATTATTCAAAATGTTGATTAATTCTTCTTAAAAAACTTATTTCTCGCGAAATTCAAGTTTAACACCAAATAATATTATGTTATAATTTCTTCATTCCTTTATCAAAAAATAAAATCTTTATTAATTATAAATTCCTCAATCCATCCACCAAACAATATTATGTTTCAATTTCTTCATTTCTTTTGTTTCCTTCGGTTATTAAAAAATGAGATAAAAATGAAGAAAAAATTTTGAGATCGAAAAAAGGAAGGTAATAAAAGAAATGAAAAAAAATAAAACATAATATTTGTTTGGTGGATGTATGGATTCATAAGTAATAAAGATATGATTTTATTTTGATAAATTAATAAAGAAATTATTATTTATGAAAGGGGTGGGGGTATTTTTGGAATAAATACTACAAAATAATAACATAGGGAGGTAACCGATACACCTTCATACTTTAAGGGGGTAACTGTATTTCACCCATTATTAAATGATTCCAATTGATATATAGTGAATTTTAGCTAGGTTTATTTCTTTAAACCCGGATTTATTTTTTTAGCCCTGCTTTCCATTGGAAAAAAAAAAAAAAAAAGAGGAGATTATATAAAGTACTGAAATGTAAAAACACCCCTGTATTATATTAAATTGGCAAAAAATATCCTATGTAATTTCTATTAGCAAAAAAATGTGTTAACATGGCAAAGAGATTTATATACCCCATTTGAGACCGTAATGTATTTTACTCATTTTAAGTGCGACTATTTTTTATGATTTACAGGGAATTGGACAAATATTTTTTCTTTTTCTTTGGAATAAATGAGAAAACCCAATTATTTACTAAAAATATTTATCAATAACCCTCCTGTAAACTTGAAAAGATGGCATCAATGAACCCCCTGTAAACTCAAAAAAATGTCATAAGATAGGCAAAATTGTAAAATACATTTATATACCCCATTTGAGACCGTAATGTATTTTACTCAGTTTAAGTGCGACTATTCTTCATGATTTACAGGGAAAGGGACAAATATTTTTTCTTTTTCTTTGGAATAAAATGAGAAAACCCAATTATTTAATAAAAATATTTATCAATAACCCTCCTGTAAACTTAAAAAAAATGGCATTAATGAACTCCTGTAAACTCAAAAAAATGTCATAAGATTGTAAAATACATTTTAAGTCCGTGATAATAAGACATTTTATACTCTAGCAAATAATTTGCACTCCTTAACTTTTACACATTTTATTCTAACAACTAACAAGTGATTTATATCCTTTTAACTTACGGGTAGAACATTGCTCCCCGGCAAAGGTTTTCCACAAACTATGTCGTGGAAAGAGAGACTAGTAATTAAGAAGAAGAACTATAGATAATTTGGAAAGTAAAGCTGGAAAATCAAACTAAAATTGTTCAGGGAAACAAAAAATCATTTTTCTTTCGAGATTACTCTTTTTTGTACAATTGGCCATTCCCAACGCTTAGGGGTGAAAATCAAACCAATCTACTCGATATTCGACTCGAGCTCGTTCGGTAAAAGCTCGTTTGAGCTCGGCTCGATTGAAAATCAAACCAAGCTCAAACACAAAATTTCAAGCTCGATAAAAATCAAATCAAGCTTGAACAGTGTGTCGTTCGGTACTACTTGGCTCGATTACAGCCCTAGCAACGCCTAATGTATACCCTAATTAGCTCTGTTTTTTTCCTTTTTCTTTTTTGTTTTGGTCAGAAAGAAAGAACAAGGGATATAAGAGAAACTATTCTAAGTCAGTTTCAGCTAAACTTATTATACTTTGGAAATTTAGTTATGTTGAGAGTATAACAATGACATTTTGCAATCCTAGACAATAATTGTAAATGTACATATCAATGGCATATTTAGCCCTACAACAAGAAGTCATGGTTTCAACTCTTATTAATGTTGATTTTCCTAAAGTTTTTTTTTTTTTGATAATATTGATTTTTCTCTAGTTAATTTTAGCGTTTGGTAGTGGTTTGTTATATGTAAGTCTTTGTACCTGGTCAATTATTATAATAATTTATAATGTAATGATTGATGAAGAATGTATTATAAAAAAGATATAAATGTACAAATACAAATATTCTTGATTTGAAATAAAATTAGAAAACAATTTCTTATGAATTATTTGACTCCCTCCTTCAAAACTAACAATATTTGAACTTGAGAATTTAATATCTTAAAGATGTTTGATATTTGACAAATGTTAATTCGGGTGCAACATCACTTAATCCCAACTAAAAGTAAAATTTGAATTCGAATATGCACGACGAACATTTTAAACTCCGTCTTGAATATTACAATCTCAATAGACTTTGATCTTTTTAAAGTGGCGTTCATCGTAAATAACACTAATTTAAGGGATTCACAATTATATTAGTGAATCAAATGTGGCTTGATTTGAATGTTTTTTACGAAAGATTTGAATTTCTCATTGAACACTTCAATCTTCATTAACGAACATCTTGAACTTGGCTAATTAAGGACGTCTTGAAGATGATGAACTAGATAGAGAGAATTTTGGCTCTTATTTGAATGTGCTTCTTTAAAAAATACAGAGTTTACTTCATAAGGAAGAGTCCATCATGAAATTAGTCAATGAAATGTCGAGACTTGGTTGGCACTTTCATTCATAAAAGATAAGCATGCTTTTGATAGCTATGACACCCCATCTTGGATTTTTTTTTTTATTGGAGAAAACAAAGTAACTACGGAGTACACCATATATATTCATAATTGAAGAAGCGAAAACATCTCCCGCAAGAGTTTGAGAGAGGCCTAACTTAGTTAGCGCACGTGCTACTTTATTACATTCCCCGAAAACATGATGCACCCTAGGACCGTTGATTCTTAGATACACGGATCAGGATGGGTCTTTGACAACATCTTCAACGCTTACAATTGTCCTCCAGCTCAATATAACGCCAATCGTAAGACAATCCAACCTCCAAATTAATCTTTATCGTTGTTGCTTCGGTTGGTTTAGGTGCCATCCCGATAGATCATTGTATTTAGGGTTAATTACAGGGATTTTCCCTGTGGCTTTATGTATTTTGCGTACAATCCCCTCGGAGAATCATAATCACGAAGACCTCCCCTGAGGTTTGTAAAACCTTACAAAACTCTAACATAGACTAACAGAGGTGGACGGAATGCGCAAAATTACCTTCTTGTCCTCGCCAATTTTAGTTACTTCGACCTCCCCTGAGGTTTGTGAAACCTTACAAAAATTCATATTTGCATATTAGTCTCTAAATTTTAATAAAATCCAATTTACACATAGAAAGAAAAAGAAAAAGAAAAACAAAAACAAATAAACAAACAAACCCCACCCCAATTTATCAATTATGGAAAATAAGATTATATGAAGTGTTATATATCATTTTCATATAATTTTTTGATAGTAAAAACTAATTTCATAAATATATAAATAAACTTTTGTTTCCGTATTTTGTAGTAGAATATTATTCAGTCGTATTGTATTTAAGAAAGAAATAAATTTATGATTGTAAAATTTTAAATACTTGTGTAAGTCTAAAACTAAAACTGTTGGGTATCTTATTTTATTTTTAGAAAACCCTATCAATTTAATTAATTGCAAATACTATGTAGATAATTATTTTATTAGAAGAGGAGTATTTTTAAATTTTGTAGATTTATTTTATTGATTTTTGGAATAAATTTTTTATAAAATGTATATTTCATTTCTAAGTATTTTATATTATGTTACAAAAAAGAATTAATTTTTTTGTTAAAACTTTATGAAAGTTTTAGTACGGGTTAATTATTAATATTTTAGCATTTTTATAGTGAATTAATTAATGTCCAATTTTTTTCCACATTAACCATAATTCTTACTCTAAATTATTTTTAAAATTATGAAAAAAATTAAAATTATTAATATTATGGGTTAAATATGAATAATTATGAATATTTTTGTATTTTCATAATGGCCTTTTTTATTAATCTTCAAGTTTATTTTTTCTTATGATTAACAATTATTTATTCACTTTCTCTTGTATATCAATTTTAAAAACTTTATGAAAAAAGTTTGAAATTAATATCTACATATTAATAAAGTAATTCAAAGTTTTAAAGTTTCACTAATTTTTATAACATTTACACCCAAATACAAATCACATCATTGCATTGTAACCCTTCACATGCACCAAACATAATAAGAGTATAATTGTCCCTGAAAATTAGGGCTGGGTAAATGGGACCGGGTTTCGGGTACCCGTCCCGTCCCGATGGGGTTTTTCCCATTTGGGACGGGACAAAACGGGTATTTTTTTATTTGGGACGGGACAAAACCCGGTCGAGAAAAATTCGGACGGGTTTCGGGTATTGATCCCCACCCGATCGGGAAACCCGGTCCCGATTACATAGTTCAATTAAAATAATATATATATATATATATATATATATATATATATATATAATCAAAATACCTAATTTAAATCAAAATTCAACTATTCACATCTCCCTCTATGTATTCTTCTTCTATAAAATCCAGTCTTAACTCCACCACAACTCAACCCCGTCGTCCGCCACTGATCCGTTACTCGCCAACGTGCGAGTTTTCAACAAATATCATGGCAGTGGATTACAATTTTCAAGTTTCTCCAATATTTTTTCAATCAGATCTTAAGTTTATGAGATCCTTTCTAAGTCTACATGTGGTGCATAACTCCAAGTGACACGTGGCGCAAAATGGTGAAATGGCACACCAATATTGACAAAGAAGATCCGATACGGTTTAAAGTTGCATTGAACTAAAAAAAAATTAATTGTTTATCGGGACACCCGGTCCCGTCCCGAAATCCCGAAATTAAATCGGGTACCCGAAACTCTCGGGACCTTGGTTGATCTACAGGGTTTCGAGATTTGAATTTGAAAACCCGAAACCCGATATCCCGTCCCGAAACACCCGAATTCCTGAAAACCCGTCCCGATCCCACCCCTACTGAAAATAGCTACAGTAACCTCAAGCGTAAATTGAGATTTTCGATAAAAAAAATTGAGTGATGATGTCAGCGAAAACTAACTATGAAAAAAATTAAAATTATTAATATTATGGGTTAAATATGAATAATTATGAATATTTTTGTATTTTCATAATGGCCTTTTTTTATTAATCTTCAAGTTTATTTTTTCTTATGATTAACAATTATTTATTCACTTTCTCTTGTATATCAATTTTAAAAACTTTATGAAAAAAGTTTGAAATTAATATCTACATATTAATAAAGTAATTCAAAGTTTTAAAGTTTCACTAATTTTTATAACATTTACACCCAAATACAAATCACATCATTGCATTGTAACCCTTCACATGCACCAAACATAATAAGAGTATAATTGTCCCTGAAAAATGAAAATAGCTGCAGTAACCTCAAGCGTAAATTGAGATTTTCGATAAAAAAATTGGGTGATGATGTTAGCGAAAACTAACTATGGAGCTACATATATAATGTTTTGTAAGCGTCATGGGAGGTCTCTGTAATTATGATTCTTTGAGGGGATTGAACATGAAATACACTAATCAACAAATAAGGTCCCTATAATTTCGCTTTTATCTAATCATCCAAGCTACCACATCTTCACCTTGAATTCTTGTCATGATTTAATTAATATTCAATTTAATTGCTCAAAATAGAAGTTGATTGATTTGAACAAATATATTTGACACTTAGCCCAATTTTATTGTCATGGAAATCAATTAAATTTACAATTTCTTTTTGGAAATTAATTTAAGAGAATCCCAAAAATATAATGGAGGATTAAATTACGGAGTAATACACAATTTTATTGTAATTATTAGAAATTAAGAACTGAGTTAGTTATTATGTTCTTTTGAAACAAATATCATGTTAATTTGGAACTGTTTGATGCAGTTTGATTGAATATTAGCCATGGCCCATGCATGTACAAGTCGATTATAAAATACAATTTTTTTCTGATTATATCATATTATTGAGCGACCCTACAACAATTTTCTTCCAATATCTACTGTATTATAGTGACATCTAAAACAGTGTGAACCATTAAAATGACTAATTAAGCTAGACCCCTTATATTAATTATTATTTTGTTGTTGTGGGTTTAATTCTTCCAAGCTACATGGCTTGATTTTGCCACTTTGTCTAATCTCAATGAACCTGATTGATATAAACTTTCAACGTATTATTGGAAAAAGAAATAAATTATGATTGAAAATAGCCACCAGATTACTATTTAGCTTGATTCATTCAATGGAAGTCATTTGTCCTTTTTTTTGCGTTTCTTTTGTCTTATTTTTGTATTTGTCATAAAATAGGCCAATAATTTATAATTTAATTTTATTATATTTATTAGATTTTAAATATAAGGTGAGGGGGCGGCTAATGATTTGCCAATCAAATATGGGTCAACTATAGTGCCTATTCTGAGAATTATACTTTTTTTTTCCGGGTTTTTCAACAGTATTCGTATCATTTACATAGCATAATCAAACACATTAAGTGAAAATTTGTCCTAACAAAATTCGAACCTGATTCGCCATATTGTGAGTGTGAGGATTTATATCTTCTACTAAATCAAAAACTTGTTAGATATTCTAAATATCAAACTAATATTAGAAAATGTAGTTGATAAAGATCATTTCGATTTGGTTGATATATTATACGTGTCAAATAAAATTTGAATAATATTTATCATGTTGTATTTTCTGAAATCTGGTTTGACTTCAGATGACCTATAGTTAAAATAATAAAATACATTTAAAAACAACAAACTACTGAGTATTCAAGTTTGATTTTCATTTTAAATGATTATAAAGGTAGCTCGATACCTAAATGCAGGTTGAATCTTGCTAGGACAGTCAAGGACCGACCCAACCAAAAATATGTAGCAATGCAACATTAATGTAATATGTGGTTTCAAATTAATTTAAGTAATAATATATTAATTGACGTACTACACGTTAACTCATTAAAATTCTTAAAATATTTAGTTAGAAAAGAGTAATTATGAATATTATTCTTAAACTAAAAGTATCTTAAAATAAAGTTATGTCATATTAGAAAAACAGTCAAGTAATATATCTTGGACAAGTCAACGGTTGAAATCGACTCACAAGCATTTCACTTCTTAGGCCATCTCCAACGATCAATGGGGATGAAGTCCCCTTGAATTCAACTACTCATTGCTTAAAGGGGTGGTGCAAGTCAAGGTTGGTTTGCCTCATCCCTTGAATCTTGAAGCCAATGATTTTTTGTTTTTTGTTTTATTTATTCTTAGTTAATAAATTTTTTTCTTTTTTTAAATAAAAATTTTCTTTAATTTATGATTAATTTCAAAAAAGGTTCATTTTAATTTAAAAAATGTAACATTTATTTAATAAATTTAAATAAAATTTAATTTTAAAAAATTAAACATTAAAAGAACATAACCTTAATTTAAAAAATTTAACATTAATAATCTGTAAATTTAATAACATTGTAAGAAACTTAAATATAAATTATTATTATTAAGTGATAATGAAAAAAAATAGGAATGAAATTAAATAAAAAACGGATAGATTGAGTCATTGGAGATGACTATAAAAAAAAAAGGAAGCTGGACTTAAAATCTGAGGGGAAGGCTGAGGAGTACTGGAGATGGCCTTAGTAGGTCATCAAAGTTTGAGTGGGAATGTTTATTCGCTTGCCAATCCCTGGAGTGAGACTTGGACATGCATGATTAAGATCCGATTTAGCTCGGATCGAAAATAGGCTGGGTTACTCCTGGTCCGAGTTCAGTTGAATCGACCTAGCTACTTAACACCTTTATATATTACCAATAAATGCATTACGTTGTTCAACTTAACAACTAACGAGGGAATTGTATTTTTCATACCAAATTTTTACTACTTTAGACATTTGATACTAAACATTTAAAAAAGACACATTTAATACCAAAACTGAAGGACTTTATTAACATTTGTTTGAGCTTTAATGACGATTTTTTGTATGCTTAAAATTATGCTCCAAATTTTTTACCATAGCATGCATATGTGCCCTATATCATATCTGAAAATTATTGTGGCATGATTTTTTGTAGATTATGAGATATGATTTAAATTTGATAAATATCTCGAAACTTTGTTGATTTTTTATGGATTATTTATTGTGTTTCATGAACTGGAACTTGTACCATTAAAATGCTCTTGTCAAAATTTTCAGCCATATAAATAACACAAAATTTGGCCCCCAAATATTGACGGAGAAAGGAAATGTGAAAAAATTCCATCAATTTAGGTATTAAATGTGTCTTTTTTTCAAGGTTTGATACCAAATGTCTAAAGTAGGTAAAAATTTGGTACGAAGAATGCAATTCCCTCATCAATTAATTTATATATTTGATTATTGCATAACTTTTTTTTTTTTTCCAAATGAATGTTTGTCTTTTTCTAAAATTTAACATGATGTAATATAGTCATGCGACTGTACACGATAATTAAAGGTAACTGGGTGAGGGAAAGAATCGCAAGTCTAGTCCAAGGAATAATATGGTAAAGATGAAATTGAGCTTTATGCTATCGATTTTTAACTCGAGGAAAATAATACTAGCAAAAAAGAGATTTATTAAAAAAGATAGATATATAGAATAGTAGTTTCGAATTTTGATTCCTCGAGTGCGACACCACAATTTGTTGATTTGGTGGTTTCTTTTTTTTCTTCTTTTTGTTTTTTTTTTTTGTCAAAAAGATGGCCCGGGTTTTCTGGGCTTTTGGGCTATATGATATTTGACCTTTTTTTGTGGACGTGTATGTACATCACTATTTAACTAAATTTTCCGTTTCAAATTTTTACTCAAAATAAATAATTTCATTGAAACTTGTATAAAGAATAATTAGTAGACCTCAAATATGTGAAACACTTTGACGTCGATTACAACTGTAAAAGTGATTGATTTCGATTTAATTGAATTTTAACTTAATTCTATTACTCCTACAAGCTTAGATAGATTGCATGTTTATATCAAATAAAAAATTGGACTTGAGCTTGAAGCTAATTATACTCGGGGACGGATCTAGGATTACAGAGTTGGGGGCCGAGTTTACCCATAACTAAAATTAATTGACAATGATATTGAATATAATTTATTTACATAAGAATAAATTATCAACGAGTATTCTGTAAAATTCAAAATGCTAAAGTAATTGAATGAATAAATTGTGAAAATTGTATAGGATGCTCTTCATATCATAAAAATTCTAGCATTTTTATTCTCAATGTGAATAATCAAATAATTCGCAGGATAGTAAACTTTTCTCTCATTCTAAGTCAGTTTTTCACCAACTTTATTGTTGATAATGATTATTTTTATTGTGGTGGAAACAGAAAAAACTAATTTAAAGCGAATCAAACAATCTACTAAAAGATATATCATTGATAATCATGACTTCCAAATTAAGTCTAAATGGATGCTTTCATTGAAGTAAGTAGGTGCAAGACACTTGACCTTTTATTAGAATTGTTGTAACGGCCCCATGAATATATACGGAGTATAAGAAAAAAAACTTTTAAAACTTTGAATTTGATCAGTGATTGAATAATAGTAGTATTAATCTATATCTATCTATATCTATATACATATAAAAGTACGAGTTGGCTTAAGGAAATTTCTTCCCTTTTTTATGAAGACTAATATACCCCTATTTTAAAATTATATTGTGATATTAAATTTTATGGCAAAAAGTAAATAAAAAAATCCTAAAAGTATAATTTGACAAGAAGTCTATCATACATCAACCTTATAATTATCTTTTAAAGTTTATATTAATGATAACAAAAAAAAATTATTCTATATTTCTTTAAAAATTTCTTTGAAAAGTTGTTAAAAAGTTACTTATAAAGGAACCTCAAAAATATTAAAAGACTAAAAAAAATTATATCACATTCATGCTACATGAATAAAAAAAGGTACTATTTAGTTAAGTAAAAATGTATAATTGGCTTAAGCCCAAAAACGTCAAAAGATAGAAATTGTTAAAATCAACAATTCGATCAAAAAAATATGATAAAAATAGTAAAATTAATAGGAAAATTGATCATATAGAAAGAAAAGCGAGTTAAACCAAAAAAAACGGTGAATTGATAAAAAATAAAAAAAAGGTTAACCGAAAAAAATGGGTAAAACCAGAAAAAATCGGCAAAAAAATGGGCAAAACCAGTAAAAAAAATCAAATGACATCGGCTAAACACGGGATAACAAAAAAATAGATCAAATCGATAAGAGAAAAAAAATTAGTTTTGGCAAAAAAAAAAAGGTGAAATATGTGAGAAAATATGTTAAATAAGCAAAAGAATAAGTAAAATCAGACTAAAATTGGGTTAAACCGGAGAGAATAAGTAAACTGATTAATAAATGTGAAAATCAACAAATGGGTTAACTTGAGAATGAATGGAATAAAATGGATACACCATAAAAAAATTGTGAACGAACGGGTTAAAATAACAAAAAAGAAATGATAAACTCAATGTAAAAGCATGTAAAATCGATATTTCATTGTAAGTTTACAAAAAATTATAGTTAATCACGTGCAAAACACGTGCACTTTTCTAATTTGATTAAAAGAAATTAGTTAAGAGAATGAGTGAACTGGTTAACAAATGTGAAAATCAACTAATAGCTTAACTTGAGAATGGATGGATCTTTAAAATAAACTGGATAAACCATAAAAAAATTGTGAACGAACGGGTTAAATAACAAAAAAGAAATGATAAACTCAATGTAAAAGCAGGTAAAATCGATATTTCTTTGTTAATCACGTGCAAAATACGTGCACTTTTCTAATTTGATTTAAAAAAAATAGTTAAGAGAATGAGTGAACTGATTAACAAATGTGAAAATCAACTAATCGGTTAATTTGAGAATAGATGGATCGTTTAAATAAACTAGATAAACCATAAAAAAAATTGTGAACGATCGCCGATCGGTTAAACAGCCGATTTCTTCTGCCCCCCAAAAAGAAAAAAAGAAAAGATAATGTCCCCGCCTTCCTCACACACCTCCAACTTCACTTACATAGCAAACACCATATTGGACTCCCATGTCGCAACACTCACGATCCTCATCATCCTCATGGTAATAGCCATCCTCCTTGCTATAATGAGCCAAGATTGGATCCGAGAGTTCTTCCAGAGCGAAGATAGGAGGGACATTGTCCACATACCGATCATTATCTACGGCAGCGGCGACGTTGCGGCGAACTCCGAGTGTTCCATTTGCTTGGAGGAGTTCGCCGCCGGCGATGGACTCCGTGTTCTGCCACAGTGCGGACACGGATTTCATGTCAAATGCATCGATTCATGGCTGAGGGAACAGCCAACGTGTCCAAACTGCCGTCGGACCTTGGTCGTGGAGCCGTAGTGAGGAAAAAGGACTTTGTTTAATGGCTTTAGTGAGGAAAAATGACCTTGTTTAGCTAGTTTTTACGTACTCCTATTCTTAGTTACGTTATTGTAATCAATGCTTCTAATTGAAGTTGATTTGAGTAGTGATGATAATTAATCTAATTAGATGTGTTCAACTTTTCATATGCATTCATGCATGTTCCTTTACTTGATTATTTTAGCTTATGAAAGCATGCATTTTTGGATTGTTGTAGATCTATGAAAATTTATGAAAAGATTTGAATTTTGTTAAAAATTTTGGCTTAAATTATTTTATTTGGGCCATTTATGTAATCTGGATAAAGAGAGGGGTACTATTGCAATTTCCAAAAAAATAACAAAAAAGAAATGATAAACTCAATGTAAAAACATGTAAAATCGATATTTCATTGTAAGTTTACAAAAAATTATAGTTAATAACGTGCAAAACACGTGCACTTTTCTAATTTGATTAAAAGAAATTAGTTAAGAGAATGAGTGAACTGGTTAACAAATGTGAAAATCAACTAATAGTTTAACTTGAGAATGGATGGATCTTTAAAATAAACTGGTTCCAAAAAAATAACAAAAAAGAAATGATAAACTCAATGTAAAAGCATGTAAAATCGATATTTCATTGTAAGTTTACAAAAAATTATAGTTAATAACGTGCAAAACACGTGCACTTTTCTAATTTGATTAAAAGAAATTAGTTAAGAGAATGAGTGAACTGGTTAACAAATGTGAAAATCAACTAATAGTTTAACTTGAGAATGGATGGATCTTTAAAATAAACTGGTTCCAAAAAAATAACAAAAAAGAAATGATAAACTCAATGTAAAAGCATGTAAAATCGATATTTCATTGTAAGTTTACAAAAAATTATAGTTAATAACGTGCAAAACACGTGCACTTTTCTAATTTGATTAAAAGAAATTAGTTAAGAGAATGAGTGAACTGGTTAACAAATGTGAAAATCAACTAATAGTTTAACTTGAGAATGGATGGATCTTTAAAATAAACTGGATAAACCATATAAAAATTGTGAACGAACGGGTTAAATAACAAAAAAGAAATGATAAACTCAATGTAAAAGCAGGTAAAATCGATATTTCTTTGTTAATCACGTGCAAAATACGTGCAATTTTCTAATTTGATTAAAAAAATTTAGTTAAGAGAATGAGTGAACTGATTAACAAATGTGAAAATCAACTAATCGGTTAATTTGAGAATGGATGGATCGTTTAAATAAACTAGATAAACCATAAAAAAAATTGTGAACGAACGGGTTAAAATAACAAAATAGGAATGATAAACGATCAATGTAAAAACAGGTAAAATTGATATTTCTTTTGTAAGTTTTTTAAAAATTATAACTTATTAAAGAGCCTATAAATGATAACAACTTTAAAGCGATTTAATCAAATAAATTTTGTGGTATGTCATTTAGACCATAATATGATTAAAAATGATTATATGATTGAACTAACAAAAGAAATTAGTTAATCACATGCAAAACACGTGCATTTTTTTTAATTTAATCAACAAAAATTAGTTAATCACGTGCAAAATACGTACACTTTTCTAATTTGATTAAAAATAAATTAGTTAATCACGTGCAAAGCACGTGCACTTTTCTAGTTTCTATAAAAAAGGTAGAGTTAATTTTTTCCCCTAAAATTCTTGGGGGGCCAAGCCCCCAAAAAAGGCTGCATCCGTCCCTGATTATACTTATATATATTGAACAAATATGCTGTGTAATATAGTATTTGAAGTTGATTATGAGCTTAAGCATGTTCAATTAACTCGGATCAAGTCTCATTTAAAACTTACACATAATCTACTAGTTAATAATATTTAAATATTAAAGGAAGATCGAAGTCTTTGTCTCAATTAAACTTCTCACTTGAGGACCAAATTAAGACTATAACCATGTAAACTTTAGTTCGAACTTTGAATTTTTTGATTAACATTCACTTTTTATACATTCTTTAGAGTATGTATCGAATAAACTCTTTAATAGAAATGATTAAGAGATATTTTTACACTTCATTTTATTCTCCTAGGAAACGTCTTTGACCCAAATATAGGCTGTCACCTTTATTATATCTTACCATATTTAGGTCAATAGAAATTTCTAGTTGCTGGAGTTGTATACAATTGTGTATATATACATCCATAAGCGATGTGGGGCATGTCTATGTGATGGAAACTTAAGCATGTACATGCACGAACCATTCTTACTCAAATAGTAAATCTTGTGAATAATTACCGAACATAGAAGTTTTTCACTTCAAAAAACAAATAGTCAAAGTTTAATATCTAAACATATATATGAGTGTCGACTTTTGTATTTTCTAGAAGCAATTATTACGTTATAAGTACTTAATTAATACACCAATATAATGACTTCATAAAAAAATCTCAAATTATTGCCAAATAATTAACCTAGAAAAAAAAATACTGATACAAATGGAAATCAATACGACTTCATCGACTAAGAACCTACCATTTCTTTCCTTTTCCTTTTTTCTATTCTTTTGTCGAAATGGTGCATGCATATAATAATTACAATGTGAATATCCCATGAAAAGACTGAAATAATGCTTGCTTGTATTCATGAAATATAATTTCACAACCCCACATCCTAAGTACTTTCAAATAATTATGGTATGGATCTTCTTTTCATGAAAAATAATATTCTTCTCACGTGCATGTATGAACTAGTTTGCAAATAATTTTTTATATACAATAGTATATATATATATATATATGATACTCCTGTTAACTTAATTATGGTGTTCTTAGTGCAGCAAAGTATGAAAATAAAGTCGCCAAAAGCAAGAGCACACACCGTTATTCTCTCATTATCGCTTTAGCGCACGCGTACTTATTTAATTATTTTTTATGAAGACTAATTTAACATTAACTTTGCTTGTTGAGATTAATAACAATGTACAATAATGCTCTCTTTTTAATTTCTTGACAATTGTCTAGAGCAGGCGTAACTATGTTGTTATTCTTCTCCTTTAATTAAGTTCATTCGTTCGACTAAACCTAAGAGAAATAAGGGTAATATATTTAGAGAGCATTTTAGATGAGGAAGAGGATCTCTCGGCAACAAGACAAATTATTTGTAAATCGAATAATGAAAAATAGACAAAATATAATTCAGTGATTGTATCTATTATGAATTTTATAGTTCGCATAACTATTCTTAGACTTTCGAGATCCAAATATCTTAAAAATAACTAGTTAAGTTTGACATATAGAGAAAAATAGACAAAATATAATTCAGTGATTGTATCTATTATGAACTTGAGACAACTTAATATGTAGTCTATCACAAAACCGTCACTAACTTTTCAAAAATGTTTGTGACTGGAATTTTATCACTAAATTATTACTTTTTATTTTAAGAAATAAGAATTCATAAAAAAATTAATGTCATTTGTGACGAAATTTATAATATTATAAGATTTAATATGAACCGTATGCATGTATTATACAAAATGTGATAATAACTAAATTGATCACACCATATTACAATATATGTAATCACTCTTCAGTTGACCATGCTAATCCTCCAAAAGTGTTAGTTTGAGTGTTTTCTCGAGCAGAGGGTTCAAACTACAACTCAAGAATTTTTCTTCTTTTAGGGGAAAGAAATTTTATATACCAATTTTGTGTTATATTTTAATAGGAGTATCATTTACTATAACACATGTCAATTTAGAAACAAGTCATATATGGGCCACAACTAACTTCAAGCTATTTAACTCCCTCGTAATCACTCGATGAATGTTCAAATCTAATTAAAAAATCTTGGACTAAGGCCAACTATAATAAAACCGGGCATGAGGGGGAGGGGAGGTAAGGAGGGGGCACCCGGAAATGGCGTGGGAAGGAGGGGGCACCCGGAAATGGCGTCCAATCGGAGGGGGGGGGGGGGGGGGGGAGGATTGGGCGGTGGAAGATCAACCGTCCAGTTGCCTGCAAGTAATACGTCCATGAAAGCATTCATCTGTCTAGTCAATGGGTGACCGTCACTTAGCGGCTACTTGTTGACTTTATTTTTTTTAGATTTATATATATGTATTAATTGTATAAGAAATATGTAAAATTTATGTAAATTAAACTTAACATAAAAATGATAAATATTTTTAAATATTTAATAACATTGTATTTTAAATTTATGTAAAATTTAATAATGTGATTAGTTTGAATTTTAAAATTTAAAATTTGTCTATATTCTTAAAATTCATACAAATGAAAACATAATTAGAATTTAGTTTTATAACATTGTAGTTTAAACATTGTTAGTTTTGATTTTAAATCTTAAATTTGAAAAATATGAAATATCTAGTATGATTATAAAAAAATACGACCTAATTAGAATTTGTTCATCACAACTTAAACCATCTTAATAATAATAATCGTTGTTGTTTTTTTGTTAATTATGCCGTTGTTGATTTTCTTACTATTATGAATTTCTTAAATATTGTATATAATTGTGTACCGAATAAAATATTATTATTATTATTATTATTATTATTATTATTATTATTAAGTGGGAGCTAGTGGAGAAATTGTGAAATGAAATTAAATGAAAAGTGATTGCCCTTCGGTTGGAGATGAGAGGCAAAGGGGGTGAAGAAGAGGGTGAGGAAAGGGAGGGCATGAGGGTGGTGAAGAGGGCATTCAGTTGGAGATGTCCTTAGTAGAAGAGTTTAGTTCCTCGCTATCCGAATTCAGGTTTAGTAGGTCATGATTTCAATTTTCAAGTGTGGTTATTTCTCCAGTTTAATGTCTTTGTAATTATGTTATCTTTATCTATTAATATTAGTGAAATAAATTCCCTAATATAGCGATTGATGTAATATTGTACACAGCCTTAAAAAAGCTCAAAATTATATAAAATGTTATGTAAACGACCTGTCAGTTTTACTTCCCTTTTTTTTAAGGGCAGTTTTACTTTTTTTTTTTAAATATGTTAATCATCAATCATTTTATTACATTAGAAATTATTTTAATAATTGTTCAAGTACAAATAAATTATAAATAATTATTCAAAGCTCGACTCACAAGGCCTGATTGATAGTCCTTGGACCTAGTTATTTGGTACCTTAACTTTGTCAGTGATTACCACTAGGCTACGGTCTATTGAAAAAGTTTTTTTTGATTACCATGATTTGATAGTATTGGTCAATTTTACTTTTGGGACCGACCCTTTGACCATAATCTAAATCACATATCAGATTAAGTTGTCACAATAATTCCACGTGTTGGTGCGTTGGCATTGAGGGGGTTTGAATATTTTCTGGTGTTGACAGTCACGAACAAGAACCATTTCTCTATATGATTAGGTAGGTTAAATTTTGAAGGAGAAGGTATATATCGATCTAAACTTTGAGGTTTCATTCACAACATCTTTAATTAGGTGTAGGCATGTTCAGTGATAAATTAAGTTAGCAAAATGAATCATGAATTAAAATTAAAGTCTATTAATTAGATCATGAATCCCAAAAGATATATTTACGTGAAAATTTTAGTATACATTTCATTGTCCTGGTAGCATCTAAATTATTCACCTATAAGTACGTACTTTGATTATGAAATAATTAAAAATGCGTGCAATCTAATATTGTTTTGCATATATATATATATAAATAAATTAAATAAGCACATGTATATATATAAATATATATAGCTGGTCAACCCATGCAATGAGTGGCTTTGTACGTAGTTCCAGATTAACAAGGAAGATCTTAAGAGAAAGATACGAAAACCTACTTGACAATGATCAACTAATCAATAGTTGGCGTTTTGAATGTATGTACTACATTTCTTTTTACATCAATTAATTAATTTAATTATATAAGTTGATTTTGACTTGATGCATGTAGCCAATTCCTAGGCCTAGCTTGTTCTAATTTTGTGACATTTGGAACCTGGGGATGGAGGGGACCATGACCGCACTTATCTTACATTCATTCTTTGCTTCATGAATTTCATCTTAATTAATTATATTCCTCAAATTAATCAGATATTAATGTATGTATTGGTTAAATCTTCTATTTATGACATTGAGCTAGCTAGGATGATGTCTAAACTTCATTTTTGATAACTCGATTAATATATACTAGCTAGTAATCTCGCAATCAATTTTTAAATTTATTTTCTACATTTTTGTTTCACCTTCGATCGATTTCACCCATATTATTTGGGACCCAAAGCTCAAGACAAGAAATATCACATGAAATCCGAATCCCAAAAAAATTATGAAAATGGCAAATTGTGCAAATTCTAAAGATCGAGTTAGAACCAATCATGCTAGCTATTTGTTTTATATATACATAGCAGGATTAAAAGTGTTAAGTATCCAGTCTTATGTGACTAATAATGCAATTTCGTGAGAAACTATAGAATGACTATATATATATATATATATATATATATATATATATATATATATATATAGCATGTTTAATTAAGAGACTGTCGACTAACCATCTCGTCTAAAAAAGTTAAAATATTTGGAAAGTCGATTTAACCTTTTATCTAACTTATATATATGTAAAGTATCCATTCTTGCTAGGGTACGTTGCATGTATTTAAGGTGCAGTGGTATGGCGAGTCGATCTATTTGTACTGGATATGATTTCAACTCATCTAATGTTTTTAATTAACAATTAGCCATAATTTTATTTGTAACCATGTATGGATTGATTATTTAATTTAGTCTAGCTGGATTTCATTGATATGAGGATTAAATTTAGATGGGTTCAATTTTCAACAAATTATTTTCGATGACAAAGGAGGTTTAATTATGATAAGATAATGGAAATTTAACTACAGTTCAACGAAAAGCAACAGATTGCGATGTTGATGGACATAATAACTGATCTATCCAGAAGAAACAAGAAAAATTCCAAATTCAGGAAAAAAAGAAGGTATATATATATAAAGTCCAGATTCAAAGTAACCTTATTTAGATATATATATTTAGATATTTGGAAAATTTGTGTACCCTAACAACTATGTATTTGACATGTACAAATTTTAAATGAAAGTTGAACTCTATTTAGATTTTTCTATATATATATACATGTTATTTTAGTGTAACAATGAAATGGAGTATATCTATAATCACATTACATTAACAGAACAAAACTGTCTATTTTAGTTCTAGTATGCAAATTATAATTATAATTATAATGAATGGTGAATTGTACGTAGTGATGTTGATCATAATTAATGATGACGTACGTAAACAAACATTAAATTAATATGATATAAAAAAAAGTCGGGAAAATATTTTTGAAATAGATAGTTTTATTTTGGGTATATAGTCCTAAAAAATTAAGAACAAAAAACTTGATCAGTTGAGTATTATATGGTTTACTAAGGGATTACGATTTTGGCCCTAGAGCACAAGTCATGTTCGATACTTGGGGATTATTAGTGCATTTGTCAGCTTATGCGATATTACGCATGTAATTGCTTAGCTTAATTTTGATATATAATATATTAATATATTGTTATATAATTAGTCAGTGTCATTCTTTTTCATTTGACAGCTAATAAATTAAATTACGTGGAATTTAGTTATTCTTTATTTATTTTTTCTATGAAGTGAAGCAAGCACTAATTAATCAACATCTGTATATACGACAATAATTGCATTATACATCAAAGATCAATTAATTAGAATAATTTAATACACATCTGTATAGAGTGATTGAAACTCAAACTCATGAAGACCTCACCATGAGGCTATATAATTTAATTTGTATATATCTTACAAGTATTTTAGTCATTCATCTAAAAAGATATTACTCCACATGTTATTATTAATAACAGTAAATATAGCATCTCCCCGGCCACCGAAAGAACTATTTTATCTTTAATTAATTATTCATAATATGTCAAATATATAGGTACTGCAGGGATTTATTTGACTTTTCATCTATTGGACAAGAGGGTTCTAGCTTCACGTTTTTGCCCTCCTTATAAATACGGGAAAATACATGACACTATTTAGTGTTATGTGAAATATGCACTAAATTATCCTGTAAATATTTTTTTTGGCATCGAACTCTCTTGTACTTTTAAAAACTCTGCATAAAATACTCAATCTTAGTTAGTTACTATCACCGTCATTTTTAATTGAATTTTCTAAATCACCCCTAGATATATTTAAAAGTATAAGGGAGTTTCATTCAAACATACGTTCAAAAGTACAAGGAGTTTTACGCAAATATTAAAAATTTACAAGGGATCGAGTTTTGTGCAGACGTTCAAAAGTACAAGGAAGTTTTGCACAAACATTCAAATGTACAATAGAGTTTTACACAAACAAAATTGTGCAGAAATTAACGGTGTTAGTAACTAAAGTAGATTTTGTGTTTATGCATGATTTTTTAAAGTACAAGGGAGTTTGGTAAAAAAAAAAAATACACAAGATATTCTTGTGTATGTTTTGCATAATTCAGGATAATATCATGCATTTATCCCTATATATACTCTTCCAACATTCACAAAACAGATGTTGATTGACTTATATATTAAGTGATTTGCATTTCTCGATCTTTAGCTCATACAATTCCATCTTTTCTAATTGGTTAATTCGTGGAGTAAATTTTATTATGGGTTGTGCGATTTATATTAATCATATATGTATTACGCATTTACGCTTGTGCACTACTACTTTTCATTTTTCAAGAATCCCATCATCAAAAGAGGGGGGGGGGGGGGGGTCCGAGCTGTAAAAAAATATAAAGCAAATTTGTCTGCAACTTCTTGCTAAATGTTGTCCCATAATTAATTTCTCTTTATTTTCAAAGTTGCAATCCATAATTTGCCATGAAATGGTACAAAAATTAATGATGCTAAGTGTACAAAATAAGCTTAACATGTCAAGTATGAACACAACAACCTAAAAGCAGCTTTTCTTCACGAGTGAGACAATCTGTTGGTAAAAGTCCCAACACCATAACCTTAAGCTGATTCATAATTGCATTTGGTCTCAAATATTTAATTAATTAACCCCTATACACCACTTAATTGGGCTTTTGAAAATCTAGAAAAGTATGTATTAAAATACTACTTAAAATTTATGGTTTGGTGTAATTTGAAGCTTAAAATAAGTTTCTGCACGTTTAAACTTGGAAATCTTTATAGTAGAAAGATTAAAGCCACACACTATCCAAACCACATAAAAAATGAATAAATTTTTGGCTTTAAGACATATTGTCTTACGTTTGTTTGATTTGTTTGGACCACAGTTTTTCAAAACCTATGCAGGTCTATAAAGTCAAAGACACCATGTAGTTGACCACACGTGTCTTCTCTTGAGTCTTGTCAACAAATGAAGCTTCGAACATTAAAAGGAAAAAAAAAATTAAGACATGCTCATCTAGCTACCCTCCAAAATTCTATTTTCTTAGCTACTATATTTATTTTGATGAATTGGATATATATATATATATATATATATATATATATATATATATATATAATCGAGTGGAGTAAATCAAGTTAAAAGTAACTCAAATTAATTAAAAGAAGTTAACAGATCTAAAATGAGTAAGGTTGAAAAAGTCGGGATCATATTTGTGTAAAATAAATTCTTTTTTAATGTAAAGATCATCGATGCAAGGTGGATTTATTTATTTATTTAATAGTTAACTCGAAAAACAAAGCAAGTTGAGTCTTAATGCAAGAGAACTACGTAAATTATTTGTCTACAATTAATCCATTAGTTATTTTTTAAGAGTAAAACAACAATGGAAAGACCAACAACAATTTTTGTTCAACTTGTTCTTATCCTAAGACGGCTTGAGAAGTTTGTTAGCTTTTGAAAGTCATACACTAAAAATACACCATATACATGGGGTATCTTTTGAATTCGGAAACAAGAGAAAACTGTATTCTAAATTATTTGTGCTTTTATATTTTTGTTCTTTGCAAAAAAAAAAAAAAAAAAAAAAAAAAATTACCTAATTGCAATTTGACATTAATTCAATAAGTGGACTCATATCCACTGCCATTATAGATGCTTCCATATTTGTTACATATTTCATGAATTTATCTAATTGTTTTTAAAATTGTCCAACTTGTCTCCCTAGGTGGACTCAAAAGTCTAGTCCAATGGCTAGGGGCAATTAAATTAAAACCATTCTATTAGATGAAGTCACACTAACTCGAACAACATATTATTCGGATTTTTGATTCACAAAATGTTTCAATTTGATTTGATTGTTATAAACGTTAATTTAAATGCATTTTATTTTAACTAAACAAATATCGAACTTGAGTAATTATTTTGAAACTTCTACATATGATCTGTCTTTTTGAATATTTTGGGTCAGGTTCAAATTGAATTTCTACCTTCATCAAAATAATAAATTTTATTAAAGTTGATTTGTGCAATGATTGAACTCAAATGAGTTCTTATTAATTGTGTTTGAGGGAAACATTGAGGTTGTAAAGAAGTGACAATATTATTTCTCAAAACAAATATTAAAAAAAAAATGACAATATTAAAGTTAGTAAAAAAATTGTGGAATTGACTTCAATAATAAGTTGTGAGAGTTTAGTCGAACATCCAGTCATATTTTTCACTCTTATAATGTTTTTACATATTCAGTAATCAAATGAAAAACTAAAATCATGGAATTTTCTCTCTCATATTTTTCTAGCTTTTTATACTTGATCATATTTACAGTACACATACTTAATTACTCTTTGTAATAAATATAATATATTTTGTCTAGTTACATATAATTATATAAAATATAAAATAGGATATTTATGTACAACAGGATTAATGACTATTAATTCATGATTTCATAAGCGTGGCTATTATCTTGATACATGTGAATAACCCTAGCTTCAGAGGTTTTCTTTTAATTTGACTCATGTCTTATTTCGGATTTCTACCCTATAACTATTTTTTTTTTTTACAGTTTTTTTTTACAATTTTTTTTTTTTTACAGTTTTAGGGCTAAATGTCCAGTCAACTGCTGATTATTAGTATTAGTATTGGTGGTGTAATCCATTACATCCTTTTGCTTCTTGCATTTAATCTTCCAGCCGCTATTAGTTTGTTGGGCCCAAAAAGATAAAGATAGTACTCTATTACACTTCAACGGCCATGCCAGTTTAATCATGGCGAGGAAACAAAGGCCCAAATGAAAAATTCCCTTTTAAGCCCAAGCCCAACAAACACCACATATGTTTGCTTGGGCTTCAAGATCTAAAGCTTGTATCTCGTGCTGAGGAAGTTGTACCTTCTCCTTTCAACACGTCGAATGAGAAAAACTTGAATTGCAGTCAACATAAACTATCTAAAACTCACTTGTTTAATTTAATAACTTTATTAGTTAGGCACATAGTAAATTCTTCTAGCTAATTATTCTCAAAATTAGGGTGTCGAAACAAAGGGAAGGAGGATATGTTTTTCTCGGGGGATTCATCAACGAGAAAACGGGTGGATTTAGGAGGTCGGAGCTCCAAAGAGAGAGACCGGAAGAAGCTTCTGGAACAAGCGCGATTGGAGCGAAATCAACGCCTGTGGTTGCGTCAGCAGAACTCTGCTGCTCTCAATATTCAGGTCGGTTTTATTTTGATCTTTTAAGGAAAAATGTTTATTGTATGTTTTGTTTTCTATTTCCTTTTTTCTTTTTGGTTGATCAAGTTGAGTATTTGGATTACGTGACGAATGCAGTGAGCTAGAGGAGACTTTTATGAGACAAAAATGGAGAACTAATTGTTATAGATAGGCTTTAGCAAGTTTTTGGGGGCTGAAACTAAAAATAAAAAAATGGTGGAATGAAGAAGTTTGTAGATTAGGTTTATTAAGTTTTGCTTATGTAGAGTACTATTAGTGAGCTATATTTTAAACATTTTTGCCACTAGGAATGTGAGTTAGAAGGGGCATGAACAGGTCAATTGATGTCTACTTTTGTTATACTTCCAAGTAAAATTTTCCACATGTTCACCATTTATGTGTTGCAATTGGATTTTGTACTTGATTACTTCTTGTAAGTCTTGCACTTCTGGGAAGGCACTATTTAGGATCTTCTGAGATGTTTAGGTAAACCTATGTTCAATTGTAATTATATTACAAGCAGTCAGAATTCGCTAAAGCTGCTGTATTCTAGATCCATAAAGTTTCTCCACTTATGTATTTACTTTCTTTTCATTTTTAGTTTCGTCTTAATAAGATAGTGCATGATAAATCATTTTTTGTTGCTGTTTCCTGTATGAAGATGAAGCATAGGTTTTTGTTAGGTTGTATTATATGAGATATCAATGCTGTGGATGAGTTGTTTATGGGGCTTATAGAGAAAAAACATGTAGGATGAGATTTGAGATGAAGCTGTTTCTTTTTCTTAAGTGACCTGCATTTTGATTGAATTATCCTATCCTCAAAAATTGCACCAGAATAATATTTTAAATGTAGCTAATATCTAAATATTTCATCACCGCGTAGAAGTTATCATCGCCTTTCTATCCAAGTAACTCCCCGATAGCTTCTTTCATTTGGATCACGAAAGGTGAACTAATAAAACAAATGAGGATGTCTTTTTTATTATTCTCGGGTTACAAAGTAGGACTACTATAGCTGTCTTATAATATTCATAATTTATTTTTGGGTTACTAAATTTCAACGAGCAAGAGACGAAGGTGTAACTCAGGAACAATATTATTTAAGATAACTATATACATTTTAATCTCTCTATGGTATGCTTCTTTTTCTCAAATGGATGAATATTTCAATTCATAATCTTAAAAAGCTGGACCTCTCCTATGGAACTTGACTAATTACAAGTTACAGAAATGCTTCAGAGGAAGAAAGGTGGTGGAGACTGAACGCTGCAAAGTGCGTGAGAAGTTTTCCTTGACTTATGGGCAGGACTGTCAAGATGTTAACAGGTTTGCAATTCGATCCACATTTATTTCTCTATGCAGTCACCTATCATTGTTTTGCTTTATATTTTTTGTGCAGTCGTAGTATCATCTGATACTGTAATATCACTTGATTTTTTCAAGTGGTTCAAAATGTGTGTGTCTCATAACTTCACCCTACTATGTCCATATTCAGGCAGTGTTTCGGTCCAGAATCAGATTTTCTCCGCCAGCTTCTTTTCTTCTTTAACCCAAGATATGTTGCCGATTTTTCTATCCTTGTGGAGACATGCAGACTGTTACGCGAATTTGTCTCCGATAATGGTGTGTTTCCTCGTTACTTGTTTCAAGTCCTACTAACGTTCTTTACAATACAGATATAACATAATTGATGTGCTAAATTGTTGTCACCTTTATATTGATTCGTTGACAACCTTTTTTTTGCCTGTTGCACTTTATTGGAGGGTGAAGGGTTTAAAATTCTTGAGATAATGCTGGGAATTTCTAACTAGGTGTCACACATCAACTGTATCAGTGTGATATAAACCGTAGGACATTTTTACGAGAAGTGATACCTTGCCAATATATCTTATAAGATGTATTAGAACTTTGTAAAATCAAGTGAAATTTTAATGTATCTCGCTGATGTTAGGATATAATAATTGTTTCTTTATTTGGAGTAATTTTAGTGTATTATTTTGTAAAAGACTTGGACCATGTGAAATTCTTCCCTTTTTAATTTTTTGGTTCGTATGCGCAAGTAAGATGGCATCAATTACTGGTTGATAGTAGTCTGTCTAAGATTAATGATGAGTGTGGTCTTTCTATAATAATTTATAGATTTTAGATAATATGGTGATTTTAATAATTGCAGACAATTGGTAGTATTCATTATATGGACTCATTTGCAGGCAGAATTTCACATTGTACAGCAACCAAAAACAAAAAGATAACCACAGACTTTAATAATGTTAAGTAAAATATATCCAGCCCTACCTAATGATACATTTATTTTTCTGTTAGGTCTGCGGCTGGTTCATGTTCTTATTAATTTTTTTTTTTGCTTAAAGTTGTCTCCTCTAAAATATACAAGCATTGTTCGCAAGTTGTTTTGCTAATTGAATGTTTAATCACTTAATGCATGATTACTCCTTGTAATATCCAATTTTGCTTACACAATGTCTTTTTTCTTTTATTTCTTTGTTGATGGTTATTTGTTTGCTTTTGGTTGTTGTGGTGAGTCAGCTGAAAAAGCTTTTTTTTTTTATGCATCTGTGTGTAAACTATCAAGTATTGGTATATGCTCTTCATCTTCTTTTATTTGTTGCTTCCCATTTTAGTATTAGTTGCTTACCTTATCATATTGTTCAATTCTGAAGCAGGGGATGTAGTGAGCCTCTTTGCCGGCCCAGACTACTCATCCAAGCGTGGTCTGGTGGAGTACAGGGTTAAGAATTTTGCTTATGCTTGCATTCGGGCGATCCATGAAAATAGGTAGGTCTGTTGCTAAGGGACATTTTAGCTCCTTTGATAGCACACTTCACATGTATTCGTTATAATCTTACATGATCTGATGGCCTCCCAAATCCTCAAGTTTATTATGGAGGTTTTTTTCCATTACCTATCTTTTGTTTATGTGGTTTTTACAAGGAAAACTAATTTGACTATGGAAAAAACATGAATATTTCCTTTCTTACGGTTCTCCCGTAACCTAACCGCATGAATCAAATTGTTTCTACAAAACATATTCTATTGCTGTAACATATATTTTACTGTATTTTTTGCGATGAATCAAAGTAAAGCTCTATTTGGTGCAACTTTAATCTGTTGTTTCAGTAATTAGTCTTCTCCTTTTGGTTATCACAGGAATCAGTTGAAAGATCAGCTATTTTTGGGACCTGAGAAGTCCAATGGATCAGCAAACGACTTACTTGAGGCAATTATGTTACTGATTGATAAAAGGCTACCTTGGGCTCGTAACTTGGTTGACTATTTGTTGCAAAAAAATATATTCTTCATGTTTAGAGAAATAATCCTGTTGGGGAAGGTACTCAACTCAGACATGAGAATTGTGAACTTTCTTTCTGTTGTCTATTTATTACCTGCAAATCATAGACTCCTTTCTGTGGCTGAATATGTTTAATGGTCCATCTTGTGCTACAGGAAAATCATTTCTAGGTGTGTGTTTCCTTTTAACATCTTATTTTGTCTCCGAAAGAGAGTTGTTCCTTTGGCTGGTTTCTGGATGAAGTTTTTCATTATTTTTGTTTTGCATTGTTTTGTGATTGGTATAGCAAAGTTTAGAATCCTGCGTAAACTGCAAGTAATGGTGACCTTTGTATGTATCCAAGTAATGCTTTTGATTGTAAGGTGGCATTTAAGATGCCTAAGAAGAGTTTGTTCTTATTGCTGCTGAGAGGGGAACTGCAGTGAAAACTCACCTTGTTGACAATTATGAAATCTGAGGTTCTTCTCTATAAAGATAAAGAGTATTCTGCTTGAATTGTTTGAGAGTATTGTTTTTCATGAAATTATGCAACATTAGACAAATAAGTTGCTTTTATGGCATTTGTTTTCAGAACTATTTTGTTGCCAAGTAGAAGTTGATTTTACTCTTTACTATAAGTTTTTCTTCATTCACTTTCCGTAGGTTTAGATTGTGTTTTTCTACTCCTCTCTACTTGGTATATTACCTCTGGGTGCATGAGCAGTGTGAAAATTATCTATGCACTTGAGTGAGTGACTTCGTGGAGAGGGATATCATTGCGTGTAGTTCTTCTGTTCTTGATGTCTTACATTCTGATTTATCTGCATATGAACTTTCTTTTCTTTTCTTTTTTTTTTTAATTTCATATGTTAGTCATTGTTTTGTTTAATTTATTTTTTGTTAGTTTATATCTTGTTATTGATAACAAAAATACGTGCATTAATTTTTGTAGAAAAGTTTTCAAGGTTCTACTGCGATTATATCTTCATTGGAGCGTGTTGTTGCCATCATCATTTCTCATGTGGGCCAAGAATCATGCACTTGTTCAAATAGTGATCCTCGATGGAGGTTCTCATCCCAGATTCTTACAATTCCTTTCTTGTGGCGGTTCTTCCCACACCTGAAAGAGGTAGTCTGGACTGTCATTATATCCTATAATTGATATTTATTTTCTTTATTTGGGTATTTTAGAACGAAACATACAGTCTAATCTGTAAATATGTTCTACTTAACTGCTATAGCATGTATTTTGGATCCAACCTTGTCCAACCTAGCTGTGTAGTTTTTTGTAGTGACTTAATATGATTGCGAACCCCAATACGATAGTGTCTGTTAATCATACTTCGATGATGTTTCCTATATTTGTATAATATGACTATCAAGCTAATTTTATTCCATGTCCAGATTTTTGCTACAGTTGAGTTGAGCCAACATTATGTCCATCAGATGGCATTATGTGTGAAAGATCAGACTTATGTTCTTCCTGCTGATGTATCAAGTGACTTTCCTAGTTATGCATGCCTTCTAGGAAATCTTTTGGAAGCTGCTGTGATAACTGTCGCTCAGCCTGGTTCCTTTGCTTGGGTAAATAAACACTTTGTCTACTTTTCCCATACAATAAATACCTTATGGTTCATATATGTTGCTCGGTGCTTGCTAATGTTAGCAATTAATCATCGCTATTATAAACTTTCTATCATAAAAGTCATTTGCCTGTAAAAGTGAACTAATAGATATTCAGTTCGTTATTTGTTCCCTCAACAGTGAAAACTTTTATGTTCAATGTTAACAATTAATCATCGCTATTATAAACTTTCAATCATAAAATTCCTTTGCCTGTAATAGTGAACTAATAGATATTAAGTTCGTTATTTGTTCCCTCAACAGTGAAAACTTTTATGTTCCTATTTATTGATAGTTTATTAATTAATAGGACCATATGAGCTTTGGCAAACTTCATGCTCACTCTAATAATAAACCACCTGTTTTCTTAACTCAGTTGCGACTGAATATTCTGGATTTGTATATTACAGTGGGCATTTATCTCACATGTGTTACATATTTCAGAGGAATGATAAAGTTCATGAGAGGATTTTAAGCAAATGGAGTTAATATGCATGATTTCTATTCGAAACTTATATAGCTTCCTAACATATGGTCAGCAACTTCATTCAACTTTTGCTCTTCTTGGAGAAAGGCTATATGTCATTGAATTATTTCTTTCAATCACAGTGAAAAATAATCTTCTACTACATGATTTTTGTTCTATGAGGTAATTATAGAAAAAGGTTTCTGATAGGCATGCCAAAAAATGTGTAAGGAAATGCCTTCTCTTTTATGTCCAACAAAAGAACTAATGAGTTGATACCCCCTCTGTTGCATGATTTAACCTTCTTCATGTATCATTGCTGACAACTTGTCAATGTGCTATATCTTTTGTTTACCATCCTTAATTTTAGTTAATGCTGATGCTTAAAGATGATTGCTGTTTTCTTCTTTTTGAAATCCACCATGTTATTAGTTATGTTTATTAAATTTAGGGTTCTCTTATGCAATTGATTTCCATATGATCTTTGTTTCATCAGGCTATAGATTTTGCAACTGTCGCAACGTTTTTATTGCAAGCACTGCCTCCAGTCCAAACATCAAATCAAGGGGGCAAAGGTTATAGAATTTGCTTGGAATTTTTATCTGATAATAAGCTCTTCATTTACGTACTATTAAAATGAACAAGTTCTACTGTAACCTATTTTGTTTATGCAATCTACTTCAGATTCCACATTGGGCGATGATGAAATGCTTGTTGATGATGAACTATCAGAAATAGTTTTAAATAGGGATTTGGAACGAGATATTTTGGGTGCACTGGACTCACGCTTTCTTCTTCACTTGGTATCCTACCTTATATTCTGTTGCCACATTTTGTGCGTTCTCCAAGAAAATAAGATGCTTCTATCTTTAATCTAAAGTGACAAAGTATTTTGGGCTTTTCTTGAGCAGACAAATGTGCTGTTGGGCGGGATCTCACCTGCAAGTGGTTCACATAAAAGTAGACCTGATGATAAAGAGATGTCTGCTGTTGGATCAGCTTGTGCTTTGCTGCATGTGACTTTCAACATTTTGCCCCTTGAGCGAATCATGACAGTACTAGCATATAGGACTGAACTGGTTCCTGTTCTTTGGAACTTTATGAGGAGATGCCATGAGAATCAAATGTGGTCATCCTTGGCAGAGCAATCAGCTTATCTGCCTGTTGATGCGCCCGGTGTCCTATTACCCCTTGCTGTTTTTTGTCCTGTATACAAGTAAATATTCTTGTTGTCAATCTATCTATACCATTCTGATCTTGTACATGTTATGCCCTGTGTTGCTGACTCGTGACCAAAGTTGAGTAACAGCTTTTTATGTCTTTTCTGGAGCAGGCACATGCTAACAATTGTTGACAATGAGGAGTTCTATGAACAAGAGAAGCCACTGTCGCTGGTGGATATCAGAAGCTTAATTATAATCTTAAGACAGGTAAATCATACTCTATATGATTCATATGATTTATATTTTCACGCCTTCACACTCTGCTAGACTCGGGCAGAATTGTATATTTGAAATGCCGCTGAATCTTTAACTAGATTTTCGCGTGGCAGCTTAAAGTTGCACTTCTCTGGTTGTATGATCTTTTCTAACTGGCAAACATCTGTAAGAAGTCACCTTGTTGCGACACCTTCTGGATCAATTTCAGTTGCAAATGCTTATAATAATTTGGGACCTTTGGGTGTTTTTCTGGTGCTTTGATAATTTAATTGGTTCTCCATAGGATGCGGTTTTAATTCATGGATTTGCTCTTTGACTAGGCGCTATGGCAGATCCTTTGGCTGAATCCCGTGGCAACACCTAATTTCTCTAAGTCTGCAGATGGTGCTTATGCTATGAAGAAGCACCCTGTAGAATTTCTTCAGCACAGGGTTTGTGCTGTTGCTTCTGAGCTCCTGTCTCAGGTACATTAGTCACTCGATGTTTTAAATCTGTAAATGTGTTCTCGTCCAAGTAAAATATTTTGTTCTAGTTGTCTCCGCTGTCCCAGTTTCAGGTAGGTATTTTATGCTCTATGATAATCTATCTGATGTAGAAACTATCTGTAGCTCCAAGACTGGAATAATAGACGAGAATTTACCTCTCCAAGCGACTTCAATGCTGATGGTGCCAATGATGTTTTTATGTCTCAGGTAATAGTTCTGTTTGCAATGTTTTATTTCAGGAAGAGTGCTGAAATAGCAACTGACCATTCTAATTTGCAACCTTTCCAAGGCATTGACAGAGAATACAAGAGCTAACGATATACTAAAACAAGCTCCATTCTTGGTGCCATTTACTATCAGAGCTAAAATATTTAATGTGAGTGATTACATGGCATTTCATAAGTTGCTTCTCTGTATCTTAATCTCAATGTCCGATGCACAGTATATGGACCATATGCATCTAAAGATGATAAGTACTCTGGTTTCATATATCCGTTAGTGTATTATGAAATTGAACTTTGCAGTCACAACTAGCAACCATGAGAGAAAGAAACAATGCTCATGCTATTTTCACGAGGAACAGATTCAAAATAAGAAGAGATCGCATTTTGGAAGATGCTTTTAGTCAATTAAATGCATTAGCTGAAGAGGATCTTCGAGGAGTGGTGAATCCCTCTCTCTCTCTCTCTCCCCGCAAGTACACGCGCACACATGTTCTCGCATTCATTCAGAAATATGTGATTTTTGTTGTCCTTTAATTTGATGAAAAATACTTTCTTCTTTTGTAGCTAAAATTTTCTTGTTTGTTTTGACGTTTCCAGATCCGTATAACCTTTGTTAATGAATTTGGAGTCGAGGAGGCTGGTATTGATGGTGGAGGAATTTTCAAGGATTTCATGGAAAATATTACTCGAGCTGCATTTGATATTCAGTATGGACTATTTAAGGTTGTAATCATGCATAATGATTAAGGCTTTTTTTTCCCACCTATTGTCTATACTCTGATATGTTCTGCATATTAACTTGTCGATTGCTTGAACTTACCATGCTACGTCTAGTAAGATAAAACAAACAGCTTAAACTGTACTAACTTTAAGACACGGGATTTGGGAGAGTCCCTTGTCTTCAGTACATGAGATTATGTGGAAAAGGACTAGAGCTAATGAGGATAAAGTTTTTATCATGCTCCAGGAACTGAGGTGGTGAATTAGTAATAATCCTGTGCTAGTTTAGGTCAGCTACATGGCAATTTATGTCAAAGGCTTCTGGATTGATGCTCTGCTCCTCAGCAAAAAAATGCTAACGTTCATGATTTGCTTCATGTAGATAGATGTGTATTTATCACTCTAGAGCAGCAATAAAGGTTTTTCATTTAATAAAACAATCATACACATGGGGTACATTTCATCTATTAGCTGCTTGCTTGCCAACAAATAAAATGCAGTATATGATTTGAATTTTGAACCAAATTTTAGCAAAAGAAAAGAACATTAGATCTAGTGTTCTTCTGAATATTAAGTACACGTTTCAGCAAATAAATGGCTGAAATTCAACTAGGTTAAAATGAATTGAACCACATTTCCGGCATTGATTCAAAGACATGCACTTGAGAATGTGGAACCTCGTGAAATAAAACAAACTTCCTGAGATAACATTAAGGCCAGATAATTCCAGACAAATTTGGCAACAAATACAATTCATCGAAGCATCAACCATGTCGTTAAGGTCAGCTGCATATATTCTTCTAATATGCTTTGTCGGGAGCCTTCTCCAAATTTATTCGACTCGGAAGTCGGGATATGAAATCCTGATATAAATCATCTCCCTTGCTCTACTCTGCCAAATATTTGTCAGCTAAGAAACTGTATTGTTAGTAATGAATGTAGACAGCACCAAAGCTCACCCCTTGCCTTTATTAAATCAGCGAGTTGGGATGCATTTCTTTTGTGGAGTTAGTTGCTACAAGATTTTTTGTGATTAGTACTGAAAACCAGTTATTTCATGATGTCATGTAATCTCTATATCATATTTGACTTGCTTTACAATTTTTAGGAAACTTCAGATCACCTCCTCTATCCCAATCCTGCATCTGGACTAGTGCATGAACAGCACCTTCAGTATTTTCACTTTCTTGGGACTGTTCTTGCTAAGGTAAGGTGTTAGACCTTTGATTTCCATATCATGTTCAATATTTTTTGAATATTTCTCTCTACTAATTTCTCCGACGTATTTATTTTATTATGAAGTCAGTCATACATTGGAAATTTCTTACCATGAATCTTATGATATTCCATAATCAGAAGTGCGGTTTACCTGAATTTATGTAGCTATTCACTATATTTGAAGTGTCCATATTGCAGCCGGAAAACTTTCCATTATAAGTTGGACATTTGCAACTCTTTTTTTAGTTATTAAACTAAAATTATGGAATTTCATGTCACATTTGCATGATATCTATACACTCAGTTATCTTGATGAATTATTATTTGTGGCATTTGCACGATCTCCAATCTCTATGGTAACAATCAACTAATCTATGTAGGCAATGTTTGAGGGGATTTTGGTTGATATACCATTTGCAACATTTTTCCTAAGCAAACTGAAGCAAAAGTAAGTGTTCCGCTGCTGCCTACGTCATTATTTTTGTGATTCCTTGCTGTATATGTTTTGTAGCTAAAGTTTGAGCTCTAAATGGCGTAAGTCTTTGACTTTATATTAGCACCACTTGTTCCTGAACGAAGTTTGAGATAATATAAAGCTAAAGGAAACCAAATGAAAGTTATTATTGAAGGTTTGACATTGCAATTACCTTGCGGCTCGGTGTTTTTATCTTGCCTTGTATCTGGAATTCCTCGTAATTTGATGTAACTTAGTAATATAGTATTCTACTTAATTTCAGTTGTATGTATGTTGCATCCCTGGGTCTGTAAATATGGGTTACCGAAATTAGTGCCCAGGTTTTTACGCTGTTTGTGTGAAAATGATGATACTTTCCCCAGGATGGATTATTTTCAGCCAAGAAAATTTGTAATTTGTGGCCTTTATTGAACTCTACCTGTCTTTGATTTTCAATGTGGAAAAGATGAAATATGCAACTATAACCAGGATTATCAACAATTCAATAAATGAACATTATGATTTAACATTTGTTTGTTGATGGATATTACAAAATGTTAGCCTCTAACGTTATGCTTATGTTCTTTGTTTTCCCTTGTACTATTAATCTGTATTCCATTCTCTAAAAGTGGAATCTGTATCTTTTGTTTGGTTATCTTTCAGTTTTACGTTTCATTAGAAACTTCATGAAAATAAGATGTTTTGCATTTTATTATTGCTTAGGTATAATTACTTGAATGACTTACCCTCCTTGGATCAAGAACTGTATCGCCATCTGATTTTCCTGAAGGTTAATTCTCTTTAATTTACTTCATTTATACCTTTATGTAGTAGCTCCTGTAAGAACTTATTAAAATTGGAAAGTCATTAGAAATGGAAAATTAACTTCCTCCTGGAATCCTTTTTTTTTAATGAAAAGTAAAATCCGTATGATTGTGAAACATATGGATTACTATAAGAAAATGGAGTACATAAACTATAAGATAATGGAGGCCATTATGTACAATTGTGAAAGCATGCCAAAGGGTTACATCTGTTACTCTAACAAGATTATGGGAGATAGGTTGCTGGCTTACATGTTTGTGTTACTGAAGTGCATAAGTGGACTTTTTGTTTAAAATTCTGGTAAAATTGATGAAATATTCTCGATTTATCTTTTCTTGGAGTACGAAGTGATGGTAGATTACCGTATAGTCTAGAGGATGCTAATTATTTGAGATTCATAAATACTGCTTCTAAAAGTTTCACATAGGATGCTCGTGGGTTACTGAAGGTGTGGACTTGGGGTTTACACTGAAGATCAGCTTATTAGAATGATAATAGTAAAACAAAAGTCAGTTCTCTTGCATCTCTTGCAAGATTGGATGACAAGTACTGACTATATAGTAGTTAGAAGTCGATGACTAATTTTAACCTATGAAACATTTATTTACAATGGAATAGAGTACACAACCCAGTTTATTTCGGGTTACTGAAGGTGTGAACTTGGGGTTTACACTGAAGGTCAGCTTATTAGAATGATAATAGATAAACAAAAGTCAGTTCTCTTGCAAGATTTGATGACAGTATGAAACATTTATTTACAATGGAATAGAGTACATAACCCAGTTTGTTTTGAACACCTTAAGCTACGAGCTATGAGGAGAAGGTGATTCCTGTCTTCTAGGAAATGTCATTTATCTTATACGCCAATATTTTGCACCCTATTTAATATTATATTTAATTGATGTCTGTCCTTGTTTTGTGGCTTTTTTTGAGATGGCTTGCAGCATTACGAGGGTGACATTTCCGAGTTAGAATTGTATTTTGTTATTGCTAACAACGAATATGGGGATCAAACAGAAGAAGAGCTGCTTCCAGGAGGAAAAAGCATACGAGTCACAAATGAGAATGTCATTACATTTATTCATCTGGTTGCCAACCACAGATTGAACTTTCAGGTTTAAAAACCTTCACGAATTTGGACGTTTTACTTTTCAAATGCCCCACCCTCAACCACCCCAAAAATTCTACTATTAAATACCAAAACAGCAGTGACCACAAAAAGTTGATCATCAAAATTATCGAAAACTGTTGCAAGTTTTGCCAAAATCTTGACATTTCAATTCATCACTTTTGTGCAGATCCGTCAACAAAGTTCACATTTTTTGAGGGGGTTTCAACAGCTAATTCAAAAAGATTGGATTGATATGTTTAATGAGCATGAATTTCAGGTACTTGAGAGTTGAGGCTCTATTATTAGGATGTTATGGTTTTTTCTTTGAACTTTTTGTCTCTAATATTAATAGTATGTACTCCTTTTTCTGCTTAGTAATGTTATAGATACAGTCATTAGTGGACACGGTGCTTTATTTGGTGAGGTACCAGAAAAACTAGTCTCTAAATGTAAATTCCTTGATGTTGATAGTTGATACATGTAGTGATTTAGACCTATTGAATGTTTACTCTCCTTGATGGACATGTGAACATTGTATTGACTCAACTGGTTTAATGTATCTAGATAATAAACATGTGTCGGGTCCCCCTTATTTGCTGTAAGATAGTAAAAAACTCTAACTATGCTAGCCCTGGGTTAAAATAAGGAAAGATATTTTGTGCGATGAGGGTCTTGTTGTAGATGTAAAGTACAATCTTGTTTTCGGAACTGTTGTAGAACGAAAGTTATTTCATATTTTATCAGGTGTAGTCACCATTGTTCTACTTGTGTAACATTAACTAGTACTTATATGTCAATTTTTGGCCAGTAAAAATGCTTGTCCTTCACTAAAAGTACCGACCAGTTACTTTGGTACTTGACTTCTAGATTATTGTGATATGACCGTGCCATAATTCTCATTTAATCTTAAAGCGGATTAATTCTTGAAAACAATAGGGGCATGTTTATCTCACTTTTCCCAAAATAATTTTGTGTTCGGGAAAAGCGAGACGAACACGTTTTCTACTTTCTGAAATAAATTTAACATCTCTCTATTTTCCCAAACTACTCTCCAAAAGCCAAACAAGCAACAACTTTCTTATCTCTGAAAAAAAAAAAAAACATTTGCAAACTCTACTCTAATTTGACATGATGTAACCTATCTCTTACACTACTTCTCTCACATAACAAACATATTTTGACATAAAAGTCTTACGCATCTTACACCTATAACATGAACCCTTCCGAAAAAACCTACACTTACCTTATTTCCCTAAACACTCTCCCGAAAGCCAAACAAACAACATTACGAAAATTGAGAAATTGTCCCAAACCACTCTAGGAAAAGCGGGATAAACAGGCCCTAGATTTTCTATGTTAGAGAAGAAAATCTAAATGGTGATGGAAATTTCTCAAATGAGAGTAGAACAGACTTGATGAAGCGAGCAGGTGTTGGCTGAATTTTGTTTAAGTTCTTTTAGATGGCTGGCATTTGTTCGGGATATGAATGATGAAGGAAATTTTGTTACATGAACATTTATTGCTCGACATGGTTGGCTAATTTAAAATACAATATTATCTCTGCCTTTTTCTATTAGCTTTTTCTATTTTTAATTGGTAAGAGCTAGTTCACATGGGACCATGGAGTTGGTCTCTCACCTATTATTTTGATCAGCTATGTGTGTGTATATATATATGTCGATGACTTAATCACACTTTGCCCCCTGAAAATAGGGTGGTTTGGCACTTGGCACCCTAGAAAAAATAATAGCAGTTGGCACCCTGGAAACTTATTTCTCGCTTCACTTTGCACCCTCATTTTTCCAACCAAAACACTCACCGATTGAAGGGTATTTTCATCTCTTCCACACAAATAACAACTCTTATTATTTATCTCCACCTCCCAACAGTAAAATGCATGGTTTCCCTCCAAATGTAATGAATTTTATTCTTGAGAGATTGAGGAACTAGTATTTTAATACAAGTGATGTTTTGTTTTAAATTAAAGAGAGATTGAGGAAGTAGTGAGAGCTGATATTTTTCAAACGGTGAGTGTTTTGGTCCAAAAAACGAGGCTGCAAAGTGAAGCAATAAACAAGTTTCAGGGTGCAAACTGCTATAAATTTTTGTCTTGTGTGCAGAGTGGCAAACTATCTTATTTCCAAGGTGCAAAGTGTGATTAAGCCATTTATTTATAAATTGACTCTACTGGTTTTAAAATTATTTGAGTAGCACCAACTTGGTAGTAGGTTCAAGTTTTCTGATATTCTGCTGTAGGAAAATTCAAGGGCAACTTATATCAAGTTTCTGTAAATATGCATAAACTGTTTTTTTATTGATTTTGATAATATTAGTAAGTGAACTGGAAGTAAAAAATATATTCACTGTATGTCTCTGGTTCTCTGTGTATTTACTTTCATATTATTTCCGCTCATGGGTCTGTAGTTCTTGTAGGTTTCGGATTTTGAAATAGCATTACATTTTTGATGAATTGGTTGCTGAGTATTGTATTTCCTGCTTTGCACCGGTTGGATGTGCATCTTTACTATACTTTATCACTCGGAGTTCTATGATATGACTTAGAATATATGATTTATTCACTGCGAATTCTCGTAGTAGAAGTGATATGTCATCTCTGAGTATTCATTTTATCGGATTTTTCCAGCTTCTTATATCTGGATCAGTGGATGGTATAGATGTTGATGATCTTCGTGCTCATACACATTATGCAGGTGGCTATCACAAGGTAAGTTCTACTTTTTGCTCAAGTTAATTGTTTTTTTCCTTTCTTCTCTACTACTGACAACAGTTCCTACCAGCATTGCTTTAGAGCTCTCTCTTTGTTGATGCTGTCTTGTGTATACTTCTCTCCACTATTGATAACAATTCCTACCCATTCCTCAGTTTCTGTTCTTGTTACCTCAAGGAGGCCCTTGCATTTTCTTAGTAGGAAGTTTAAATTGATATCAACAATTTTGCGTGTAATCAAACCATAATAAATAACTTCAGGGAATGGTTTCTTGGATCTTGTATTAGGTTGTTTTATATTAGAAATGTAATGGCCCTTGAAAAAGAATTTCCAACAAAGAAACAGCATTCACTTATAATAGTTTGAACTGCAATGACTCAAATTAATTGTTTTGAAAAGTTTGTCATAGAAAAGATAACTGAACCAAGCAACTATAACCCTAACCTTAATGAAGTGATATGTTAAAACTTTAGAAACATCGAGAACATTAAATGATCTATAATATGAAGTGAATATGATAATTATCATATTCACTTCATATTATAGATCATTTAATGTTCTCGATGTTTCTAAAGTTTTAACTTTGGTTTGATATTTGAGTCAGCTTCTGTGTAATTATTTTTGGTACCAGTTTATGCATGAGTCTGCCTATTTAGATCCCAGGAAATTAATTTTTACTGATTATAAGAAGAAAGAAAAATAATTATTTTATGTTCTTTTCCATCTCTGTGACGTAACCTTACTATAATAGCCATCACCACCATGACCTAAAATTTTATGCTGAACCGCAACTCATGATATAAATTTGACGAGATAATTTTCACTTCAAGGTTGGTTGTTTGATGAATTTTGTTTTGTCTAACGTTTGCTTTAAACTTCGCCTGTCAACAACTTGAAATAATTTTCTAGTGTCATGGTCTTTATATAGTTGTTTTATGGTGCTTTCTTCAAGTATCTTATCTTCATCTGTATGGCTAACAAGCATTTTGTTTGGCAGGATCACTATGTGATTGAAATGTTTTGGGAAGTTATCCAGAACCTTAGCTTGCCAAATCAGAGAAATTTTTTGAAGTATGTCTTTTATCATATTTTATCTGTTTTCAAGTACAATTTAACATCTGGGATTCTGCTAAAGGAGCTACAAAAAATAAACTATATTGCATGTGGCTTCTGGAACAATTTGCTTGATTTGTGAATCTTGTGCTTTTTAATTCAAATCATGTCTACTCACATTTCTTCTAATTTTATTTATTCATTTTTTCTGTTGCTTATTCTTCTTTCATCTTTAGTAAATTCTTCTCTTGTTTAAGAAGGTGGCAAGACATTTTTTACTATATTAGTATCCTCATAGCATGAAAGCTTTATGTAGCCACTCTTGATTTAAAAAATACAATAATTTTTTCTCTCGTTTTATGTGGCATACTCTACTTGTGATTCAAGTATCTCGAGCATGTGTTTGATCTTTAATTTGGATCTAAAACTTTGAGTTATAAATTTAGGATTTGAAATTCTTGGATCAAATTAATGTGGATCATATGTTACAATTTGTTTTCCTTTCAGCTGCTTTTGCCAAGGCTAAGTTGAAACTGTTAACTATCTAAAAAAAATCAGTTTTAAATACATATTATTCAGTTTTATATTGTTAACCGAACAAATATTGCCTGCTCTAATCTTTCACCTCTAAATTCTATCCAAAACCCTGAATTTAACCTCACCTTTAAGTGAGAAATTTTTGTTGAAGTACTCTTGAGTCTTGACTGAAACTTGACCTGGTGCTCTCAGATTTGCCACTGGATGCTCACGTGGGCCTTTGCTTGGATTTCAATACTTGGAGCCTACTTTCTGCATACAGAGGTAACAATCCTGTGATTCTTAACCTACCGTAGTAGTCTATGTATTATGTATTTAGCTTTCAGAATTATACAGTTTTTGTCCTTTATCCATCAGAACTGCTGGTAATGCATCTGAAGAAACTCTTGACCGCTTACCAACATCAGCCACTTGCATGAATCTCTTGAAACTTCCTCCTTACCGAAGGTATATACTAATTTAGCCATCTCTAAAAATTATTACTGCTATTTTAGAAAATGACACACTCACACATATAATATAGTAAAATTGCATTTTTAGCTCCAAAAGATTGAACTCTCAACATTTCCGCTTGCGCATTCTATAAAATTGCACTTTTGTTCCTGTTATAAGAGAAAAGATGTAGGGAGAAAGTGTAAAGTTATTATTAATTATGAATCCAGGAAGGGGTATTTATACAAAGTGATAAGACTCCATAAATACCAAAATACTCAACCTAAACCTAATACTTCTAACACGTTATAACTCTAACTCATGCTATAACTCTAACTCTAACACTCCCCCGCAAGCTAGAGCTAGTAGCTCTAAGCTTGTTACAAATACGATAATCACTATATAACAACTAAACATAATACACCATAAATAAGAATAAGTGAAGATTGTAGCAATAGTTGACAATTGATGATGAACTTGATAACGAACTGCATTGAATTGGAGAACTCTTGGTAACCAATTTTAACGTCAAACACCTGCGAACACCGAGGTGACAACGATTGGCAAACCACCAATCAAAACATAACAAATGGATCACTTGATCCACACAACCGACAATCTTGGGGATCAATGACGAAGCCGGGGATAACATCCGCTAACACTATGTAGCTTCCTCGACCGTAGTTTGATTCCAACCAAATGTCGAACAAATAGTGCGTGACGACCGCACTACCGAAATTACCAAGCAACAATCCGATTGCAAACGTCCATCAACAACGACAATATCACCAACGATAACACAACGAAACCAACCGATGAAAAATACCTCGAAAGCAAAAATAACTACCACGCACTCCCCCTGAGCAACTAACCACAAAGTTGCTCAAACAAGTACATCAAACCGACCAACACTTATTCATCACTCCCCCTAGCAACAAACTTGAGAAACACACCAACCCAACAACGTAATAAATCTGCACAAAATATCTGATATGGAGGTAAACCCAGTTTCGATGAACTAACCAAATATCAATCAAAAATATGACCCGTTTGTTTTTCTATTAAACGTGGATCTCATAGACCTGGGATGGTGGAAGGGAGAATGTGACAAATTGGGCTGACTTGAACAGATCAGGATTGGTTATAAACATGACTAATAACAATCTGGGGAAAAAACTCCAAGGTGACAGCTGGACAGGGGTGGCAGGTGAAGACGTGGCTGATTTTTTTTTCTTTTAATAGTGGTGGGACAGTAACAATAAGACAACGACTCTTTAACTTTGAATGGCCAGCCACCGCGGCGATGAGTTAGATGGTCACCGCAGCGACTAGGGTTTTACTCTATCTTGTTTACTCCTTTTTTTTTCAAAATCCTAGGTAAAAAAAAAAACCTAAGCTCTTGATACCATGTTAAAAGAGAAAAGATGTAGGGAGCAAGTGTAAAGTTGTTATTAATAATGAACCCAAGAAGGGGTATTTATACGAAGAGATAAGACTCCATAAATACCAAAATACCCAACCTTAACCTAATATTTCTAACACGCTATAACTCTTCATGCTATAACTCTAGCAGTTCCCAATATTTTGCACTGTTGGTCCATTTCCCCCTTTCCCATCTAATTTGCCAATTTGGCCATATGGGATCAAAAGTGCAAAACATAAATTCTATGAGACCAAAAGTGCAAAAAAGGGATGGAAAATTGGGGAGATAGGACCTAAGTGCAAAACATTTTAAAAGATTAAGACCTAAGGTTCTGTCTTGTGGAACTCAAAATACAGCATTGCATATAGTTTGTGTGTGAGCCATATTTCCAGATTGGTTATGTCCAGGTTTCCAGTTCATCGCTAATGAGGTAACTGAGATTGGTATTATTTTGTTACAGCAAGCAGCAAATGGAGCAAAAGCTATTATACGCCATAAATTCCGATGCTGGTTTTGATTTAAGTTGAAAAAGGCCAATCATTGTCCAGCAAAGGATCACTTCAGCTAAAGTAACTTGAATTTTCAACCTCATTTTGAGGCATTCAGAGGAAACCTTCTTGACTTGATTACACTAAGAGTATTATGAAGAGCCCATACTATAGATGGTTGCTGGTGGTGATTCGAGATTCAACAAATTGGAACATTTCAGGGACGGAGACCATGTAGATAATAGCACAAACTGCATCTGCTGGAGTATATACATATGCTTTGGGGGGGGGGGGGTCTCTATAATGTATATTATCTTTGTGTAGCTACACTTGAGCAGGACGCTGGCAATGTGTATTTGAATTTATAGTGTGGTTATGTCAAATTTTCTCTTTATTGATCATATTTCAATTTCCTTAAGTTGTACTCATCATATCTTTTAGGGCAAGAATGAACGAGCATTCTTTCCTTGCTTATTGCAATCTTTGATATAATCCCTTTCTCCACTTTTTTTTTTTTTTTGGTAAGGGTGGAGATGTTCCATTTCTTTCATCTAAATTTATGGATCCGTGTTGAGTGTTATGTCGCCGCACAACCTCATGACAGAAAAGCTGAAAATTTTCAAATTCTAACCAAGCATAGCTCGATTTCGAACAATAAAAGTTAAACAAATTTTGAAGAGGACTATTGGGTGCAATTTTGGGTATTTCCTTGTTTGAGGGCTAATATAAGGTCCGGCAATAGTTCGATTCTGCTGCAACTTACTTGGCATTGAATTAAGTGACTGAAAGTCGAGGACTTATTTGTCTCTCTTTTCAGATAGCATTTCAGTTCTCTTTTCAAAGTTAAACAATGTAACTTTGTTTTTTTCATTAATAAATTTATGCTCTCTTATTTTTTAAAAATAAACTCATTTTTTCTTCTTCTTATATTTAGAAAAACCTCAACAAAGTTTACCATGGTTTAACGTAAACTCTTTCTTAAACTATTTATCTCACATGAAAGATATAATTTGATCGAAAGTAATCCAACTCCTGCACTATTTCTTTTCATTTGTAGAAAGTTTTCATTTATGTTAAAAACACTAAGTCATTTCTATGTATTTTTTTATTTCCTCATTCATCTCAAAAAATTCAAACAGATAACAATAGGAACCAGTTTCAGAAACACAAGACAAACATGCCTCAAGAGATTGGTTCTTCGTGGTCTGGCAAACTTAAGTTCTCGTGTATGTTGGATGAGATGTAAAGTGTCGGTATGCCCTCAAAAGAGGATTAGTAATCAAAAAATAAATTTATAACAAACAAAAGAGTTGGGTTTTTCTAAAATAAAATTTTATGGAGCATAAGTGTATATGAGATATTTCATCTCAATCATTTAAAAATGTCAACAAATTTGAACCACAATTTATGGTCAAAATATCCAATGATGATGTGGCATCGGATATTTAGAAAAAATAAATATATGTTAAATTACATACTAACCCTTTAATTAATATATTTAAAAAACTCTCTAATCTCTAACTAATTCCAGATCTCTTCCCCAGAAAAAAAAAATTTGAGGAAATTACACTTTCTATACCAATTTTTTGCCTATATTATACATTTCATTTCAAACTTTTCAAAAAGACACATTTCATGCCAAAGTTGGACAACCTTTTTTTTACATTTCATTCGCCCATTAGTTTTTGGATAAAAAAATGTCACGTGTCAAGCACGTATCCATTTAAGTCACAATTGTATCTCTTCAGGGAATATTTGCAATTGGGCAAAAATTACCTAAAAAGTAAAAATTGGGAGGGGGTAATTGTAATTATTGCCCCCCCCCCCCCCATTCCTCTCTCTTCACCTCCGACACCACAACCATCGCCCAACCTTCCCCACTTGAAAACAGATCTTTACATGAGCGAAGTAGTTTGACTTGTAAGAAGTGTTGTGACCTTTGAAAATTCATTTGAGGGGCACATGTATATATATTTTCAGTCGTTGAGTGCTCAATTTGTGCATATGGGTGGTAAAGTGCCACAATATGTAACTTTGGGGGATAAGATTTTGTCAAAAAAAAAAAATTTAAAAAATAGGGGGTTTATTGCAAAATTTTAAAGCTACGAGAGGTTATTGGTAATCTTTTAAGTAAAGGGGATTTTTTTCATCTTTTGATGGGGTATGTTTGCGATATAAACTAACACGCAAAGCACGCAAGTATACGTATTGTTCCAAGTAATAAAGAGATAAGTCGAGTGTCGAACCCACGGAGAATTGAACAAACTATCTACCAACTAGGACTAAAGCTACTCTACTTAGATTCATGGTTCAAATATGTTTTGATGGTTGTTTTAGCAATTAACACTAAAGGAAAGCAAATGAAAGCAACTCAGACAAATTATATAACACTTGGTGGGTATAATGATAAAAAGCTCCTAAAGTTCTATGTCACCTAGTCTAATCTATGACCAATTAGCTATAAATCAATTGATGACACATGGTCCCATGCTAGTGATTACTATCCTAGGATTCAAATATATTCACATATATCTTTCGAGTTGCATATGAACCTATCAAGATAAACTAACACAATTTATGTCTAAAAGGATTAATCTAGTTGACGCGTTAAGCTTGAACCTATTAGGATATGAAATGAGCTATCCTAGGGTCAAATCACAATCTGATTTCCAATTCTAATCTCCAATTCACTTTGTCAAGCACTTTAAAGACCAATAGATAACACCCAATTGGTGATCAAACAATTAGATGACAATAAGCCCAAAATTTGATAAGAAACCACATACAAGCATCTAATCAATAATTAATTCATCATTCAATCATATATCAAACATAGGATTCATAAAACCCTGAGAATTGGGGATCTAGAAACTCATGATGTCAATAAAGTCATCCAATAACATCTTCATAATCATATCCATATTCTAACGATAAAAAGAAGAAATTAGAGATAGAAAATGCTTAGTCTCTTGAAGATCTTCACAAATTCCCCAATTGTCTCCCCCAAATCTCTCCAATTAAAGTGAAATGTAAGTGTAGTGTCAAAAGGTCTGAAAGATAGGGTTTTCATTCAGCATTTATATCAACCCCAAATAAGTCTTGCAAAATGCCGGAAAAGCCCTCCACTTATCTTGCTGAGATTCCATTTTTTTCCTTCAAAACGTGCATTTTTCTGCTAGCCGGAGTCGCGACTCCGGATTCTGAAGTCGCGCCTCTGAATTGCAATTTTTTCTTCTCTTCTACTGGGGTCGCAACTCTGGATTCTGTAGTCGCAACTCTGACTCTCGGTTATTCTGACAAGGCAGCTTCAAATAATGATACAATTCATCATCAACTAAATTGCAGTAGACGGAGAGATAACGCAAGTCCCACTTCACCAACATTAATCACCAAAGCTCTCCCTTTATCAACAATTATCACCAAAGAATCACATTTTTCAGTTTTGCATCCTCTAAAACCTTAAGATCACTTCAAATGTAATTATTGATTTTATTGTAAAAGTGCAATGGCATTTATAGTGTGCACTAGGTTAACAAAGACTCCACTGAAAGATTTTTTGATTTTACATTGTCCTAATTTTTGGAGTATATCACACTAATTGTTGCTCAAGTTTAAACATTTAACACTTTTATCTTTGGTGTCAAAAAATCTATACATTGATATTCCTACTATAAAATATTGTTACATCGACCTTATCTCTGATCTGATAATTTTTTGTCCAAAATGACTTTATGTGCCATTTACACGACTTCAAGAGGATAATTCGGGGTACTTCGATTCTTGAATTACACTTACCCATATTCGAAGCTCACAACAAAAGATTGTGCATACTCAAGGTGAGAAAGACTTTTACTAATTTGAGTTTTGATAATCCATGACGTGGAGAATGAAATTATCTCGCTTGAAAGTCATGTGAATGACATATGAGGTCATTTTGGTCGAAAAGTGCTAGGAGAGACAAAAACATAAAAATTGTGTTATCTCTCCGTCAATTGCCGCTTATTTGATGATGAATTGTCCCATTATTTATAAATTGAGTGACTGAATATGCCATTCATGAAACTAGGGTGACCATTGTATGACTGGAGTTAGAGTTTGGTGACTAAATATGCATTTTTCCCGCAAAATGTACGCTACAAAGTTTAATATTTTTAAAAAAATTAAATTGAATTCAAACATATTTTGAAATCGAATTTTTCAATAATATCTAAGACTAAATTCGATGTATCCAAACTCAGGGACTAGAATGGCAATATAACAAAACAAAATTCAAAAACTCTAGGAAACATATTTCGGTACTTTATATTCTGAAAACGATTTTTTTTGCATTTTGCACTTCCGAAACATGGATAATAGGCACCCACGAAATATATATTTAGCACTTTGCACCCTCGAAATATGAACAATTCAACACTTTGCATCCTCTTTTATTTTCCTTAAAAAACCTAGGGACAAAATAGGTATTTTATTTTTGGATCTTTGACAATTTGCACCCCCGAAACACGAGAATGGGCATTTTACACCCCAAATAGAACTAACACTTAGCACCCTGGAATTAAGAGCAACTTAGCAACTTGCACCCCCAAAAATGAGAAATGTACTAAACACAAAATTAGCATTTAGCACCTCAAATTAAGAAAAACTCAACAACTAGCACCCCTAATCTTTTTCAACAAAGTTGACCACCGGGTAAAAAAAATCTAGGGGCAAAATAGGTAATTTATTTTCTTTTTTCTTAAAATTTGTAAAGTACGATTATGAATACTAGAATATTCATCTGTAAAATCTATCTTAACATATTTCTTTAATTATCAATTTTTCAAATATCCTCAAAATGTCTACAAAATTTCGAAAAATTTCTAGAAAGTTAATACATAAATTGACTGAATCATATCACAAAAATAAATTTTAAGATGAAGAGAGAAATAATATTATAGTATTTATAGTCGTATTTTTAAATCTAAGGAAATAGAAAATGAATTACCTATTTTGTCCCTAGGTTTTTTGTCCCTGGTGGTCAACTTTGCCGAAACAAATGAGAAGGTGCTAGTTGTTGAGTTTTTCTTATTTGAAGTGCTAAGTGCTAATTTTGTGTTTAGGGTGTGGAAGTTGATGAGTTGTTCTTAATTCGAGGGTGCTAAGTGCTAATTCTATTTCGGAGGTGCAAAGTGCCAATGATTAAAAAATGAATTACTTATTTTGTCCCTAAATTTTTTGAGGAAAATAAAAAAGAGTTGCAAAGTGTTGAATTGTTCATATTTTGGGGGTGTAAATGATTAAATCTGTATTTTAAGAATGCAAAGTGCCTATTTCTCATTTTATGGGGGTGCAAAGTGCAAACAAACTTCATTAAACCAAGTGTTTAGCTTTAGAGAAGGCAAGTTCAAAAATGGTTTATCTGCATTTTGCTAAAATAAAAGAGGCACAATGACAAAATTAAACAAGTTCGATTCGAGGGACTATTTATCTCATTTCCAGCCCCTTATTTACCTGCCGCTATTATTACCAAAATTATATACATACAGTCACACACCGAATTGAATTTTTGCTTCAGATAATTCATTCTACTCTCAAACCCTAATCTCTCGGAAGATATTGTACTTGTAATTGAATATAAACAGTCCAAGAAGAAAAATACTCCACACAAGGAAAATAAATGGTGAAGGTGCGGATGAACACTGCTGATGTAGCGGCGGAGGTGAAGTTCCTCCGCCAATTAATCGGCATGCGTTGCTCCAATGTATACGATCTCTCTCCAAAGGTATGCATATATATATATATATATATATATATATATATATATATATATATATATATATATAGTCAATTTTGCGATTTTGATGTTTTTATTTTGCGAGTATTAAAGATTATATTCATAAAAAAAATACATTTTAGATATATGTGTGTGTCAGTGTGTGTATTGACTAACACGCGTGTGAAAATTTGCTGTAGACGTATGTGTTTAAGCTGATGAATAGTAGTGGAATGACGGAGTCGGGGGAGAGTGAGAAGGTTATGCTGTTGATGGAGAGTGGGGTCAGATTGCATACCACGGCTTATATGCGGTAAAAGACTTGCAAATTGTCTCATATTCATCTTTGTATATTTATGCATGTAAAATCCTGGTGCCCTAAACCAAGGCATGTAGAATTCAGTCAATGTGATCACTTCAAGCACTTTTAAGTATTTTGAAATGACTAAAATGTTGTACTTCTTTTATTTTCAATTGTGGATATGGCGTTCAGCTCTGAAAAAAAGCTAAGGAAAAAATAAACTTTACATTAAGTGATTAAGATCAAGTGTATCTTTACTTCATCAAACAGAATTATGGTTTATAAATGTAACTTATAACAGTGATAAATGCAATATAGCAAGAAATTTTACGCTGGAAGTTGAAAGAGAAAATGTTTGTTAGTTTGGTGTAATAACTGTGTTTGTTAAAGAAGTGAAGATGATAGTTTCTAGATATGTTTCTAATAGAGGAAGCTATTATATGGTTGAGGTGTTGACACTTCATAAAAGTAGCAAATATGAAAATTTGTTAGGAAAGAATGTGTATGTACTCATTTGGGGGTATTGTTGCTTTTAACAGGGACAAAAGCAATACTCCGTCAGGGTTTACGTTGAAACTGAGGAAACACATAAGAACTAGAAGGCTTGAGGATGTTCGGCAACTTGGGTATGATAGGGTATGTTTTGGTCACTTTTCTGGATTTCATTAATTGTGAGTTGTCATAGTTTTGAAGGATTATGTTTTGTTTTTAGATAGTACTCTTTCAATTTGGAGTTGGAGCTAATGCGCACTACGTGATTTTGGAGCTTTATGCCCAAGGCAATATTATTCTCACAGATTCTGAGTTCACTGTCTTGACTCTCCTGCGGTCACACAGGTTAGTGATTCCAATGTTTTTTCTGTTTGTGTTGTTCATTAGCCTCATCTGATAGGGTTTAGTTAAATTCATTTGCCTTGAGTATTCATCACTAGCTGCAAACTGTCTCTACTCTGATTTTTGGCATGTGTCAATATGGCGCAAATGGGGTGTCATTAATTTTGACGCAGTATCTCTAACCAATAACAGGGATGACGATAAGGGAATTGCAATCATGTCACGTCATCGTTATCCAGTTGAACTATCTCGAGTCTTTGAGCGTACCACCAGAGATAAAATGTTGGCAGCCTTAAAATCTTCGGTGGAGGGCAAAAAAGATGAGCATCTAATTAATAGTGAACATGGAAATGATAGTTCCAATGCCCACATAGGGAAGCAAGGCAATATGAAGAATGTGAAGTCTACTGATAGTGCCCGTGCCAAGCAGGCAACTCTGAAGGTTGTTCTTGGGGAAGCATTGGGTTATGGGCCAGCATTATCAGAACATATTATATTGGATGCTGGTCTTCTTCCAACTACAAAAGTTAGCAAGGACTTCAAATTGGACGATAATACCATCCAGGTTCTGGGTGAGGCCGTAACAAGGTTTGAAGACTGGCTAGCAGACGTTCTTTCTGGTGAGAAAGTACCAGAGGGATACATCGTGATGCAGCAAGTAAATTCAGGGAAAAAGCATGATGCTGTATACGAGAAAGGAACTTCTGAGAAGGTTATCTTTGTTCTCATTCTCCTTGATATTTTCTGGTCTACCTTTGAAAGGAATATGTATTTATATACTTATTCATGTTATATTTTGGTATTGGTTTTCCTCTGCAGATCTACGATGAGTTCTGCCCACTGTTGCTGAACCAGTTCAAATCAAGAGATTCCATTGAGTTTGAGACGTTTGATGCAGCATTGGATGAATTCTACAGTAAAATTGAAAGTCAACGTTCTGAACAACAGCAAAAGTCGAAAGAAAATTCTGCTATACAAAAACTTGACAAAATCAAAATTGATCAGGTCCACATAAAAATAAATTTCCATGGAACATAACGAAGCTTATATGTTTTACTAACATAAGAAATGCTTCTGAGATGCGTGAACGGGAGAATTGCTTCATAGTTACTCCCCCCCCCCCCCCCACACACAAAAAAAAATACGACATGGCTTCTTAGAAGTTGGATAGGGTTTTGAATTTGAAATCAATAATCGTTTTGCCATTTTATTATTATCAAACACCCCTTCCAGAATTAAAAGGTTTACTTTATGTTACAGGAAAGCCGTGTGCATGCACTGAAGAGAGAAGTTGAACAGTGTGTATCGATGGCAGAACTAATAGAATATAACTTAGAAGATGTAGATGCTGCAATCTTAGCAGTACGTGTAGCTCTTGCAAATGGTATGAGCTGGGTTGATTTGGGTCGCATGGTGAAGGAGGAGAAGAAATCTGGAAACCCTGTGGCTAGTCTCATCGACAAGCTTCATCTTGAAAGAAATTGCATAACGCTGCTCCTGAGCAACAATCTTGATGAGATGGATGATGATGAAAAGACTCAACCAGTGGACAAGGTATTTCATGAAAAGTTGGGATGTATTGTGTTTCATATTAGTGAAGCATAACCTAATTTAGTAAAATCATTTGCACGTGGTGTTGTTTATCATCTTTGCTCAGGATTTATAACAATCACAGTCACAAAATAGCAGCGTTGTTCGACATATAGTTGTCAGAAGCTGATTAGATAATCCCTTCCTTCTACCATTATTATTTTTTGTACCTGGGGAAAATGAAGGATATTATCGTAAGAGGAATTAATGCTTAGTATCCTCCGTTTCTGGTGTTTTTTATAGGTTGAAGTTGACCTTGCACTTTCAGCACATGCTAATGCTCGGCGGTATTACGAAATGAAGAAGAAACAAGAGAGCAAACAGGAGAAAACTATTACAGCGCATGAGAAAGCTTTCAAAGCTGCTGAGAGAAAAACACGCAAGCAACTTTCACAGGTAGCTGAGTTACTTATTCTTTTGTCTAATTGTTTCGGTGATGATATAACTCATGCAAAAGGTTCTACTTTCTCTTCGGTGAGATCGGCAAATGACAACTTGAATATTCCAAGAAGTATGCTTTACAGATCTCATTCCGAAGTATGGTAAAAGTATAAATAAATAAATTAACAAAACTTGGTCGTGATTTGTGGCCTACTTATTCTAGATGTATGTACCTAGCTGATCTCTCTTGCAAGGTTGATTTGTAATATTTCTGAAGTGCACAGTATTCTCCATATACTCACTCTGCAGGAAAAAGCTGTTGCCACAATTTCTCATATCCGTAAAGTTCACTGGTTTGAAAAATTCAATTGGTTTATCAGCAGCGAAAATTATCTGGTTATCAGTGGACGAGATGCTCAACAAAATGAGATGATAGTCAAGCGTTACATGTCCAAAGGAGATCTGTAAGTAACCTTATTCTATCAGTTTTAAAGTTTCAGAAAGTTTTAGATAAAGTCTCCCCATGTTTTAAGAGGTTTACTGCTGAATTATCGGTTTAAAATACTTACTCAAATGATATTATGTCTCTCAAAGAACGAGCTTCTGCAATATTTGGCTGTGCAAACACTCTTTAGCTAAGTGCCTTTCTCCTCAATTATTGGTCTTCCTGTTATTTATTTCATCTGCCATTTAAAGTACCAAAAAAAAAAAAAGAGAGAGAAAGAAAGAAACAGTGATGTGCTAAAGCTGACAATTTATCGTAAAACAGGTATGTTCATGCAGAACTCCATGGTGCTTCGAGTACTGTGATCAAGAATCACAAGCCCGAAAGCCCTGTACCTCCTCTCACTTTAAACCAAGCAGGATGTTTCACAGTGAGTTTCCTGTGTTCTTTCCAATATCTGGATTATGTTTTTACTGTCGGAGAATAATTAAATTAACTACCTTCATTGTTATGTAGGTCTGCCATAGCCAGGCTTGGGACTCGAAGATTGTGACTAGTGCTTGGTGGGTGTACCCTAACCAGGTGAGTAAAACGGCTCCCACCGGAGAATATCTTACAGTTGGAAGTTTCATGATCCGTGGTAAGAAGAATTTTCTTCCACCACATCCTCTTATTATGGGTTTTGGAATTTTATTTCGCTTGGATGAGAGTTCTTTGGGATCTCATCTGAATGAAAGGAGGGTAAGAGGTGAAGAGGAAGGAATAAATGACGCTGAACAAAGTGAACATTTCAAAGAAATATCAGACTCCGGTTCTGATTCTGAGAAGGAAATATCAGATCAAAAAGCCACGTTAGAGCCATCAGGCCTCGAAAATTTGTCAAAAGAACCAACAGGAAAGGACTTCTCTTCAGTGGCTTCCTCCAACGGCTTAAATGCTTCTCAAATAACTACAAATTCAGATGACTCCTGTGAGGAAACTACTTCGATGAATTATGTTGATAGTGATAAAGTATCTGATGCTTCTGGACAAGCCTCTGCTGCTGTTAACCCAAATCTAGAAGATTTAATTGACAAAGCACTTGAGCTTGGATCTGCTACCACTGCTGTTAAGAAATATGGGCTCGAAGCTTCTCAAAAGGTAACAGTGGAGGAACATGATCATAAAGTAACAAAGGCAGTGCAGAGAGAGAAGCCATATATTTCAAAAGCTGAAAGAAGAAAGCTCAAGAAAGGCCACAAAGATGGTGCTTCTGGTGGAAATGCTGAAGAGGATAAAGAAGCAGAAGAATATTCCGACACTGTAAGTCAGCCAGATGAAATAAAAAGTTCAAAGCCAAGTAGTGGAAAAGTTAGCCGTGGACAGAGAGCTAAATTGAAGAAGATAAAGGAAAAGTATGCTGACCAAGATGAGGAGGAGCGCAACATTAGAATTGCTCTGTTGGCTGTAAGTATTGCTACTTACCTCTTAAACCCAAGTTGATTATGGAACTAAATGATTAATTTCATTTTGTTTCCACATTAGGTTCTCCAGCTCTCATTCTATCTCCTTTTCTTATAACCTTTTGTCTTTTGTATAAATGTCAGAATAGTAGTGTAATTGCTTGTGTCCTCCTGAGAATCGAGTTCTGGTCTCACCAAATATATGAAGAAACTATAGTACATCTCTTCCAAAAGAACTGGAAGTTGTCCTACTATTAAAATGCTAGCTGTTGTTTGGGGAAGCCTTTACAATACAAAAGACTAATACTATTGTGGTGGCTCATAGTTGACACTAGAATTACTGTGCAGGCTGCTGGCAAATCGAAGAAGGATATTAACAAGTCTGAAAATGAGAAGGCCACCGAAGAAAATGAAGTCAAGCTAGCTAGCGGTACAATTTTCATTCAACATACAGATAATGAAATGCTTGTTTCATTCACTTTCCAAGTGATATGGTTACCCGGTGAAACTAATATTGATGTTGAAATGTTTAATTTGATATTCTGCTAGCTCCCCCCTCCCCCCGTGCGGGCCTCGATTCTGAAAGCTAAACTGTTTGTTGTGTTGCCAAACAAAGTTAGTATGCAAGCCCTCTTGGAGCAGCTCAAGATAAGATTCTAAAGTGGATAAACAAAATAAAATATGTCGAGGTTGTTACATAATAATAAGATTTGTATGATGAGAGGTCAAGCCATGGAGCTATAGTCCATGATCTGATGTACCGATAGAGTAACTTATCTGTTCCATTTCTGGAACAAATGCTTTAGTGTGTGGAATTTTAAATCTTTGGTAGATTACCTGCCTAAACTAACTTGCACTTATCTGGACTACTTGGTTAAAGTTTTTTCATTAATTTATTAACAAAAACTGAATTATGCAATTTGGCTGAGCATTGGATGCTTTTGTTAATAAATCTTTCTATGTTTTACTGGAATTTCATATAGTATAACAATCTATTGGACTCGTCTTTGAAATGCAATATATTCATTTGTTCTATGATGATGGCATTGAAATGCATATATTCACCACCCTTCATGTGCAGTTCCTGTGGATGCTGTAAAGATATGTTACAAATGTAAGAAGGCAGGTCATACATCCCGAGATTGTCCAGAACATCCTGATGAGACTGCTCGGAGCAAAGCAGATGGTCATGTAGATAAAGATGCCAGTGAGATGGACAAAGTTACAATGGAGGAAGATGACATCCACGAGATTGGTGAAGAAGAGAAGGAGAAACTAAATGATGTAGACTATTTGACTGGAAATCCACTGCCAAATGATGTCTTGTTGTATGCACTACCTGTCTGCGGTCCTTACAATGCTGTACAGTCATATAAATACCGTGTGAAGATAATTCCCGGCTCATTGAAGAAAGGAAAAGGTAAAACCTATATGCGAAGCTTTCTCGTGTAAGGATATATTGGTCCTCGCCATTTTATTTTCTTGGTCATAATTCAAGATCGTAACTTTTTATTGCCTTTTCAGTTTTCACTGTAGCATTTGACCATTCCCTTTGTATACAGTAAAGGAGCTTTAGTGCTATCTTTTGATCTTGAAGTTTAGTGAGTAGAGCACTAAGAAATACTTCTATTTTTTTTGTATCAAAGGATAAAACATTGGGTTTTATTTTCTTTGGTGAAATTGCATTTCTAGTCCCACAATATAGGATCCTTTTGTCTCATACTTTATAAAATTGTACTTTTGATCTTTATTTTAAGAAGTTTTACACTTTTGGTCCTATATTGGAAATTCTCTGTTTGGCACTTTTGTTTCCGTAGGTCTATCTCAGTTTCCACTGTCTCAAATTGGATGAAGATAAGGCAAGAGGTCAAAAGTGCAAAACATTTCAATAATTTGGGACTAGAAGTGCAATTTTGTTAAGTGTAGAACCTAGAGTGTTTAAGGTCTATATCTGTGGGACTAAAAGTGCAATTTTTCCTTCATTATATTTTATCTGCTAAATCCAAAATCCAAGAACCTAATTGTGTGTCGTTTTCGTTAGTGTTGTAAAGCATATCCAAATCTTTTCTTAATTTATTTTAATCTACTTGTATGCAGCGGCTAAGACGGCAATGAATTTGTTTAGTCACATGCCGGAGTCAACAACTAGAGAGAAGGAACTAATGAAGGCTTGTACGGATCCTGAGCTTGTTGCTGCTATAGTAGGGAATGTGAAGGTTTCAGCAGCAGGCCTTACTCAGCTGAAGCAAAAGCAGAAGAAAAGTAAGAAGACGAACAAAGCAAAGAGTTAATACTTCTTACTGGAGAACTGAGAATGATTGATTGATAAATGGTAGTAAGTAAATGAATGAGGTTTATGCTCAAAGCTCTTTCATCTTAAGCAAGAAGTTCGATCTATCGATCAAGTGAATTGCTTTGACATTAATAGTACAAATAGTTTTGCACATCAAATACACATGAAGCTTTGTATCAAAGAGGTTTTGCACATCAAATACACATGAGGAATTTTGTATCAAAGAGGTTTGAATTTGAAATAAAGTTTGCCTTGAATGAGTTACAGTTGCGATCGTGAACCTGTGCCAGTTTACATGTAATTTTTCCTTTCATTTTAATATATATATTTCTTTGACTTCCAATTATATTTATTTGTACCTACCTCTCTTGCCATAAGTTGTTTTTGAATTGTCGAACAAGAAAGCCCCTTACTACATCATTTAGACTGTCAGCGTATTGCATTCTAGCTTATAAATTAGGGTTATTTACTCCGGTGTTAGTTTGGTAAATACATCATACATGTCTGTAATTTTTTTAGCAAACCCCTCCTTTGTTAATAAAATATATAAACAAAATATTCTTAACCAAAAATAAAATATAGAATTATATCTTCTAGTACGAGTTAAAATTAAATGAACATGTGATGTTACTCAGAAAAGATTTTGAATATTATACACAAATAACATTACATAAACATTTGCAAGTTGAATTCAAAATGTGTGCAGTCGGTGCATAATTATTTTTCCTTTTCTTATTTTTTTCGTATGTCAATGGAACTTATTATAATCTGAATTCAATCCGATTTATTATATGATTAGTGCTGAGTTGAATTATACGAAAAATTATTGAGGGTTTTGTACTTATCCCTATGAACAATAGTTTTGTTTTTATAAGATTTTTAAGTATCCGCAAAAAAATGGTTAAAACTATGAATACCCCTTGGAGAAAATTTCAATTTTTCAATTGGCTCAAAATATTACAAAAGTGATTTGAATCATACGAAAAATTGTTGAGGGTTTTATGTTTATCCCTAAGAACAATTTTTTGATTTTTATAAGATTTTAAGTATTCATAATAAATTGGCCAAAACGGTGAGGTAACTCCTTCGAGGAAATCAATTTTTTCTCGGACTCAAAATATCAAAAAAATTACTTATAACATAAGAAAAACATTGCCCATGACTGTTTACGTACCACTTTGTATATTTTTTTGTATTTTAACTGATTTTTAATATTCGCAAAAAAATTGGTTAAAACTGTGAACTTACCCCTTGGAGAAAATTTAAACTTTTCCACTGGGTCAAAATATTACAAAACTGAGTTGAATCATACGAAAAATTGTCGAGGGTTTTGTACTTACCCATATGAACAATTTTTTTTTTTGTTTTATAAGATTTTAAGTATTCATAAAAATTGGACAAGACTGTGAGCTTACCCCTTCGAGGAATTCAATTTTTCCACGAGCTTAAAATATCAGAAATCCTACTTATAAGTTATAACATAAGAAAAACGTTGTCCAGAGCTGTGTATTACCACTCTGAATATATTTTTGTATTTAAACTAATTTCGAGTATCCCCCGAAAATTTGTCAAAAATGTGAACTTACCCCTTGAAGAAAATTTCAATTTTTCCACTGGCTCAAAGTATTACAAAACTGGCTTGAATTATACGAAAAATTGTCGAGGGTTTTGTACTTACCCCTATGAACAATTTTTTTTTATTTTTATAAGATTTTAAGTATCCGTAAAAACTGTGAGCTTACCCCTTCGAGGAATTCAATTTATCCACGGGCTCAAAATATCATAAACCGACTTATAACCTATGAAAAACTATGTCAAGAGCTGTATAAGTACTACTTTCAATATGTTTTTGTACTTAAACTGATTTTTAATATCCTCAAAAAATTGGTTAAAACTGTGAACTAACCCCTTGGAGAAAATTTCAATTTTTCCACTGGCTCAAAATATTACAAACTTGACGTGAATCATACGAACAAATCGTTGAGGGTTTTTTAATTACTCCATGAACAATTTTATTTTGTTTTTATAAGATTTTAAGTATTCGTAAAAAATTGGCCAAAATATCATAAAATAGACTTATAACATAAGAAAATCATTGTCCATGCTGTTTATAGGCCTCTTTAAATATGTTTTCGTATTTAACTGATTCAATTTTTTCACGGGGGCCTTAGTATATTAGAAAACCGACTTATAACATAAGAAAATATTGTCCAGAGCTGTGTACGTACAACTTTCAATATATTTTTGTATTTAAATTGATTTTTAGTATCCGCAAAAAATTGTTTAAAACTGTTAACTAACACCTTGGAAAAAAATAAATTTCTCACTGTCTCAATATATTATAAAACTGACTTGTATCATATGAAAAATTGTCGAGGGTTTTGTACTTACCCTTATGAAAAAAAAAATTACAATTTTTTAAGTATCGGTAAAAAATTGGCCAAGATTGTGAGCTTACCCTTACGAGGAATTCAATTTTTCCACGGGCTCAAAATATCAGAAAATCGACTCATAACATAAGAAAAATTTCCCGGGGCTGTGTAAGTACCACTTTAAATATAATTTTTTATTAAAATTGATTTTTAGTATCCATAAAAAATTGGTTAAAACTGTGAACTAACCTCTTGGAAAAAATTAAAAATTTTCCACTGGCTCAAAATATTACAAAACTGACTTGAATCGTATGAAAAATTGTCGAGGGTTTTTTCATTACCCCTATGAACAATTTTTTATGTTTTTAAAAGATTTTACATATCCGTAAAAAATTAGCCAAATTTGTAAGGTTACCCTTTCGAGGAATTCAATGTTTCCACGTGTTCAAAATATCAAGAACATGACTTATAACATAAGAAAGCATTGCCTAGGGCGGCGTACGTACCACTTTGAATATAATTTTTTTAAATTGTTTTTTAGGATCCGCAAAAAATTGGTTAAAACTGTGAAATTACTCCTTCGAGAAAATTTCAATTTTTTTAGTGGCTCCAAATATTACAAAACTGACTTGAATCATACGAATCATTGTCGGGGGTTTTGTACTTACCCCTGCGAACAATTTTTTTTGTTTTTTATTTTGTAATATTTAATATTCGTAAAAAATTGATCAAACCTGTGAACTTACCCCTTCGAGGAATTCAATTTTATTTTCAATAAGATTATAAGTAACACTAAAAATTTAGCCGAGACTGTGAGCTTACCCCTTCGAGGAATTCAATTTTTCCACGGGCTCAAAATATCAGAAAATCGGCTTATAACATAAGAGAAATATTTTCCAGACCTATACACTTACCACTTTCAATATATTTTTGTATTTAAAATGATTTTTAGTATCCACAAAAAATTGGTTAAAATTGTGAACTTACCAATTGGAGAAAATTTCAATTTTCCACTGACTCAACATATTACAAAACTGACGTAAATCATACCGAAAATTGTCGAGAGTTTTGTACTACCCCTATGAACAATTTTTTTTTTTGGTTTTATAATATTTTAAGTATTCGTGAAAATTTGGTCAAAACTATTAGCTTAATCCTTAAAGGAATTCAGTTTTTCCACGGGCTCAAAATATTAGAAATCCGACTTATAACATAAGAAAAACATTGTCTAGAGTTGTGTAAGTACCATTTTGAATATATATTTGTATTTAAACTGATTACTAGTATCCACAAAAAATTGGTCTAAACTGTAAACTTACCTCGTGGAGAAAATTTCAATTTTTCAATAAGCTCAAAATATTACAAAACTGAATTGAATTATACAAAAAATTATTGAAGGTTTTGTATTTACCCCTATGAAAAATATATATTTTTTTTATTTTTTTAAGATTTTAAGTATATGAAAATATTTGGCCAAAACTATGAGCTTACCCCTTCTAGGAATTCAATTTTTCCACGGGGGCTCAATATATCAGAAAATCGACTTATAACATAAGAAAAACATTGTCCAGGGCTGTGTACGTACCACTTAGAATAATTTTTTTCATTTTAAACTGATTTTTAGTATCCACAAAAAATGGTTAAAATTGTGAATTAACCCCTTGGACAAAATTAAAAAAATTTCACTGGCTCAAAATATTAAAAAATTGACTTGAATCATTACCATAAGAAAAACATTGCCCAGGGTTGTGTACGTACCATTTTGAATATATTTTTGTATTTAAACAGGGAAAAATTGATTAAAACTCTGAACTTACCCATTGGAGAAAATTTCAATTTTTCCACAAGCTCAAAATATTACAAACTGACTTGAATCATACGAAAAATTATCGAGGGTTTTGTATTTACCTCTCTAAACAATTTTTTTTGTTTTTTTTTTTACAAGATTTTAAGTATACGTAAAAAATTGACCAAAATTGTGAACTTACCGCTTCGAGAACTCAATTTTTTCACGGGTTCAAAATATCATAAATCGACTTATAACATAATATAAACATTTCCCAAGGCTAGGTATGTACCATTTTCAATATATCTTTGTATTTAAATTGAATTTTAGTATTCGCAAATAATTGATTAACATTGTGAACTATCCCTTGGAGAAAATTTTAATTTTTTCACTGGCTCAAATTATTACAATACTGACTTGAATCATACATAAAATTATCGAGGGTTTTGTACTTACCCCTATGAATTTTTTTTTTTGTTTTTATAAGATTTTTAGTATCCGTAAAAAATTGACCAAAACTGTGAGCTTACCATTTCGAGGAATTCAATTTTATTTTCAATAAGATTCTAAGTAACACTAAAAATTTAGCCGAGACTGTGAGCTTACCCCTTCGAGGAATTCAATTTTTCCACGGGCTCAAAATATCAGAAAATCGGCTTATAACATAAGAGAAATATTTTCCAGACCTATACACATACCACTTTCAATATATTTTTGTATTTAAAATGATTTTTAGTATCCACAAAAAATTGGTTAAAATTGTGAACTTACCAATTGGAGAAAATTTCAATTTTCCACTGACTCAACATATTACAAAACTGACGTAAATTATACCGAAAATTGTCGAGAGTTTTGTACTAACCCTATGAACAATTTTTTTTTTTGGTTTTATAATATTTTAAGTATTCGTGAAAATTTGGTCAAAACTATTAGCTTAATCCTTAAAGGAATTCAGTTTTTCCACGGGCTCAAAATATTAGAAATCCGACTTATAACATAAGAAAAACATTGTCTAGAGTTGTGTAAGTACCATTTTGAATATATATTTGTATTTAAACTGATTACTAGTATCCACAAAAAATTGGTCTAAACTGTAAACTTACCTCGTGGAGAAAATTTCAATTTTTCAATAAGCTCAAAATATTACAAAACTGAATTGAATTATACAAAAAATTATTGAAGGTTTTGTATTTACCCCTATGAAAAATATATATTTTTTTATTTTTTTAAGATTTTAAGTATATGAAAATATTTGGCCAAAACTATGAGCTTACCCCTTCTAGGAATTCAATTTTTCCACGGGGGCTCAATATATCAGAAAACCGACTTATAACATAAGAAAAACATTGTCCAGGGCTGTGTACGTACCACTTAGAGTAATTTTTTTCATTTTAAACTGATTTTTAGTATCCACAAAAAATGGTTAAAATTGTGAATTAACCCCTTGGACAAAATTAAAATTTTTTCACTGGCTCAAAATATTAAAAAATTGACTTGAATCATTACCATAAGAAAAACATTGTCCAGGGTTGTGTACGTACCATTTTGAATATATTTTTGTATTTAAACAGGGAAAAATTGATTAAAACTGTGAACTTACCCATTGGAGAAAATTTCAATTTTCCACAAGCTCAAAATATTACAAACTGACTTGAATCATACGAAAAATTATCGAGGGTTTTGTATTTACCCCTCTAAACAATTTTTTTTTTGTTTTTTTTTTACAAGATTTTAAGTATACGTAAAAAATTGACCAAAATTGTGAACTTACCGCTTCGAGGAACTCAATTTTTTCACGGGTTCAAAATATCATAAATCGACTTATAACATAATATAAACATTTCCCAAGGCTAGGTATGTACCATTTTCAATATATCTTTGTATTTAAATTGAATTTTAGTATTCGCAAATAATTGATTAAAATTGTGAACTATCCGTTGGAGAAAATTTTAATTTTTTCACTGGCTCAAAATATTACAATACTGACTTGAATCATACATAAAATTATCGAGGGTTTTGTACTTACCCCTATGATTTTTTTTGTTTTGTTTTTATAAGATTTTTAGGATCCGTAAAAAATTGACCAAAACTGTGAGCTTACCCTTTCGAGGAATTCAATTTTTCCACGAAGGCTCAATATATCAGAAAATCGGCTTATAACATAAGAAAATATTATCCAGAGTTGTGTACGTACCACTTTCAATATATTTTTATTTTTTAACCTGATTTTATTATCCGCAAAAAATTGATTAAAAAATGTGAACCCCTTGGTGAAAATTTCAATTTTCCACTGGCTCAACAAAATTGAATTGTATCATACGAAAAATAATTGAGGGTTTTGTACTTACCCTATGTACAATATTTTTTATATAAGATTTTAAGTATTCGTAAAAAATTGGCCAAGAGTTGTGAGCTTACCCCTTTGAGGAATTCAATTTTTTTACGGGCTTAAAATATCAGAAAACCGACTCATAACATAATAAAAAAATTCCCCAGGGCTGTGTACGCACCACTTTGATTAAAAAAATTTATTTGAATTGATTTTTAGTATCCGCAAAAAAATGGTTAAAACGGTGAACTAACCCCTTTGAGAAAATTTTGATTTTTCCACTGGCTCAAAATATTACAACTGACTTGATAATACAAATCATTGTCGAGGGTTTTGTACTTACCCTTGTGAACAATTTTTTGTTTTTGTGAGATTTTAAGTATCCGTAAAAAATTGGCCAAACTTGTGAGTTGTGAGCTTACCCATTCGAGGAATTCAATTTTTCCACATTCTCAAAATATCAGAAAATTAACTTATAACATAAGAAAAACATTGCCCAGAACTGTGTACAATAAGAAAAACAATGCCACAATATATTTTTGTATTTTAAGTGAATTTATTATCCGCAAAAAATTGATTAAAAATGCGAAGTAACCGTTGGAGAAAATTTTAATTATTCCACTGGCTCAAAATATTACGAAATTGACTTGAATCATATGAAAATTTGTCGAGGGTTTTGCAATGACCCATATGAACAATTTTTTTTTCTTTCATTTTTATGAGATTTTAAGTATCCGTAAAAAATCAGCCAAAATTGTAAGGTTAACCCTTCGAAGAAATCAATTTTTCCACGGACTCAAAATATCATAAAACCGACTTATAACATAAGAAAAACATTGTGCAATGTTGTGTATGTACCACTTTGAATACATTTTTGTATTTAAATTGATTTTTATTATCCACAAAAAAGTTGTTAAAATTGTGAACTAACCCCTTCGAGAAATTTCAATTTTTTCACTGACTCAAAATATTACCAAACTGACTTGAATCATACGAAAAATTGTCAAGGGTTTTGTACTTACCCCTATGAACAATTTTATTTTGTTTTTATAAGATTTTAAGTATATGTAAAAAAAATTGGCCAAAACTGTAAGCATAACCCTTCGAGGAATTCAATTTTTTCACGGGCTCAAAATATCATAAAATAGACTTATAACATAAGAAAAACATTGTCCATGTTGTGTATATGCCACTTTGAATATATTTTTAAATTTAAACTGATTTTTAGTATCTGTAAAAGAATGTTAAAATTGTGAACTTACCCCTGGAGAAAATTTCAATTTTTCCATTAACTCAAAATATAAATTATCTAATCTGATTAAGAAGATTCATAACTCGAAACGAATAGAGAAAATGTCGGTCTAACTTGATTCGATTGATGAAAAATTCAAATTCGATAATATTATATATTATATGTGATGTATAATCTTTTATCTAAAGTAAAGTAAAAGTAAAAATATATGTCACTGTTTAAAGCATTAACCCCATCATAATCCAAAAAGTTGACATTAGAGAATCTAACAAGTTATTCTTATTTTTTGAATTGAAAGAAAAAAACTAGTTTAAAACGAGTAGAAGTGAGGTTTTATATTCTTCAACAACTGATTCACTTCAACCATTCTTAATTCCCCATTCATGCATGGAATTTTTGTACTCCATTTTCGAGTGAATTTTGTAAAAATAATGGTACATAAATATATGCTTGAAATGATTTTATGTTTTTGGTTGAATTTGTATTTATATACTTCTATATGACCATCGTACTTACTGCTAATGTCGTTTATTTGGACAATACCCGATTTTTTTACTCATTTATGATGCTTTTTTTGCTCTTAATTGTTAATGTCAAAGCTTTAGATTTATTTATTCTTTTAGTGATTCATGCTAGTTGGAGTTGGAGCCGGACTTGGGTCCAAGTTCGACCCATTGACAGGCCTAAGGATGATGGTCGGACCTAGGACAAAAACTGAAATAAATAATGCAATAATTACAAGAGTTTGGAAAAAAGTCGTTTGTCTGAAATATAGAAAATGGGTGAAGAAATGCAATTCCATTCCATTAAATATTCAATCAATAAATCAATCTTCGGCTGGTGGGGTATCACTTAAATCTAAACCTTCTGCCGGAAGGTCTGAAGTCAGAGGTCCTAATATCCCTTCAGAACTCAATGTCAATCCACTCTGCAATATTTAAAATCAACAATAAATAAATAAAATAAAAATAAAATATTAGAATAGAGCAAAGACGACACCATAACATTACAAAATCTTTGCTCGTCCTATTTTCTTTTGTTGTTTAATAATAATTATGGGAATATATACCTCAGGCTGGAATCTTAGCATATCAGCACGAGCCATGGCTTCCGCTTGTGCAATTCTTTGCCTGAATGTCTGAGCCATTTCCTCTGCCTGTAAGAAACAAGTCCCAAAATTTATAAACATGCCTCCCTCGAGTTTTTCTTGGTATATTTTTAATAAAATGCTTACCTTCTCAAAGACCAACTTTGGATTACGAATCATGTCACCAGGCGTAGGCTCTAACTTCTTCGTAGAAAGGCTCACTCTTCCTCTCTCACGATCATGGCTAAGTATCATAACCTAGAACAAGATTCATCACATAAATTCTCAAATTCTTTAAAAAAAGTTATAGGAAGAAGAAACTTTTACCTTCAAAGTGTCACCAGGCTGTAGGACTGTAGCTATATCTGAAACGCGATCGTGGCTGATTTGGCTCACATGCAATAGACCATTAATTCCACCAATGTCAATGAAAGCACCATAAGGTTTCAAACTCTGAACAGTGCCTATCACTACAGATCCAATTCCAAGCTGTGCTTGACTATCAGCCATGGCCTTGCGGTTACTGAGGACTAGCCTCGATTGTTCCTCGTCAACTTCCACAAACTTGAGAGGAATTTCTTTATCAAGAAGCTCCTCGGCAGGTGATTTCTGATATGAATTTAACGGAAATTTTAATAAGTATTTACATACGATCAGAGGTGATGAGAATAATTGGGACATAATGAATTTAATTATCATGATGAAGTGGAAAGATCAAGGGTTAGAATCGGGTAAAGAACTCAAGGCCTCAAAAGATTCATGTTAAAAGTAATAATATTAAATGTCTTCTCAATTATCTTTAAATGAGGTGGTTATTCAATGTCGTATCAGAGCCAAGATTATTGTGTTTGGATCTCTCTGCTACCCATTTACAAAAAACAAAACGTATGCATGTTAGACTTGAGTAAACTAATATCACGAAAGGGCGTGTTAAACATATTACATATTAAGCTCTTAAAAGAGGTGATCATTCAATAATCGCCATCGAATGTGATTATCAGAGTAAGGAAATTACCGTTGAGATTTGTGAAAATGGAACAAAACCACGAAGACCTTCAACAATGGCCACCACTCCACCTTTGTTTGCACCCACAACCTGCATAATTTTTTTTTGGAAAAATACACATTAATAGAAAAATTGGAAAGAAAACATTGGTTACATTAAATTGACCATTGAAGTGCATCATATCCTAAATGCTAATACTTGCATATCTGATATTTACAAAGAGATTGCAAATGAACTTTCATAATGTCAACGTACTCATAGATTATAGTGGGAAATACTTACCTTGCCCTTCAGAACAACATCTTCAGCTTGAAGTAATCTACACCGTTCCCATGCGAGATCATATTGAATCGAACGTAAGCTCAAGATCAAACTATCATCAGCCTCATTTTCACCAATAATTACAAATTCCTCACGTAAACCAGGAACTATCCCAGCCTCTGCCACATGCTTGAGGTTATGGATAGATGCCTCTCTTACAGGCAAGTAGGCTGATGATTTTGCAGTAATGTCAACTAATGCACCATTTGCATCTGTATTGAAAACAGTTCCCTTAACCTGGAATAATAAAAAAAATTTAAAAAAAAAAAAATCAATATCCTAAATACTCTTTTAACTTTCATCAGAATCAACTAAGACAAACAACACCCAGATGCTATAAGACTTTATTCAATCTCATTAAACAGAAGACAAATCTTTGATTGCTTAGCCACATATTTCACACACACCCGAAGACACACCAATGTATATCTTTTTAGCCTACCTCATTTTTAAATTCAAAAAATTCTGGAAAAGAAAAACCTAACACATATTGCCTCATTCCAAAAAATTAAATATTATAATTAAGAAATAGAAAACTGACCTTGGTGCCAATTTCAGAGTTAAAGTCGTACTTTTCAAGGGCATCATGAAAGTCGTCAATTGTGAAAGCGACATTTTCCATGGGGGTTGTTCGACACCTCTCATAAGCATCTTCAAACATCTCTTTTAGCTTCATTCTTTCTCTTGTTTCTGCATTTGCTATAGCCAAAGCTGCTGCTGAAATTACGCTTCGTTTTTTGGGGTGGTACTGATTCTTGGAATTGGATGATTTGTTGTTCTTTGTGATTGAAATTGGTGGGCACTTTAACCCACCAAATTGTTGTGCTAAAGCTGCCATATTTATCTGCGTTTGTTTTTCACACACACCACACAGTGGAGGAGAGATAGATTAGTGTGTTTTCTTTCCTGTTGGGTTTGGCTTTGGTTATCAGGATTTTCGAGCAGAGAAACCAAATGAAAACTTTGGGGTAGATAAGGTGAGGAGAGTGGGGCCCACTTGAAACATGGGCTTGCTTGTATGTGGGCTTTAGGATAATCTAACTAAAGGAAATCCTATTGGCCCGTTTTGTTAAAATAAAAAGAATGTTGATTATGTATTGAAACACAGCCTAATACTCAACTCAAGTACCCACCTCCACTTATTTAACAAAAGGAAATAAGAGTATATTTTACATAAATTGTAGTAATTGATTGGTAACCCTCTTAAAAGCATCATCCAATTTCAAAATATTATTTTGCATTTTTTATGAAAAAATTACTTTTTGGAGATATAAAGAGGAATCATAGAGATATTTGTGCGATTGAATAACTATTAAGTACATGTATACCGAAGAACTTTTCATATGACGGATGCAATTGGAGATTATCGTCATGATGAAATCGTAAGTTAATCCACCCTAAAAACGCAAGTTAAGCAGTATGGTTCGGAAAAGAGTAGATCAAATAGTCAGGAGGAAGGATTTGTCTTTGATCTTTGAATTTCCATATCCCTTCTAAAGCTATCATCCATAAAACAACACTACCCTTTCTTATGTTAAGCATTACCAAAATGCGAAAAGTGATTTGCAACTGGTCACTCATCCTAAATCCACTTACACAAAAGCAAACCTCTGGTGCCACTTCATATTTCACATAAAAAACAGGGACATCTACAAACCTAAATTGAATCATTTTTCCTTCTTCAAATTACATGTTAGTCGTATTTGACATTTCAGGATCCCACTTCACTATTCCTTTTTGGCCCATTTGGTATGAGATTTTGGACTTGAAGATTCTACACTACAATTAATTAATTATGTACACATTGATCTCGTCATAATCACTAAGAATGACATTAAATAATCATAGCTTAGTGACCTCGGTTTGCTGAGAAAAAATAAAACTATAGATTAATATCTTCCGGACCTTGTGAAAAAAGTGATGCAAACTTGTGGGGACGAAATTTGAGCACACATTTTCGGGCTTAGACATTAACAAACTTGATGCAAGTTCATTACCCAAAAGAACACAATAGTATTATTCTTCTATTTGTCAACTGCAAATTGATATGCTGCTAGAATGACCACCTTTATATCACAAATCAATATTCAGTTATATACCAAACCCCATATAACCTCTTTTACAACTCAGATTGGGAAGATAAACTCAAAATCATATTTGACCCATTCTGGAAAATTCAACGATGCCATCAATCCCAGATGGCTACACAATAAGTAGGAAAACTACCCTCAAAAGGCAAGAGAACAAATCCATGACTCCAGTTCATTCAATGGCACAAGAAGCAAATTGCCTTCGTGTAGTCGCTCTGAGTAGTAGAAAACTTCGTAGTTAACTACCCTACTGCACAAAAAAAAAAAAAAAGGTTAATCACTAGCCATCTACAAATTGAACTTGCATCAGCATTGCATACAGTCTCCCATATTAATCTTGACTAACAAACAATGTAAAAACAAATATAGATAACAGGATTTCATAAATTCGTAGGAGTTTGAAAATTTGCTCACTATATGCAATTGCCTATACACAACAGAAACGGACAAAACACTTGCTCATAAGAAGCAAGACCTCACGTGCCTTTTAAAAATGTATAAACATTAAGGTCTTATCAGTAAACAGAATAGAGGAATATGTGATCTAGGTACCCTGACCAAAAAATCAAAAAATTGTTTCTTAAGCTTAGAAGGAAGGTCAACTTTAAAGTGCCAAAGATTATATCCTTAGTTATCCATTAAAAAGTGTTCAACCAAATAGTGGCAAATTACATATTTATATAATTGTACACTTGGTTTCAAGTTAAAATATTTTGCATTTTTAGTCACATAGAATTGTGTCTATTTAAAATGTTTTGCATTTTTGGTCCCAAATTTGATGGAAAAGAGGGAACGGGATCAAAAGTGAAAAACATATTAAAATTTGAGAACAAAAGTGCAATATTGTAAAGTGCGGGATCAGAATTGTTGAGGGTTATGGGACTAACAAATGCAATTTTCTTCCCAAATGGTTTTAAGGAAAAGTTGAAGACTCTTTAATGCCTTAATTCAGAAAAATGCATTTCTCAGAGCTATTGGCACCACAAACCATCTCAAGGCCATATAGGAGACTATAATTTGATATTGAAACTAGGAAAATAATGCTCACTTCTCAAAAAAACTTGATTACTCATTATCTTGGAGACCAGTTACTTTTCCCACGGCAACAGTTTTCCCTGTCAAAAGTAGAAATCTCAGTGATATTTCTGAGAAAAATAGAAATCAATTAAATGAATATTTTTTTATGCTAAATATTATTTTAACCTTCAGTACGAAGAGTGAATCGTCCCAGCTGTGGGAAATCCGAGAATTTCTCAATGCAGATCATGTTATTCACCTGAAGAGCACAATTTGAAAACATAATGTTTTAATTTGCACCTTAAAGTATTGAAACTATATTTATCTATTGAAACTATATTTATCTAGAGCATCCCATCAATTCTCCACCTCATGGGAATACTGATAAGTTTGACCAGAAGAAAGTGAACCAAGTTGTTTTTCAGAAGTGATCAACTATTTATAAAACTTTGTAACATTGTGTCACCTAAAAGTTACTAATTTCACACTTAACCACCTAAAAATAAAGTTTTCTCTAACCCTCTAGAATTTGTAAAGCAGTTGGCGCTTTGCCCCAGATAAAGATCTATATAAGTTTAAAGGGCATAAACGTAATTCTAAGGTTTCAGTAACTTATGGAAATCTTGAACAAATTTCTAACCTTTATATGAGTTAAAGCACAATATCCTAGTAAGTTAAATTACCAAAAAAATTAAATGATACAAAATGTTCAATTTTTACAGTTTTAGTTAAATTTAATATAATATATGGTGTTTGGATATATTTAGAATGTTCATTTACATAAGGCGAAATTGCAGAAAACGTCCCAAACTAATAAGTGATTTTGAGTTTTCACCTACCGAATTTCGTTCCGTAATTTAATATTTTTTCGGAATATTGTCCCAAATTAATTAATTACTAATTCTGGTTTTTCGTCCAAACTATATCAACTCGCCGAATTTTGTCCCGTAATTTTCAAATCTGCATGAATTTAATCCCAATATTAAATTCAGTTTAATGGAAATGACAGTTCAATCTTATAATTAGTTTGGGACGAATTCTGCATTCTTGTGTAAATGTTAATGCAAAAATTTACCGCGTCATGACACGTACGTCACCACATGGCAATTTAATGGACACGTGCGCAATTTACGTCTCATAATTAACGGTGGGACAATATTTCAAAAAATATTAGATTACGGGACAAAATTCGGTGAGGTGATATAGTTTGGGATGAAAACCCAAAAATCGCTAATCAGTTTGCTATGTTTTCTGCAATTTTGCCTTTACATAATTATAAAAATTATGCTTTAAACCTTAACTATCCTACAAAATGTTGAACAGGGTACCAAGTGATGTATTAATTAAATTCTAGGTGCAAAATATGTGAATTTTTCTAAATATAATAAATAGTTGAGTAAACCATGTTACCGCTTAACCTAGAAACAGTTTTAAATACTACATGCATTATAAGCTGACCTGAACTCGGCATACAACCAATGCGCCTTTTTTAACAAAGAGAGGCTTCTTTTTCATAGGTTTTCGGGTCTTTGGATCAATTTGCGTCATCAAATCAACAATCTCACATTCCTCCATTACTGAGTGGACGTGCAAAACAGCTTTATACCCAGCACAAAAAATTGCCTGAGATGTTTGAAAACATATTTAACATTTACAAGAATGTGCACAAGTGGTCAAAACATGGATACTAAAATAACCAAAAGGAGGTAAAAGACATACATTGTCGAGCAGTTCCAGAATCTGCAAATGGGCAACAAACTCAGAAACAGCAGATATTGGTTTTGCTGCACATATAATAACTTTGACTTAGTAACCAAATAAAATATTAAAACCCTAAAATTTGAGAAATATACATTAACGCAGAAACCTATATTAGGTGAAGATTTAACGACTAAAAGGTTGCAATAACAGTGCTATTTAACAACTAAAAGGTTGCAATAACAGTGCTAACGGCTACTGTGAATAAAAACAATCATAACGGCAAATGAATAGTAAATTAGTAATCAAAGAAGTATAACCAAAAAGAAACTCAGTTCAATAGGAAACACAATGAAAAGAAAGTTGCATATAGTAGTTTGTCATATTAAATCTAATCCACCAGAGTACAAAGGTATCTTTTCACGAGTAAGAACTTTTTCCTCAAGATGCCAATTTTTTTCTTGTATCATATCTAACCTAAACCAAAAAACACAGTTCATTAAACCACAACAAATTTTAAGCCCTACTCCAACACCAGAAGTTACGAAACTGATTTTTCACATCATACAAGAAAAACTAAGTAATCACCCACAAAGACAGAATATTTGCTGAATAATCCCATATTGGTGCTTAAGCAACAAAAGTATATTTTCCACCCCTCTTGACATTGGCTGTTTTCGTTTATTCACATGCATGTAAAGTCGGATACATGGTAACATTCTTTCACTAAATCCCAGACATAGGATGACCACTAACTCTAACTAATACATTTAGGACTCCAAGAAACCACACAGTTTATACAACTCTAAAGCATGTAATAGTGTTAATATTGTCCAACTTTCTCATATGTGCATGCTCTGAGTGTATATATATAATGTATATGTGTGTAGTATCTAAACGACTATGGAATAAAGACCACATTCAATAATAGATTAAGCACACCAAAAAGAAAATTTCAAAGATCACTGAAACTTAATCACCAAATATTTTGGCATTTTTATCCTTCATCCCAATTTGATTTATAGTCAGTACAGAAATTTCCATTTTAAAGGTTACAGCTATCAAAAAATCATTACTTTCAAAAGGTTTCTTTGGCTTTCAAGGGACAGTAAATTGAAGCAAATATCCATGGATCACTAACAATCTAAAATAAGAATTTCATGTGTATGCAAGGAACAAGCTTTCACAGGACACAATCACAAAAAGGAAAAGGACCACCAAGAGTTCTATGTAAAACCCTTACCAACGCTACATAGAACGAAACCAGATAAGATATCTTCTTCCTCAATCCCAGAAACCCTGACTCGCAAATTTTCACCAGGTCCCGCACGCCTCACTTTATCATCATCGATGAAGATTGCAAGAACTTTCACTTGGACCTGAAAAGCTTGCCTAGTGAGGAAACTAATACCAATGACTTCTTTCTTTATAAACAAATCAAAAACTCATAAACTTGCTTTATTAGAGTAACAAGTAGAAAAAAGCACCTTGTTTGGCATTATCACCAGATTATCACCTTCACAGATACTCCCAGATTCAATTTTTCCCATAACAACAGTCCCCATGTCCTTAAACTTGTCAATAATAGGCATTCTTCATAAATAGCAAATAAATTAGGTAACCCAGGAATATATCATGTTATGCACATAAATTCAAAAGAAGAGGACATAATCTGAACTTTTCTAGTTGTCAAATAAAGGAAAAAAGAGAGTCCCAGTTTAAAGAGAAAATCGTTGTGATTAGCTGAAAAGCATAAATTTCATTCTGATTTCCAGAAATTACAGAATTCAATTCACCAAATGATGAAATGATTGCTAGTTGATGACACGGTAGATCATTAGTAATGAGTTTCAAAATAGGTAATAATAAACTATAATATGATATAAGACCACCCAAAATCAGAACATTCATGCTATTTAGGTTTTCTTGCATAATATGGAACCTGACATACACATGTCTTTTGGATATTGACTATGCATCATGCGTAGTGACCAAATTAGAAGACAAAGGCAAAGTTAATAAAGTTTCTACTATACCTGAATGGGCCATTTGGGTCACGTAACGGAACTTCAATACCGTCGAGAGCTTCAAAAAGGGATGGACCGCTATACCATGAACATATACTTCTAGGCAATCTGGTTTTCATGTTGATCCCCAAAAGACCAGATATTGGAAGAAACAGAACGTCTGGAAAAATAAACCCACCCAAAAAAAAAACACGAGAACAAGAATGAGCATCATATATACTAAAGAACATAATTTTCTTTAAATTTATCATCAGATATGAAGGCAAAAAAAGAATATGTAAAGCTCGTCGTTTTACGAAGTAAAGCTCATCCAAAACCTATCAGAATCAGACTGAAATCAAGAGCCACAATGTCGAGGGGGTTTAGTATCATTACACTCAGCACAAAGGCACATAAGTAAAGAATGAAAAAAACTGCAAAAATGAGACAACTGAAAGTATCATAATGGCCTATAATTTTGTAAGGGGACCTGAGAAACTACTTATGATATATGTAGGTAAACACATTTATTTTGTGGATAAATTTAGCAGGCAGCAGTGCTACAGACCAAAACGATTTCCATATGAGAATCAATACAACCGCTTTAACTGACTGCAAAGGGGCACATATATGAGGATATAATAGTAAACTAATATACATCAAATGCTCAATCTCCGTTAAACAATACCCCTCCTTCCCGACATTATTGCTCCATTAGTCCATTTAGCTTTTGCACATAAATTTAGGTATAATTTTCTTAAAAAGAATAAAAATGGAACTTTTTGGTACCTTTACATTTATTCCTCAAAAGTAGTGGTGGAGACTTATTGGTCTCAAATCGTTTCTTTTTCTACGAATGCAGTTTTGAGAAAAAAAATAAGAACGTGAATCTTGTGTTAAACAACCCAAAGAGGAAACAGGAGCAAAAAATAAGGGACAGGAGTAGCATATACCAAAATGATAGTTCTTAAGAAAACTGTGTGAAAAAAATATATTAACAGATTGGGGAACAAAGGAAAACTAAACAAAAAACTCCACTAAGGTTATATGTCCTGTGTGTTAGCAGCTACTACCAAATGCAAAAACTACCACTCTTCCATATTCTATCCCACGTTATCCCACCAAGGATATCACAGATTGAACAATCAACATCAACAAATTACTAACTACTTATAGCTTATAACGGAACATGGTAGAACCAGATATATATATCAACGAATTCATGCGCAAGACACAGAAACAAAATACATGCATATTTGACTAAGGTACAAGACAAATTAAATTACTAACACTGCTATATATGAACTGACATTTTCCTATGATCAAACACTTATATAATATAACAAACAAAATAAAGGTTTATAAAATGGGATAATCTAAGTGAGAAATTAAAAGATACAAAAAACAACTGTTTACAAGTAAATGAGAGCTCGGAGCAGAGTTACCTTTTTTCACATTATAACCTGATGACTTAAGAAACGATACCATTTTCGATTCAATCTCATCATATCTGCAACAGTAAGACAGGATCAAAATAATGGAAAAATGAAATCACTATCTTTTCTTAAAAGTGAAATCCAAGATGAGCAAACTTCTGACATATTTCATTTCAAAGCACCTTTCTTTTGACCAATTTACAGTAGGATCATCCATTTTGTTTACGACAACTAACAGCTTAGAGACTCCCAAAGTCTTTGCTAGCTGAACATGCTCTCGTGTCTGTCCACCTCTCTCATAACCAGTCTCAAATTCTCCCTTCCGAGCAGAAATAACCTAAGCATAATAACACAGAACGACTTTATGATATATGATTAGGGACAATAAAAAATCAACTCTATCTTAATAGACAACTTCTGAATCATGCATCATAACACTACTTACTAGTACACCTATATCTGCCTGAGAGGCTCCACTGATCATATTAGGTACATAGCTTTTGTGACCCTGATAAATAAGAAATTAAAATGAATGGGTCAACCAATCAGACGAAAATAGAAGGGTAACAGAAAAGCTCATGGGCATTCTAAGCACATACCATAAAATCTATTACGTAAAAACTGAAAAGAAATTGATTAAATTGTATAGTATCATTTCAAAACAGTGAGCAATTTATATAGCTCACTTGCAGAACAAGGTATTCAAAACTCTACAATAAGAAAACAAAAAAATTACATAAGGGAGATTGTGCACCGATCATTTATAAAAGTTGCATTAAACATTTGATTTCAATGTGGTATACTAAATTCTAGCCTTCGCAAGGAAAGGGAAATTCGACGCCAATTCAAACATATGTATCCTAAAGGGAAAATGAAATTTAAAGACACGGAGGCGAAATGTTTTCTCATGGTGAAAATTAGAGAAAATTCAACAGATGAGCAACTAAAAGTGGATTAGAAAAGACGAGAGATAGCTGAGAGAAGTGCGAAAGAGAAAGAGCAGCACAAACATGGAACTTGAGTACCAACACCAGCGTGTGCCCATTAAACCCAACTTCAGTAATAAGTCCTGAACCTCTCCACATTTAACAAAACCATGTGAACATACACTACCTATGAACCAAGAAGTTGCCAACCGGACATAATAATTTTAGTAGCGAACTCTCTTAATATAATTGAGCAATATGAAAAAGAATTGACATTTATCCTATTACTATTTTCTACAAGCCTTCCCTTCATATTTCCTAGATAACCAAACAAACAAGTCATTTTTTTTCTTCACAAAAATCCAAGGTCCAACCATATATAAAAGTTCATTAACAATCATGGAAACCCCCAAGTAAACAAAAAAAATTCTGAGATACCTAGATTAACGTTTGAAAAACATGAAGAATTGGGGAGTGTTTGAGCAAGAGTGATTTAAGGTTGTACTCTCGTACTAATGACCCAATGATAGATAGAGGTAGATGGACCGATGGATAGATCTATGCATAAGGAAATAGAGAGGGCCAAGTTATTAGTTCTAAAGAAAAACCAGATGCACACTTTGACAGAATGTTCTCAAATTAAAATCAGTTCATAATAACATATTATGTGATGCAATCCTTAATAACCTGTATAAGTCATAATTCAAACAAATTACAAAATAAGAGGATGTCTTCACCATGCAAAAATAGTGAGGATAATATCAAGCTTCACTAGAAAATATATGCAAATCGAATTAGTAGTTACCGGGGCATCCAATATTGTAAATCTGGTAGTATCTGTTTCAAAGTGCGCTCTTCCTACTTCAACTGTTTTTCCCTGTAATAAACAAACTTTCATACACAATCCACTCGGTATACACACTCAAAGGGATCTAAAGAAAAAACAAACAGAACATTTAACTACAATAGCAAGCCAAAATAAACAAGTAAGGGAGTACCTTAGCCCTCTCTTCTTCATTTGTATCCATGATATAAGCCATGTACCTAGTTTTTGACAAAACAGTAAGTAGCTTCTATGCTAGATCACGGTTATTTCAGGACGAATCTATGTGTTCAATTGGGAGAAAACAGAATGCAATTTCCAATCTAGACTGGAAGTTGCATGAATTAAACTGCAAAGCTAGGTAAATACTAAAAAATATGAGTTATAGCAGGGAGCTAGAGCAACTCGACAGGCACCAACTGCATGACATGTTCGGCAATACCCAGATCAAAGCAACCACAGAAAGTAGAAAATTCATCACTTGAAATTAGCCAGAATAAATTTGGTATGTCAAAACATGTTTTCTATCCATAAAAAAAAATATTATGCTCTACCAAGAATATTATGCAGTTCATCACAGCTTTAGTATCAAAATAATATTGAAAGTAAATAAGGACTACAAAACAGATAAAATGAACTCAAAAATCAAGCATGCAACAGTGCGTTAGTAAGTTTCCTAATTGAAAAACCCCACTTCATGTCACGCCGCATGATGAGCAGCAATATCTTTCATTAATAACAAAAACTAAAGATACAGTAGTTTCAAGCTCAAGTACAAAAAATGTATTAATTTAATTATCTAGCAAGGAAGTACTCACCAACTCTCTCTACTTTTTTCTTTAGCTTCTTTCTCGTATTTTTGGATAGTGCGGTCATCTACTTGACCACTAAGAAACAAAATTTGCCCTCCAATTGTGGACTTTCCAGCATCTACAGACCATGTAAAAATAAATCTTGATAAGGAACCGGGCCAATGTTACTACCGGTTTCCAGAAGAATGGAAAAACAAATTTATACATTTAGTTTTCTTTTTTCATGTATATTCCTTCAATATTTATTATACTCTTATAAGGGACAGATGGAAGTAACGAAAGGATTATGCATACCAAATGAAACACAAGAGAAGGAATCGATAAAATAAAAATAGGTAACATCTCACATGGGCAAGCTTAAACCAGTACAACACAAATCTTGATTATGGTCAATTATACATATTATGATGAGCTATAAAAAAATATCCATCCACATCTAAATGTTTATGTACCCTTACAGGACATCCATAATCACTTTGATGTGATGTGGCCTTATATAAATGAAATATTTTCCAAGTATGCCCCTGTATTAATGATTTTTTTTCCAATTGTGATCTTATATAAATTCGACTGACTTATCTTTAACCAATAATTTGAAAGTAGAGTAAAAGAAACATAAAAATTATCTTGACATCTAATCTCCACATAAACTAGAGGACATTTCGTCAATTGATGATGAAGGGACTATAAGGATTAAGAAGTTAAGGAATTGCCCTACCAACATGACCGATGAATACAGCATTCAAATGTCGCTTTGTGTTGTCATCTTCTTTTTCTTCAACATCCTGAGGAGGAAGACTTTCCTTTTCTGCAGAATAATTAAACAAAAACACAAAAACATAACCTCAAGGTTTTAAGAGAAAAAACGAATGAATGGCAACCAATCTACAAGGAAAATAAGGCACAATATCATTGACTAAAACTTAAAGTAAACCAAAAAAACAGAATGGAAAGATGGAACTATCTAAAGCAATTATTGGCTGGTGATATAAACAGTTGACAAGTGTATACGCATCTCAAATATTTATAATCACGTTGATAAAGAGAATAGTGGTTAGATTAAAAGGTCTGATTTGTGGAGTTTCATGGCATCCTTATCGATAAGGGAATGAAGAAAGTAAAACTTTACAGAGCGGCCCAAAGTTTGTGGAATTCAACACGTGATGGAGATTATGTGAACCAGCATACTCAATAAATAAGTATCAAACACGATACAAGGACAAAAATAATCCCTTCTCTTTTAGAACTATATATATATATATATATATATATATATATCAACTGAGGTTTCCCAACTTTGTGCATGATATCATGGGAAGCCGGTACATCAACACAGAAAAGAAGAAAAGAGCAATTTTCTGCATGTGGAACAAGAAATTAAGGTCGAACAAAGTCACTGTAGTGTAAAAGTGAAAAGACTACTAAAGAGAGAGAGAGAAAGAAAATAATTTTAGCATAAAAGAAAAATAGAGTTAACAACTTTCCTAACTTATGTGTTAACAAATATGGTAACTTCTGCTAGTAATCAACAAACATGGGGGAACAATTTAACAAGAAGAGAGAACTAATAACAACAATACTTCATAGCAGGAAAAAGCAAGAATTAAACATCATGTGTTACTTTACCTACCTCCATCTTTTTTATCAGAATTTACAACCAAATGAGGCGTCCTATCTTCACTGTTAACCATCACCTCGTCTTCTGCTAGCATTCAGAAAAGCAGAAACATAAATATGAAGTCATCAAATACGAAACAATAACACAGAGCTAGAGAAAGGCTGTTTTTAAACTATTAACAAATCATGTACTAAATTCCACCAACCTCCATCCGCTTTTTCAGGATTTACATCAACATCAGGCTTCACATCTTCTGTATTAGCCATCACAGTATCTTCTGCTACCATAATCACATCCACAAACTCTCAGAAACATCATGATACTTAGCATTAAATAGGTCAAACAACAGTAACATAATCATCAATAACATACTAAAATAAACAAACAGAAAAAAAAAACAAATTAACTCAAAGATTACAATTAGTAGTCACTTAACTACTTATCAAATAATACATGCTAACAGGAATAAATAAAGAAAAAAAACAAGTATATCACACCAGAAGAATCAAGTTGCAGTGCTCTGATGTCTTCTTCGATATCTAAAAAATTCAGAAAGTTGAATAACAAATATTTAGCACTCGGAAACGTGTGGTGAAAGGATTTGGCGTGACCAAAAGATTAAAAATAAAATAAAATGAAAGGGAGAAAAGGTAATATACCTGTCGGTGGAAGCGTATGAACCGATTCCGACATGATTGACGTAGATATCAACAGAGAACCACGATTGAATTCGATCCGCAGAGTGGTGGAGATGAAGATCCGGGTAAAGAGAACGCAACTTCGATAGTTTGGGTGATACTCGGAGTACAAAGAAATATGGGATAGGGTTTATAGACAGAAATGGCCTATTCTTATTGGGCCATAAACTTATTAGGCCCATTCTATAAGAGGTAAAATATGGGCTATCCGAAATTTGTTATTACTGAATTTTAGCAAAATGAATAAGGCTTAAACTTTAAGGGCATGTTTGTTTGGCGTTTTTCAAATTTTTTTTGTGTTTCGAAAATGTCAAATAAATATGATTTTTACTTTTTGAAATAATTTTTTCATCTCTCAATTTTTTTAAATTACTCTCTTAAAAGTCAAACAAACAACAATTTTGAATTTTTTTATCTTTAAACAAAATGTATATAAACTTTACTCTGATTTGACATAAATTAACATACCTCTTATACAATTTATCTCAGATAGCAAACATGATTTGACATAAAGTCTTACACCTACAATGAAACTCTTTAAAAAATAATATAAACCTACTTTATTTCTCAAATCACACTTTCAAAATTCAAACAAACAATATTACACATCTCGATATTATTTCATAAATTTTCACTACTCTCTCAAATAACAAACAAATATGCCCTAACCTTTAGTCCAGACCCCCCCCCCCCCCAAAAAAAAAGTAAGGTTTAGTTCCAAATTCCAACCATACGATTTAGCAAATGATTATATTTTGGGCTTTAGACACTTTGCATCTTGAAAATTCAATTTAGTTGACATTTTACACCATGGTATGTGTTTAAAAAAAATTCATTGATTGAAGGGTATAATAATTTTTTTCGAATATTTTTGGCAATTTGCACCCTAAAAGTATAGATTTTGACACTTTACACTCTGAAATATAGAATATTAGCACTATGCATTCAAAAAATTTAATTTCTGGCATTTTTATCCCCTACTCAATATGATAATCTAAATAATATAAATAACATGCAATACAATAATATGTTAGATATGTAAACCTTTATTTTAAACATAAAATAAATAATCTAGAGGATACTTGAAAACAAAATGCAGACAATGCCTTTTTTTAATCTAAATTTAACTGAGAGAAAATGTTAAAAATAAGTTAGTAAAAAGTAAAATAAATTTAGAATAACAAGTTTATGATTGTTGTGCATAGAAATGATCAATTTATCTCTACATCGCCGACATTTATGAATTTAACTTTAAGAGAAATACATTATGGTGCAAAATGTAATACAAATTATATTTTTAGGGTGCAGAGTGTCAAAAAAATTAAATCGGAGTGAAAATGCTAATATTTTATGATTTTAGGGTGCAAAATACCAATAAATTATATTTTTAGAGTGCAAAATACCTAAACTTTTAATTCATGATACAAAGTATCAAAACCCTATAATTTTAGGGTGTAAAATGCCAAAAAACCATTATATTTTACTGTTTTTCAACTTTTCAATTATAATAATATACAAATAATATTTTATTATATCTGAAGATAAGCGAGAACAAAGCTTCCAAGAAAATGGAGGAAGGCAAGGGTGAAGTGAAACACATTCTGCTTGCAAAATTCAAAGAAGATATATCTGAAGAACAGATTGATGAATACATAAAGCAATATGCTAATCTTGTCAATCTCGTACCTTCAATGAAGGCTTTCAGATGGTAACACCTTGCTCGATTCCTCTCTCTAAACCCCCCCCCCCCCCCAACCCACCCACCCACACACACACACACTAAAAGCAATGAAATCTCAGTGAACTGTGTTATTTGCTGCAAATTGCCTTAGAAAATTTAAATAAACTGTAATTTGGGATTTTGATTTTCAGATTATTGCTCAATGGTAGGTCAGATTCAGATGTTTGTTGGTATTAAGATTTTTGTGCAGTTAGGAGTGGTAATTATTGTTTAATTAAATGTATGTTATGCTTCTGGATTGTAACTATTGATGCTGTTCATAAGTACCACTGATGATTGTAACTGTTCCAATATGAAACTTTTATTTATATAATGTGCAAACTTTTGCTGAATTTTGAGTGTTGATTTAAGGCTGCATTGATCCCATTTAATTTGGTGTCATGTGTTGGATGAAAAAGATTGGCATTTTGGATGAAGAAAAATGAACCATTGGAGCTTCATTACTTTAATGTGCTCAGCTCATTGACCCCTCTTCTCAGAAGTATTTCGAAACCAGATGCCAAACTTGAAGTTTTGGCTAAAGTTATCTATTGATCAAAAATAATATTAACAAACAGAGAAATTTGAAAAATGAGAAGTTTGATGTATTCTCTGTTGATTATTTTTGAGATATTGCTGCTTACTAAATACTTTGTATTCCCTGAATGGTCCTAGGATAAGTTTGTATTACTTTGTAGACCAACTATACTGCACACTCAGCACTTTTGTTCCCATGTTTAACAAAATTGCACTTTTGGTCCCAATTTGTGAATATGTTTTGCATTTTTGGTCCTATTGCTCCGTTTCCATTCAACTTTTCTCTCTTGATCCCACAGAATAGTCTCTAGTCTGTATTTTGCACTTTTGGTCCCAAACTCCCATGGTTTGATGGAAATGGGGAGATTGGACCAAAATTGCAAAATATCTGGAAATTTGGGACCAAAAGTGAGGGACAAAAAGTGCTGAAAGTCTAGTCCCGTGGAACATAAGTGCAATTTTCCCTATGAACAATGTGTCATCTTCAACTAGTTTTAAGTTTTCTATACTATTTCCCTTTTGATCTTTGTTTTGGCCTGGTTACAGAGTCTAATAATCCTGTCTGGTTCGTGTTATGACAGGGGTAAGGACGTGAGTATCGAAAACTTGCATCAAGGTTTTACTCATGTTTTTGAGTCAACATTTGAGAGCACGGAAGGCATTGCTGAATATGTTTCTCATCCAGATCACGTTGAATACGCAAACAAATTGCTGCCTCAATTTGACAAAGTCCTTATAGTTGATTACAAGCCCTCAAAGGTCCACCACTGAAGCTACAACTTTACGATAATACCCTTTTTCTAGTCTCTGAATGGAAGTTTATTTTACATAATCATTCAAGTCAGACGTGTACTTATAGTATAACTTGTAAGATCAATATCAGTACAAGATTGTTTGTGTTCTGATTTGACTGTACTCTGGATCTTTTTGGTGCTATGCATCATAGGCTTGGGCCATAAATTCATACAGAGCCAACTTATTTTTCGATTCGTGTTGCTTTGGTGCTACTACTTGTTAGTGATTCTTGTGTTGACTTCAGTTTCTTGATTATCTTTTGTTGGCTCTCCTCAGAACGTTGTGTTGGCTCCGGATGGTATAATTTTACGTCCACCATACCCTTAGAGGTTAGGCTTCAGTGCATACTTCTTTCTCCCAGAATATTGTAATCGGATCATGTGCATTATTCTGGAGTGCTTTATTCGAGTCGCCTTACGGTAGTTTCATTTGCCTGACAAGATAAAACATAATTAGAATCATCGATAACATAACATAAACGAAATTATGTGCATAAAACTTAAGTTAGTAATTTAATCATTAAAAGTGAACTCATATGCCTTAATGTTTCCAATCACTGATCTACACTTCACTCTTAGCCATTAGTTTATTATAATTAGTTAATAATCACTTTCATTTGCATTCATAGTTAATTAAAGCAATTCCCCAATTATTTGAGCAATCTGATAGTTTAGGAACCTGTTTAACAATAATATGATCTAACCTGAGTTAAAATCTTGAGAATTCCGTGTAGGGTACGTTTTTGGATTCTAGATCACTATATTAGGCCATCTCCAGCCGAAGGGGGAGGCAAGCAACAGCCCCCCCTTGGGCTGGAGAAGAGCTCCCCCTGGAGCTGGCAGGCAGGTATTCGGGGGGAGATGCTTGCCAGTTGCCTGCCTGCCTGCCAGCAGCTTCACGCGTCCTCTTCCTTTTTTTTTTTTTTATCTTATTGGTTGCTGCTGCCGTGCATTCCTTCTTTCTTATTTTTTTTGTTTGTTTTGTTGTATTGCCTGTTGCTGCTGCCGTGCCTTTCCTTTTTTTGCATTTTTTTTTGTTGTTTTGCCCAAGTTCCAGCGCCTTTCCTCCTTTTATTATTATTATTATTCCATTATTATTATTACTATTATTATTATTGTTGTTGTTGATATAGTTAACTGAGAGGGGAAAGTTTGAGATTGAAATAAATATTTTGAATTGTTAGTTCGGTTGGAGATGACTAACTTGGCAAGGCAAGCAGGCATGAGGGGGCTATTGCCTGCTTCGACTGGAGATGGCCTTACTATTTGATACATGCACTTGAGTTATTTGGCAAACACCTGGTCCAATTTGCTAATGGTATTCTCTACGTCTGAAGTCCAAGTCTAGGTGGCCTCTTAGGCCATCTCTAATGGTGCCGGAGAGGCCCGGGGGGGCTCGAGGCTCCGGAAAAAACCATCTCCAATGGTTGGGGGGTAGGGGGCTTGCCGGAGGGGTAACCCGGGGCTTGGGGCAGGGCTCGCGTCTGGAAAGTGCCCCAAATAGGAACACGTGGCCCAATGATTTTTACTTTTTTTTTTGTTTTCTTTAATTAATTTAAAGGATTTAAATAAATTAAAACTAATTATTTTTTATTTTTAAGTAAAAAGTTATGCATATACATGTATTTCTCTTCTTTGCCTCAGACTTTCCTTTCTCTTCGAACTCCTCTTTACGTAGTCATCTCAAATATTCAATCTCTTTTTCTATTTAATTTCAATTCTCATATATACTTCCCCACTCTCACTTACTTAAAATAATAATAATAGTAATAATAATAATAAAAATAGATAATCATACTATAATAAAAATAACAATTAATAATTATAATAATAGCAAATTAAACATTTAAATTAATAATATGAAATTTTCATAAATTATTTTTAATTAATTTCAATTCTCATATTTTTTCACTCTCACATTATAAAAATAATAATAGAGCTACATAATAGTAACAATTAACAAATTTAACATTGTCCATAAAGTTACAATGTTACAAGTAATATATTTACATTATTGTTAAATTTCTTAAATCTAGTTTTTTTTTTTTTTTACCATAGTAGACAAATTTTTTGCAATGATTATTAAATTTCAAACACTAAAATAAATTAACGTTAAGTAATTAAGTTCATTGCATATTGTTACAATATTAAAAGTAATAGAATTAAATTAATGTTATGTTTATTAAATAAAAGTACAATTATATAAAAAATAAAATTAAGATGAAGATGAAGATTTAAAAAAAACATTTTATATAAATCTCCCCATAATTTAACAAAAAGAAAACTAAGTAAAAGAAAAGGAACAATGTGTTGGACACGTTGCCCAGCACATTTCAGAGGTAGGTGGAGCGGTATGGCCACCCACCGCCCCACCAATCTTGGTGGTGGTTCATCCGCCGGCCCCTCCCCTCTACTCTTATTTTTTTTACTTTTCTTCTCCTTCCCTCATGGACTCCCCATCCCACCCTATTAATGAAGATGCCCTAAGGTATTCAATAATTAACAAATTTTAAGCTAACTTTCAAGGTTGAGTTAAACACAAGCCACACAAATGAACTTAGTTATGGAGAAATCTAATAAATTATAGCGCATCCAACTTATTACATAATTATATTCTTATTACTTATTTTGTTGCAGTTTCAGGGGCAGTTTGATAGGATCTAATAAGTGGTATTATATCATATTATATGACTTAATATGGGTTAATACAACGTTTAGTGGCATTGCTCTAATACCGGGTTAAATAGATTTAATCCTTACTACCCGATATTAAGACTATATTATAATTAATCTAGGCATGGGTTGATTAGTTAATCCGGATGAATACGAATTAGGTAAATGTCACTTATAACCTCAAATTTACATATTTTATTTTTAACATATTATTAAATATCATAAATTCCTCTCAAATCTCTGAAAATAGAAACATATTTTACATAAATAAATCACAAATTAAAATATATATCAATTTACAATTAACGAGGAGTCATTCAAACTAAAATATTGATCAAACATTGATCAACTCATACTCTTATACATATTAAACAAATTGCTTCGATAAATTGATATATCTTAACTAACATAATATGTTCAATTAAGTAGTGAAATATATTAATATATGCCTAAACTCATAACTCTACAAAACATATTATGATAAATTGTTTTAAATGTAATATGACTCAATTAAATCTACCAAATGTATTTTTAATATGACCTTCAATCTGGCACTAACCTAATGCACCTTAATACCATGCACCCTACCAAACAACCCCTCAATGCATAATATCCTCCCAGACATCTTCGACTTTTCTCATAACCTAAGCCATGTCAATCTACTTATTTTGCTTTTTTGATGCTGAAAATGGAAATCTCTAGATAGATTTTGGTTGATGTCTTGAAGTTGTGAATTGTGGGTTATGGATCTTGTGATTCATATCGTTCTTTACCGGAACTAGGAGAATATTCACTTCCATCTCTTTATTAAATTAAACTATTTTGAAACCAATGCATATAAATGTCATCTCCACTCGAAGGGAGAGACAAACAAGAGAGGTAGTCGGTTGGAGATGAAATTTTTTCGAAGGACAAGGGAGGGAGGGGGAGGGGGGTCGTTGCCTGCTGGCCTGAATGCGCCATTGTGCATCCAAGCCAATGGGTTATTTTTTTATTGTTTTTAGTTTTAAATTATATTAGTTATACATATATGTATGTAAAAAAACTAATTGATCACTTTTTAAGAAAACAGAACATATATATTGTGTGTAAAAATTCTTAAAATTTTTGTATAACTTGTGTAAAAAAATGATCAATTTTGTATAATTGATTAAAATAAATTAAAATATATGTGTGCGTGTAAAAAAAATGAGCGTATTTTAATAAACTACAACTTAGTTTAAAAAATATATGGCTTGATTAAATTTATTATTATTGCAACTTAATTTTAAAAAATATAATTTAAAGATCAATTAAACAACTTAACAAATACGATTACAAAAAAACACCTAATTCGAAAATGGTCCGTGTGTTGCCCACAAGTGTTCGACTAAATCTTTTTTCATCGACTATTGACTTATTTATTTTGAATGTTGACATGTCGCATCGTATAAAAATAAGACTTACTTAGACTTTGTATAATGTATTATTATCATGCAAGAGTGAGGAAAAGTTAGCTTGCCTCTTTTATCAACCGAAGATAACCTAATATATTTGATTATTAATTCGATTGGAGATAACAGACTAGGCAAGACAGACAGAAGACAATCAAGCTAGAGAGGACAATTGCATGTTTTGACGGAAGATGACCTAATCATTGTTGTGATTGTTAAATGGGTTGTCAATATTTCATGTTTCGAATTCGCATTGGATCTTCCCAAATTAATATCCATGTCCAAATATCATAGCGGAATCAAATTTAGTGTTTTTGGACTTTAACGCAGTCCATGAGGTCAATATTTCTTTATTTCCTATGCGCTCGAATCTAGAAAGATCTGTCCTTCGTATTGACCACCTTCTCAAAAGTATGTATCTAATTCCTTACAAAACAATGTTGTTGATATGGTATAAAGAAAAAAAGAATTATAATGTTATTTGAAAGTCATATTAACTAGTATCTCGTTAGGTTGTCCATAGGGGTGTAAACGAGTCGAGTAGTATCGAACGACACGTTGTTCAAGCTTGGTTTGAATTTTATCGAGCTTGAAATTTTGTGTTTGAGCTTGGTTTGATTTCTTAACGAACCGAGCTCAAACGAGCTTTTATCGAACGAACTCGAGCCGAGTATCGAGTAGCTTGGTATTTTACATGTATTTTTTCAATTTTTAGCTTATCGAGTCGAGCTCGAGCCGAGCTTCAAAAGTTATCGAACGAAAAATCTTGTTCAAGCTTGTTTGATTTATTTGACGAACCGAGCTCAAACGAGCTTTTATCGAACGAGCTCGAGCCGAGTATCGAGTAGCTTGGTTTGATTTTCAGCCCTAGTTGTCCATAAGATCACTACAGTCACTTATATACATAAATAGTTATTACTATTATATATGATTGACTAATAATCTGACGAGATCTCCATTATAAAAAAAAGGTTTATAATCTAACAAGACCTATTCAATCTTTTCATTTGGGTCTTATAGTAAACGGGTCAAGTGGATATGCGTTGAGGCGAATTCAAATTAAAATCCACACCACGTTAGAGAAAAGGAAAGAGAAGCATAATGCTCATAAATGTAAAAATTACAAATCTTCAGCTGCATATAAGCCCAATGTACACTGCTCATGATGTTATTGCTCACATAGTGATGTAGTAGAAGCATTCAAGTAAAGTACAGTTCTACTAGAGGAAGAAGGAAGAAGAGCAAATATTTGTTCAACCACCTGATGAATGTGCGGAAGTGACAAAGAACTTGTGCTAGATTCTGTTCGAAACTCCCAAATATTAACCGAAACAAAAAAGACAAGATTATACGTTACCTTTCTAAATATGAATAGGCTTGTCATAAGTGGCCATTGCAGCTTCCTTCAATGCCTCACTCATAGTTGGATGCGCATGACACGTGCGAGCAATGTCTTCACTTGATGCTCCATAGTGCAATGCCAAAACAGCCTCATGAATAAGCTCACCAGCATTTGGTGCCATAATATGGACACCCAAAATCTTGTCAGTCTCCTTCTCAGCAAGAATTTTCACTAATCCCTCTGCATCATCAATTGCCTTGGCCCTACTGTTAGCCAATAAAGGAAACTTGCCTACACGATATTCAACTCCAAGTGTTTTCACTTGTTCTTCGGTTCTCCCAACAGATGCCACCTCTGGGTGTGTGTAAACAACTCCAGGTACCAAATTATAGTCCACGTGACCTTCTTTGCCTGAGATATACTCCACACAAGCAACTCCATCCTCTTCAGCCTTGTGAGCCAGCATTGGGCCAGGAATGACATCACCAATGGCATATACTCCTTGTACGTTTGTAGAAAATCGTTCATTTACTAAGATTCGCCCAGCTTTGTCGGTTTCAACTCCGATCTTTTCCAATTGGAGCCCAGATGTAAATGGAACTCTACCTGCAGAAACAAGTACAACATCGGCTTCAAGAGTGGTTTGATCACCACCAGCTGCTGGTTCAAGGGTCAGCTTCACGCCATTTCCTGTGGTGTCGACAGAGACAACTTTAGTTTTAAGCATAAATTTCATCTTTTGCTTCTCAAGGGAACGTTGAAATTGTTTTCGGATTTCAGCATCCATGGTTGGAACAATGTCTGGGGCAAACTCAACAACAGTAACTTCTGACCCTAGCCGACCCCAAACTGAGCCCATTTCAAGACCAATATAGCCAGCCCCTATAACAATGAGTTTCTTAGGAACTTCTTTCAATGCTAAAGCCCCAGTCGATGATACAATTCTCTCTTCATCAATGGTTATACCCGGGAGACTTTTGACATCAGAACCAGTAGCAATTATGATATTCTTCCCTTTCACAACAGTGTTACCACCATCTATAGTATCAACAGAAACTTCAGAAGGGGAAAGGAACTTGCCATATCCCTTAACGTATGTTACTTTGTTTTTCTTGAGTAGACCCTCAATACCCTTAGTCAAATTACCCACAGCTTTATCTTTTTGGGCCATCATGCCTGGTACATCGATTTCAACAGAAGCAACCTTGACACCATGACTAGCAAATGAATGCTTTGCTTCATGGTACATATGTGAGGAATGAAGCAATGCCTAGACAAGGTACATGAAAATTGTAGACAACTGAGTATGAAAATTGTAGACAACTGAGTACAGGTTAAAAAACGATTAATGAATGGATGCTACAAATTGAATTCAAAATTTCGTCAGATACATAAACTGCCAAGGAATAAACACGAACATATACAGTTTTTTTCTCAAAAAGGAAGTAAAACTACTTTTCTAAGGTAAATCAACAATACCTCCAGAACAGAGAGGATGATTAGAACTTAGATTACTCATTACTATTTCATTTTTTTTTTAAATACTCTAGTTACAAACTAAGCAAGAAAATTGTAAAATCGTAACCTATTATATAATCTATTTTAGATGAGATATTAGGTACTACTAACTCAATTTTGCTTGTTTACCATTCAAAAAACTGCCATACATGTGCCTGGTTTTTTATTGCATGTTCCATGGATACAACAGCTCAATTGTATAACAAGACCTGTCAAGTTTCGACATACTTCAAAAGCAATGTTTGGTAACCCGACAAACTCTAAACACCATTCATGTTTACCAACCATTTGAAGGTTTAGGATACATCAAGAATATATTGCTTCACAATCAAAAACTTGTAAGTGTTCGTGACAATCATTAGACAATCGGATGGTTAATCAGGTCTAGTTAATTTATAATTATTTGCACTCACAAAATTCATTTCCTCAATCACTAATTAAACTAAAAGTCAACACAAATAATTGAAACAGATCTAAAATAAGGTGCACAAAACAGCACCTTTGAAGGAATACAGCCGACGTTGAGGCACGTGCCTCCGAGGGCCCCACGTTTCTCGATGCATGTGGTCTTGAGGCCAAGCTGCGCGGCCTTAATGGCGGCCACATAACCCCCAGGGCCGCCGCCAATCACCACGACATCGTTTTCATCAGATCCCGAAGCGAATCCCCTGCTGCTAACAATCCACGAGTACTTCGACGATGATGAAAACACGGACGTCACTTTTCGCCGAGCGATACTCGCCATCGCCATATTTATGTTTCTCTTCTTATTCTTCTTCAATATCTAATAAATAGTAATAATAATAAATGGAACTTTTCAAAATTCGATTTGCCTTTTGAAGCTATTTAACTCTCATCTTGTAGCTTGTGAGTTGTGAATTCTCCTTCTTTGAGATTTATTTATTTATTAATAAAATGAAAGGGAGCTAGTATTTTGTTCGAAATAATCGTGGCCGTCATTCTGTGAAGGTCCCCAATTTTAACCGTAGGATGGATTGAGTGGCAGTCAATCTTGAACGTACAAAGCGAACGTGGCCAATTTGTATACCTTGATCAAATTTTGATAATGATGCCAGTAGTTAGGAATGCTTGGAAGAAAGTGAGAAAAAAGGACATATATTAATTTTCGAATTTGCTAATAATTAATCTCGAAAGAAAAAATATAATTTGCTAAATTATTTTATACATATGGATTAATTTTTTTATACATTTCCACTAAGAAAACAATTTTTTAGTTTAGTTTTTTTTTTTTTTTTAAGTTTTGAAACTAAAATGTACTAAAAAACGAAGATGTAGGTGAATTCTTACTACAACATAGTTATTAGATAAACATTTTTTTAGATATTTCCAAAATAAATCTCGATTGTTTTATTATTATTATTTAACTAACCAAGAAATATAAAGAAACAAAATATAAATCCAATTGTTTTGTGGCCGTGAAACAGAAAGAAGAATTCATTCAGTTGAGAAGATAGATAATATATACTATAAGGATAGGATAAACAAATAATTCCAGCAGCCCCAGTCAGTTGTGGCCTCTCTCAAAAAAAAAAAAAAAAAGAAAAAAAAGGTGTACTGTTGTGGCCTCTCAATCACCCTATATTTTATTCTTGGTTCAAAATATGGCTGATGAGATGATGTGCATTTTAAAGATTCTCTATCACTGAAATGTTATCAACATGTAGGAAGAAACCAACAGAAACAAGAATGGAACATCAAACATAAGACCAAAAACACTTGGGAAAAACATAAATTGGTTAATCTGAATGAATACTACAAACAATCATTTTCTGCAATATAATCTGAATGAAGCCGCCAAAATTGAATAACCTCTAGTCTAGAACTTAGAATACTAGTGGTTGCTTTTTCTCAAATTGTATCTGAAGCAACCTCAAAACAGATGGCAATAAACAATCTATACAAAGAATATTGCGAGCTTAAGTAGCTTTGTTAAAGCCAAGAACAATAATGTATCTTTAATTCTAAATTTAATTAGCTTCTAGTAAGCTTCGTAACTTGTTCCGTGCCTCCTCGGACATACAAAATCTCAATCTTGGCCTCTGAGAAGCAACCGAATCTTGTCTCTCAGGGGAAGAAAAGCAAATGACTATAGCTGTGAGGTTGTCGGATGTGTCCCTTCTCAAGGCTAGATTGACTAGCTCCATAGCACACCTTTGAGGGTCGCTATGATGCCTAAGCTCCCTGCGAACCAGGCGAACTGCTTCTTGATTAGACAAAACATCCCATATTCCATCACATCCAAGTATCAAGAATTCGTCATCCTCAGTCAATAACGTTCGTTGGAATTCAGGCTCGGCAGTAAGGGGTGATGCGGACCCAAATGGGAGTTTCATATACCAGTCTCCAAGGGCTCTAGTGACAGCAAGATCACCATTTAGGTATCCATATTCAATTGTACCACCCAAATCCTCGACCCTTTTCCGTTCCACGGGACAAGATGGTCTGTGATCTTGAGAGAGCTGAATGGCATCACCTTTCCTACAAAGAACTGCACGACAGTCTCCAGCATTTGCTATTAGTAGATGATTTCCAATAACTAGAGCGGTGAGTGCCGTAGTTCCACAACATGAATCGACACTACTTTGTTCATCAGCCAAGGCCCGATCAGCCAGTAAAAAGGATCTGCGATGAGAACTTTCTAGATTTTGTAAGAAGTTTTCATCGACATCATTTGTTTGAGGCAATTCAGCATCCTCAAAGAAGAATCTCATAGCATTGTTCTTTACATAAGCTGCTGCTTCAGGGCCACCATGACCATCAAAAACTGCGTAAAAAGAACTTGGTTGCGACCAACTGTAGAGGGCACCCAAGTGGGTATATAGGTCATCAATCCTGATGTGTTGATCCTCATTAGATCTGCGAGGTCCAATATCAGTGTGGCTACCCGAGTGAATTTTTGAAGAAAACTTGCTGCTTGGAGTGTTGAATACTGTGGTAGTCCGAATACTTGTTGAGCAACTCAGAGCCTGATAAAAATATACTTGTTAGTCCATCCACACGTAGTACATAATCATGACCAAAAAAACCCAAAGATAGAAGATCTAGACATAAACTACTCAAAAGTATTGCATAACAGCAATCAAAATATCTGCAGTCTATGTTATATCAAACCAGTAATTATCAATTCTATAGAAGCTTAAATCTAATATTTTAAAAATTATTCACGTGATAACTTTAAAACTCTGGATTACTGTTTATATTAACAACAAAATTGACATTCCTTGTGTGTTTTAAGTTTAATTCACTACTCCATCCATCTCACAATTAAAATCCCATAACTACTGTTGAGAAGACAAAACCTGACTATCATTGTGAATGTAATATGCATAATTTGTTTAATCGATCCAGACTTTGTCTAATAAGATATAAACAGCATAACAAATGTTAAACAAAATGTAAAGTAACAAACTTAACATTCAATAAATAACAAATAGAGTATTTTGTGATCCAATTCAGTTCTTCATAAAACCAAGAACAAACATTTTTAACAAAAATCCAGCACAAAGCAGATTGAAATTTTGCACCAGAATAAGACAGATATTCAACAAGATAAAACAGATAAAAACCCTTAATTTTGATGTAATTCACAATAGGATAGGAAAACAAAGAAACCCTAGTTTCACCACGCAACGAGATAAAACACACAGCAATAACATCATAAATCATATCAAAAACCCTTTTCTTCAACGGAGTGTATAATCACATAAAGCCTAGAAATTCAAAAAATAAAAAAGACGGTGAAAATTCAAGGAACTACGATACATACCGATTCAGAGCGAGAGAGCTCGATGGAGACCGCCGATTCAGAGGAACGAAAGATCGGGGTTTTAACCGGTGTATCAGCAGCCTCTGGCTTAACGTCGAAGAAATCGGCTTCCAATTTCGCCGTCGTCGAAGACGGAACGCAAAGGTACTGAACGGCGAGATTTTGCTGACATATAACCTCCGCTTCTGCCACCATAATTTGTTTTTTCTTGAGCAATTTCTGGAAAGAATCGATTGATAATATAATAAAATAATATAACAAAGAGCTTCTGATTCTGAGGGTGGATTATTTGAGAGAGACGACGAAAGCTTTTTTGTGTGAACAAAAAGAATAAAAATAGGGTTAGGTCTTTATATGGAGATTTAGGTTTCGTAATTGGAGTGGGATTTGGATATCCGCGTAAATATTTCGTTAAAATAATACGGCGGGGACCCATTATTGAATTTTGTGGCGTGTATCCTGAGTTGATTTTTCTACCTGTTTTCCTACATGTTTCATTCATATGGGAAAATTGGTGAAATGTTATTTGATAATAATTAAAAATAAATAAAGTCGGTTTGGGTGAATTTTGGTCGTATTCATTTGATTAGCTCCAGAAATTGCTCGAGTATTCGGTTACAAATGAAAAGGGTTAATGACAATTTACCCCTTGTGATATCAACAATATTTAATTTACTCCTCTAATTAAGAAAAAAAGTATTTTACCCTCTAAAATTAAAGAAATAATTTTTCTCCTTCCAACGAAGATGTAACATACTCGTTGAAATTGAGAGTGGTCATGTAAAGTGTTGGACAAAAATACAAATGTACCATTGGGAGAGTAAAGTTCACATTTATCATATTACAAGGAGGTAAATTATTATATTTATCATGACACGTGGGGGTAAAATACCACATGTATCATATCATATCTCTTGGCCTCTCGCTTTTTAAGACGAGCTTTTCTATGAGATGAGTTTTGAGATTACGTTCTTTTGAATTTTTTATTTTTTGAGATGTGAAGTTAAATTTTATAAGGTAATGTTCTAACCATTTTTCTACTTTTTGGAGAGTAATATTAGGTGGGTGTTGAATTGTACCTCGTTACTTAGACGAAAAAAATATGTATGTAAGTTTACCGATCGGGTCTTGAATTTGAAAGCAATAGAGGAAATTTGAGAAGGATAAAATGATTAATCAATGGAGGAAGAAAATTAAGAAATGTCCATAATTATTATCTTAAATAAAAAAATAAAAAAGGTATAATTACTTTTCTTTTGATTGGAGAGTGTCCAATTTATCATGCTGCAACTAGGTTTGTGTTTACAATAGATTGTAAGCAGCCTTTCAAGTTCGACTTTGAACATCGATATACTTTGGATAAGGCAGTTTCTTGGTTGTAAGAACCCTTATGTTGTAGTTATATTGTTTTAGACCAATTCACCCGAGACTTTTCGTGGATAAGGCCAGAGACAACACTAAATAGATACGGTCGAATCTGCTCTCTATCTCTTCCAAAGATCTAAACCATTTGGTTTAAACAAATCCAACCATGATTGGCTAGATTGTGGTGTAATTGGTCTCTGCTCTACCATAATTAGTCACTCTCTTAGGAGAATGTATTCAATCTAAAAACCTACATATTGCACTTACCATGTGAATGTTCTAGGTTCGACCAAACTCAATTAGTGCAAAAACGAAAAACTACACATACTTTAGATTAAGATGAGTCTGCGGAATTCAGGACTCTCGCACAACCATTGGCCATGGGTCCTCCTGGCATCCATCTGGAATATTTGGAAGGCCAGAAATCTTAGAGTTTCCGAAGAAAGGTCTCGGGCTACCATGTTTAGAGTGAAAAAAACTTGTTAGGGATCTCCAGATGAGTTTCTCGAGGACATGTACACTCACATCTTATGTTCCCCAAGTTTGGATTCGTCCAGAGAGAGAATGGTATAAACTCAATATTGATGAGAGTTGGATCTCGCGCCTCGGAGGGAGGTGACTTTCAAAATGATATAGGAGATTGGTTATTGGTTTCTGTCGGGGTATTGGTGCTTGTACTATTATGCAAGTTGAATTATTGGCTTAGAAAGAAAGCATGACTTGTGCATGGGAGAGAAGGATTGGGTACTTGATGGTTGAGATTGACTCTAAAGCTATCCTCAAGCTGGTTAGGAAGACATATACATAAGACTACCCCTTGGATTATAGTTTAAAGGATTGCAAGAGATTCCTTAGGTTGTCGTGGGAAGTGCAACTGTCACATATCAAGAGATCCACCAATTCAGTTGCAGATACCCTAGCCAAGCTGGGAGAAAGTTAAAAAAATGGAAGAACCACCAATACAGTTTTGAGAGTTCTTGAGTATTGATAGCATGACTCATCTTCTTCACCATCTTCCTCATCCTCTTCAGAACACCACATACATTGGTTTGCCACAGTCTCTTCTTCATCATCACTATCATATTAATCATCTCCTATCCAAAATAATCCGAATTATTAATTCTAGTACATTACCAATTGAACCTAAAGATAGTTATTAACACAAAAACTTGATAAGGGAATTACACCTCTTTCTATCACAGAAGCTGCCATACACATATGAAAACATATTTACCATCATTTCTTCATGTCCGATCTGTGATCACACCGACACTCAAGATCCTCGCCTCCCTCAATGCATTCACCAACATCATTTTCAAGAGTTTATTCAGCACCTAGCAAAACTACACAGTCATATACATACACTTCGAAGACTATCAATGAGAAACCACTTAGACTTTCATTTCAGACTTTATTTTACTGGAACACTGTACCTTTAGGCTGTAATCCGATTGTGGGTTTTACTAAAGATAAATTTTGTTCATTTTAACCTAATATCAATATGAATTCAAAGAGATGCATCAAATAACACAAACAGTAACAAAAGCCCTAAGTTTAACCTTAAATCAAACAATAATGAATATCACCTCCGAGTTTCGGAACACCATCCTCAGCATTCTCAGAACTACGACGCCGTTTCATATTGACGAATAGCGGGGGGAAAAAAAACAGATGTAAGAGAAAATGGCTGCAGCGATTGATATTCTGTTTCCACTGCCCAATTAATATTAATGGAGGTGGATTAGAGGAGAGCGCGGGAATATTACGGAGATGAAACCCTAAGGATGGTTGACCCGAAAAGGACAGGTCCAGTTAATATTTGTTATGCGGGTAAACATCACTAATGGTCATCCTTATCATTAAATTTTCAAAGAGTGGTATGTTAAAAAATTAATGATAAGTAGGACCATTAGTGATGTTTACCATTTTTATGCTTTAATTCTCTCTTAACAGTTAACATAAACCTTTTTTCCTTTATTTATAATATATATATATATATATATATATATTAATAAATACGCAAATAATTTTTTTAAATGTTTATTGAAACTTTTGTGCAATTTTATAATTTTATTAACCTTTTGTTGCAAATATATAATTATCAGTTTTATAATTTATGAAATTTTATTAAATTAAAAAATTCTCTAAGACATTACAAATTCTACATATAACCTCCGGGGAAAAATTGAAACTTTTCAGCCATAAAGAACTAATTGTTAGACGATACAAACATGAGGGTGATTTTCATAATATTCAATAAATGATGATTTTTTTTGCAATTGAACCTTACCTTACGGGATATCTGTAATATACCAAAATTATAATTGCCGGTCCATTAAAATTTTGATTTTTTTTTCCTTTTACCAAAAAAGGTTATTTTGTTTTACGTGTAACTTAAGCTGAGTTCAATTACAGATGTCTAAGATAATCATATCCGAATCCATTATAACTTGATCTATCCGAATCTATTATAACTTGATCTAGATCCATTAAATCCCACTCCAAACTCCAAATTGAATATTCGATCACTCAAATATATTATAAACATATAAATATTAAAATTTAACATAACAAAAGACAAAAGAATCAAACCAATAACTTCGGGACTAGTCAAATGAAATTGCATTTCATTATACTGGCGCGGTCTCACCTTCAGAAAAGCTTATATATACATTGATTCTTGTGTAATTATCTACAAAAGATGGACAGATCTTCACAAGAGGTTCTTCATATAGGACTAAATATATATACATATACATTCTCGTATGCTTCTCTCCGAAAGTGGAAGGCGCTAAATATTGTGCAATAGTATACTTACATTCTAGTGAGAAATGCTGGATTAAGGTTTTAAGTTGCAGCAGAAAAGTATGAAGAGAACTGATAAAGAGATTCTGACGGACCCTTCCCTTCTCACCCGGGCTCCATTTTGCTGCATTCTTGATACCTGTCATTTGAGCTTCTTTGGCAACTAACCAAAATTAGTATTTATAAACTTATCTTGAGATCATGAGGGATTCAGCTTGAAGAAAAGGCACAATAATGATGGTTAGCCAAAATATCTGATGTAAAGTTTTGAGTTTTTGTTACATCTCGGATCGGGCACGGGTCTGTTGATTTGTAAGTGTTCTCCATATCAATCACTGTTCACTGCTCCAAGAGTTGAATTTAGGGATACCGATGAAGGCATTTGTTGAGGTGACATCATGTAAGATCCTTTAGGAATTACAGCATCAACTGCAGGCGAGTAGGGTTTTCTCACTTTCCTCTTCAGCAAGGCCTGGCAAAAAATTTAAAGCAATCACTATAGGTATAACCCCGCTTCCAAAATCTAGAACATATTCAAAATATATAATCTTCAATTGAGATATTTGGACCAAATTATACCAAATCTACAATAACCAAAGCCAAGAACTTGTTTGGATAGTTTGGTTCTGTATGGATCAAATTCCTAGATATCATTTTGTACAATCTTTTTAACCAAAATCCAAAATGATGAAGTGATTTAAAGATCATTCTTCAAATCAAATTTCCTGAATCCAAATGAAGCCTGAGATCTTTATATTATCTTGTCTTCATAATTGGAACATCAAATGTTCTACTTGTTCTTATTTTAAGAATGAGAAATACCATAAGAACAAAACATGCATAGTTTGCATTAGAAGTAATCCACAAGTTCAAATTTGTACCATTGACTGTGCCGGACCATACGTAGACCTCGCTTGCTCAATCGAAGAGTAAACTTCAAATGCTTGATTCGTATCACGGTTACATTTTATGATGCGAATTTGATCCTTCGCATCCAATGATCTGTTTTGTAGATACAGAATAACTCGTGAAGGTAAGGCACTAGGATGATCTTTTTTTCCAAGAGCTAGTTCCATTGTCACTAAGTCATCCCACACCACATCCCAGAGCACTGAACATGGATCTCTGGCAGGGTTGAATTTTTTCTGGGCTATGAGATTGGATGGTTGCTGAGAACATATAAGAAAAAACGAGTTTGAATATCAGCACAGATTTGATAGAATGAGAGATTACCTCATTCCTTTTAAACAAAAAAAAGGCCCAGAGTCTAATCAATATAACTTACTTGCAACAGTATAACTCTTCGATGAGTAACCACAATGATCCTGCCCTTAGGAAGAACACAGTGGTCCTCATAGGCATCTGTTAAAGCAAACTTTCCTCGTACTTTAAACAGATCAACCTGAATAAAGAATGAACTAGATTCTGCTAATTGCAGAATTACCTTCATCATGGCAAAGACAAGTATGTGAGGTTCTTGCCACAGATCAATTTGAATCATAGCATGCAAAACTAGGTAATCTAGAAAGTGAAGCTCAAAATCACCAAATAATACTCAGCTACAAAAAAGGGCAGGCTTCAGAATCTATTTGTTCCTAGGTTCAGTTAAGAAGCCAAGCAAGGACTCAAAAAGCATGCATGCGTGCAAATTAGAAAAATCAGGCCCTTATGATCCTAAAAAGAATGTCAGCCCAAAGACACCTTCTTTCAGTTTTTGTCAATTTGCCCTTAGTTAATGATAAACGACTGGTCATTGATGTGGTCATTTTCATAGTGCCAAAATCAATTTCCACTCCACATGAGAAGTGTGGTAATACATTAACCTGTTTGGATGTCGCAGTCTGATTATAGACTATGGTAAATGTGAAAAAGTGTAGTTAGGAAATTCTTTTATTTATTTTTGGTTAGAGATTGTTTCCTTAGAAAAGGTGGCCTATATTAGCCAAGTCTTGCTGTATGTGTGTCCATAATTTTTTAATTTTCTTCTCTAGTAGCTAGGGTTCTTCTTTATATTTTGTTTTACCATACAGTTAAATTGAGTTTCATTATTCAATTCTTTACATGGTACCAGAGCTTTAGGATCTTTTCATGGAGTCTTCCCTTCTTTTTTTTTTTTTTTGGTCTTCATTTCCAATCCCCAACCCCCCAGCCGATACCAGGTGAAATCAAAATGTCAGAAACGGGGGGAACTACTGTCAGTGTACAATCAGAAGGGGTGATTCGATCCCACAATCCAGAGTATCGCAGAACATTCAGGTTGCTTATAGGTTAGATGGAAAAAACTACATTAAGTGGAAAGCTAGCTTCGGTCTCACGTAGGCAAGGACGGAGCTGGGTCTCACGTAGGCAAGGACGGAGCTGTCGAGTGAGGATTGGCCGAGGAGAGTTCCATCATGTAGTTGGGTACAAATAAGCCAGTAAAAGACAAGTACAAGCCAGTGAACGAGGAGTAGTAAGGGTACGACGAAGCCAGTGGGGTACGTAAACGACTAGGATCACATGGTTTTGTACTGGTCAGCTTTGAGCTGTCGAGTGAGGATTGCTCTATCTCTTAAGAAAGGGGCTTTTCCAAACCCTACCTTATTATTAAAAGGGGAGTAGTCTCTGATGTGCGCTCTATTATTGACTCCTATTCTGCTCTATTATTGCGTCCTATTCTTGAGGGGGTGATCGGGGTTAAGCCGCGTGGCCCGCGAAAAACAAAGGACTATTCGCTCTTTGGGGTGGCCTTTCGTACTCAAATCCGAACGGGGAAAGGACCATTATTCAGCGCACTAAAATCTAGTGGATCTGGTTCACTATTAATGAAAAGCCAGGGTGAAAATGATCCTTGTTAGGGAACCAAGACAATAAATTTTACTAATAATAAGAAAGGGTTAAGTTAAGGGCCTCCAAGGCCTATAAATAGAAGTTTCCTTCAGTCTCTATTTGGCAAAGAAAGACTTGCATTCAGTAAGACTTAACACTCTTATCTTATGGATATCGCTGGAAGACTTTTTTCCATTCAACAAAAAATACAAACCGTGAAAAACGAGAAGCTCCAACAGGAGCAAATGCTCGGTCTGTTCTGGGAGCATCCGCCTGCTCTCGATCCGGAGGTCGTAGGACAAATGATGCAATTGATCCGGGATCGCGTTCGCGGTCTGGAAGACAGGAGGAGGGCCCTACTCAACGAAGAGAAAGAGCTCATTGTGCGGGCTGCCACCCTCGGTGACCGTGGAGACTAGAAGAGTCTGTCGACTCTTTCTAGAAGATTTAAATAAGTATTCCGTCGACGCAAAGTAGTTTGTTTTAATGCATGGCTTTCTTTGTTATGTTTAATGTTGTTATATGTCTTTTGTTAACTTAATATGTTGTTAGTTAACTTTGTAATGTTGTGTTTAGTTGTGTGGCTGAAAGTTGTCCATGTGTAAGCTTCCTATCGGATGTACTCCCATGTATAAAAACTTGCTTGTAGTGCTGGAATGAAGAAAAAAATCTGCTCTGTTTTAGTTCATTCTCTTCTCCTGTTTTGTGCAGAGAAATTTCTTGTATGGACCCTTTTTCTTTTTGTTTGAATCTTCATATAGAAAGCTGGCCTTTCTCATACTCCTCCCTTCATTCATTGAGTTGGAGGAATCCATAGGAGGCCCGCCCGTTAGAAAGAACCTTTCTTTGTATGACTTCTCTCTCAGGTCGAATGAATACGAAAGGGAGATCAATCAAAAAAATGGGCCATGAATGAAGAAGTAGTGGGCCTTTCACCCTCTTTCTAGTGACTCGGGGAACTGATCTGATAAATGCACTTCAAAGGGAGGGAAGCTAGGTTTCCCATGTTGGTATGGCCGGGCATATTCCAAGTTGATTTTCTGATCGATGGATTTCCCTACGGGGAATCTCCCTGTAAGGTACCTTGGTGTTCCCTTGATTTCCTCTAGACTGAAGGCAGTGGATTGTAATGTGCTTGTGGAGAGAATCATTGTTAGAATCAACAACTGGACACACAACTATCTCTCTTATGCAGGTAGATTGCAATTGATCAAGTCTGTGCTTTATAGTATTCAAAATTTCTAGATGAGTCACTTTATTTTGCCTAAAAAAGGAATTAAGTTAACAAAAGACAAAACAACATTAAACATAACAAAGAAAGCCATGCATTAAAACAAATTACTTTGCGTCGACGGAATACTTATTTAAATCTTCTAGAAAGAGTCGACAGACTCTTCTAGTCTCCACGGTCACCGAGGGTGGCAGCCCGCACAATGAGCTCTTTCTCTTCGTTGAGTAGGGCCCTCCTCCTGTCTTCCAGACCGCGAACGCGATCACGGATCAATTGCATCATTCGTCCTACGACCTCCGGATCGAGAGCAGGCGGATGCTCCCAGAACAGACCGAGCATTTGCTCCTGTTGGAGCTTCTCGTTTTCCACGGTTTGTATTTCTTGTTGAATGAAAAAAAGTCTTCCAGCGATATCCATAAGATAAGAGTGTTAAGTCTTACTGAATGCAAGTATTTCTTTGCCAAATAGAGACTGAAAGAAACTTCTATTTATAGGCCTTGGAGGCCCTTAACTTAACCCTTTCTTATTATTAGTAAAAATTATTGTCTTGGTTCCCTAACAAGGATCATTTCCACCCTGGCTTTTCATTAATAGTGAACCAGATCCACTAGATTTTAGTGCGCTGAATAATTGTCCTTTCCCCGTTCGGATTTGAGTACGAAAGTCCACCCCAAAGAGCGAATAGTCCTTTGTTTTTCGCGGGCCACGCGGCTTAACCCCGATCACCCCCTCAAGAATAGGACGCAATAATAGAGCAGAATAGGAGTCAATAATAGAGCGCACATCAGAGTCTACTCCCCTTTTAATAATAAGGCAGGGTTTGGAAAAGCCCCTTTCTTAAAAGATTAAGAGATAGAGCAATCCTCACTCGACAGCTCAAAGCTGACCAGTACAAAACCATGTGATATAAACTTTTTCCAAAGCTTCGATGTGGCCCAAGTGTACGAATTCAAGGTGAAAACCACGACGGCAAAACAACGGAATAAAACAGTAACTGAATATGCAAACCAACTCAAATCCTTGTGCCAGGAATTAGACCATTATAATGTGATAAAAACAACATGCTCCAAAGATGCAGTAGTCCTAAATGCCTTTATTAAAGAATAAAGGGTTTATGATTCTCTGGTTGGTCTTAATCCAGAACTTGATCTAGTAAGAATTCAGATTTTTGGGAACCGAAGTGAAAGTAGGAAAGGATTAATGCTTGAGCCACAAACTACTGATAGCTCTGCTGTGGCGGCTAGTGGTAACAACATATCAGCCATAAACATGGAGAAAGGAGCAACTCTTGAAGGATGAAATGGTAGTCTTTTGAGAGCTAAGTTTACTTAGAATAAGGCCTACAATAGCTAAGTTTCTTTTCTCTGTATGTGTATCCGATAATTTAGGGGATTTGTTTTTACTTTCCTTCTCTAGTAGCTAGGGTTCTTGAATATATTTTGTTGTACCATACATATTAAATTGAGGACCATTTTTGAAATTTTTACAGTAAAATATTACATCTGGTTCCTTAGCTTCGCATGATACCATAGGGTAAATTTGACTAGTATAGTTTAGATTGATGCAGAATTTATTAAAGGGTAATGGATGGTATAAAAATATAACATACATATTCTATGATGTCAAGGTGTCAGAATTGCAATCATTCTAATAAGAAAACATTATAACCACCAGAGCCAACCCAAAGTTATTATTAATAGGGAGCAAGAATTTAATAGAATAGAGTAGTAAAAGAATGTACCTGTCCCCGTGCTTTGTGCTCGTCATATGGCCTAAGTAAATTATCCCCACTAATAACTCGGGGTAGCCTCTTGCGAAGAAGTTGATCTTCAGAAGCAATAGCAGATGCGATCTTCATTCGCATTGCATTTGCCCCTTCTGTAGTTTTGGACAAGAGATCTAAAACACCACTAACAGGTTGTGCAGCAGCACCTATCAATCCCTTCCCAACACCCTGAACGAAGCCCTCAACACCGGATGCTTTTGCACCTTCAAGAGGCTTTGTTAAAATTCCAGTGACTCCACGAAATAGGCCTTTCGCAAAGGCGCTACCCCCCTCTCGAATGACATCACCAAAGTCTTCAATACCTTTGTTCTCCTGCAAGAAAGACATCATATAATTTAAAAGAAATGCATAATTCGGTCACATAGAAGAATCGATACTGTATATTATATATTACACATCCAAAGACGAGAACCAGATTATGTACGGTTGCATTTTAAATAGGTACATATCAGAAGCAAACTGACAGCTGACAGAGTTTGATAAAATAAAGTCATTCAATTTCATCATGCAAACTCAGTAAAATACAATACCTTACGGTCCTTATCAGAAAGGAAGATTGCCTACCTGTCTTTGCCGACTTTGTATGAATTTCTTATCCATTGATAATGCAGCAACACCTTTGCTCATATGTCCAAGTGCACTACTTGCATTGCCCAATATATCAACACCAGAAAGCAGCTGCAGTGGCTGACAGAGAAGATCCTTTCTGATGTTTGAGATAGCATTACCAATTAGAACACTATGCCTCATAGACACATTCTCCTGAAATCTCTGATTTATCCGAACCTAATAGAACATATCAACAGTCACAATTCACATTTTGTTAACAAGAATCACCAAGATATGAAACTACAAGAAGATCTTCACTATTTATTAATCAATGAGGATTCTTAAAGGATCTCAAGACACACACTAAAAGTTACTTCAATTGACATGTAGTTATCAGGAATTACCAAGATATGAAACTACAAGAATATCTTCACTAATTCTAAACAATTTGGGATCCATCGTAAAGGTCTTAATAAGAAACTGTAGTTTATTGGGGGCGCACCAGCATAATATCTGAAATTGTAAAGTAAATGCACTTTAAGACCCTATGATCACGGTAAAGATGTTCTTTCTTATAACCAACCGAGGACCCATCGTAAAGGTCTTAATAAGAAACTCATGGTAAGTGTAACTGATGCAGAAGCATAGATTTTTGTTAACTAGGAGCTTTAATTTTATTGAGGGTCTTTTGCAGTATTTTATTTTACTTTCTCATGTTTGTGTAAACCCTTAACTATGGGCATTTTGGTCATTTTTCTTATTAGGGCAGTGCATGATTTTATTCTCTTACAAATACTGCGCCAGGGCTTATTTTTTAAGTCATTAATCAATATTTGAGTTATCTCTCTTGCAGACTTATTCTTGGGAACCAAAACCCTTGAAATCTGAAGTTAACTAATCCTTCAATTGAATTAAGCATTCCTTATCAATTCGGCTGTGTCGACTACTAATTTTTTGGTAGCTCAAATCTTTCCCAAGATAAAATACCGAAGTCAACAGTTATGTCAAGTCTACATAATGGTAAAACACCAAGGATCCCATGCTTACTGGCATATTCTCAGTATTCCCTAGAGCAGTCATTAAGCTTGCCCAAAATCCAAGGACACCGACTGGCCGTTGAGTAGGGGACATTGCCATGGTAACTTTGAAACGAACTTCTGAGATATTAAGAACACTGCAAATTGATTTGGCACAAGTTCAAGAAGCATATCAGAGGTAAATAGATCAAAGTATCACAAATATAACGAATTAAATGTTGCTTGGTCAAGACATATAAATGGCGAATGTCCCAATAATATGTGTAATAAACAAATAAAATCATATTTCTATTGCTGTTATTATAGTATAATTGTGATATCATAATTCAACAAAAATAATTACTAGAGGTTAAGGAACTTAAAGCTTTCATAAAGGCAAAATTCATGAGAAACATTGATTAATGAATATTATATAAAGGAAAAACTAAATTAACTAGAGGGTGCAATGAAGAAAAAAAATACATCAATACATGAGATTGTGCTAATTGAAACATAAGAAGAAGAAAAGAAAGGGCCTGAGTACATACCCAATTTGAATAATGGGATCAACGGACACAGATGTGGTCTGAGAATCAAATATCCTATTAATATTGGCTTGCTGGATAAGACCATGAAGGCGCCAAATGATTGGCTCATGGATATTAATCAAAAAGGCAGTATTCTCAGGCCCCTGACAGAATATTACACAAGTCTCTCTTAGCATTAAAAAATTAGAATTTATGCAATTATTTAAACTTCATATACTCACTTGCAAACCCATGTAAGGATATATGCATAAATCTAAAGACCCACTGGATTGCTGGGTGATAGAAAGCTTTATAATATAATCAGTCTCCTCGCCAATTCTTTGTGGTCGGAAGAGAACTGGCATTGGTGTTAAAGGCAACTGATTATCCACTTGAATTCCCCCCATTCTTATTTTTAACCTGAATCACAAAATCCAGATTAAGATCAAGCATATAAACCAGCAAAAGATCAAATTTAGAACAGACCAAAACAGGCAACTTTAAAAAATCATTTAATAGAAAAACTGTCGAGTGGCTTTGACATTCTTTGATCAGGAATATTACCGACTAACGCCAGAGCCCAGTCCAGTGGAATACGACAGCAGAAAGTTTTGGAGTGACAAATACAATATCTCTTCCGGTGTATGATCAACAATGGACAATCCAAGCTCTGCCACTTCGAGGATGAGATGAAATTCACTATCTGAGGCTAATGTTGACTTACTTTCATATATTTGTTGTAAAGAAGGACTTCTGTTTAGAAGTGTTGGGGCATCATTCTCTGGCATCCAATCACTGATTTTGACGACATTTACCTTCTCTTCCCTAATAATAGTGACTCGAAGACCCCTTCTAGGTCCTCCAACAACCTGGATGGGCTGGTGATCCTTGATCTCATCAATATCGTATTTCTGTGATGTTGTGGAGTCGTTTCCATCTACCAGTAGTTCCAAATATCGCTGTCTGCCAAGATCTTCCCATGAAAAAGAAGCAGCAGCATTAGGTAGTAGAGACCTCCAAGAGTCCTTGGAGCTATGTACTTGCCGAAATCGTATCGGTAGAAAGAAAGAGCGATTTTCAATCCTGTCAGTTGCTCCCATTAGAAATTCTAGGCAGCAGAGTAGCAAGAAAAAAGTGCAAGTTGACCCCAACAGATATAAAATAGCATATCTTAAGTTACGTACCACCATCAATATGTAGCTTTGACAGAGTTTAAACCATCATATTAGGTTACCAATGTCAGATAAAAGATTTCTAAGTCTATAAGATCATAAACAGTTAGCAAGAGATTTTCCAGAACTATGCAACAGCTTCATGATGCATGGAACTTTTCAGTTGCACGAGTGTTCCTAGTTTTGTAAAGATAATTTTAAAATGTAAGTGGATCAAGTACTAAGGCAAGTAAGACATGCATATGATTACACTTAATGTACCCTAGTCACTAACATGCAGTTTGGAAGTAGGCACAGAGTATAACCGCAGCCCAAAAGGGGAGAATGCTGTCACTGAGACACTATATCCAGAATTTATGTTAAACAGAATAATCAGTAGAACATAAACTATTGAATGGTCTCTACTTAATTACATGTTATTCAATTGTGGACACACCATAACCACACCAAATGTGCCCACCTAAACATCGACAGTAAAACCTTGCTCCATGAAAGAATCTATCACGCATTTAATAATAATTTTTCTATGATAGATGAATTCAATCCATTCAAAGGAAAAGTGGAGATGCATAAAGAATAAGATTCAACAATCACCTGTAAGGACTCGAGAAAGAACTGGGACGTAGTATAACTTCATAGCGAGAGGTCTTAGCCCCACCTCTAACTTCAACTGAGAGATGCATTTCATCACTTCCTGAATCACTTCTCAAGCTTATAGACATTAAACCCTCTGAGCTAATGGAGAATGGTGTACTCCACTGGTACCCGTCCATCCGCAACTTAAATATGGACATATAAGATGGATAAAGTAAGTCACGTATCATTACAGAAAAGTATGTGTACACAGGTGAGGTTGATTTACACAGACCTTCAGAAATTCTGCTTTTGCCGACAGCCATCCAAAATGCTTGGGAGGATCAGTAGGATGAAGCCACTCCAGCAGTTGTGTGTCACATTGCTGCATGCATATGCTACAACCAGCTCTGTTTATAAACATTGTGTGTGGCTGAAAATGCACAACCTGGAATTACATACAGGAATGTTATTCACATATTGGTTTTGCATAACAGAAAATTTGCATGTAAAACTGCGAAATAGATAAGAGATATCATTTTCACAACATGTCCGAAAAATCAGAATTTCTATCCCTAGATCCCATAGTTCTTCCGAACATGGGATCTTGCTACTGTGAAAAAAGATGCTAGACGTGTGGGTGAAATTTTCGAATTATAGATCGTGCTATTTTGAAATCCGATGGTGTTTTTCGTCGCTCAATTACTGCTATCAGCTAATGGGTTACTAAGTGAACACTAACAACTTGTGTTCCAGAAAACAAGTGAATTGAAGGAACAAACTGAAACACTATTTTTTTACTGTCTACATAAAACCAAACAACCCAAGTAACTAGTTTTGTGCACTTTTAAGCTATTCATAGTACTGTTTTAATTTAATCAAATTTCAAGAAGTACTTTCCATTAACAATACAAATATATAAAAAGTTCTCAATTTTTTTGCTCCACATACTTTTTGAGGACATTAGATGAACTATTATTGCCTAAAATGTTTTACTCATCATATATTTGCTTATATAAGAACTTCTTTAAAAAGTTGGAAAACACAAACCTTGATTTTTTTATTTATAGAGAAATAATATTCAGGTATCTCTAAGATCTGATTTTTTGCCATTAAACATTCAGAAGTTGATAGACGGCATAACACGGGCATCTATTGGCTATTTTTCCAAAAAAGTAAATAAGTAAATAAATGCAAACAGGTCGACAATGGCAAATGGGATTTTTAATTCATTATTTTTGCTGATATTTAAAAGCTGCAAACATAACAAGAAAACTATAAACGTGAACAAACATCAAAGGGATCTTTCGTAACATCAAAAAGGAAAAGAGAGGTTTCAAATGTCTGAACAACTGTTAGAGGACAGCACTATAGTTTCCCTGCCTAGGTCACTAGATGATTTTTTTAGTACCCTTTCTGCAAATATTTATTGTGTAAGCTAGTATATTTGGAAACAAAAGCTATATGATGTGGAAATAAGGCAATCAGAGAAAGTATCCAAGATAATAAGATCCCATAAACAAGTGAAGAAGATACAAGCGAAAACTCCTGTTGGACCATCTGGGTAAATCTTAAGTGTATGATGATTATTTATACCTTCGTTCTGTCTGAGGTCATGTGCAGCACAGCTGAAAGCTTGTAGTAAGTTCCATCGGAATTGAATGCCCTTAAATCAACACGTTGCTGAAGAGAAGTGGTTACGGGAATTCAGAGAATATAAAAGGTTAAAAATTATAAACCAAAAGGACCCCAACCCCCCCCCCCCTCCCCCACCACCAAAAAAAAAATTATTACAAACTATAAATGATAATCTCCATATCACCTTTTTCTCCAGTTCAAGAAGTGATACTCCAGGACTAAAATTTTCAGAATTTCGAATAGCAACAGAAATGCCCACCCTTGGGGATAAGTAGGCATCATTCCTTGATGAAAACAGCAAAACACCTCCGCGGCCAACATAGTCTTGTGGTGAAAGCATACTGGGTATAGGACTAGTATCTTCAATAGCTTCTAATACTTGAATGTTTTTCCTCATACCAACCTGTCTCCCAACTGCTGTTGTCGAAGGATATTTCACAGCTGATTTTGCAGATTTAACTGCTTTGGAGATAACAAGAGAATCCACATCCGCACTTTCTAGTGGTTCAATTTCCACCACTTTATATGCCAATGACAGGAAGGACTCATTATGAATCCAGTAGGGAATAAAAAACCTCAATGTTTTTGGGGCAGCTGCAGTTCCTCCAAAATCACGTTCAATGCTGACCCGTAACCTCCTGCACAGAAGGAAACACAAAGAAATTAAACCAAAAGTTAAATCATTTTTTGATATCCTCGTGGCATGGACGTGATCCAGATCTAGGTAACTAATTCGCAGAGCAAAAAACGAGCACAGAGCAGGAGTGAACGAGAGTCATATTTCAAAAAAGTTGGGTTTAAGGGCATCTTAAGAGCAAGATTCTTAATAATTTTATATTACAATTTTTAAAAATGGTGATTTATATTATTACATGAATGTGTTGTTATATTTATGTATTAAATAAAATTTCTTTTTTCAAACTTAAAGTTGTCTGTTCGATTTTTAGAGTCGAAATAAGTTGTAGGTTTATTTTTTAGAAGGTTCTAGGCTTTTATTATTTGAGATTATGGTAAGAAGAAAATAGAGTAAGAGATAGGTTACTTAAGGTCAAATAAAACGTGTTATCTGTGATAAGTAGGGTAAGAGATAAATTACTTTACGGGAAATCAAAATAGAGTTTGTTTAGGTTTTTATAGATATAAGATATTTTTTTTAAGATGGGATTATTTTTTAAAATTGAGAAATAAGATAAATTTCTTTCAGAAAGGAAAAAACTCGTTTGTTTGGCTTTCCAGAGAACAAGGAAATGCTCTCTGGAAAGCAAAATAAACAGCCCCCCCATACTCTCTCATACAGAACTACATTTCATACCAGTACTATGACCAAATTTGAAAATACAGGGCATATATATATATATATATGATTTGCGTAATGATGTGCAGTATATAGATGCGCAATGTTTCAAGTCAGATCATGTCAATCATTTATTTCATGTGACCGTTTTCTTTTAAATAAAAACAAGTGACTTAAGCCTCGAGAAGTTGGCATTCTGGGGTGAGAAGAAGGGCACATCAATGCCAATTGTTGCAATGTAATTTGCATTCTCGACAGAAAGTAACATAACACACAATTTTAAATGAGAGATTCGCGAATTCAATTTTGAACACAAATTTAGTGGTGGTTCTTGGAATACAAACTGAGTGCACAAATTAGAGCATGTCTAGACTTGAGAGGCACATTCAGTTACCCGGATCCAGTTTATGAAGATTTTTGTTGCACAACAAATGAACTACACCTGTGAATATGTTAAAACATCTTTGGCACATAAGACTGACCTTTATGGTAGATAAACTCAAGTGTAATTTTAAAATCATGATAAAAACATTGCCTGCAATCTGAAAATAGATGACCGGCTATCAATCAACAAAATCAATCTATTACACGTTGGACTCAAATATATCAATGGCAAAAGCAGATATATCATGGGAACACATGGGGCAGTCGCCAAAACATACCCTGCATTGCTTACAATATTTATTGCACAAAATGCATAGAAATACTGATGAAAATAACGGCTTGCCCTCATCTGGACGTGGCAGCTCCTTTTACCTTCTCTCCTTAAATTAACTAAGTGAAAATTATAATCGTTACAAGCTAACAAAGGCATGCTGGTGAATGAGCGACTATTCAACATCTACCCAAAGTTATAAATCATGTGTCCTTTATAGACTTATAGAATTAGATAAATAGCCCGGTTTTAGAAAGAAAAAAATCAAAAATATATTATGTTACTAAGAAACAAAATCCATATATGCCCCATTCTTCACATCAAAGCTGTGCTAAATTAAGAAAAATTAAGCAAACTGCATCAATTCCCAAGATTATGCAAGCAAAGAGGAAGAGAAGAAGTAGTTCATACACAAAATACGAAAACACTGAACATATATCTAAAGGTTCCAGACACTACATAGCGTTTTCACATCAAAGCTTTGCTAAATTAAGAGAAATTAAGCAAACTGCTTCAAATCCCAAGAGTATGCAAGCATAGAGGAAGAGAATAAGTAGTTCGTACACAAAATAAGAAAACACTGAACATATATCTAAAGGTTACAGACACTACGTACCGTTTTCTCTGCTGGTGAAGCATCGAAAATGAGGACACGTGATTACCATTTGTCATATCCAAAATAAGAACAAGGTCCTGTATACCAAGAGACAAGAAATGAGGCAATATCAAATTATGTTTTTTTAGAAAAGGTTCCATGTATATTTATACGCAAACATGCAAGCATATGGTCTTATGGATACTCAAAATGAAAGGGTTTACCTTTTCCATAACCCAACCTCCCTGAAGACGTAACATTATATATATCGGGTTTCGTATGTCAGCAGAGTATATGTGTACAGTTCCACGTGATGATACAAGACCCTGCTGCCGTTCTATGTTTTTACCATCTCCCAGTCTTTCCAAAATCTTGAAATCTGCAGAACAAGGAAGTCTGTTCTCCAACTTCAATGGAGAGCTGGCTGATATTTTCCAATCATATACAGGAATATTAAGATCTGTTTGAAGAATTGATGCATCCGTGCCAATGGAGAGCCAAAATAATCTTCCGCTATTGCTAGGGCAACACCAAAGAAGATCCTTCTTCTCCAACTGATCTAGCCTCAATGGAGAAATTGGGGTCTTATTATGCTTCAAAGTATTTTGACGAGAAAGTGCACCTTGATCAGAAGATAATGAATCTTTCTCAACAGAAACTGGACGACCCCATGCATAGGAAGTTTGAGAACGATCGAATGATGGGCGAATTCGCAGACACTGGTTAGAATTTTTGAACATGCTTCTCCAAGGTAAGACTGTACAGCAACCAGGATTTAAGGTAATGTTAAGAAAATTTTGGTTTGTTCTGGCCCAGTCATCTGAATCATTAATAGTTGAAATATGGCATGTCGAGATATCCAATTTGATATCTGAATCATTATTCACCATAGCAAGAGCCCTGAATTTCGCATGTTTCGTGCCATTCTTCATAGAAACTTCCAAAGCCACAAAATCGTCCTTCAATTTCCTTGTGCTCACTGAAAGAGGAAGTAATGAACGGAAACCATCCCATGGACCCCCAGGGCCCAGTGAAACCCAGAATCCCACATCTCCATCCAACTCACTTCCATCTCTCTGGTCATTTCCAATGTCAGTAACTGTGCTCTTGTCAACATAAGCACTGGAGACAAAAAGACAACCACGAGAATGCATTTCATCACTATGTTGCCCCTGAAAAAGAAAATTGAAAAGAACTCAAGATAATTGTGATAATAGAAAACAATAATTTCTAAACATATGAGCCCAAAGGGATAAATAATCAAACACATACCCTTCTTTTTAGTGGGTAAGATGCAAAATTTGGAACATCAGATGTTTGATGGAGCATTCTAACGGACGCAACCTTTTTCAAAATGCTCATTCCATGTCCAACAGAAAAAGAGCATGCACCCACAACCTCACCTAATATTTCACCAAACATGAGATGTTAGATCACCAGACGATATATAATGACGTCATTTCAAATTGCCAAATGTAGTCTAATGGAACATGCAAGCATATGCAGAGCAAACACTCTAAGCTATCTGTATTATATAATTATAAATTTGAAAAGTAACTAAGGTTAATTTTAGCAAACAGTTCCACAATGCAAAAAATGCGCAAATCCCATATGCTTCAATCAATCACTAAAAAATTAATTTAGAATAAAAACTCCTTTTCAATTCAAATGCAACTGTATATAACTGGCCGCAACCAATTTTGGGACAATTCTTAGTGTTCTGCAAAGCAAAACATCAAGCGCAGAGTAATCTGTACAGAAGGCATCCGTGAATATCAAGAAAATGCATCAGTATATACTACAGACATTCATGCATACGAGAGAAAAATTAGGAACAAAGCTGGAAAAATAAACAGATTCTGCGTGCAATTTAACGAAGGGCTAATACCTTTTCCAGCCTTTGCAGCTAGGTTCGTCACTTCCACCTCCATCTTAGCCATTCCCTGCAACAATTACGCGTGTAACTGTGACTTATACACACTACAGGATATGGATGCATGATACAAAATACAAAGAATGGTTTTGTATGTTCTCACGGGTGAGGGAGTGACAACATACAAATTAAGGATCATCATTGTCACTAAAAGGTAAACTCTTCAGCAAACTAAATAACGTAATCTAATTTAGTTAACTCAACAGATGGAGAAGAAACAACAATTTGTTACACTACTCTACACAATGCTTAAGATAAAATCCCTCCAAAAAAAACTAGATTAGGCATACAAATATCACATCACATCACTGAACCCCAAACCCAGAAACATCATTAGCCCGTGCAATAGAATGTGAGCCTCACCCACCTCATGTTACTTTTTTCTTTTTTTACCATAACCGAAGAACTTTTATAGATGTACAACTCTCGCACTCTCACGTACTTCCCTTCCTGCTACTGATCTCCAGAAGTGTGTGCGCTGCAAGAGTGTGTGTGTGTGTGTGTGTGTGAGAGAGAGAGAGAGAGAGAGAGATTCAGTTTTCTAGGCAGTGGGATTCCAGCATTCCCTACCTTTCGAGGAACTTCAAAAATGAAGAGTTCGTTCCACGTAGCTGTGCCTTCATCCAAATCATCTACTTTATTAGTTACAGGTTTAATGCATTTTGTTCTCGCACTTTGAGGAAAAAGCTTTTGAGGATTAGCATCCTGATTCTCTACAACTAAGCGCAAAGCACAAAAAAATTGATGACTATTTCCATCATCAAGAAGAGGTAAGCCCTGCACCAAAACGAAATACAAATTAACAACGGATTGAAAAATCTTTGAAACGTAAAGGTTGATAATATACAACCTTTGCTTCAACTATTTGAATCCCAACATAGCATCGAGGTTCCCTTGATTCATCCGAAACATTGAATCTGTCAGAATACCTTGGAGGTGGAATCCATATAGCCGCACAATCATCATGAGGTAGTAAACTAACAGTATCAAAATTATGCTCCGTGTTTTTCAAGTATATATCACACCCAAGTTGATTTTCCACAATCAAGGCTTGAAAATCATCTTCGTCCAACGCCAGATGAGTTGATTTCTGATCAGATGCATCAGAACCAGTAGCTTCCTGCGGATGTCAATAATAAGTAAGAAGAGGATAAACAACAATAAGAGAGCTTTTAAATGTAAGATATAAAAGCTCGACTAACCTCAATTAATCTCATTGCTTTCTCTTCAAGTTCCCTCTGTTTTCTCCATGAATCCATGGTTTGAGCTAAGGTATCAACATTTGCTGCACTCAGGTTTACATTCAGAATACTGGTGGCAGCAATTCGCATTCTTTTGCCTACTCTTACTGGTTGTTTTAAATCAGTATCATAAGTTTCCAACCTATTAAAGCACATAAGAAAAATTATTAAGTGCATTTAAATTGCAAATGGATACGGTATAATCAAACAAAAAAAGAAAGGAAGATTTAGTAAGTGCATTTGCAAATGGATACAGTATAACCAAAAGATCTTACTTGAATATGCCATCAAATGGCTCAACAAGTGGCTCCCATGCTTCTAAATTAATGTTAAAAGTTGAAGCGGCAAATGAAGAAACTAAGACAGCATTCATAGCCTCAAGTCTACCATGTGTTGCTAGTTTGATGTTAGTGATCGTTGCATCAAATAGTGGAGTCATCTGGGAAGAAAACAAAATAGCAGATCAACAAATAAATTAAGTACAAAAATACTGAACAAAGCAGGGAGGGGGGGGGGGGGTTCTGTGAGGTGTAAACCATTCCGCAAAAGCCGTCCAGGATGGTCAGAGAGAAGCATCTTATTTTCATCTCAGCTGTTACGTTGTCCTTTGTCTTTGGTTTCACTGCATCACCAATAGCAAATGCCAATCTGCTCGATGGCTTTTTTAGGTCAGAGCGAGCAAGGAATGTGAAGGCCTAAAGAAACAAGTATAGCGAAAGGTTAAGGGAGAAAATAATTTCATAGAAACAAGAGTTACCAAAATGTAGTATAAACAAGTTAATATTATCACTTTCTAGTTCCAATTGTTCTAAACCTGATTTTCAACTTTCCAAATACTCCAGCAATTAGATGCTTTTGAACTCGATGATCTTGAGATAGGCATCTCAGCTATATTAGCTTGGCTAACTAAATCCATTCTTGGGCAGCAAAAAGATTCCAAACAAGGTGCTTCATCGTGTCTTGACACAACACATCCCAAAGAAGCATAACCAGGGGGGGCAATGGGATACCAGAAGAAAGCTTCATCTGGGCCTTTCTTCCCAATATGAGCAACTTTTGTAAATTGGACAGGTCTTGCAGAAACTTCAGGGTCATCAGCCTTGAAAATGATGCCCAGAGGAGGAGGTTCCAAACTAAGTAGAAGAATTATCATAGAAACAAGATAAGTAAATATATAAGATTCACAACAGCAATAAACAGTATATCAACAAGAACAAAGAAGAAAACCTAACCCTTCAGTTATGCAATCACCCAGTATGGCATATCCAGCGCGAAGTATAGGCCTCCATATTGAAAAAGGTCTACGAAGATCACCACCTCTGTCCCACCAGATTCGCTCAAAGTTTGGGATTGACATGTAACATGTAGTAGCTTTAGAAATTGATCTTAAAATATCCCAACCAGATGAAGTTGCAACTTGGTTAGTTGCCTGAGGGTATGCATTTTCCTGTTCAGTATTCAAATCCCAGAGAGATTCATTTGATGTAGATTGGCGCTGGTTAGAGTTCCAGAGAAGAAGATGATTCAGGTCAAAGCAAAAGTCCTTAGAAGGACGACAAGAAGATTGATGAGCATAAAATGACCCTAAGCAGTTGTCCAAACGCCAGATGCTAAATCCAGTTTCAAATGAATGATTAGCAGAAGTATTGAGGATACATTCTAAAAATGCTGTTGATGTTGCCAGATCAGAACGAATACAATGAACAATGTGATTTGGAGGTGGTTGGTTTCCAACATGTGCAACACAACCTAATGCCAAGTATCCAGGAGGCGCAACAGGCAACCAAAGAGAACAGTCACTGTCAATGTTTGAGTGAACCTCCTCTGTCTTTTGTCCTTGAATACTAGAAAATAAACCAATAAGCTTAAAACCAAGGGGCTTCCGTACACGACCATATGTGTTACTCACCGCCAGGACCGACTGTGAAGGAGGATTTGGCCTAAGCATTTATGAAAAGACACCAATTAATGCATAAAACAACATTACCAAGGACGTGGGCATGACCTAACAGCTATAAGATAATGCAAGAAGGCGTGTGAAGCGATACATTGTCAAAAAAAAATTGCACAAGCAAAAGGTCAGAGAAAACCACGAAAAGGCTTGCAGAACCAGAATTTGGCATAGCTTACCACTTCATAACAACCTCTATCAAAGATGGTCATTGTGATTTGAGAAAAAGTTTAATAGCTAAAACAATTGTGAAATACTTTGCTCCTAAATCCAATTCGAGGTGTGAAATTTGTAAATTTCAAAGTTCAACTAGAACTGCATAATTCTTATCGCTACCTACGGATAGAGTTTATGAAGCTGCACTCTACAGTCTACGATAAAAAAAAAACTGGGGAGCCCTATCCTCTGCCCTCCTAAACTTAAAAGAATCAGCAACAGTTAACAGCCACGTATATTATCCATCGCATTTACCAAAGAAATGGAATTACATATAAAGGTCATACAAACAAAGGTATATGCAGGCCTTTTCTAGAGTTGTCTTGGATTATAGAAATTAGCTTTCAGATCCTCTTTTGTAAATTGAGTGTAACTCTTTCGGGAGGCTAGGAAAAATCCTACTCTATGTATACTTTTGAGCATGAAATGATATAGTGTAGTTTTTAATTCATAAAAAAGAAAAGAAAAAAAAGAGCGATAGATGCAGAAGTATTTTCCAAAACATTCATATGCCAACACTTTGAGCCAAAAAAAAAAAAAAATCCCGGAAGTAATAAAATATGTTTACCATATTACCTTGATGTTACACAATCGCCCAGAATAACATAGTTTGATGGAGCTCGAGGCCTCCAAAATGTCATATTGCTGAGACGCTCATTCTCTGCATGCAAATACATATATAAATTACCTAATTCTAGTCGGAATTCAATAAATAATGGGACAAAATGTGGCTTTCTTGTTTCTCTCTTCTTTTACATTGGCGGTGGTTGAACGGAGGAACTTAGTGCAGAAAATAAACTCATAGGAGACAAAGAAAACCCAGAATCAAATAGAGATAGCAACCACAACCTTTTGGAGACACCCAGATTCGATCAAAATTTGTACAAGGAGACAGGGGGTCAGCATTTCCAAATTGCAGTGCTGTAGATGCCTGACTTTGAAGGTTAAGTATAAGGGAAATAACACTAAGCGAAAGATGAGCATATATATCTGAAGACATTAGTGATATGCTTGTTTTATCTTTCACAGAAGTATATCCCCAAGACATATCCACTGGATCAAGAACAACGAGACCAGAACCAGCCTCAACGGTAAGATCCTTGAGAAGGCCCTTTATCCATGTATCATCTTCTTTTGCCGCATACCTATTGATAAAAGATACAAGAAATATAATTTAAACACCTGCATTCTGTAAACAAGAACAAATGCAGGTAATTTTTACACTTCTTAGTAAGACACAAGGATATCGCTGAAATCAAATTTTCAATTACAAAATCGATCATATTGTACAAGAACATCTTCTATTTGCACATTTGAAGCAAGATTTAACCATCATAGAACTCCTGAATTGCACATGGAATTTCCACCTTTATCAGTCCTCTACAATGAATGTGACGAAGATCTGCTATATAAAAAGAAACTAAGACTTACATGAAGCTAAAATCTGTTTTGGCACGAAGTAGCTTTTCACCATGTGTAGAATCGTCTAGGAAAGACTTACTGCTGTCATAGAAGGTAAATTCAGGAGAAACAACCTAGTAAGAGAAAAAAAATGAACCAATAAGACTACAAATGGGGACAAACACCTTCAAAAACAAATTGCCACATTAAAAGAATCTAACGCTTCTCATCCACAACCAAATTATAGACTGAATACTTCCATATGGGTTAATTAGAGTGACCGAAGCTTATCAAAATTCTGAAGCTATAAAAACAGATTTCTTCTCTTGTAATGCTATGCCAATAAAAGGTTAAACTGTAAAAGATCAACTTCAATACATGACATATAATTAGATAGTAGCAGTTATGCCAAAAGTCTAGTAGATTGAATCTTCAGGGAATATATTTATTGATATTCTAAATTTGATAACATTATTCTAAAAGTGTTGAATATTGCTGAATATGGAATTAAGAGCCAAGTGCTTCCAAGAATCATCATGAGGAAAAGCATGAGAATTAATAATTTCTAAACCAGTCTTCACTCTTAATGAACAAACTTCTTGCATGAAGACTCATTCTTCAAGGTGGCATGAAGAGAAACCTTTGGGAATACCATGCAAATGCTTCATCTCAAGAACAAAGAAAAAACCATGGGCTTAATGCACAAAAACGGAAAATCGCACTGCACAAGGTGACAATTACAAACTGGGACTGCCCTAGGATCCATATGTATACTGGCAACAGACGTGCAACCATGCAAGTTCAAACGAGGGTTGTAGTACAAAGTAACTCACCATTAAGACACGCACTATACACAAATGACAAAAGCAGAAACTAAAGGAACTATAAAATGCTCGCACAAACTTTGTTCACAGAAAGGTTCATCAATAATAGAGCAAGCCATCTTGATCATCATGTACCAAACAAAGCAAATTAGATGAAACAGGCAATTACTAGGTTAACATGGATAGTGTTGAATAAAATCCATCTGAATCTATTAACATTTCGTATAGGCAAAGTCGAACAACTAACAGTTATTATCAAGTAATTTCTGAGAGCATGACTGCTTGGATAGAGCAAACCAGTAGGTTTCTAATTGTTTATCGGGAGTCAGAGGGGTTAGTTTCCGAAAATTGCAGTTATATTTTCTGCAATTAATGTAAGTTTTAGCAAGTGAACAGAATACAAAGTCAACTGATTTGCTATCAAAGAATATAGTACAAAGAGAGTAATGAACCTGAGCTTCAAAACTGAAACTTGGCATTTTACTTGATTGACAATGAACTGTGCCAGAAGCATCCACCGCGTCTGACAATTCTTCCAAGGGATCTGTGTTTTTACTGTTTCTATTCCGAGAATTATTGTCCACGAAAGAAATATCAACGCCATCTTCTTGGGAAACTGAATAGCAGCTGTCATTGCTTAAATATGTGTATTTCCTCAAAAGCAGGCCATTCTGAAGAATTGGCAAATAAAGAACCAAGGTCAGTTCATTAAAATTAGAAAATAAAAGTTTTACACATCTAAATATGCCGAGAAAAAATAATTTTATAACACAAATTAAGTTCAGCCTTGTATCAGAAAGCTAGACATACCAACATGAACAGAGAAATGTTCAACAAAGGAGTGAATGGATAAAAGTGGAAAAGAGCTGAGATATTGAAAGCCCACACAGAAGTATAAAGCTACAAGTTAAGATGGACTTGAATACAAAATCATAACAAACAAATACTCCTACTTCATGAATAAAGAACAAGTACACTTGCATTAAGAACAAGAAATACATTGTTGCACAAGAATACTAACTCCTCCATCCCACAAAGGATATCCAATATTGTACTATTACATTTGTCCCAGAATTGTCTCTCCTATACTTAAAAGAGAAGCATTTATGATTTTAGTGACTCTTAAGCAATTTCATTTGAACGAAAATGAAATCAGTCTAGCAATATTGTAGTCATCTTTTTAAGGAAAAGATGTCACTTAAAGTGGTCATATAAAAACCAATATTTACTTAATTAACATATGATTTTATTATACTGGTAAAGCATGTATTTATACATTCAATTCAACTTTTATTACGAATTGTATTATTAGAGATAGGAAGTATTTAAATAGTAAGAATCTTTAAGAAATATAGATGCTGAAGGCAAAAAACAGCAACAAAAAATGTCCTAAGCCTAAACAGTAATAAGTAACAAAATTGATAATGGAAAGACAGAATTAGTAGATCAAATTATTATGTTACCTCAAATTTCACATTTACAAACCTCAACCTCTTACCCCGCCCAATGATAATGATGGGTCGAATTACCGACGCATGGAACTCTTTAACTTCTTTTTCATCAGTGAGACATATTATATTACCACAGCCATCGTATATGTATTCATCAATCCCAACAGTGTCTGCCACTAGTTGTCGACCTGGAGATAACTGTACTATATCTTCTATCTGTTTGTACAGAGGAGAAGAAAGAACTATACTGTTGTTCTTAGAAATTGGATCATTTTTGGGATCCATCATTTCCTCCCTTCCAGTAATAGTGCCCAAGGCTGGCACAAAAAACTCGCAGACCGCCAAAAGAAAATCTGGAACAACAAGAACACGAGGCTGCTGCACACGAAGTACAAAGGACTGTGATGAGAGTCTCCATCTGGCATCCATTAAAAACATTGTTGAATTTGGTAAATCAGCATTACGTTCAGGAGACATCTGCTTTGGAACATCAGTGCATGAGCCAAGCATCAGCCTCATTTCAGGTTTTGTACTGGGACGGAAGTCTAAAATTGAGAACTTAGGAATTGTTATGTAAAGGTCAGCTTCTGATAATGATGTCATCCGGTATGACACCCAGAGACCTTCAAGCTGCAAAACAGGAAATCATACAGAAGAGTATGAATTCTTACATTGGACATTACTAAAAAACCACCTTCTTAAACAATTTAAGCTGATACAGTGGCATTTAATATTAAGGGATATTAACATCGACACCACTTGAGGTTTAGGGAAATTACAATTACATCACTTAAGGATTCAATAATTACAAAGACTTCCCCCCTTATCAGACTCCATTAAACTTAACACAAAAACATGTTTACACAAAATTTAAAATGGCAAATACCATAATAGTCCTTCTAATGAGTCAACTCGTTTATATCTACAAATAAAAATATTTTAAATTAAAACTGAACAAAAAGAAAGGTATCACGCCACCCCACACCGCACACCCCAACCCCCTACCTGTCCCCATCCCTTGGTCGGCCTTCGCGAGCCCGGGCTAGCTATGGCCGGCTTTCGAGAGCTGATGGGCTCTAGCAGAGGTTGGCATTCACGGGTCGGGTCAAGGCAAGCGTCCGCCCCTGAGCTTCCAAGCGACTGCATCAGGAGCCTCCAGCCTTGTCCAGCTAGCAATGGCAGTCACAAGGCCAAAGCTAGCGAACGATGACTGCGCTCGCTACTGCCAGCCTTGCTTGGCTGGGGATGGGGGTTATGATAGGGCATATGAGTGGATTGCCGGATAAATCCAAATTTTCTTTTCTTTTTTATCTTTTGCCTTTTTAACATTAGTTGTTCATTTTTTAAAATTATTTATAAAATTATAACTATTTCTAGTTAATATTTAAAAAAAAAATTGTCAGATATGAAGGTTTAGGTTTAAATACAAAAAAAAAAAAAACCAGTCTAAATTTTGAATATATCATTATTAGTTCAAATTAGCTATTTATTTTGATAATTGTGATAGTTAAGAGATTGTTGGTAAAATGAGAAAAGTTAAATATGTTCTTTTGTAGTTCAATTTTATTAAAAATAGAAGTAATTTTAACCTTAAAATTTTTGCAAAATAATATCTTTTGAAACTTAAAACAGTTAAATACTTGTATCAAAATAAAATATAAGAATAGTATTGAAATTAATCTTTGTAAAACATGTTAGTATATCTATAATGTAATTCCCACAAAATAACAATAACTTTATGGTTGAAAATTTTAGTCTACAAACACACCCCAATATCCTATGTGGCCTACATTCTTATAAATAGGGCATTTTTGTTCAAATTATTTTGTCACACTTAAGGTCGAAGTTGATTAATTCATCAAGGGTATAACAAAAAGTTCAAAAATTTGGAATGACATTACTTTTGATGTTAGAAACTAATTACAGGTGGTGTATCTGTAGGATGAACTTAAAGAGGGTGCTTTATTTTTAAGTGGGGAGGTGCCTTTTAAAGTAGTGGAGGTGTTTCGAATTACTGAAACCTCTGCAATTTCACTAACCCCAAGGGTGTAGATGTAAGTATACCAAATGCTAAAATTCTCTGGCACGCCTTCTCTTCCTGAAGGTCTGGCAGGTGAAACTCTTTTTAATTAATGGATAGCATGAAATTAGACACTAGGACCTCTTATTAGATCTCTTATTGGCCTTATATGCCTAACTCTGATACCATATTAAGTGACCATCACCACCTCATACAAGTATATGCATCTAAAAACTTATCGCCATGAACAGATACGAGACAAAATATACAGTATACATGTATACTCACAATAACATGCGCCAAAGGTGATCCTTCATCCGCCCCATAGCACAGCTCCAGCAGTGCATAGTCAATTCCAACAGCCACTATGGTAACAGTACGAGACAAAAGAACCTGGCTATTCATGTTCACCTTATCTGCCAGCAATTTTATTGTATCTTTTGCAGCGGATTTGCTGCTGCGGAAACTAGGAGGAAGATTTGGTTGCTCACACAAATTCATGTAGAAACAATCAAGAATAACATTGTATTCCTTATCTGACATCACAGCATGCAAAGAACCCACCTGTTTCACGAAAAATTGGATAGATAAGTATAAAAATCATACTTAGATATCATACTGTGATATACAGGTGACTAGCTATTACAACAAAATGCATTGTAACAGAACTAAAAACATGTTCTATACATATATATAAATACATGCACAAACACAATATCTATATGTGCATATGTATGGATCGCCTATTCTAGACATAGAACTCCTTGTCGCCTCATTAGTTGTAAGAAAGAAATGCCACTCTGAACAAAAACATAAACAGAGACTATCATCCCCAATCTCCAACACTCCTATCCTTTCCCTTTCCCGCTGTCACCAGACATCTCCACCCTGGCGCCTCTCCCTGATCCCACAAAAATAGCTTATGGCACAAACTGATAAGTGTTGTTTCAGTGAGATATTGTTAAGCCAACCAAAAGGACAAAGGTGATAAGCCAACAATGTCGGTACCGCTGCCTCTGCTGGTGGTGGCACCGGCATCATCTTTTCCATCCTGTTCACCAATCCTCACAAGCACCCACAAAATGAAATTCCAATCCAAAGCAATAAAAACAAATTAATTCATGATTACAATTCTGACCCAGCCAATGGAAGACAAGTCACTCGATGTACTCGAAATTCTGAAAGTGTAACAGGCAGATATGAGATATAGGATTGCAATCTCAGAATGCTCAGTACTTTCATAGCCTAATTCGACAACAAACCAGAGTTGATCATATTAATGGGACAAGTTCTGTTAAATCATATCTCACTTATTTTCAATTTATTCCCAGGAAGAAAAAGAATGTCTGTAGTATGTGGTCGCCGAGGGGAGTGATATATTGGTGTCACCAGAGAGGGTAGGGGATGGAAAGTGTTGTGGGGTCTGTGAACTTCTCTTCTTTCCCTTTCTATTTTTTTTTTAATTAACGTGACAATTGTATGAGGCTTAAATGAGGTGCCATGGAGTTGTCCTGACCAAAGAAGAGGGCACTGGTAAGCTATCAATCCCATACAGCACAAAGAGGTAACTGGTTTGACACAGTAACATATTAATTGAACCCCTTTTGGTATTTTCAACAACAACAACAACAACAACTCACCACCCATGCATCTTTCCCCTCTTTCTCATCTTCCTTCTTTTTACTAAAGTTTGAATCAAATTAACACTCTCCGCTTCCAGAAGATACATGCAGAGCTATTCAATTACCCCAAAACTACTTAATTACACAGATCCTTTCTGTTAAGCTGCCTTTAGATATAAGAGACAAAATGGAGGTTCATTGTTAATTATCCAACAATAAGGATGTCATGTCAAGAAAATATAAACCATATATGCGTTTACCTATCAAAAAAAAAATATTAGCTATGCGGTTGCTAATGGAAAAGAAGCAGAATGTACTGAAATTGCTTAAAAGTCCTATAGGAAGGGAAAGTGCCCTGCAGACTTTTTCAGAAGTATATGAGAGCTATTTAGAATCAAGGTTTCTCAATGGTCCAATGTAAAGCTGATAGGACACCAGCTCTTGAAATATAAAAGAGAATGGCTCTAAGTAGTACAAATACTTGAATAAGCAATAGAAACACGTCAGAAGCCAGACTTTTAGTTCTTTCCACAAGGACCCAAACTTCTAAGTTCATTATTACATTTACGGCTAAGTAACTGATAAACTGTCTGATGTAAACACGATATTACCAAAAAATATTCTCCCTCCATTTCATATTTATTGGCATATTTGCCTAAAAAATTTGTTTCAAATTAATTGGCATGTTTGGGTTTTCAAAGAATTTTTTTCTAATTTTACCCCTTTCTCACATTTAAGTAGGGAAACTCAATGGTCATCACTCACTAATAAAAAATTAAAAAGTAGCCATCATTATTATTGAGACTAATTGTCCCACATTGGTTGAAAACAATAGTTAAGTCCACCTTATAAGGTCTTGGGCAATCCTCACCTTAAAAGCTAGCTTTTGAGGTTGAGTTAGGCCCAAGCCAAGTAAGTGGACTTAGCCCAATCAATGTGGTGAATTCTAATAATTATTAAGGGTATTTCAGACATTTTACCATAAAAAAGTATGTAATGATGAGGTTTCTTAATCTGTGTGAAAACAAGAAATGTACCAATTAATATGAAAAGGAGGGAGTAATATTGAACAGAATATCTGAACTAGATGCGAAAAAAGAGCCTCTTATAAACCTGTTTTGGTGCAAAAGTTCAGGGGAACTAAGAGGACCGTATGAACAAGAAGAGCTAGTAATCAGATATACTTTCATAAAAAATATTACACTCGAGGAAAATGAATGCAGACCAAGAAGCAGAATGAGAAGTAACTGCAACAGAAAAAATTACTTTGACTTCCAAGGAAAACGTTGGAACTTTGCGAAAGACATCTCTTAAGCTGCGCCTAACATAAACATGAACTTCTTTTCCTTCACGTATCATTGCTTTGCCAATCAAGCCATTAATTCCAACAGCCATATTGATTCCAAAAATCTGCATTTACGCATATAGAATTAGAGCAAGGACTGGTTTAAAGATTCAGTTATTAAACAATGAATGGAAGAACCACCTCTGCATCAAGAACATCAAGATGGACAGCAGAAGTATCATTCTCAGGACAGCCATGCCAACTGAATGCATTTGTGATCCGAAGATGGCCAAGATCAAGTTGCATGAAACTGTAAAACATATAGCAAATCAAAACTCAATCTACTAGATTCCCCTAGCTGGGGTGTCATAAGAAAAATCAAACAGACCAGAGAAATTCATATAAATAAAATGAACCTGAACTGTAGCAAACAAACGCATGACAGAGCATCTTACATGTATGAGAAGATTTGAAAATTGGAACAGTTGATAAAAACAGGCAGTAAAGAATAGACATAATGAAAGATGAAAATTTCAATAAGTAATTGAAGAGTAGGAGTAAAATATAAGTTAGTCGACATAGAATAGTTTGTTATTCGGTTAAAATGTTTGTTAAAAACAGTTAACCTCAACGTATAAAATATATGCATAAAATATATGCCACAATACACTACACTAGATCATATTGACAGTAGAACTTGATGGTAGCTACATGATAACACATAATTGACAAGAATCACCAACAATTAAAATAGTCCTTATATTATAAGTTGTACCATGAATAGCTGCTGTCCAAGTTTCTTCATAGAATAGAATAGAAGCTACCAAGTGAAACATACAAACATGAAAACAGTTGGAAAAACTAACTCTTTGCTCAGAGAATTTCGTGGAACTACTATAATCGGAGTCTCCAAGGAAAGGTCCAGTTTTACGGCAGCTGCTCCATCGACCTCATATTTCTGAATCAGCCATTCTATTCCTCCAACTTTATCCACAAGTTTTATTGCTTCTTCGGTATGCGGAGTAGCAAGCTCCATGAAGTAAGCCGTTATCTACACATGCACACATTTACCAGATCCGTCAGAACATCAGAAGCAGCTAGATTTCTGAGATTATGAAAGAAAATCACTATTTTAGGATAAGAATTTTCAAGTTTTTTCAGAAACAGGTGTATGCAGTTTCAGGTTGGTCCTTGCCATCTAGCTTACTTCAGAGTATATTGTGTATTGCCAAGGCAATTGCTTTTGTTATGCATTCTTATCGCGATGTAAAAGAATGCAAGTTTACTGGAGATATAGGAAGCTTTATGGTCTATCATATCATTCACTAATATTAGGAAATTCTGAAAAGCTTCTCAACTAAGTCAACAATTACCAGCTAGCTTTTTCCTTAAATACCGTAGATTTGCCCAGTACAATGACTAATAAAAGGATCAGTTAAACAAGGGACTAGTTAAGATCTATGTAGCAGGCATGCAACAAGAGCAACCATTGGCTTTCCAATGGCAAGATTCAATATAGTATCCATATTTTAGAAAGAACTGTCAAAGAAGTCATCATTTAAAACTTATAATGATATATTTTGGATATTATAAAAGCTTACATCTTGATAAATTTAAATAGCCAAAGTAGGTCCCAAATCTTGAATTATGGAATTGACAGTGCCTGGCATATTCTCATGGATAACGGACATGTTTACACGCTTGAGTCCAAATACTTTGTTGTTACTCTTATATGTACTTGATCTTGATTGCAGGAGAAATTTTATCAACACAGACCAAGGAAGCTATTTTGGCAAATCTGCCGGTTGTCAATCTCAATCAGTATTCTGCTATGGTTCATCTTATCTATTCTATTCCAAAAGCACATTAAAGCTTAAAAAGCAATAAGAAGACTGCATATTAGCTAATCATGAAAGCCTTGCATGGACTGCTGTGTATACGCCGGCAAAGGTCTATCATTTCTTATTTTGGCAGGTGAATCGTATCAAACATTTAAATTTCTTTACCCATCAAGACTCGCAAATCTATTGACATCTTAATATCAGGGGTTAATTATGTTTAATTAAACATAAGATTCCAAAAAAATAAAATAGCAGATTCGGGTTTTTAAATACACTTTGATGTTCTAGGTACCTGATACCAGTAGCAAAATCAAGGATTTGGATTATAGCATTTCCACATCATTTGACAGTGACAATTATTCAAGTAAGGTGATATCAGAAACATATGTGGATGGAAAATTGACCAGCAAAAATTAATTTATACAGACTGCCAAACAACTGTCAGAAGTTTGAAACATGAATCAGACCACTGTACACACAGTGTAGACCGAGGAAGATATCAGAGCCAAAAACTACCTCCTGAACAAATCTGTAAAGGAAAACAATACGAACAGCCGAAAGCCGACCATTCAAACTGTAATCATATCCTTCATAGTCATCATCTTCAATGCTGTATGAATTGAATGTAAACTGGAGAGAGGAAAATAAGATGATATTTAATTAAAGGAAAACTATATAATAAAAGAAGAAAGTTCAACACATATTTATTTATGTACCTGTATCAGGGATTCAGCTTCTTGGTTACGTAGATCACAAAGCCAACCCCAACAATTATCTGTCTCAAGCGAAAGATCACACAGCCTGAAGTTTCCTAAAGTACCTCCAATAGAGGTCGAACTTGGATGAACCTTAACCAAAGAGAATTACTAATTATGATTAACCGTTATGCAGATACAAAATGATGGATAATGGAAGATAAACTAAATAAATGGTTCAAGTGGAAATATATATATATATATATATATATATATATATATATTTCAAGTACCTTAATATCCAACAGAAAACTTTCTTGCACGAACATTGCAAGTTGAGAACCATCCTCCTTATTAAGAAACATGGTAACATTATCAACATTCATGTTCAAATAAAAAACAACCCTGCCTTTACCATGCCCTAGTAATCCCTTAATGGATGCATGCCCATGATCTTCTGTCATGTCTTTTTTTGCTGAAGGTTCAACTTCAGGATTTTTTACATCTGAAACACTAACCCCACTATATGCTGTTGAGCTTAGATCAAAACCAAAGTTGATCAAAGCAACAAGAGTTAGTCGGTTGCAATAGAATTCCAGCTTCGACATCCGAACACTCATCTGAAAAAGTGTTGTTTTGCATAGTTAGTAACAAAACATATTGAGTTAATATTCAAATATCTAAATCTTTCTCTCTAATAATTCTCCTTTGGAATTTACCTGTGTGTCTATACCATTGTAATCTGGGGAACCAGGATTCCTTGTCAAAAATGTAACAGAGACAAAATCAGAATCATCAGAGCCCAACGCCTCATAAAAAACATCAGAAGGAACAATTTTTCCCCTAGACAGATCCTTCTCGTGGATACCAGTCTCAGCAGAGTCAGGCAAAGACATGAAATCTGGCAAGGCATCCTTGAAGATATCATCCTCTTCAACTGCCACAGCAAAGAGGTCTTCCACTTGAGCTTCTAAATTATTAGGGGAGCTAAGTGAATGGTGATCTGTGATTACTGAACATGCTAAATATTGTGAATTTGAAGAAAGAGGACCCTGAAGTTCATCCATAATTTTTAAAGAATGCAGCTTCATTTTTACTGTCAAGTCATTCATACAGCATGAGACATGCACCTGCAGAAATTCAGAAGTATAATCACTAAATTACTCAAAAAAGACACGTATTAGAAGTGGTGACAGAAGAAGAAATCAGTCATAAAAATTTTGTTCAAAATCTGAATGGAAGAAATGAATACAGAATGAACCTGAATTCACATTCAACATATTTCAACAGTCATAAGAAAATGTTAATAGACCAAAAGATGATCCTCTGTTAATGAAGATTTTAAACAGATGAAATTAACTTACAGTACTTTAATTATATACTCCCTCCGTTTTTTTTTATTTTGTCGTTTTGGAGGATTGCACACAAATTAAGAAATGTCATACCTTTTTTAAGCAAAAATTCCAAAATACCCTTTTAATCAAATAATCTAAGCATTAATTAGCAATAATGACAAGTATTAGTAAGAAGGGTAAAATTGGTAAAATAACATTAATTTTACATTGAAATCCTAAAATGACAAATAAAAGTAAACGAAATTTTTTGCCAAAGCGACAAATAAAAAAAACGGAGGGAGTAATAAACTAGCATTCGCCATACACATTTCCTGAAATAGCTTCTACTCAAGAAAGTTTCCCAGTGTTTAGGTGCATGTATAAACTAATGCATTCCATCATTCCATGGAGAAGAGAGCTTTTGAATGTGGAATAACCAAAATTACAAACTCTCATAATTTAAATAGATTTCCAAGGTGTCAACAAGATTAATGTTATTGTTTTAAATTATTTTGAAGGCCTGAAGGTACTCAGAGGTACGTAAATCAAGAACCACAAGAGATTATATTAAAGGCCTTCATGTATACGTGATAAATGACAAGTGAGTCCAATTGATGCTTTAGAGAAATGTTTTAATAGTCAGCACCATTCAACCTACTATACCAACAGCTAAGGATGATGACAACAGTTGACAGTTACTCATAGTCAACTACAACTATATAAAGCAATGTAAAAGGAGCGTTCTCCTAAAATAAAGCAAGTTCAATCATTGTTAACTATAAACCAAATTAAGAGCATATTCTCTTGAAGAAGGCAAGTGGGAAGTTCCATTGCGTTATTCCAAAGAACACCACAGCTGATATGATATAAAAAGATTCACAATCCCTCTCAGACTTAAGTTAATGCCCTTCACATGACAGAATAGACATTTTCAGTAAGAGATTCAGAATGCAGCCTAAGCTTCATGTAAAATTCGAATTCTAAGTTCAGCATAATCAGATCAACTGCTTTCTGGCAAAACAAACCTTTCCTCCACCAGCAAGAACATCAAGGATGAGCTTTTCGTCATTGCTCTTGTGCTCCTCATCTCCAGACTAAAGATTGAAAAGGAAAGGACACAACAGTGGATTAATATAATGAAACACTGAGAGTTCAGGGAAGGAATAATAATAAATCAACTTTCTAGCTAAAACACAAGTGAAGAATAACTGCTTGTAATTATAAACCATACTATAATAAACAGAATAATCCAGAAACAACCAATCTAGAAATTCCATAAATTCTAACCTTCCCATATAATGACAACTTCATTTCTACCAATGTTCCATTGACAACAAGATCAGCTGTATTTGCATTACTGGCCCGAGATTCCGAAAACCCTACTGCATCATCTCTAAGTTTTCCAAGTATATCAACTGAGGGAGGAGCCTTGATCCAAATAAACAAAAGTAAGACTGTATGATGAGCACTAATAAAGAAGAGGATCATACTAGAAAAGGTAAGTGGTTACAAATCTTACAGAAGCTCGATATGTAGTTTGTACAAGTTCTCTCAACCAAGTCGCCTTTTCCTCCTCATTTGAAAACTCTATTATCAGAGTACTAAAAGACTCCAGAGCCTTGTTTGCAGAAGAAAAAGAGGATATCATTTCGCCAGGAAGTTACATCATAACAAAAATGCATATATCAAAACCACATTGATAACGACATTAAATTTCGTGAATATATCATTATATCTTTCTTACAAAAAAAGAAAACTAATCACAATTCATTAACATGAGGTTCTGTTTGCAAAATTAGATATAATGCCAAGTTGCCAACTAATCCAAATGTTCTTCAAGTTTCCCATATTCCATTCCAGATCTCACACCTCTGTTCATGGAATTGGCCAAGTACGAATTACCGATTCCTTATCCTTATCTTCTGTTTTATACATCCCTAATTTCTCTGTTAGTAAGTTAACTAAGCAATTGAATTGTTCTGTAACATTCTTTTCCCAATCTGTTGTGATACAGGATTTGGAGACTAAGAGGACAATTGGAGAAGGGAATGAGTCAGAAGGAATCTATTACTTTGCACCGACATCATCACCGATTGCATGTCAAACATCCCTTTCTCCACTTCAAATTCAGGTCACCCATCTTTAGAAAACTTGAAGCTGTTCAGGCCCAATTTGAGTGGTCTTAAGTCATTACAGTGCGAATCATGTCAGCTAGGAAAACACCGTCGTACTTCTTACAAGTCTAGAGACAATAAACGAAGTTCTAGTCCTTTTTCTCTGGTACATTCAGATGTTTGGGGTCCAAGTCGTGTTCCCTCCAAATTAAGATTTCGATATTTGTCACTTTTGTAGATGATTATCCAAGAAACATGTTATAAGAGAAAAGATGTAGGGAGAAAGTGTAAAGTTGCTATTAATAATGAACCATGAAGGGGTTTTTATACAAAAAGATAAGACTCCATAAATACCAAAATACCCAACCTAAACCTAATACTCCTAACACGCTATAACTCTAACTCTAACACTCCCCCTCAAGCTAGAGCTAGTAGCTCTAAGCTTGTTACAAATACGATAATCACTCAATAACAACTAAACATAAAACACCATAAATAAAAATAACTAAGTGAAGGTTGTAGCAATAGTTGACAATTGATGATGAACTTGATAACGAACTGCATTTAATTGGAGAACTCTTGATAACCAATTTTAACGTCGAAACTAACACCCGCGAACACCGCGGTGACAACGATTGGCAAACCACCAATCAAAACATAACAAATGGATCACTTGATCCACACGACCGACAATCTTGGGGATCAATGCCGACGCCGGGGATAACATCCGCTAACACTTTGTAGCTTCCTCGACCGTAATTTGATTCCAACCAAATGTCTAACAAATAGTGCGCGACGACCGCACTACCGAAAATTACCAAGCAACAATTCAATTGCAACAACTTCCATCAACAACAATATCACCAACCAAAACCAAACAACGAAAAATACCTAGAAAGCAAAAAATAATTATTACTCACTACTCCCCCTGAGCAACTAACCATAGAGTTGCTCAACACATCAATCCAAAAATATAACCACCATAAGTCCAGAACAACTACTCATCTTTGCACTACTCCCCGAATTGGGCTAGGGTTGAAATAATCTGAAATCGTGGCACCATAAACAATTGCAAAAGAAAGATGAAAACGAGCAGATCTATTAGGCATATTCTGAAGCAGCCGTTATGGCTGCGAAAACTGAGCGTGGACGGGGCTAGTTGTGACTTGAACTAGGGCTTGAGACGCCCCTTTCTTTTCTTTAAATCTGAGTTGAGTGGGTGGGTAAAAAAAAAAGGATTTGTTTAAGAAGATGGTAGAAGTTTTTTTTTCCTATTAATGGTGGTGGGACAATAACGAAAAGACAGCGGCTTAATTGGAATGGCCAGCCGCGGCGGCGATGAGGTAGATGGTCACGGCGGCGGCTAGGGTTTTACTCTATCTTGTGTACTCCTTTTTTTTTATTTTTTCTCAAAAACCTAGGTAACCAAAAACCTAAGCTCTTGATACCATGTTATAAGAGAAAAGATGTAGGGAGAAAGTGTAAAGTTGTTATTAATAATGAACCATGAAGGGGGTTTTATACAAAGAGATAAGACTCCATAAATACCAAAATACCCAACCTAAACCTAATATTCCTAACACGCTATAACTCTAACTCATGCTCTAACTCTAACAAAACACTTTGCTTCACTTAATGAAAGATCGGTCCAAGTTATTCTCCATCTTTGTTAGTTTTTGTGCTAAAATTAAAACCCAATTTGGTGTGCCTATTCGTATTCTTCGTAGCGACAATGCAGCGGAATACTTTTCTCACTCCTTTCGAAACTTTATGGCCAACTTAGGCATGATCCACCAATCATCTTGTCCCTATACTTAACAAAATGGGGTTGCGGAAAGAAAGAATAGATTTTTGTTCGATGTCGTTAACAAAGTTATTCCATGCACATGTTCCAAAATATTTTTGGGGTGATGCGGTTCTCACAGCATGTTACTTAAATAATCGTATGCCATCATCTGTCTTTGGGGGTCACCATATTATGTTCTTTTCCCAAGCGAACCATTATTTCACCTCCCTCCTCGAATATTTGGGTCTGGTTTGGTTTGTCGTCTTAACAAATCACTGTATGGATTGAAACAATCTCTTTGGGCATGGTTCAGTCATTTTTCTAATGTTATTACCAACTTTGATATGAAGCAATGTCAACTTGATCACTCAGTTTTCTATAGACACACTCATGTTGGTAAAATACTTATCATAGTTTATGTTGATGACATAGTGATTATTGGAGATGACAATAAAGGAATTAAGGAGTTAAAATTGTCTTTACAGTCACAGTTTCAGACCAAGAATCTGGAAAAATTGAGGTACTTCCTTGGTATTGAAGTAGCACAATCACAGAAGGGCATTACAATTTGTCAAAGAAAGTACACTCTTGATGTATTATCTGAAACGGGGTTGTTGGGAGCAAAAATGACAGAGTCACCCATAGATGTTAATGTGAAGTTGGTCGCAGATCAAGGTGATTTATTGGACAATCCTGAACAATACAGACGATTGGTTGGTAAGTTAAATTATTTAACTGTTACTCGATCAGACATCTCATTTGCAGTTAGTGTTGTTAGTCAGTTCCTTACTTCCTTAACTCACCTCATACTACACACTGGGATGCTGTAATTCGAATTTTGAGGTACTTGAAGGGTTCTCCTGGTATGGGGTTATTATACAGAAGCCATAAAAATCTTAAGAGTTGTGGGCTATAATGATGCTGATTATGCTGGATCTAGATCAGATGGAAGATCTACTACAGGATATTGTGTTTTTTTTGGAGGTAATTTAGTTTCATGGAAGAGCAGGAAACAAAATGTTGTGTCAAGATCAAGTGCGGAGTCTGAGTATAGAGCCATGGCATATACATCATGTGAGTTGATATGGGTGAAGAACTAGTTACGAGAACTTGGATTTGGGCATACTCTTCCCATGGATTTGATATGTGATATAGAGGCAACAATTCACATTGCTAATAATCATGTTTTCACGAGCGAACAAAACATATTGAAGTGGATTGCCACTTTGTATTGGAGAAGATCATAGATCGTACTATTAGTACCTCGCATGTTCAATCCAATGATCAATTGGCAGATATGTTTACAAAAGCGTTGAGTGGACCAAGGGTCAAATATATTTGTAACAAGCTTGGAGCGTATGATATATACTCTTCAGCTTGAGGGGGAGTGTAAAAGGTTATAATAGTCTTAGGATTCTATTTAGAATATTATTGTCATTGTAATAGAATGGCTTATGGCTTCTAGTATAAATATAAGCTAGTTGGTCATTTTCATGACTAACACATTCTCCTAAATCTAATGTTCTCATTCTTTCGATTCTTTCAACATCAGGTTCTTCAACTCATTCTCATCAACTAAGGACGGTAATGCACGCATACGAATTTGCACAAAGGTCTTTTAAAATACATACGCTTTTTTTTCAAACCAGACAATCCCAAATGATCAATAATATCGTAAGATGAAAATTAGGCACAAGTTATGCATGAAAACCGATGATTAAGAATATTAACAAAAATGTCAGAGGATTACAATATCACCTACCTTTTGGACATCCATGCCTCTAGTGCTCACAGCAATACAAAAAGGTGACCCACCAATGTTCGAAGGAGGAACATCACATACTTGTTTACCAGCCATGCTGCAATTTCAGATGTTTTTATTCAGCCAAACATTTTATGAATTTATATACACAGAAATCAAACCAAAATTTATTGAATTCTAGATGTGCTCTATATCATCACCCAAGGAAAAGGAAGTACATATTGATACTTAAACAAGAAAATAAAAAAGTAGACCTTGAGCAGCGTTGATAGCTTTGGGCCGTTTCAGAATCCAACACATAGAGGTATAATCCAGATAAAGCAAGAAAACAGGGTTGCCATGCAGCAACTGAATAGCCAATTCCCTGCATCAAGATAATATGATGAACTGCGTTGCTGCACAGGAAACTAAGATGCATAGCATGACATCTTTAACGTATTATCATACCTTCCAAACTAGAATTCTAGCAGTAGTTGCCAGATCTGGAGGACACCAGGGTACAAGACCAGTTTGGGAATTTTCTACAGTCTGCTGATCAGCATTAGGCATTGCACCATTGAATATGTTCAACAATTCATTGAGTCTGAAATATCTGGCAGGGGAGAAGTGTATGCCAAGGCTTGGAATTTGGAAAGACAAGCGTGTTGATGGATGATTTGGATGAGGTACCTTAATCTTAGCAGTCAACCAAATGATATATTAATAATATAAGTTTGAAGACGCAAATCATTTAGATAATTAGATGAGACCACTTTATTAAAAATACCTGATCAACAATTACAGCCATTCCACACCTATCAATAAGAGAATAGAAGTTATCAGCATCTTCAGAGCAGACAGAAATAGGAAGGTGGGAGCCCCAAGTGAAAGACCGACTCTCAGAGCCACAGTCTGTAAAAAACGCCGCAATGTCCCTTCCAGATATATAAAAACGAGAATACAAATTATGGCCATGTTCATGGAGCTGCCCATCCTCCTGTTGTGAAGACAGAAGTTAAGTGTATATAACATGGCATAAGAACAAATGCAAAATAACTGAACAGATATTAACATACCTTGGTTTGCAAAGTAAAATGACCAAAATCTAATAGAAGATGGCTGTCACTTTCAATGGCAGTACAAGATCTTAAAGGAACTCTAACTTTTGGAGCATCAAGATCAATGTCGAGAGCAAATCTGATGATACCAAGAATAAAATAGTAAAACTCCTAGAGACCAAGCCATCTTAAGCTATAACAATTTCCGCTAAAAATGATTAAATTGCCTTCCCATAGAAATCGTGTATTTTATGCATCAGCAACTTCAAAAAGATATAAAGAAAATAAAGCAGGGGATTGTAAATTATTCGTAGAAATGGTACATAAGGAAAAATAATCTTGAGGCGCAGTGGGTAAATTTATAAGCATTCAAATGAGAAACATACCCTGGCTTAGGAATAAGAACAATGATTATAAATGCAGTCATACGACTAATTAAGAATTTGATGAAAACCTCTTCATCAAAAATGCAAGCAGAACGAATTTTAAGAATAAAAGATTCGACTTAAAATTATGCAAGAGAGAAATTCTAAACTAGGGGTTAAAATGTGTCACCATTATGTCATATTTAGATCTTGTGGAAGAGGAACGCTAATTTTTTATAAGGAGATGATATACTAGACTACTAGTATTGTTTTGTGCTCTCACTTTTCTAGGACGATTCACCTGATGATTACATTTCTTTGCTCACTTAACATAAGAATTTTTTTAGATGGTATATACATCATTACATCAGAATCTACAACAAAAAATAGTTGATTAATCCATTTAACAGATATGGAAAGTTAACCTGCTCTGCTCTTCCAAGACCATTTGAAATTGCTCCTGAGCCCTTCGAGTCACCTTTTCTATTTTATGCTGTTCATTGCATTAACGGCTGAAAGATTAGTCTCAACCAGCAAAACGTGATACGTGGAGTAATCAATCTACTAATGGATAGGCTTTCATTAGCAAAACAAGTTCTTGTGAATTTATAAATGGTATTACCTGCAAAGCATTTGCAGTTTCAAGTGCAACCGTAGGACTAACAGCAGTACTTCTCTTCACAAAATCTAAGAAGCGATCATAACTCTCCATGAACACCTGTATCAATCGGCCATAACAAAATAGAGATAAGGGAGGGAACTTGGGATAAAATTATAAGACCTCAAATAAAAATAAGATTATCAATTCCATTTTTATGGGCATAGAGAAATTAAAGTCTTCACATCACAGAAATAACAAATATTTGCACCTCCTAGAAAGAAATTTTTCATTAAATCTCCAATAAGAGCTTAGGGATGATTTGCAAGAAGGAATAAGGGTAGGAAAGCTTCGTATGATGGAACTTCCAATATTATGCTGAAAGATGCAAGAATCATGGACATCGGAGACCATCTATCTCTAACAGTTTGTAAAAGATCCAAATGCACTTGATTAAACGGAAAATATATAGATTATAAAATTTTAGTAGCTTTATCAAGAAAAAGAAAAGATTTGAAAAACATTATCAATTTTTTTCCAAATCTTTCAGCACATTAAATGCCATGGTTGCCTTGTCCTTCTAACACATATTCAGCATCGATAAGCCGATGCCCACATCTCCATAAAGCAGAACGTGTCATTTAAAAGATTGGGTTCTGATGCAATAAAAACCCAAGCAAATCACCATCTTAGCCATCTTGGTCAACACAATTTAGAGCATCAATCAACTTGTAGCATATCCCAAAAATGAATAGTGATTAAGCCGATGTTTCATTCCGATGCAACTAACCATAAGCGAAAATCACTAAAAATGATACCAGAAGAAACTTTAAAGTTTCTTTCAACATCACATGAATATCATCAAGTAGGATGGAGATAAGTAAAATCTATGGATGCTCCAGCATCTATTAATACAAGAAATTTAGCTTATTACCGTGACATGACAAGGAGAAATTGTTGCTGAAAGTCTCCAATCGACATTTTCTCCTGCTGGAGTATGCACAAAACTAGCTTGCAAAGCATTCACCTTCCGCTCACTGGAGACACTCTGTGAAACCAAAAGCCAAATAACTCACCCAAGTGACCAACTTATGATGCCAACAAAACTGAATATGAGCAACTTGATTTAAAATAATTGGATTTAGAACGAAAGGACTGAACTCCGTTATCCAAATATACTCAAAATGAACATTTTACATGTCATTAAGAGTAAACCATATTGGTGCTTTACTGAAATAAGCGAAAATGAGAAAACCTTTGCAGATTTCTCAAAACCACTTAGGACGGCAGTACAAGAAGACAAACCTGCGCAAGAGAGCCTTCAGGTGCAGACAATCCATAATATTGCAACGCTACATCGCAGTGGATGCTCCTATGTCTAAACTTAGTAGAAACATGAAGATTTTCAAATCTACCACAAACAATCTCAGTATTATTAATATTGACGATCCTGGCAGCTGCTTTACTTATAGATACAATAATCATGTAGTGTATCATGTTCTGCATGTCCTTCCCAATCTGAACCAAATCCTCATCTGGCTGGTAGCTTAGCAGTTTATTGACTGCTTCAAATTCTTCTTTAGTCAATCTCTCTTCCACTGACCCGGATGCACCTGAAGAGTCCATTGCAGAGTCATCCTCAGAAGTGCTTCGCCTGCATGACAAAAGACAATCTAAAAAAAAAGAATATATGCAGACTAAAGAACTGTTTTCAAAGGAGATGTGATGCACTTTAATGTTACAGCTAATGTGCTGTTAACAAGATTACAGTAAGTTGTTCAGCAATCACCAAAGATTTAAAGTCAATAGGAAGAAATCAAGGAAAACCTCTGGCAACTCAAGAAAGTAATTAAATGGATTGGATAATATTTCTACAAAAAGAAAAAATTAAATTAAGTCATACAAACCATCTTAAGGAAAACCAGCTTCGTTTTCTAAGCATCCTCTGTTCAGCTGCTTCTTTCGATTTCACTGATTCAATCTTCGCATGGGCAAGAAACCTAAATAATGATCAAGAATCACAGATCGTCAGTTCAGCTGATGGTAACTATTATACAAAGGAGCGCATTAACACCACGGAAACCAGCCAAGGAAACTTAACCAAAAGTTCAGAACTCTCAGCATCTTAATGACTTAATCTGCAAAACTAGCACTAACTCCTACATGATATAACCATAAGAAAAGGCCAGAAAGGCTGCGCAAAGAACAAAGGAGTATGTTCTAAAGGCCCACGTCTTTTCTGATAATATAACTAGTTAATAATAAATAAAAAAGATAAGTAGGGGAAAAAAATGTAAAACTCTGTCCTTTATTTTCATACTTTTAAACTATTTCACATTGTAAAAGCTACAGAAATGGGAAACTTCTGGCACATACCTCCACAAAAGAATGATTTTGGGATCAAGGTCTCTTTCAATATCTCTCAATTCAGAATTATCAACAGATAATTGTTGCAATGAATCACCATATAACTGCACATATCGTTTACGAAGACGACATAGATGCTGGATTTGGTCCCAAGAAAATCGGTAACTGCCGGGATAAACGGGATAGTTAGTTTAAGGATAACATAAGAGTGAAAAACATACCATCAGATCAAATGAAAATGTAAATGTGGATATATCTATTCGTATGTAATATAATAGTTTACATAGGAAGAAATTGGAAAGTTCCTACATTAATTTAGTTAGCATATAGGTGGCTACTGATGATACTGAATTTGAGGATTGAATACCGAGTTCTAAATTAAGTATAATTAAATTAAATTAATTATTTTTTTTAATATGAGCTAGGAGAATTTCAACAACTTAAGTCTTGTTTCGAATTTTCAAGTTTTCAAAATCTAAAACATCAAAACTATCCTTTCCATTAGAAAACACATAGCGCCACATATTCCTCAAAATCCAACATTGAAAACACATCCAAACCTATTTTCACATTTTCAACATCAAATGGCCTCACATGTTTCCCCAAAATATTACAATTTTTTATAAAAACCATGTTTCAATGTTTATTTAGCTCCAAAATTCTGAAAACATGCAATAAAGTGGGCCAAATACATCCAAAGAGTGCCTTAGTTGACAGAATTTTCAACTCAGACATGTTCAGTATTTTGGTGATTACTACTAATAACAAATCTTCGATCAGTTACATATAAAAATATTACTCTATTTAAATGTATTTCTGGTAATAAAATCATGAATTAATAACCCAAGTTCTATTGTTTTATGAATATGCATAATATTAAAACACATTAGTGTAGTTTTTATACTCCATATCCTATTGATATAGAGCATAAAGAAGTTATATGTATCTTAGAGTCACGTGTGTGTATGCGTGCATAACTATGTCTACAAATCATTTAGGGCATGTTTGTTAAGCTTTTCAGAAAGCATTTTAGTGATCTCTGAAAAGCCAAATGAACAATTTTTTTTTCTTTCAAAAATTAGCTTATAATAAAGTTATTTCTCAATTTTCAAACAGAAACTTCTCTTAAAAAACATATATCTTCTCTTCTTTCCATAATCTCTAAGAAACCTACTCATTTTCTAAAAATTAAACCTACTATTTATTTCATCTCTAAAAATCTAAACAAACAACTTTTTTCCAAATATACGAAAACCGAGAACATCTTAAAAATTCTCTAAATCTCCAAAATCACTCTCAGAAAAGCAAAACAAACAGGCCCTAAAATTTCTCAAGTCTAGTTCCCATTTCAAATAAGTCAAAGTAGTCCCTTAAAATTTCAGAGTGATAATACATGGGTCTAGTAATTTTTTCCACTTAAGTGAACCCGAGGAACTGGAACTCATAAACACTGCATTTTTTCAGTTTTGATGCTGAATCTTCATCACAAAACACACTTTACCATTTACTGCTTTTATGCATAAAAATTACCACATCTTCTTCTGCTGCAGCCCAGCTTGAGCAGCATAACGCCACCATAAGGTGGCAGCCCCAGAAACTGGCACCATAGGTCTTAAATGAGAAACCTCGACATGAGTTCTATATCTAGATATGACCTCCATAAGTCTAATCCAGTCATGATACTGAGCCTGAAATTAAAAAGTAGGTCATGTAAATGCTTGCTCCATCTTCAAACAGTCAACATTTTCAACTAAGTTGTTCAAAAAGCCTATAGAAAAATAATTTTTTTTATTTATACAACCAACCTAGTGCTGGCGAGAGAAAAGAATAAAAGTTGGTTCATAAGTAATGAACACCTAATGGTGAACGAAATACAAGATTTTAGTAAATACAACCACCAGCAAGAAAAATGTTAAACCATTTTTTATTTCTTATTGAGTGAAAACAGAATATGCTCCATGCTGACAAGTATATATGGACCGAAATGATCGAGAAGTTTTTTGAATGGTCAAAACACATTATCTTTTGCAGGTGCATACACACACACATATATATAATTATATGTAAGTTTCATGCAGATTATCAGCGAAAACTTTAGGTCAAGATTCATACCTCTGTGATTGTCAAGGAAACATCATTGATGACAACGGAAGCCTTCTCAGAAGGAACACTTGGGTCACTTCTTTCCTGGTTCCCAAGACGATGATACTTAAGAACTCCATTAATTGGTGAAACTAAGTAGTTACGGTCTCGAGCCCATGGAGAAACCAAAGTTTTGACTTTTGTAGATTCATTAATGCCATCTTCAAAGATCTAAGTAAAAATAGATAAAGAAGCAAATGAACATAATGAGATATAAAATCAGAGAGAAGTCCTAAATAGGCGATCACTATGTCAAACAAAGGGACAGAGTAATCAGAGAGGACAAAACCCTGAATATCTTCATAGTGAGAATGTACCTCAATCCATTCCTTAGGGCTAAGATCCTCCCATCTCTTGTCCAACTTCCAGGGATCACGATCGGAGTCATGGTACATAGCAAGCCTTTCAAGTTGCAATGACTATAAAAGCGCAAAACATTGGCAAAAAAGCAATCAGTCCAGTACAGCACATTTTCTAAAACAGTTAAATAATGGAACCTCGTGCGTGCTTCATGTTGTATAACAGTTCAAAATGCCTAAAATAAAGAGACATAGTGTAAGTTCACAGTGACATTCACAGAGTAGTGAATACTTCTCATCTTATATTACCTGTGAGTACCACTCTAAAGGTAAAATATATTAACTTTTATGCAATGACAAATTCAAAAGAGGGAACCATCAGAAGGAACATGAGGCAGACCTTGCGCAATTTGTCTAAAGCACCACTTGTGTCAAAAGTTTCATTACCCTGTTCATCCATCGTAACAGCAGCAAGCTTTGCTAGGGTAACACCACACGAAAAAGGATGTCCCGGATTGCTGTAAAATAAAACATGAAAGTCATGTAGTAGCAAAAGCCGATGAGTGATGACAGAGATATTCAAGGTTCATTACATCAGCAAACAATAAAATATAAGATTAAGAAAAGGATAGCAACAATCATATAAAGTAATCAATAAAGCTCGTAGTAAGAATTGAATTATCTCCAAATGAAAATCAACCTCACTGAATCTTCATATCTAATGTGAACATTGCTAATTGAAATCTTAAGATTCCCAATAATAGTTGCAATTAATGAACCCAGCCAAGAATTTCCCCCAGGTGGCTGCAAAAGAATGACAAATTGATCAAAAAAAATAACAGACTAAAATGGATAAAGCAACCTAAATTGATAATAATAGAACGCAACAGAGAGCAAGCTGTGAAGACATCAAGAAGAAAAATAGAGCAGAACCTCGCCAGATCAAAAGCTTTGATATTCTACAAGTAAATAATGCAGCACAAAAATACTAGACATTGTGTCATAGTTCTTAAGAATTTAGCAGACAAGGGGGTGGAATCTAAAGTCTCACAAAGAAGGGAGACGAAGGCAGAAAGGTAAATAAAACCAGAGAAAAATAATCAATGAAAACATTGTTAAAAATAAATCAACTTCATCAATACCCATTTTTCCCACTCCAACAGGAGATAAATCATTTTCTAACCTCCCACAGAAGAAAAACAACACATATTGCCGCAAGAATAGCTTCAAAACTTTGGGTTTCCTACTTAAGAGAAATATACATTACCGGATACTGATTTAATGCAACTCAGAGACGGCAGTGAACATAAACCATTTATTAAAATAAAAAATAAAAAATAAAAATCCAATAACGAGAACACAAAATGTCTGTATTTTCTAGAAAAAATTGTAATGACAGATCAAATTATTTCTCATACATTTCCCGGCTTTGATCTAGATATCGCCTCAAGGGTTGCTGATTCTATTTCCTGCATGACCAAACATACAGCATTAATAACACATAGAGATGTCAAATATGAAAAAAGTAATACTTACTATGATCAAGGAGAAAATGAGCCAAAAAATGTCATGTAAACATTGAATGGCTTAAGAAAAAGAAACATGAAGGGGGAAATTCTGGGTTCCTTTTTGCCCCAGGATAGGCTCCTTTTTCACAACCAAAACGATTTCGTACAATATCTTAATGGCAGTTTTTAGATTTTTAATAGAAATCAGCTTTGCATAGACAGAAAATTTAACAGATTGTTAAAATTTGCATTAAAATGAAATCTAACGAAATAATCCATGTAAGCAGGTGGTGAAACGCATTGGAGAAATACATGCACCTGATTCAGTACTTTTCCAAGACATAACACTTGTATGAGGTAATGCTTTTAAAAAATAACATTTCAATAACACTTTGATTTTATAAGGAAGAATCCATGTATATGACTTCACAATAAGAGGGGATTGTTCTGGAGTATTTAGGAATTGAATCTGCCAAGTAAAAAATGATTTACAAGATCAACTAAAAGAATTACTAAAGTACAGAGCAAAAGACAGAAAAAATAAGAGTAACAAATAATCAGCCAGGTCATCCACCACCCAACTGTCAGTCATAAAGTGAAAGTTACAAAACAAATGTTTAGCATCCTATCATATTACAATTCAAATAGTCCAAATTTTTGGTTCTGATAAATTGTTTTAATATGAAACACACCATTGTCAAGGCCACAAAGATTGAGATATTATAAGAAATACTTACATCAATTTGTTGTAGTTTGGCCTCAAAAAGCTTTTTCCGATCTTCTTCCTTACAGAGAAAAAATTACATTGCATTAGAGCATTCCAACCTTAGAATGAATTGGAGATGAGATGTGTGTTGCTTTTTTTTTAGGAAAAAAAAATTGAAAATGAAATAATTCTAACCTTCAGAGACCTATCTTCAGGTGCAGAATTGGCGAGAATAAACACTTGATCAATTAGAACAATAACTGGCTCCTTGCCAAGACCTTTCCAAGGAACCTTTTGATCAAAACAAAATGTCCAGTAAATAATCATTACACTTTGATTACAAAAGGAAACACACTAGTATTCAATATATTTCTGATTGAAACAATCATGAAGAACAACCAAGTAAAGAAGCAGATTTGTGACTTTAGTATTACTATTTCTAAATCCTTTTTCGTTATTTTTAGGGTAAGGGTATGGAAGAGAGATTGGATGGGATCTTAGTTCATTTGTGATTTACAATTACCAACAGATTCCGAAAAATTAAGTGAGAGAAAGAAAAGGACAACGTAATTTTGTTTTGCAACTCTATACAAACCCTAGGACGGGGGGTGGGGGGAGGCAGGGGTAATATTATTTCACCAATCGATACATTGTAAAGAAATTATTTTTCCAAAATCAATTATTCTTAAAATAAAATGAGATGGACAGGAGACATGATGCTTGAATTGAAGTATGATTTTGGTTCCATCCCCGAGTTATGTCTTCTATCTTTATAAACATACAGGAATTGTTCCATTATTCTTCATCAACAATTAAGTCTGGACATGGGATTGAATGTTATGCATGAACCAGAGTTCAAATAACTCTTCTGGTCATTAGTAACTTCACATTTTTTTATATCAGTAGATGGAAATGACAATGTGAAGAATAAAAAGTAGAACTACAAACAGGTGTAGATGTATTCCAGCTCATCAGTTACCAGTATGGCCATGAATTGGGTTTTTGCATTGACTTTAAGGTCAGCTCAAGCAAATACCATTGGGATTGATGACACTCAGACTCAGTTCATACCAAAAGAAATACTAATGGTCATACTCCATATATATACTTTTACAAGCTTTGGATAGTTCAAGTAATAAAAATCCTTTAGTAAAAAAGATAAAGCACATATAAAATTACATAAAAGAATTAGTACTCCTACAGGATACTCTCACGAAGAATCATATAAATTATAGGTAGAAAATACTAAATTAACTTGAATATATTTTAAAATTTATACAAAATGAGCATATTGCAGGCGAGCCATATTCAGTTAGAACTCTGCTCACAAGTTAAGAGAGATTAAATTGAGCGATCAAACTCAACCTCACTAAAATTTTAAGTAAGCTCAGCTAAATGAATGAGTGGATAAGCGAGCTAGTGGACGACTCTGCTCAATTGACAAGCTTGTTTGAAAATGCTACAAAAGTAGTATCTCGAGATATATAATTATGCCGTGATGAATTCATAGATAATACAATCCTTGTAAATGTATAAGACAGTTGAGTAATTGAGTTCTAAATGTTTCCTTCCACTTAACTTTTTATGTCTTTCAGCATTCGCTGTCACCTTTGAACAAAAATGCAATTGACGGTCGATCATAAATACAACCATATTAAATGTTTCCAAGAAGACATTTCCACCAAGAGTAGAATATATGAAATCTACAGAACATATTGATAAAAACTTTGGAAACCCCAAGGCTGCAAGTAAGCAACATGCAAGAAATAAAGACATAAAACCTATAAGGTTAGTTCTGTTGCGCGTAAGAAGCAAGACTTAAGCAACACTGCAAAGAATTTATCGACTTTCTATGGTATCATAACTATCACTTTCGGAGTCTGGAGGGACTTTTTAATTGTATTCCAGTTAGCCCCTGAATCTTTTAGTGTGTATTTGGGATGTCGGGTCATTGTTGTCACATTGAAAAATTGGTTTTATAGTGTCATGACTAGCACTTTCTGCCTTGTGGAGAGTGGCAGGACTTCATTTTTAAATAGTATAGACTACAAAAACACCCATTGTTATTAGTTTCCGTTAGGAAAATCATGGGCCTGTTGTCTAGCTTTTCAAAGAGCATTCCAGTTCTCCCTGAAAAGCCAAACAAACAACATTTTTTTATTTCGGAACTAAACTTATCCTCTCTCAATTTTCACAAACAATTATCATCTTAAAGAATTCTCTTATCTCTAAAAAGAGCTGCACAAAATGTACTTTTATTTGTTAAGGTAACCTATCCTTTACACAACTTATCTTACATAACAAACATGATTTGACATAAAGTAACGTATCTCTAACACTATTTCTCTTCTTTCTATAATCTTTATAAAAGAACCAACAAAAATTTATTTCACAAAATCCAAACAAATAACATTACGAAAACCGAGACATTTTCAGAAATCTCAATTTATTTCTGAAACTACTCTCCGAAATGCGAGACAAACAGGGCCCATGTTTTCCAATAAGTGATTCTGCTGCCCTTCACTTTACCTTAAAAGGTTACTGAAGAAAGCAAAAAATATCTCAAAAATTGAATCATGAGGACGCCCTTTCAAATTGATTAGACTAAAAAAATTAATGGGTCAATAGTTCAACCTGTTTAGTCATTCAACCAAAACAAAAGTATAGTCAAATATTTTTATAATAGCGACTTCCCATGCAAAAAGGTAAATAAACAAAAATGCGTAGCGAGTTGCCCTGGTTTTCCAGATATGCTTCCACGGGAAGAAACTGCAATACTCCCTATAAATATTTTGATAAGGGGCTTATATGTGTCATTTGGTTACTATATCCCCAGTATCGACAAATAGCTAAGGCCAACCAAGATGCACATTGTTACCTTCAAGGTTATAGTTCCAAGGAAACCAGCTTTGACTGTAACAGGAAGCTTCAGAGCATTCAATGCCTCTGCTTTTAGTTTCAAATCTTTCAGAACCACATCACCTAGAGAACACAAATGAATATACCAAAACAAATATTACATCTCAGCCTTACAGAGGTAACAAAGCAAAGAAAAACGGAAGAGTAGATTAAGGCATCTTGGAGATATAGTTCCCTGAACCAAGGAATTAACTAAGCAGAAAAAGATAAATATTACATAGCAGGTAACAATTTCAAAGCATATGAAGGTAACAGGTAGCATTGAAACAGCATTTCCAGTTTGAAACTAAGGTGTATTACGGAGATCTTTCAACTCTCTGAAACTCATTTGATTTTATTCCTTAAGCTCCCTTGTAGTTCATCAAAATTCTCATATTCGAACTTCTCAGTTCAACTTCACCTCTAAGCTCATTGATTCGGCAATGTCTCCATTCCTGTTGTTATTGATACTCCTATTCATATAATGCATCAACTTACGTTTTCAATTCCCTTGGCTTTCTCAAATATTAGGATACCCACTAGAATTTATAATCCTTGCTCTTTTTGGACGAGACACAAATACTGTCTAATCATAACTTAGCCCTCAATCTTACTAACCTTCAATTCTACATTTTCTCCTTTTGTTAAATATCACACTCTCCAGTCTCCACACCTCTTCTCTACCAACTTCCTTCTGTTTCACCAGTTCCATTGATCCTCCCAACTGTCATCACATTACCAATGTATGTTCTCACTCCATTTGGGTCCTATTGATCCTCTCAACTGTCATCACATTACAAATGTATGTGCTGAAACCAATGATGAATGCCTGTCCGTTTCATATAAACACGAACCAGTTTACACTCTATTTTCTTCCAGTATGTTATCATTTATTCCAAGAAATTACATGGCAATCTGCCAATCTCCATGCTTATTAATTGGACAAATTAATCATAATGAGTGCCTCGGAATATAATTCCATGCAACTATGCAGGGGAATAAGAAAGTGGAGACAAACTGCAAGATATTAAACTCCATTAATGGTTAGAAAGAACGGCACTCAGAAGAAGTCGTTTATCAGAAACAATGCTTAAGCACGACATTCAATAGGCCGTCCAATTCAATGAACTTTCTGTTATGATATCCAGTCAAATTCGAATTTCACAAACACTTCCACCTTTTGAACGGAAAATATTTCCTTTCCTTTTCAAAGAAAGAAGAGAAATAAGGAATTTAACTTCAAGCCCACACTGCTGCAAATGCAAAATATATGCAACTCCTTCCATTACAGAAATGAAGGGGATGCTGGGAATCAAGAAGTTGTCCCATGAGATGGACAAGGACGAAATATATTTTAAGAAAATGACCGGAAATTGTTTTACGTATATCCTAATTTCATAAAAAAAAAAATATATCTTCGAGTCTAAGTATCAAATCTCAAACAGTTGTATAATTTAGTACAACCATCAGAACTAATACAGAAAGCTACAACAAATTGATAAATCATATAGAGAAAAATACAACAAAGCAGATGCAAACCTTTCCACACACTGATTCTCAAGGCCTCTGCTGACAGCCCATGGACATACTCACCCAAATATCTCCGAAGCAAATGCAAGACCTACAAGAAATTAACCACAAAATGCTTAATTATTAAAATTTGAAGAATCGCTTGAAGAAATTTCTCCGTTGATAACCAAAAATTAGATGAAACTTGGAGAATATCACAAGTAGCAAGAACTGAAAAGCTTAGAAGTATTGGTAGTTATGAGTCTGATGATCCACTTCCCGAGGAAATAAAGTAACAAGTTGAAAAATAGAGGCAACTTATCAAGCAGGGAAAATACATAACATTTGTCAAAGGGGCAAAACACTTTTTCTAATCCCAAAGACAGAGATGCTTCTTTACTTTCTAAAAGCCCTCTCAGTTTTTATCCCTTTCTCCAATCTTTTCACTTCTTCAATGTAGTCATTTTTCAATTGGAATAAATGCCAAGAGACAGAGACTCTCCGATGACGAAAGAGTGAGAAGTGCTGATTCTAAAATTAGTTACCACAAAAGTCTTTCTTATACTATACTAAGACTAAATTATGCCTACACTCCTTTCAAAGTACAAAGCTGCGAGGAAATTAATTCAGCAATATGCATTTATGTATTATGAAATACAAGTTCTTATGTTTGCTCCCAGACAGTTCTTTTCTGGTAATCTTCAGTTAATCTTCGACGTTACTATCTTGGCCCCATTACAATGAACGTCAACCAACCCTAATTAACTTATTTTCCAATAAAACAACAATATCAAAACTAATGACCCTTCATGCTCGCTTTCTAACGTGAAGAATCCCTTAATTAAACTAAAGTCCCACTACTTTCCAATCTGAAACTGACCAAAACTAAAACAAATCGAAAAATCATACTAAAAACTTAAAATAAACTTACATGTGCCTCGAACATGGTGAAATGTCAAACCTTTGATCGGTTAATCGACAAGTTTCAAAATGAATATTCAATAGAAACTAATGATCGGTGCTGAAAAACAGCCATTGACGATTAAAAATGAATACTCAACCGATTGATTTGAAATGTGAAGAAATAGAGAAGAGTTTGTATGGGGTGTAAACGGTGGTGGGGTCTCCAGGTGCTGTGACTTGTAAGAATAGAGCCGGTTCTTTTTGGAAATAATAATATGCGATTTTCAGGATTATTTGGGCTGGCATAACAGTGGACTATGGCCCAAATCAATATGGTTTGTGGGCCTTTCTTTGATCTTTAACTCTCTATCGTGTTTAGTTAATTAATTTAATCTTGAGACTGTAGTCCATTGATAAGGTAGGTAGGTGGTGTTTGCAAACGAGATTGTGTTTGCAAAGTTACAAAAAATCAATGAGAAAAGTGTTTGCATGACAAAAGAGCATCTTATTGAATTTATTGGGTTTATTGGCCAAAAGACACATTTAACCCTAACATTTAACACTTTTATCAATTAATAATAACTAAAACGTTTTCTCCTCCATTTCAAGAAAATATTTTAGATTACAAAAAAAACGTTTCACTCCTAAAAAAAAAGGGTTTATTCTCCTCAAAGATATTTTACAATTGATTTATTCACTGCATAATACACCCAGCCCTCAAATCGCTAATTTCCTTTACCTAGGGCGATTAATTTCTCTCCAACCACTCCACACCGATACAAGTCTCATCACTTCAATTAAAGCCTGTAGTTGCGTGAGAAGTGGTGATGGAGGTAGGTTATCGTATTTAATTCGTGATTTATATATACTAAGTGCATCAGTTTTAATATATCACTTACGTTGCAAATTGGTTTCATTAATTTATTTGTAGGATTTCAACTCTTCTTCCAGTAAGAGGCTTGACTCAGATTTATTTTATTGTGGTTTCTCCTTTTCTGTGTTGAAGTTTTCTTCCTCGTGAATTAGGACTTTTAATTTTATTTGTTGGGAAAGATTGTTCGGTTATGACAGATAATATAATTGTTTTAATTATTGAGAAAAAAAATATCCTTTAGATTCTTTTGTTTCATGTTTGATGAGAGGAAAATGATTTTGTGCATATTGGTGTCTCATTCTTGTAATTCTTTGATTCACTAAAGTAGTTGTCGGTTTTGCCCTATGACACATATGATTCTTCTTTGATATGTGATTTTTCAGTTAATATTTGAAAGTTATTAAAATCACAGTTTCTTATATTTGTCATTATTCATATATTTAACCTCATATTTTCTGGAAGATTTGCTTGATTATTTAAGGGGCTGCTGGAAAAAAACTAAATAACTTTCAGTATATTATTTCATTAAACAATGGGAATGTGTTTTCATATTTATTTTGGTCAATAAATGAGGGTATAGTTGGAATATTTATAAATTTTAAAGGATAAAAGAGTTCAAAAAACTGTTTTTTACAAGATTACAATTTTGTCATTAATGAAGAAGCAGGTTGATAGCTGTTTTTACCACAACTCCGTTTGAGTGCTTATCAAATGGAGAAGCATATGGGGTTTTTGGTATTGCAGACAATGTTTGCAATTGCTTTTGGAAACCCAAAAGCAGTTGCTTAAAGTAAAAGTAAATAATAAGTACTTTTATTTAAAAGCAATGAGTGTTTACAAATAAGTAAAAAAACAACTTTAAGCAAATTTTTTAATGTTTACATTTCAAAAAATGACTCTTATGTTTCTAGTAGGGTGAAATATAGTTTCCCCCTTAAAGTATGGGGTGGTATCAGTTACCTCCCTAAAGTATCAAGTATAACATTTATCCCACTCTGTTACAGTATTGAACATTTTATTTCAAAACTGCCCCCGCCCATTTTATAACAAATAAATTATTTCTTTATTAATTTATAAAAAAGTAAGTCTTTATTAATTATGAATTCATTCATCCATCAAATGATATTATGTTTCAATTTCTTCATTTAATTTCTTTTGTTTCCTTTGGTTCCATGGTCTCAAAATTTTTCTTTATTTTCATCTCATTTTTTTACTTATTTTTTGTTTCAGTTTGTTTTCTTTATTTTATTTCTATCACAATTTGTTTCTTTATATTTTTATGAGTTTTTATTTGGTGATAAATATTTCATTTATTTTCTATACGAATTATTATTCAAAACGTTGAGTAATTCTCCTTCAAATTCTTTCTCGCAAAATTTAAATTTGACACCAAACAATATTATGTTTTAATTTCTTCATTTTTTTATCAATTTTTTTTATTGATTATGAATTCATCCATCCACCAAACACTATTATATTTCAATTTCTTCAGAACTATTATTTTCTTTGGTTATAAAAAAATGAGATGAAAATGAAGAAAAAATTTGAGATCGTAAAAGGGAAGGTAAAAAAAGAAATGAAGAAACTAAAACATAATGTTGTTTGGTGGATGAATGGATTCACAATTACTAAAGAAGCAATTTTATTTTGATAAATTAATAAGATATAAAAGGGGCAGGGGTATTTTTGGAATAAAAACTACAAAACTATAAAAAAGGGGGATAAGTCTTACAACTACTACTTTAGGGGGGTAACTGATACCACCCTCATATTTTAAGGGGAGAAACTGTATTTCACCCTTTCTAGTATTTGTAACTATTCAATTACATATTTACCCTAATTTTTTTCAATATCAAATAGCAAGTTGATTGTTTTGAAAGAAACATATCCCACAAAATATGACTTCTATACCTATATAGTTCAAGAAAAATTCATATTTCACCAAAAACTGTATTGTGGAATAAATACTTTGAAAATACTGCAAACAATACAAATAAGGTGTTAAAATAAAATAACGAAAAAATAATTTAAATCACCTCAAAAAAAATACTTGGGTTAACTGGAATGGATTCTCTCAAAGTGAGATGAGTGTACAAGTAAATGTAAATGAGAATCGGATATATTTATATATATATATATATATATGTAAATAGAATAATTTACTGAGGACAAAATTGTCACAAACTAATTCTAAATATTCCAAAAATGCCACCACACCAAAAAAGCACCTCCTTATGTGCTTCTTCTAAAAGTATTTTTTTCTGCTTTTAAGTTGAATAAGCAATAGAAGAATTAAGTACTATTTGCAAACACTTTTAAAGTGCTTTAAGCATATAAAAAAAAAAAAGATCAAGAAAGTACTTCTAAAACCTCTTGCAAACACCCTAACAAACACTTTGCAACTGATTTTGAAAGTGCTATTGGACCTCCAAAAGCAGTTGCAAACACCAGGTAAGACTGAGTCAACATGACTAAGAGGTTTTTAGTTCAATTATCACTAATGTTCTATTGTAATTTGTTCTTAAATACTGGGTTAAACTAAAAATAACCCCTTAAGTAAGGTTTATTTACCAAATTCTCCCTTGTGTTGAAAATTACAAAAATCTCCCTCAATTTAATGGAATGTTAGAAATACTAATGTAATTCTATGTGAACTTCCCGTTATACCTTTGCAATTTTATAAAAAATTAGAGAAAATAAAAGTTGCATATTTACTACCTTTTAAAATAAAGAATTTCATTTTTCAAACCCTTAGGGCATCTCCAATCCTAAGCCATCAAAGTGAGTAATCAAATACTCATTTGATGACTGCTACAGTGTTTTGGGGCATCTGCAAATGTTTTATATTCCAATGCACAGCCATCAAAATGGAACATCAATTTTTTTAATTATTTAAAATTAAGTCAAATTGATATTAAAATAAAATTAAACCCATTTAAAAATGCAATCAAATATAAAAACGAGACTAAAGTGTATATTATAAATATTATATCTTGCTAACTTTTTATATTATATCTTATGATAAAATTTAAAAATGTCACGTGTCAATTTCGTATCCATATAATATAATATATTTATATTATATCAAGATATATAAGATTTTCCGATGCAATTATATTATAAACCTAAGTAAAAATAAAATTCAATTACAAAATTTAATCCCAAAACTCAAACTAAATTAAATTAAACTTATATGTAACCAAAAAAAAGTAAAAACCATTCCAGTATCTACTGGACTTCAAAAAAAAAAAGAAAAAAAAAAGAAAGTAAAAATCGGCAAACCCAAAACCAAATTGACCCAAAAAAAGTGACCGTTTCAATATTCTGGCCGTTGGTAGTGTTAAAATTTTCCTACCAAAATTTGGGGCCAAGAGGAATTGACCCTATTTTTGATGGCAAGAGCTTATGGACATCAATTTGATGGCTCAAATAGGACCTCCATTGGAGTGGTGTTTTTTTTATTTCAGCCATCAAATTCGAAGTTAATGAGTTTGATGTCCCATATGGGGTCTCCATTGGAGATGCCCTTACACATTCCTTCCCCAACCTATGCCCCACACACGGCTGCCATAGGCCATCGTCGGCCTTTGATCGAAGAATATTCCAAGTATACGGATGACCAAAAACCATGGGTGTAGCTACATGTAGTTCACTGGGGTGCAATGACCCTAATGAACTTTTGTGCATTGTTAATACTTTAGTTTAGTGTATAGATATAATTAATGTGGAGTTTTGTTTTATGTTTAAATGAACCCCACTAAGAATAACGAAAAAATACATACAAAAGGGTCCATAATTTTGTGAGATGAAATATAAATAAACTCATTTTATATCTTTTTTTTAATGGTCAAATATAAAGAAAGTACGAAGAATTGTCATGACTATAAATCAGGTTAAACTAGACAAATCAAGATTGTTGTAGAAAATAGAAAATGACTAATTGGAGTCTTTGTAACGTGAATTTTATATATTGTACTTATCATTTCATTTTTATTCCTAAACATGGATGATATCATGTACGTCGTTGGATGAGAAGTTATATACTGAAATTGAAAGTAAGTATTGATTTTGTTTGAAAATTTTGTAGAAATAACACTACTAGAAAGGAGAAAATTTCAACATATTTGTCATAAATTTCGTCGAAATTTACATATTTCGACCGAATCGGCAGTCGAAAAAAGTGTCGTCGAAATCACATTTCAATAGAATTTCGACAGAAGAAAATTCAACAGAAAACATTTCCGTTGAAAACTTCAGATTTTGACGGAAAATGTTTCCATCAAAATTTTCAAATAATTTTAGATTTTTCGACGGAACAATTTTCCGTGGAAATTTTGATTTTGTTTTGCCCTATTAATTATACCTAAATTATGCATTCGACAAACAATAAAACATCCAAAAATATTTTAATAAATATGATTCAATATTCAAACATCTTAGCATTAAATAATCCTAATCCACGAAATTCCAAATTCAAATACCATAATATTACAAAACAATTACAAATTTGAATAAGAACTTCAAGTACTGCAAAACAATCACAAAATCAAACAACTAAATCCCCCCATCAAACAGTCTCTGTCTTTCGATTCGCCCATTCTTGTAATTTCTCATTTGCATTCTTTTTGGCATATTGAGCAAGGAACACTTCGTCTTGTCAAGGGCCACGTTGTAATTTTTCCGCTGAAAAGGAAAAATAGGAGTAACAATTAATGTGTCAAGAGACTTCAAAAAAAAAAGACTTCTCCAACCTATCAATTCATCTTCAAGTCTCATAAAAATTAATAATTATTTTTAATTACAAATAATAAATCTACTTGTCTTTTAATTATAAACCCAAGTACCCTCCCACTTACTAGTAAGTATCAATAATTTATATAAATAAGTGCCACTTACTAGTCACTTTGTCTTTGCTCCACCTCTCTCTTTCATGCATGCTCACAATGCCACAATACTTTCTGTTTCTGTTTCTATTCTTATTCAATAAAAGGAAAAAAGAAGTATTGATAGACTCAAATTAGAAGTAGAAAAAGAGCTGAGTTTGGGGATCTAAAAAACCCTTCAAAATTTGAAGCACATTGATGTTCTATAGTAAAAAAACCTTCAGTGATCCGAATACAACCTTATTCTCTGCGTCTACTCTATTCTTCCTGTAAGTGCCTACATTTACAATGACCCACATTCAACAAATTCTTTTGACCAAAAAAGAAAATATAAACAAAATCTATCTATATAAGTTCAGAATTTTCACCAATAACATCTTACTCTCATAACCTTTTCTACATCAAAGAAATATGTAACTCATCTAGCTAGCCAGGGACAACCAATATAATGTATTTTTGACAAAAATAATATGAGACCACTTCGTGAAAGTACATGAATACTTTAGAATTTTGTTCATATGTATATAATCTACCCGTTTTTAGGACCAAACAAGTACTTATTATCAAATTAGAATTTTGGGAAAATTGCTTTTTTGGTACCATAGGATAGGCTGACTTGCACTTTTGGTACCATTGGATATGAAAATGCAAATTTGGTTCCATAGGATTAGGGCTGAAAATCAAACCAAGCTACTCGATACTCGACTCGAGTTCGTTCGATAAAAGCTCGTTTGAGCTCGGTTCGTCAAATAAATCAAACAAGCTTGAACAAGATTTCTCGTTCGATAACTTTTAAAGCTCGGCTCGAGCTCGACTCGATAAGCTAAAAATTGAAAAAACACATGTAAAATATCAAGCTACTCGATACTCGGCTCGAGCTCGTTCGATAAAAGCTCGTTTGAGCTCGGTTCGTTAAGAAATCAAACCAAGCTTAAACAACGTGTCGTTCGATACTACTCGGCTCGTTTACACCCCTACATAGGATAGGTTTTCATTGCAATTTTGGTACCAAACCCAATTTTTCTACAAAACTAATGGCAATTTACCCCCTACTAAATGCATAATGTTCAATTTAACTCCTCGTGGTTTAAAAAAGAGCATTTTACCCCTTGAAATTTTGTAAAAATTTCACATCGCCTCCCTGATATTTTTATAGGCGGCACTTAATCCACTTTTATTATGATAATGTGATTTTTTACCCATTGTGTTATGATAAATGTGGCAATTTATCCCCTATGTTAAATAAAATAGTTTGCATGCATACTCTCAATTTCGGCAAGTGAGTTACAATCTCCGGCTGAAGGGGGTAAATTGCTTCATTAAAATTTTACAGGGGGTAAATTGATTTTTTTCAAATTATAGAGGGATAAATTTATTGTGGAACATATCCCACAATGGTGATCTTTTAGTAATTAGTTGTTTTAGCTCATTAATTCCCCCGCGGAGATGATACTCTTCTTGTGGTATTACTTGTTGCGATAGCGTATACTTGCGTTTACAAATCCTGCACCAGAAAGACAACTAAAAATCGAATGATATATTTGAATATATGATATATCACAAAATTTTCGTTTTTATTTAAAATTTTATAAAAAAAGATACTTCATTAATTTGGCATTCATCACCTATTTTTTTATTTTCAATCTCTATAAAAATAATTGATTTAACACATATCAACAACTGATAATAGAGAAGAAAGCAGAGACAAACCTTCCTTAGAACAACTCAAACAATGGGAATCAAAGTTAAATATAGTGCCTTAACGGTCAAAATAATGCATGTCAAAATCTGCTCCAGAAGAGGCATTATCACTAGACCTAAATTTAAGTCCAAGGCAAGGGGCACTACTTTTTGCCTAGAATTTAAAAATGGCTATTTGTCCTTCCCAACTCTCCCGAACAACTTATATTTTCAAATTTTGCAATGTTACAAAAAATTTCAACTATTAAAATGGCCACATATTTCAATTAAAATACACAAGTTCAATAATCACGAGCCAAAAAATCAGATAAAGTTAATTTTCGATAAAAAAATCTTATGGATAAAAACCCTCATCATATATCTCAACATTGAATCACAAATTGACACCTTGATTAAAATCTTATCAATAAAAATCCTTATAAGATATCTAATGTTGAATCACAAGTTGACACGTTGATAAAAAAAAATTGTGTATGAAAATCATTATCAAATATCTTAACATTGAATCAGACACTGACATGTAGATAAAATTATTATCAGTTATCTTATCTAAATAATTTAACGCAAGGCACGTTATTTAACATTTTTAATTTAAATTTAACTTTTTTACTTTTGAGTAATCTTTAATTTAATTTTAAATGATGCTCCATTTTTTATGCTTGTGGCTGGAGTATAAAACTTTTATGCAGATATCAAAACACTGTAGCAAGCATTAAAGAGTAATTTTATGCTGTTTTTTTATGTTGTCTATTGGAGATGTTCTTAGTAGTGCATAAACACACACTACGATGAGATTTTGATCTTAATCTCGTTTAGATTTCACATAAAATAATTTTATTCCAGTTGTTTCTACTGCACAAAATTATTTGTCACCATAAGTTACTCATGTTTGTAACTTTGTAAGATCGAATCGACCATTATTTAAGCTGAAAAATTAATCAAATGTACAAGGACCACTTGAATCCAAATTAATAACAAAGGTTAGGCCAAAGATATGTCCAAAATTTGTCATTTATATGCCTAACTATATCTAAATGCTGCATATTAAGGATGAGATTTAAAAGAACCAAAATAATACTTTTAATTTACAGCGTGTTAGGTTTAACTCATTAATCTATTATTTACATAGTGATTATCCGTGACACTTAATATGACCCGTGATTAGTTAAGTTGATGAACTCTGCACTTACGCTTTACACATCAAATTCGATTTGTACACTTTTCATGTGTATATATATATTCTGTGTTGTTCTTAACAAAAAGAAAAAGCAATTAATGTAGATTGCATTGAAAATTGGCAGAAGCATGTGAATACTTTGTGCATGTTAGGGCATGAGCCACATCAAAGCTTGGCCACACGTGGCTCAAAATGGCTGGTCAATCAATACAAACCAATGGTTTGTGCTTATGTACACATGAATTTAATGAGTTTGAAAGAGGAATGTTACTTAAATTAAATGCCTGCTGCATAGTTTTTTTTTTTTACATCCTGCGGCATAGTCATACATTCAATTTACGGTCACTTCCGTTGCTGCTCTTAATTAATTAAGACATTTTTCCGTATGCTTAAGGGGTGATTAGATTAGTTGGCCCTCTAATATGTCAAGTTAATGAGCACGTGGCCAACTTCGTTCGATCGAATAATTTACGGTGGTATAAATTGTGTGTTAGTTAATAATTGGGATTTTTGCACGTCTCCCTCCAGTTTTTTTCAATTTTCGCACTTTCCCCCCCGAAATACATTAAATGTGATCATGCCCCCTGCTTTTATGTATGTTTGTGCACTTACCCCCCCCCGAAACATTTTAAATGTGACTGTGCCCCCTACTTTTATGTATGTTTGTGCACTTACCCCCCACCATACCAAATTCCGGCCAGATTTTTCACCGGAACTAAAGCACTTGCAAAGCACACAAAATTTAAGAGGGCAAAAGGATAAAATTATCCTTATTATCCTTATTTCCCACAAAACCTAAATTTAAGAGGGCAAAAGGATAAAAGCACACAACTAATCTAATCACCCCTTTTGCCCTCTTAAATTTTGTGTGCTTTGCAGGTGCTTTAGTTCCGGTGAAAAATATAACCGGAATTTGGTAGGGGGTGGGGGGGGATAAGTGCACAAACGTACATAAAAGCAGGGGGCACAGTCACATTTAAGACGTTTCGGGGGGTAAGTGCACAAACATACATAAAAGCAGGGGGCACATTCACATTTAAGACGTTTTGGGGGGTAAGTGCACAAAATACATAAAAGCAGGGGGCATGGTCACATTTAATGTGTTTCGGGGGGGTAAGTGCAAAAATTGAAAAAAACTGGGGGGTGACGTGCAAAAACCCTAGTGTAGATCGAGGAAATATATATATCAATATCATAACTTTATAAATTAATGGAAAATGGGTAGAGAAAAATGCATCATAAGTTCTCACGTCAGGAACAAATTAATTAGTGTTTGTGTCTTTCATTTTCTCGTGACCGCGCGAATGCATACACGTGACAGGTTAAGACAATATTTGCATCCTTAGAGAAACTCATGATATAATTGAGTTCATCATCGAAATATATAATTTAAGGTGTGAATGGGTCGTGTTGTTCTGAACAACATATTATTTAAATAATTTTCTAATATTTGATTTTAAATAATTACGATTGGATGAAATAAAACTTTCTAATTAAATAATTAATAAGAGTATTAGATTGAAGTACCCGTGAGTGGTTTAAATCTTTGTCTTGCACCCACTGCATGCCTCCTACTTTCATGGCCACAAGTAGCTAGCCAACAAAAAAGAGTCACGAGACTCTTTTGCTTTTACAACAAACTTCACGTACAATAATCTAGCAAAATTGCGTCATTCAATTTTATATTTTGATATATAATCAAAGCTTTCAATTTCAATTATTTCATAAGTTTTGTTTCTACACTTTCACAAACATCCACATATGTCAGATTTTAATATTATGTTGGAACAGTAGTATTTGTAAAGAAGGTCGACATCGAAGCCTAGAGAAAGACGTTGGTCGATTTTGATTTTTTTTAAAGAAATGATGATTACATCATTAAATCAATAAATTTATTTGATATATCATTGATAAAATACAAATAATATTCACATATCAAATACAAAAAGGATCACTAACATGATTAGAAAAAAATAAATAAACTCACACTTGAAATGAGATTCAAACCCATGAAATCTTGGTCAGGGTCTCAATTATAGGAAAAAGACATTAATGCAGTGCGTCAATGCTAATGTTAAGCTTGTCGACCCATTTTAATTATTCTTGGTGAAAATTAATTATTGTTGAAAAAAAATTGTTTAAAATGTGACATGCGATCGAAATCAATGGTTAATAACATATACATTAATTCACCTAAAGGAATATATATATGCGATTTTATGATACATTATTAAAGTAATGGTAGATGCAAAAATGATAGGTAAATAAGTTATATATAGCCGTCTTGTCTGTTTTATTAATTATATCATATACAAACAAGAATAAACATGCATTATTCAAGAAAAAGCAAGACAAAGGAGGAAAGGATTGATAATTAGTGTTGCCATGCATCTTTCAAGAACAACTAACTATATGTGTAGGTAGTTATTTCATCTAAAAATTCAAATAAACAATAGTAGATAGTATGAAAATTAGTATTTACAAAAACCAATTTCAGAAAAAGCAAGACAAAGGAAAGGAGTTAAACCAACATATTCAACATGTAGTGACTGGAATTAAGTGAGTATATATAAAGTCAGTCAGTCAGTCTTTAAAAAGAGGGGGAACCTGAGAATTAGATCTTGGTCGGTCAGGTCAGGAGGACAGGACACATTAATTATTCAAGAAAATTACCAGGAGGTCCTCCCTCAATCAAAGCAGCAGCAACAGCAGCAGCTCACAGGTAGGTTCTGTTCTTACGAAAAATTAGTACCTATATTGTTTGTATATGTCACATTCATTCTGAAATTATTATTACAGTATATTCCTAAGCTCTAAAAAATAAAAAAGAAAAATTAATGATGCACCAATCAATCATCCTAAACTCGACACGTGTCCAATTCTTGTTCGAATTACTTTTGGCTTAGCAACACTTTTTAGTGAGTGAGTAGTGAGTGGTGAGTGGTGAGTAGTATAAATAAGAGATTAGATTATTCTAACCATAATAACCTCTACAATTTCTTCACAAAACAGAACAGAGCCTGCCCTGCCCTGCCCTCCATCCAATGGAAACCAGCTTACTACTACTACTGCTAATAGTATTTCTATTAGTATTACAAAATGTGGATTCAAGGTACCATTATCACAAGACTAATCCTAATCCTAATCCTAGTCCAACTCCTCCTGCTGCTTCTGCTTCTGCTTCTGCTTCTTATAATGCACCTATAGCTACCCCGATTCCATCCGACCCGAGTTACCTTAGAAACACAAGCAGCTGCATTTTCGATGTGACCGATTTCGGTGCGCTTGGAGATGGAGCCAGCGATGACACTGGTGCCTTCAGAGATGCTTGGAAAGCTGCGTGTCAGGTCGAGAACGGCGTCGTTCTGGCTCCTTCCGACAAGGTTTTCACCATTACTTCCACTATCTTTTCTGGGCCGTGTCAGCCTGGGCTTGTTTTTCAGATTGATGGGGTGCTAATGCCGCCTGATGGGCCGGAATGCTGGCCCAATTCCGATAGTAATAAGCAGTGGATTGTGTTTTATCGGATGGATACTATGACCTTTACTGGCACCGGTACTATTGAAGGCAATGGACAAAAGTGGTGGGACCTTCCATGCAAACCACACAAGGTTACTTATCATAAATCCATACACTAATAATACTTTTATTCATTATTGATTTTTTCAAAACTTTAAATCCAAACCAAATGGATTTTTAATTATATTTTTTTGTATCTATCTATCTATTTCAGGGCCCAAATGGATCAACACTACCAGGGCCATGTGACAGCCCTGCGGTGAGTATCCCTTCAAATCTTTACAGATGATTTTCACTTTTTCCAATTCAAAAGCTAAATTAAATCAAATCTTTACAGATGATTCGATTTTTCATGAGTTCTAATTTGGTCGTAACTGGTTTGAGAATACAAAACAGCCCTCAATTTCACATGAAATTCGATGGTTGTGAAGGAGTTTTGATCGATAAGTTGTCCATTTCTTCGCCCAAATTGAGCCCTAATACAGATGGAATTCACATTGAGAATACAAAATCTGTTGGGATATACAACTCTGTGATTGCAAATGGTGAGCAGAAAATTAATCAGTTGGATATATATTTTTATTTTCTAGTGGTATAGTAGCTAGTAGAATTTGTTAATGAACAAGTATATTATATATTATATGAATTGTGCAACAGGGGATGATTGCATATCAATTGGAACAGGTTGTTCAGATGTTGATATTGAAGCTGTTACTTGTGGGCCTAGTCATGGGATCAGGTTTGCCTCCTGACCAGACCTGACATAATTTTAATTTCTTAAGTGGCACTGGCAATGCAATTGGTTGGTTAGCGGGCTAGGTTCATCATAATATTAATATTAATTCTTTAATTGCAGCATAGGGAGCCTCGGGGTGCACAATTCCCGTGCATGTGTTTCCAACATAACAGTACGCAACGCAGTCATAAAAGACTCGGACAACGGCCTCAGGATCAAGACATGGCAAGGAGGAACAGGCTCAGTGTCCAGTCTAACCTTTGAGAACATTCAGATGGAAAATGTACGAAACTGTGTAATAATCGACCAATACTATTGCTTAACGAAAGCCTGCAGAAACGAGACCTCTGCCGTTTACCTAACTGACGTAAATTATAGAAACATAAAGGGCACATATGATGTTAGAAGCCCTCCAATACACTTTGCCTGTAGTGACACGATTGCTTGTACCAATATTACAATGTCGGAAGTCGAACTTTTGCCTTACGAGGGCGTATTAGTTGATGATCCTTTCTGCTGGAACGCATATGGGGTGCAGGAGACATTGACTATTCCTCCAATTGATTGTTTGCAAGACGGGATGCCTGAATCGCTAGGCGAGAATTCCTTGCTTGGCTGCTGAGAAGAGCCTAGCTAGCTTCGTCATATGCATATATATATATATATATATATATATTTATATATACATAGTAGGAGTACTAGTATTAATTAGATTGCTAGAAGAACACTCAACACTGTATAGGATTGATGAGGAGGATTCATCCCTTTTTTGGTATTTGTCTCCCTAATATGTGTGATGATCAGATCATGTACGTACGTAATGTTTTCTTGATTTATATAATTAAGTGTGTTTTAATTAATGCAATCAATCATCAAGTACTGGAGTTGTTGTTTCTAATGTATATGAATGAGTCATGATCAAAGGCTTGTGTTGTTATGGTGCGTCATCCAATTCGAATTTCTCTTTTTGTTCTGCTGTAATGTGTTGCAGCAGTTACCTAAGTGATTATGTCTATAAATGTTATACTTTCGCGCTTTAAACTCTTTTTCAAGCATTTTTCTGCTTATTAGATCGCGTGAGAGGCACTCACATGCTAATGTAGAGGATATTTTTGTCATCTATACTTGGTTGAAAGTTCAATAAATGTATAATTTCTTTTTTTTGGGGGGGGGGGGGGGCGCGGAATAGGGCAACGAAGATGTAAGTTATGGGTGAAAAGTGCAACTCAACTACGCGCAATATTCTAGGTGTAAACGTTATTTTGCTTCTTCAGTGTTATGAACACAATTTATATTTTATTAAATGATTTTTTTTAGATGATAAATACATTATCGTTACATGATAATCGATCAAACTATACAACATAATGACATAATCAATCTACTCATGTCATAGTACAACATATAATTAACAACAATACTGACCAAATTAAGAAGACCCGCATTAATAGAAATTGAAACAACAAAAAGTAACAAATTTTGAGCGTATTCAATCGATGTGAGCATTTTATACGTAAATGAAGTTAATTTTGTAGTTTCCTTTTTTTTTTTTTTTTTTTTTAACTTGTTTGACTTCATATTTTGTTGAAATTTGTATTAATGGTTTTTTTTCCCATTTTTTTTGTATTCTAGTACTAATTATTTCAATTATATGTGGTTAAGAAAATCTAATATTTTTATGCACTATGAATTATATTTGATTGCAAAAATTATGACTTTCCCTTGAGCATTTATTTTAGTTGCACTTTTTTCATGAACCTACACTTAACTTGCACTTTTCTTCCGAACTTATTATTGAATTGCACTCCACCCCCTGAAATTACACCCAAGGTGTACGTATCCTCTCGACTTTACTGTTACACTTTCCTCTCTGATTTTAAATAGTGGAAAACTGGAAATAACCCTCATAGTGGTATGTGCCTCTTATTTGATCTATTTTGGCCAGAAAAAAAAAGCTCTAGAAAATTGCAATACTAATGAAAATTAAGGATGAACTATGCAAAAAAGTTTTGGAGAAAAATACAACTTGTCTCTAAGTTTGGGGGCAAATTGGAACTTTCTCTTATATATATATGCTACTAATTCTTTTTTTTTTTTGTCAGCAGCTACTAATTCTTTTAAGTTTGCAGATGATATGAGTCATGAGATAAAATAAACAATAAAAATATTTTTTAAATTTCATTTTTTCGTTATTATAAGTATTTGAGTAGGTTCTACTCTTATTACCGTGTCTGAGCACGCACCCAATTATAACCCATCCTGAACCCTAACATAAAAATCATTCCATTACACTGTTATTCATCCTCTCTCAGCGTCAAGATTGGAATTGTAGCTGCAAAAGTATTCTCAAGCTCAAGGTCTGTTTTACCTCACCCCATATATATTCGAAAATGAATGTTATGATTATATTGCTAAAGCTTAAACTAGAAAGTTCGTTGTTTCGATGAACAATTCAATTTTCAAGTTCTAAGGTTTCGAGTTGGTAAATATAGCGACGCGACTACTTCTTATTTGTGTTTCCTTGAATCGAATTTTCCTTTGAAAGTAAATAAATATCGAGATGCGACCACCTCTTGTTTGTGTATATGTAAATAGATGATGCCTTTGAACTAGAGAAGAAATATTTGGTTTTATTTTTAGAGAATATTTTATTGGCCCGACTTACGCATTACTCGAAAATGGAAGAATCAGATTGATTTTTTATTTTTTGTACTTACTTAGATGTGTCTGATTTTGAAAAAGTTGACATTAAAACTGGGCTTATTGCACTACTAACTAAATTAAAATAACAGGGAATTATCTTGTTTACTTAGTTGAGATATTGCAGCAGAAGTTTAACTGACAGGTTAACAGCTTTGCCTGTATTCCTTTAATTTTAATTGTTATTGCTGAACTAAAATATAAGGATATTATGTATTTTTGATACTGTACTTTTGATTGTTTTGTGAGTACATTGTATGAGTTTTTTCCATCAAAGTTCAATTTTACTATATTGTTGTAGTGCGTTCCGATCGGAATGGCGGCTGCTGAGACATCACCAAGTTCTCTTGGGCCCAGATATGCTCCAGATGATCCAACTTTACCTCAACCTTGGAAAGGATTGATTGATGGAAGTACAGGTCTTATGTATTATTGGAATCCCGAAACAAATGTTACCCAGTATGAAAAACCATCAGCTTTGCCACCACCTTTGCCACCTGGCCCACCACCTGCTGCGACAACACCCAAGATGAATCCTATACCAGCAGCCAGATCATCGCAACCAGAAAGTGTCCAAAGCCAGCAAAACCAGCTGCCACAAGGGCAGCATATGAGCTCTTCGTTTCAGCAACAAACACAGCTAACACCACAGGCTGCTCAACAGCAAGTAGCACCTCCTGGGCAAATGCAGGGTTCACACTTGGGACCTGCTATGCATCAGGGTCACTCAGCATCGGAACAAGTTAGGCCACACATGATGCAACAGCCTGGTCAACAAGTGCCATCTCAGTCGGGCCAAATGTCTATGCAGCCAGGGCTTCCACATGCAATGCAGCAAATTCCTCTGCAGCCAGGTGCCCAAGCACATTACCAGCAGATGCAGCCGTTTCCACATGGTCCACACGGACAAGTGTATGCAGGTGCACAGATGGGAAATCCACAGGGTTTCCAGTTCTCTCCTCAACCGGCACAATATATGGTGCATCAACAGAATATGCCTCCACAAGGGCAGCATAATTCTTCACAACAGGCTCAGCATTTAATGCAGGGGCAACACCAACAGGAGCACAAAATGGGACCTGTTCAAAGAGATGACATTGATTTTCATCCAGGAAAGCAAGCTGGATTTTCACCAGCCCAACAAGGAAAGCCAACTGGGTTTCTACCAGCCCAAGTTCAGCAACCTGGGACATCATCTCTGCAAAACTTGCCTATGGGAAAGATGAACCCTCAGCCCAGTCAAACTTCACAATATGGTGTCAATATGCAACAGAACAACCCTTCAATTCACGTGCAGCAAACTGAGGCAGACTTAACACATTCACAACATGGTTCCAGGTTTCAAAATCAAGTGGGCCCTGGGATGATGCGTGTCCCACAAGAGAACTTGACGCCTGTTGGATCAAAGATGGCGTATGAAGAAAACAGTCTTGGAAGGGGTGGGAATGAATATTATTATAACACCAAGGATGTAAATTCTATACCTCCTCAGCTACCCAAGCTTGCACCTTTACCCACGACCAGAAATCAGCCAGTAAGTTCTTAGTTTAGCCACAGCATTACTCTCTCTTATGGTAACATAGGAGGAAGGATACTACAAAAATGATGATTTAGCATGAGGACGTACCTTTTTGAATGTGCAAGAAACCCATGTAGAATTGCCAAATTATTGGCCGATTAACACGTTCCTCGTAAATTTTCAATTTTTTTCTTTCATATGACCAAAGGTACTGAGTTGGATATTTCTAAATATACTTCTGCTTATCAGGAAATGAGGATTGGTGATTTCCCATCTCAGAATGTCACAAGTCTACCGGGGAGATCGAGTGGTCCTGGAGGTCCTCCGTTGCATAGCCTCTATGGTCATGCATCCGGTGCCCCTCCATTTCCAAGCAATACTTTTGTGAGGCCTCCTTCATCTATGATGGGGCCTTCAGATTCTCTTCATCTGTCAGCAGCCGAAGTTTATTGTCAAAAGCATGAAGTAACAGCCACAGTATGCTTCTTATCACTTGCCTTTTATTATGCAAGAGAAGCAAAGTCCATATTTACATTGTATGATTTCTAGAAATTTTATGCTAGATATTAGCTTCAAGAGTAATTATTTTTAAACTTTGAACATGTCAAACGAGTCTTCCTTTTGGCATGAAGGAGATGTATATTCTCTCAGATGATGTAGGGTTTCTAGATAAGAGATTGGACCAGGATTTTTTTTTGGTAAAAAATAATTAAATCTCAAAATCTCATAATCATCAGTTTGTAGGAAGTTTTGTATGGCTATAAGACCATCGTTTGTTGATTCAGGAAATGAAAGCTGTAATAAATCAAAATTATCTAGGTAACATTGGCAATGATAACCTATAGCTATATGAAGGAAATCTGAAAACTGTCTATAGATGTGGGAATTTATTAAACTTAAAGAAAAAGGTTGTTTTGCCTGTTGTGATAGGAATATATTCATATTTAAATGAATTATTAAGGTTTTGATTCTGACTGATGTGTTCTGCTCAATCTCGAATGAACATCATTGAATGGAATGGTGAGGTTTCATATATTGACTGCGATATTGAATGGAAAATGTTGCACCAATTTTCATTTTTCTGACCAGTTTTAATATGGCACATTAATTATGAGGTTATATTAAAAACAAGTACATCATTATTTTATGTCACACTTCAAGGGATATGACTAAGAACACTTAAGCCTTTCAACTACTGCTTGATCCGTTTCCTCCAATCTAAACCATATTATTTGAGTTTGAAATGAATGGTTGATATACTTCCTAGTTCAGAACTATATTCATGTGTTTGTGTGGTAATTCGAATGTAGCTCGCCTCTATCTTGGAGGTCAACTAAAATCCTTTGAAGGAGATACACCTACGATTTTTCGAAGTTATGCATTGTTAAAATGTTTTTATTCATTAGTAAAGTTACTAAGCAGGGGTTTCCAAGAAACTGTACTATAGTTATAATTCATTCATTTTTTCTTTGATGTACTAAATCATTCAATCAAACAGAACTTGCTAATTGACTGATACTCGATTCAAATAATTCAGGGTGAAAATATTCCTGCTCCATTTATGACATTTGAAGCCACCGGGTTTCCACCAGCAATATTACAGGAGGTAAGTGTCTGAATCTAAACTGAATCTACTTTCAAAGCCATGTTGAAATTTGAAGTCTCTCCTTTGTCCGTTTTTATGTTTCATTCAAAAAATTCCTTGCATTTAGCTTATCAGTTTTAACTTGTCGCAGGTGCGATATCTGCTCCGGAGGAGGAGCACATGTCGTACGCTGCACTGCTATGCTCATATGTATGCTACAACTATTCTGAGTTTTTGAGGCTGCAAAATGGATTATTGGAGCCTTCCTTTGGCACTACTTCTAGAAGGGTGCTTCATCCAATTCACACTATATATGTGACTGAGATTTCTAGCTTATGGGCTCCGTCTCTTCTCTTTTAATTGCTCCCTTTTTTCGTCGAGTTGCTTCAGTAAGCAACCACACCCATGAGTTTTTTGAGCAATCATACTTTTTGGTTTCATTTTTCCTTTCTTTTCAAAATATCTAACACTTAGCTTAGCCTCCAAGTTTTATATTACCCCCGAGAGTTGTCTGGACTTACTTAGCTAGGTATCTGTAGGGATTTATGTTTTGCTTGACTTTGTTGCAGATACATATGGCTGGTTTCTCTGCCCCCACACCAATTCAGGCTCAAACGTGGCCTATTGCCTTACAGAACAGAGACATAGTTGCAATTGCAAAGACAGGTTCTGGAAAAACTCTAGGATATTTGATGCCAGCTTTTATTCATCTCAGTCGAAGGCGGAATAATCCGCTGAATGGCCCAACCGTGTTGGTTTTGGCTCCAACAAGGGAACTTGCTACCCAAATCCAGGATGAAGCAATTAAGTTTGGACGATCATCTAGGGTCTCTTGCACGGTAGCAAACCAGTCATTTTCTTATTCTTTATTTAGTTATCAACCACTATATTATGTGTTTGGATGAAATCTCTGACTTGTTCCTTTGTATCCCAGTGTTTGTACGGTGGTGCACCAAAGGGCCCACAATTGAAAGAACTAGAGCGAGGAGCAGATATTGTTGTGGCAACTCCTGGCCGCCTCAATGATATACTTGAAATGAGAAGGATTGACTTTAGGCAGGTCTCTCTTCTTGTTCTTGATGAGGCTGACAGGATGCTTGACATGGGATTTGAACCTCAGATCCGTAAGATTGTTAATGAGATACCTCCAAGAAGGCAAACTCTTATGTACACTGCAACGTGGCCCAAGGAAGTCAGAAAAATAGCGGGTGATCTTCTGGTCAATCCTGCACAAGTCAACATTGGCAGTGTTGATGAACTGGCTGCAAATAAGTCTATTACCCAGGTAACATAGATTTTTTTTGTCTTGTCATCTGGTCAAAAAACTGAATTCTAAAATATGGTTTTTATGTGCTCCAGAAATAGAGTTAGGGACTGGGTTCCTACTGTCTTTGTAATATTTAAACAGATAATGCTTCGCTATAAGGGTTGTGATTTGGGAATAATAGGGTTACAGGTGTAAGCCACATCTTAATACTTTCGTGAAGAATTATACTTGTCAATATTGTAGTTAGGATTTGCCACCCAGCTTGTGCACAGTGGTCCTTTACTGAAGTAAAGGAAAGTTATATACATATCTGTTGTATCTTTTGAGGAATATCTCTTGCATTAAGGTTTCAAATTTGAGTACGGTGTTATCTGTTTGGTATTGCAGCCCCTGCCCTACGACTTTAGTTGTGATAAAATTGCATTCATGAAGTAATGTGGTGAGCCAGTTTTTATTAAATTACTGAAATATGGCATTAAAATAGAGCTGTCGATAATAGCCACATCTGATTGAACCAGTTGCATTCCCTTGTCATTAGAAGTTTTTGCATACTTTTATCTATGTAGTTAGAATTTGAAGCTCTGTATTTGATGTTTGAGTGTGAGTTGCACGTGTACATTATTTTTGGAGCATAATATTTTACAGCAACTCTTTCCTGTTGTAATTTCCATTCACGAAATTACTCTTCTGCAGTATGTTGAAGTAGTTCCTGAAATGGAGAAGCAGAGGCGATTGGAACAAATTCTTAGATCCCAAGAACGTGGCTCTAAAATCATTATTTTTTGTTCCACTAAAAAGTTGTGTGACCATCTGACACGTAGTCTAGGACGCAACTTTGGTGCTGCTGCAATTCATGGAGACAAGTCTCAAGGTGAGAGAGACTGGGTTTTAAACCAATTCCGAAGTGGGAAGTCCCCAATTTTAGTTGCTACTGATGTTGCTGCTCGTGGGCTCGATATAAGAGACATAAGGTCAATAGCTTTACATTTGCTCTTTTCGACCTAATTGTTCTCAGCCTTGAAATAATTTAGGTTCTCTCTCCATTGCATTTTATTATACCCATACGTCCTATATGCTACTTAACTTCTCTGCTAGTTACACCATTTTAATTATAATCTCACAGGGTGGTTGTCAATTATGATTTTCCAACTGGGATTGAGGACTATGTTCACCGCATTGGGAGAACTGGAAGAGCTGGTGCGACAGGTATTGCATACACTTTCTTCTCAGATCAAGATTGGAAACATGCGCCGGATCTTGTTAAACTTTTGGAGGGAGCCAACCAAATTGTGCCTCCTGAGATAAGAGATATAGCTTTACGTGGTGGGCCCAGTTTCGGAAAAGATCGAGGTCCTATGAACCGTTATGATTCTACTGGTGGTGGTGGACGTTGGGATTCCGGCGGCCGTGGAGGGATGAGAGATGGGGGCTTTGGTGGCCGTGGAGGGATGCGAGACGGTGGATTTGGCGGCCGTGGTGGCGGCTTTGACGGCCGTGGGGGAATGAGGGATGGCGGCTTTGACGGTCGTGGCGGGATGAGAGATGGCGGCTTTGGTGGTCGCGGTGGGATGAGGGATGGAGGCTTTGGTAGTCGTGGTGGTGGTAGGGATGGCGGCTTTGGTGGTCGTGGTGGTGGTAGGGATGGTGGTTTTGGTGGTCCTTCAGGTGCTCGGGATAGTTGGGACAGGGGTGGTCGTGTACCAAATGACCGTTTCAACAACTTGAATGTGCGAGGACGTGATAGAGGCCGGGGGCGTGGAAGGTTTGATAGCAGAAGAGACAGGAGTTTCAGCCCAAGCCCTGATAGAGTACGGACATGGGATATTAACCGAAGCAGAAGCACGAGCAGGAGCCGTAGTAGAGGTAGGAGTTATAGCAGAAGCCGTAGCAGGAGCCGCAGTTGGTCCCGCAGCCGTAGTCCAAGGAGTAGGAGCCGCAGCCGCACCCCAAGAAGGAGTCGCAGCCGCACCCCAAGAAGGAGCCGCAGCCGAAGTTATGAGAGATATGAGAGAAAACCACGCAAATCAAAATTTGATCAAATGGATGTTTCAGCGCCAAATGTTGAAGCTACCACTCAACCTGTAATGTCTCCAGGCACCAGAGGGAATGGATCATCTGGAGCTGAGCCAGAACAGCCGGTAAAAAATGTGGATCCTGGGCACCCGGATGCTGGAGCTAACCCGACCAATCCTGCATTGGAACCCCAGAGCAGCAATTACAATTCATGTAGTGGTTAATTTTAATCCATTTTTCCAATGAAAATGTTAGCTATTTTGGTTGTGCTTCAAAAGGGTAACACTAAACTTTCTCTCACATTGGTGAATATGTGTATCTCATTTTTCCTTTTTACTCTTTAGATGTAATTGGTCAGATCTATGCATTATTTGTTGGCGATTATCTTAAACCCTTCAACTTAATGGGGAGCTCTTTCAATGTTGTTCCATTGCTTTGTTGCTAAGTTTTTGTTTTGTCATTTAAGTCATGTTTGGTTGGTTCATAGATTTTCGAGAATGACGAGCTCTTGGACCAAGTGTTTCTTTGTATTCTTGTTTTTGTCGAACTATTTTTACTTTATACTGATGAATATCTTTTGTGTTGGCAACAAGTGGAATTGAGGGGAAGATGTTCTGATTTTAAGCTTTGCCTACAAACAAAGAACACTCACAATGGAATAGAATTTCTTCCCTTGGAACATGTCAAGAAAGATTGATTCTTTAGGACCCCAAAAAGAGTGAAAGCTTACGCTTCTTTTCACAATTTATTTGATTCTTCTTGTTCTTTGGGTGATTATCTATATTACTATCATATAGAAAAAACCACATTTAGGAGGAAACAAATCCTTATCCTATTATTGGAATTAGTTTTGAAGAGCTTAAATTTAATCTTTAAGTTCTTTTATATATAATGATTTTCTTTATATGGCTATTGGGCATCAATTTGTGCCATTTGAGTTGAAGTAGTTGATGTATACAAACGTGCAATGAGACACGTAACTATAATTTCAAGTATATCTTGTTAGTTTAATAGATTTATTTGTTTGATCGCATCTTCTATGATTGAGTGATACTTAAGTATTAGCTTGAATCAGTCTAATATTAGTTAATAATTATAGATAAATTAGTATTTCAATCTTTGAAGTCGTTGATTCACCTAGTTTTGATTTTTCCCACATGCAAATAGGAAATTATTTATCCAATTCTCAGTGTTGTTCCAAGGAAAGTCTCTACTCAACCAAAAAAACATGTTATTTATTTTTGTTTATGGAAATATTTGGTAACAATTTTAGTAAAATGAGAAATTGTATTTCGTTTCCACTTTAAGCATGTAAAAAGTCAGTTTTCTTTACCTTAATCGAAAATCTGTCCATGACAATTTCTGCTCTTAAAGTAGGATATTTCCACATATCAGGATTGCATGAAATGAAAAGAGAGGAGGGATTTCTTAAGGGGTAAACACAAATGGCAAGATTTAACTTAATATATACTTGGGCTATAAATGAAAGAGATGTTATAGTTTTTATTATTAGTGTAACTTGTTTATATTTAGTAGAAGGGTAGTTTAGTCTTTTAGTGTTAGCCCTAGCTATTTAGGCTTTTTCTCTTGTCATTCTTTTATTATTCTTTTGGCTCTTTTTCTTTTGTATGCTAAAGAACCAAAAGCTTGTATTATCCTTTTCATTCAATTAATGGCTTTTCTTTAAGTTATCATGGTATTAGAGCGGGTAATCGTAGGGGACACTTTTCGTTTCGCTTTGCTAATTTTCCGAATAATTTACGATCGTTTGCTTTGCTAATTTCCGTTTCGCTTCGTTTATTTGAGGTTCGTTCTGCTCTATTTGTTTCGGTTCTTTCGAATTCAGTTGTTTTCGGTTAGGGTTCGTTTCCTCGATTGTGGTTCAGTTGTGTCCGATTGTGATTGATTGTGTATTGGTTGAATATGACTTCTGAAAGTGGTGATTCGTTGCAGTCTATTAGTGTTAGATTGAATGGGAATAAATTTTCATATTGGAGTTATGTTATGAAAAAAATTCTGAAAGAAAAAAATATGTGGGGCTATGTTACTGGTATTGAGGTTAAACCGACAAAAGATTCTGGTGTTGATTATGTTAAATTGTTGGATATCTGGGAAACGAACAACTCGAAGGTTATTACTTGGATCAACAACTCGTTGGAATGCTCTATTGGTATACAATTAGCAAAATATGAGCGTGCAAATGATGTTTGGGATCATTTAACAAAATTATATACTCAGTCTAATTTTGCTAAAAGGTATCAACTGGAGCATGATATATGTGCTCTGAGCAGAATGACATGGGTATTCAGGAGTTTTATACCTTAATGTCAAATCTTTGGGATCAATCAGCTCTCACTGAACCGACATATTTAACAACCGCAACATCAGTCGCAACAACCACCATGGAGATATGGAAATCAACAGCTGCCTAACATGAATTCGCGGCCTAACACTGCCGCTGTAGTGCCATCTTCTGATTCTGCCGGCTTTGGAGGTTCTCCTTCTTCGAGCTCCTCTATGGATTCTCTTGCCGAGCAAATTCAAAAGAGTCTTGCTATACACCCACATACTATGTCTGTTGTCTCTACTTCATCTCTTCATTTTACTATTTAATAAAATTTGATTGACTTTGTGTTGCAAATGTTGATTAATTACACTGATAAGTTACAATCAAACGTGAATTATTATTTATCATTTAAAATAAATTGAAGAAAAGTTTAACAATAGTATCTAACAACATGTATAATTTTTTATGCGTGTTCATCGAAATCACAGTAATGTTTAAGTTTTGAGTTTTTTTTTAAATTTATTTTCATGCTGAATATGTATTTTTTAACTTACTATAATTTTTTAATATTTTCAGAAAATTCAAAAAAATTACTTATACTAATAATTAGTTATCTCAGCGTCACAAAATAAAGTTTATTCTATAAAGTTAATGTAATTGAAAATATCTTTATTCTTTTTTCATAGAAAAATTCACAAAACAAAGATACCAAAAACCTAAGAGTAACTTCTTTTTGCCTTCTCACAATATCCAAAATTTCAAACCAAAGGTCTTTTCCGTAATTTAGATCCGCTGGTACAAGCATCAACGTACAACCAAACGCTTCGTGTAGTGCAGCTTCTGCCAGCACAACTTGAAGTATAATTATTTCTACAATATATAAATAAAAATTATTTTGTTTATCATTTCATATTTTCAAGCTTTTCTTTCTCCGCTTTCGACCGCCTTTTATTTTCTCTCTCTAGGGTTTTCTTTTCTTTCTTCACCGCGTCTACAATGGAATAAATTCTATTCAAATGAGAAAAATATTTATCAATAATCGAAAACGCAGTCCACTGATGTTGCAGGAATTCGAGAATTTCATTCAGCCACTCTCAGATTTTATCTTCCAGCTGCTTTCTAGGTCAACCATGGCTTGAATCTGCTCTTTCCTATCTCTCTTTAGGTACTTTATTTCATTATTTATATGTATTTGCCTATTTTATGTGCTTGATTTTCGATTTTTTTATTGTTTTTATTCAAGTACTCATTATTTTTTTTAAAGTTAACACTGGTTGCAATTAAAGTATCCAATAACTTTTTTTAGGGTTTGGAATTGTTTAAAGGGTTGATTTGGGTTGGGGATTGATAGAGGTGAGAACTTTTTTTGTCGAATTTTTTGGTGGTGGAGCTGGGAATTTAAGTCATCTCGACATTCAATTAGTCCTTTTTTAGAATAATATATAGTTGGGGTTTGGGTGGTAGGTTTATAGGTATGCTTCTCTGGCAATGTTTCCTCGATCAAGAGAATTCATTTGAGATTGCAGGTTTTGTCCCTTTAACAATATTAGGGAGGTCGTGACTTTGAGCCCTGAAATATTATTTTATATAAATTCTATTTAATTTGACTTTGTTATTACTTTTTCCTTGGGTTTTAACTCTTTTTCCCTGCCCGTAAACCTAATTTAATTGCCACAGTATATATTCTGTATCCAAAATGCAAAATTATAAGCTATGCTTTTATCAAAATAATAACAGTGTAAAGATTAAAGTATACTTATTTTAACTATAGAAATGAAAATCTTCTTAATATACAACCGCAATTATAATACACATTACATTATTTATCCATTAAGATTTTTCCAGCCTCTATCCCTTATTTCTATGGGTTGTTGTTAACTAATTGTGTGACTAATTTTTGTTCCTTATATAAGAATCCCTCCGTTTTAAAGTTACTTGGTATCACCTCGTTAGATGTGTAATAAGATAAATACGGCAACTCTATGACTGAGGTTTTGATCTTGGTTACAGTGTTCTCATGAGCTTTAATTACATTTATCTCAAATATTATTGTTTGTTTCTGTAGGGGTGGCAAGTCCTGGGATGGAAGTGTACAACATTCCTGATCAAGGACTTGCTGATATGTATCTGGTAATTTTCTTGTGATAGCTGGATACTGTAATCTTCCTTTTTACATGTTACTGATCTGTTTTTCTCCCCCTTAAGGAATGGATCTGTTGAATGGAGGGTTTTGTCTTGTTTCTTTGGGTTTTTTATTGGGTTTTAATTATGTGGTACTTTGATTTCCCAGGTACAAGGTACTGAGTCAAACCCACAGTTTACTGGTCAATTAGATCAATTTGAAGCTATGTATAATGATGGAACCCCAGAGTTCTTTGTCGATCAGGGCTTGTATTATCCTACTGCCTCTAGCTATGGATATATCTGTACAGGTACTTAATTCTGTAATCCATCTTTTATTTATGGAGTTCTGGTTGTCATCCTTGTTATATTTCCACATTGAGTGAATTGAAAATAATGATCTCTCCGAACTTGACTAAACCGGCATGCTTTATCCTCTTTGGTAGGATTTGAACCAACTGGTGACTGGGAAGACCACCATAGGATTTTTGGTCTGGATGGTCAAGATATTCAGTATACCGTGAGTCCCTTTCTTCCGGATTCTTGAATTGTGTTCTACAGCAGTTTTAAGATATGTTGAATGTGGTTCTTTTTCACAGGGTGCTGCAAATGAAACTCTGCCTTATGTGTATTATACTCCTGGCTATGGATATGCACAGTCACCTTATAATCCATACAATCCCTATATTCCTGGTGCTATGATGGGAGTGGATGGCTCATTTATAACCCCTCAACAATACTATGCTCTTCCCACATATGAGAACCCTGTTACATCCTCTGCATATGTGCCCATGGTTCATCAACCAAGGCCTGATTCTATTGCAAATGGGATAGCAGACTCATTCGTTGACAATGGATCATCTGTTAATCAAATTAATGGTCACGTTGCAAAGCACAATATTCCTTCAAATTTCCCTAATTCTTCACAACCTGCAGTAGGGAATGCTTCTAGTCGTAGAAATTCCTTTGCAAGGGTATCTGAAGGAACTGGATCTGGCAAGCAGACTCTGCCAAGTAGTAATTCTGGTAGTTTTCCGAGTCAAGCTTCTCCTCAGGTTGTTCGGGTGAGACTCTTTTATAAGATAAAACATAAGTTTTTTTATAATGAACTTTTCTCAGTTAACTTGCCTATGCTGCCATGTTTTTATGAATGTGCTAACTATTGTTGAAATCTTTTCTTTTAGGCTGGAGGTCCTCAATGCACAGAATATGGTTCAAGTGAGAAGTTGTCATCAGGTAGTACTCCATTCGAGACTGCTTTTCCTCCTGGGAATGGATTTTCTGGTTTTGAATCAAGCGATCATGCTCGGTCTTCTGCCCATAAGGTCAGACCCAAGTTACTCCTTGGGAGAGTTCTTGACGATGTAAAAGTCAATCCTGATGCACTGGGCGAGCAGAATCGGGGTCCTAGAATGAACAAACCAAAAAATCAGTTGGTGGTTAAAGCACGTACAACAAGAGCAGGAAACCCTGATGGGCAAGGAAACATCATTATCTCTATGGATCAGTATAATGCTGTTGATTTTCCTGTTGATTATAGAAATGCAAAGTTCTTTGTTATCAAATCTTACAGTGAGGATGATGTGCATAAGAGTATAAAGTATAATGTGTGGTCATCTACTCCTAATGGAAATAAGAAGCTTAATGCTGCATATGAGGATGCCCAGAGGATAGGTGCTGGAGATTCTAGAGGATGCCCTATATTCCTCTTCTTTTCTGTAAGTAACAGGCATTAATGCTTTTTGTTAGGCAGCCGAAATGTGGTTGTAGTTTGTGGTTTTGTGTTAAGATTACAGGAAGCATGGTGTGTCCCCTCATTCTTTTTTACTGAATGGTTCTTTTTCTATCTGAAATTTAGGTTAATGCTAGTGGCCAGTTCTGTGGTGTCGCAGAGATGAATGGCCCTGTGAACTTCGACAAAGATATGGATTTCTGGCAGCAAGACAAATGGAGTGGTAGTTTTCCCGTGAAGTGGCACTTTGTAAAGGATTTGCCGAACCCCAATTTTAGGCACATTATACTAGAGAATAACGAGCATAAGCCAGTGACTAACAGCAGAGACACACAAGAGGTATCATTACACTTCTTTTCCTGGTGTGATGTCTTCTGTCGCCCTATTCCTGTGCTGACTTTGCATATCTTGTTAAAAGTTGTCATCCTTGCATAAGAACATATATTATTTCTCGTCTGGTGATTGGCTTAATGATTAACAATGGTGTCTTCAGAAGCAGCTGTGGAAATATATGAATTATCTCGCTTAACTTTGCTTGTTAAACAAAAATGCATTAATTTATTAAATTGCTTTGTTTGTTAATATTGCGTACTGTTTGTCAGTGTCCCTTGATTCCCTATTCATTTGATCACTAAACTTAACAGATTTGTAATATTGCTTCAGTATTTGTTTTGGCTTTGTGATTGAGCATCTGTTGCTTTGGTTTATATTCACTAGGATTGCGCGGCATATAGTTATGTTGTTTATAAGATAAAATTTGTGCTGAAATAGTTTGGTACTTCGGTTTTTAGTAACATTTTTTTTTTTGGGTTAGCAGAAGATTTGTTGGTCTAATTTTTTTGTTGGAACTCATTCATCTTGAATTTAGCATTGCTTTCTTTACTCGTCTAGTATTCTTGTATTTCATATATTCTGTAAAATCAAGAGTGAATGTCTTGATTTTAAGAATACTAAGTGTCTCTTGTCAGTTGTAAGGACATGGGGTTTTTATTTTTATTTCATTTCATGTGTAAGTTGTTCTACTTGCCTAAATTATCTTAACTGTTTATTTCCAGATATCCTACAGGAAAGGTTTGGAGATGCTGCAAATATTCAAAAACTATACATCAAAGACATCCTTGCTTGACGACTTCATGTACTATGAAAATAGGCAGCGAATTATGCAGGAAGAGAGAGCCCGTCTACTGATAAAGAGTTACGAAAATCCATATCTTGTTCCTCTAATAGATCCTCCTCGCAAGCTTCAGTCTCTTCACGATTTTCCTTCTACTGGAGATGTAAATGCTGCAGAACATGACACCAACTGGACTATTCAGAACAAAAACAACGAAGCAAACTCCTCTGTGAAGCCAGACATGGTGGATGAGTTAAAAATTGGTTCATTGACTATACAACCGAAAAAGCTAGAAACCGAGTCTTCATTGCCTACTAGTGCTGCAAATAGTGGCTTGGTTAATGTTGTTACGATTGGGTCTATGCCGGTCAAAGTTAATAGCACTGACCCGTCTACTTTTGTTACTGTTGGAACAATTCCGCTTAAACTTGGGGGCGATTAGACGGGTTTTTTGAGTTTTTTTGTCTACAAAAAGTGGTTTTTTGATGATGCATTGGGGTAAATTTGGATGAGTTTTAAGGTTCTTTGTTTGCGAGTAAGTTGTTGGTGGTGTTCTAATGTTTTGCCATATACTTTGGTAGTACTTTTCCGTGGGGACTCAAAATCATCTCCTTTTTACTCGACTGGAACACGGAGTTGTCACTGATTGTGTTGGATACTAATTGTTTTTTTTTTGTTTGGGGGGGGGGGGGGACTTAGGCTGAGGTTTGGCTCATGGAGTATTATTCATCACAATGTACTCTTTCTTGTTTTTGGCTTCAAAATTACAGAATCGATGTTGAAAGAAAAAAAGAAAAAAAAGCAAAAGTAAAAGAAAAGTTGAAGTTTTGTAATTGCCTCCTTTATTTGATGGGAAAATTACATTATTTGTCGTATTAACTTTTGATGACTAATTTTGATTAGTATCCTGACAATATTAATGCTCAACTTGTTCATTGTTTATATGTAATTTGACTAGCGTTCTTATTACCCATAGATGGTGGATGATAAATTTTTTATTATACTTTTGCTTATGATAAATGTTTAATGTTAACATTCACTGTCTCATTTGTAAGTGAAGTCAACGTCTTCTAGAGAGAAAAAAAAGAAATAGGTAGTAGATTAAGTCATTTGAGCCTTAATTTCAAGGGGTTTGGCTCGAGTCTCATCATTTTAAGTCTCGTTCAAATACCATTTGGAAAGGTTTTTGTTAAGTTTTGCAAAACTAGGCTACAGCTTTTCCATGTAAGGCCGAAGTTGGGGATGTATATTTGTAATTAATAAAAGGTTCAATTTTGCCTCGCTTCCTTTAATTAAGTATTTTCCAGTTTTCTTTCCTGCTTCCTTAAATTATTTCCAGTTCGCTTTGCTTCTTCAATAATAATAATAATTATTATCAATTGTATCACTGTACGTCCTCTAATCATCGTCCATAATGTAATTGCATTTGGTAGATAGGAGTATAATTTATCTATTTAAACCATCCCTCAAATATGAGGGTATACGGGGCGAACAAGGCATTTGTTAAAGGATTTTGATTGAATTTCTTTCTAATAATAATAAAATAAAAAGGATTTTGATTGGAAAATGTTGGAACTGATGATTTCGCTGATTTGATGCAATTGAAGTTTATAGGGTAATGAAAGAAGGCAAAGGTTTGCAAGTAATAAGTTAGTTAAGGGACAAATTATTGGGCTCATTATATTGTTATTTGGGCTTATCTTTCTTATTAAACCAAGATTTATTAATATAATTTACCACTCCCCCCAACCACCACCTACTGGCTACTGCTACACCTATACACAGAGAGAGAGAGAGAAAGAATTAGATACTAGTTTAATTAATTTTGTTTTATTCACATTTTTCTCTGAGCGAAAATGCCGTCTCTGCAAACAGCACTGCCTCCTGAGCTCGCCAACAATGCAATCAGGGTATTTAATTAATCTACCTTGTTTGTTATTTATTTATATTTATATTTATATTCCCCTCAATTAATTTTAGGGTTTTAAACCTTTGAATTTTGATCTCTTATGTTATGCAATTAGCTTCATATCTGTATACCCTTTTATTTTACAGCTCTATCGAGAATGTCTTCGCCGAGCTAAATATATTGGTTCCAAGGTATCTTTTACTTCCTTCAATTTCATATAAAATGATTTTATTACTGTTTGATTTGCTTTGTGAAATTAGAAATTCAATACTAGAATTATGCAAAACTCGACGCTATAGGTTTTCTGAAAAGATCTATGGCAAACGATGGATTTTTTTTTCTTTCTTTTCAATGAATATTAGCTGAAATTCAAACCAACTAAAAATGACTGCTCTCTACCTATCATTATGTGCATTTGTATTTTGCTATGGGTTTTTTTAGTTTATTTTGTGAATAATTAGAATGAATATACAGAACATATAATGCTTAGACCCTCTTTGTTTTGCCTTTTCCAAGAGTGATTTTAGAATATATATTTTTTGATATGATCTCAGTTTCATGTATTTAAAAAAACTAGTTTGTTTGTTTGGATTTATAGAGATGAAATGAATAGTAGGTATAATTTTTTGAAAATTGGTAGATATTTTTTGAGATTGTGGAAAGAAAAGAAGTAGGGTAATTAAGAGATAGGTTTACTTATGTCAACTCAAACTTGTTATGTGAGTAAAGTAGGTGAATAGAGTAAATTACTTTAAGTAAATTCAATTGTATAAGTTTTCTCTAGATATAAGATATAGCTAATTTGTGTTCGAAAATGGAGAGAAAACTTTTATGATAACCCAATATTTTAAAATAAAAAAACTTACTTGAACAGGATCTGTTCTATAGGCTCGTACCTCTATAAATTTGAGTTCTAAGGAGACTGGATTATTTAAATATTTTCTGAAATGTTGAAATAAGAGATCTTTATAGCCACACTCTTTGTTGATGGGAGATTATTTGAGTCCGGATTTAACTGGGTGCTAGAATGCTCAATTCTTTGAAGAAGTTGTTTTGTTGAGTATTGCTCCTGAATTCATTTGACATAGTGATTTTGCTGGAAGAGACGATGTTGGAGAAAATGAGAAATATTCATGAATCCTGTTTAAATTTTGTTATAAAGTATATGTAGATTTCCTGAATGAAAAGCATCTTGAACACCCTTACTCTTCCTTTGCTATGGTGATTGAAGGATCGAGTTTCTTTGGCATTAAGTCACACAATGGATGAATAGGAACTAAGATGATTCTTTAATCTACATCAATGCAGAAATACAATACAGAGATTTTGGTCGGTATGGTTAGGCAGCAGTTCAGAAGGCACATGCACGAGACTGATCCTGAGAAAATCCAGAAATTAAAAGATGAGTGAGTTCCATTTTTCTGCTAGTATTATATTTGTGGTGTAAGATTTAACGCTAAAATACTTAGACGACATTACTTTACATGTGATAGTGCTGCAAGGGGACTCATCAACCACATGCTATACGAATCTGAGAACTTGTCCGGGAGAAAATTCAGCAAGACCAGTTCTTGATTTTGAGTTATCTTTGCTTGAGATTTAATAACAAGTGCAGAGGAGTATAATCGTTTGTACAATTTCCTTTTGGTTTTGTTGGGATAAATTATTCTACTGGAGTTTTGATTCTCATCTTTTTTCCACTTGGAAAAAGAAGTTCGGAAACTTTGCTGTAGTTCGGAAACTACTGGAAAGTGTTGAACAGAATCTGGATTTGATTAATTAATGTAGACCTGGAGATGATGATTATTGATGCACTTGCTTTCACATAAGGTGATAACTTGTGTCTTGTGCTACCTAATCATAAAAAAATGTATGAATTTTTGGAGATTAATTTTCAGAAATAATATTATTTTTTTTTTCAAAAAAGAAAAGAATATTTTGTGACGTAAATCTGGTTTTTTTTTTTTTTTTTCAAAAAACTTTCTGAAATTTTTAAGAAACCCCAACAAAGCACCTGGAAAATCACTTATTAATTTCCTGAAATAAGTTGTGGAGCTTCTGATTTCATCGAGGTGCTGGTCCGAGGACCCTACAAGTGCAAAACTAAAAGGCATAGGTCCTTCAAACCTATCTATTACTACATTTTTTCAGCCATAATCATTTTAAAATATTTATTCATTTATAAAAATGAAACCTAAGAATGAAAATTCAAATTATATCTAAACGAGGTGGTCGTTTGGTATTTTAGTCTTCTAACTTATGAATTTTCCAAAGAAAAAAATAATATGATAATGATATAGGTCAAATTTACTATACTGTAAAATGTTATAAAGCCAATAACATTTTTTTAGGGAAATAAAGCCAATAACATTTACCGTAACAAATTTAGTTAAAGTTAATGATTAGAAGAACATAGGACTATTTGTTTGGATTATTCTGAGGGTGATTTTAGAGATAGGAGAATTTTTGGAGATGTAATGTAAGCGACTTTTATTTATCTAAAAAATTATTTGTTTGGGGTTTTAGATGAAAATAACAGTGAGTTTAACTTTTTGACAACTGAGACTTTAAAAAAAAATTATTTGAATAGAATAGAAGTAGAGACGTAAATTTATGTCAAATTAAAACTATTATGTAAACGAAGTTGGAGTACAATAAATTTATGTCAAAATAAAGTAGAATAAGTTTATTATATTTTTAGAAACAAGAGTTAAATTTCCAAGATTGTTTCTGAAAATTGAGAATAGTTTGTTTGATTAGCCTCTCTATGGAAACAAAAAACTTGTTTGTCAAAAACAACAAAATAATTTCAATATAAATATGTCCATAACATTTTGAAAGTAAATTTGCAGAAGAAGAAATTGAAAAGTGACAAAGTATAGGGGCTAAATTGAAATATTTAACGGATTCCAAGGTCGTCAATGAAATAAAGCTGGAGTATTTTATTAGAGAGTCAAAACAAATACACTTTTTTCCAGTTCTGTCTGACTACACAATACTTCAAAACTTTCAGGCATTCGGCGCGGGAGCTGCACGCTCCGCCGTGTAAACGCATCTTTTACATACGTGAGTAATGTGTCAATTCATTTGTCAATTTTCTTGATTGTCCTGTTAAATTAGGTTTTTTTAATTATTTGCATGCACCAATTAAACAATGCTGGTCGATTCAAACTTGTTTCCTTTTCGCCGCTTCAAATTTCATGCGTTTCTCGTGTGTTTCCCACTCAATTAACGCATACGTTTTCCCAATTACATGATTATTTGCCTCCATTTCCCTTTTCCTTTTTTAACCTTTTTCATAATTTGCAGGGTTTGAGCTAGTAACAAACTTGATATGGTAAGCATTCTTGAATGCCAAAGTTTGAGCTTCTTCTGGTTGATGCAAGGATAGCGAGTAGTTTAGATTCTTGAGGTGTTCTTACATATACATATGTTTATTTGATGAGAATAACTTTTCCTGTTTGTAGTGTGAGGTTGTTGATATTTCAGACGATGAGGATTCTTTTGTATCTGAAAATGATGTTGGAGTCATACCAAAGGATGAGGGTTTGGATTATGATTCGGGGCACAGGACGGTATGGTTTTCTCAATTGCTATTCTGAAGCAAATCTTTAATTTCATAAGGCTGGTAATAAATAATTCCCAACTTTAATTTAGATATTTTTACGATAGCCTATGAAAAGCAACATGTCCATTGCAGCCTAAAATGACTTGTCTTGTAACGATTTTAAAGCATTTTTTATTTTGATGTTTGACTGAACACATTTTTTTTGTAGGAAAATGGGGAGAGCTCATCTGGGGCCAACTTAAGATCATCGTTCATAGCGATGGGATTCCCGCCATCTGATGTCGATAAAGCTATTGCAGAAAATGGTAAGTTTAGCTTATTTTGTGAATAAAGTTACAACTTTCCTTGGCCATTAATTATATATTTGTATTGCCACGTTATCCCAAGGGAAGAAATTTTCAGCCCAGCTTCAACAATTTCTTGAGCACTTTTCTTTGTGTTGTATGTATATTAGCGGTTGTTTTTGAAGGATGACGTATCAGATAATTAACATTCCATTTCGATTGTAGGTAAAGACAATGCTGAGTTGTTATTAGAGACACTCTCTGCATATTCTGTAAGTAATGAAAACCATTTGCATTTTCCAATTTATGTGGTTTGGTCGAATATGATAATAAATCTTCCATTCACCAAGTAAATGACATAGTGAAAGCTTCCTGCTGCTAAATTTTTGTAATTATTTGCTTTAATGGATCTTTGCTGTTCTTCTAGCCAAAATAAAGTAAACTTTAGCAATTATGGGATGCTTGCATGATGAACACGAATTAGGAAACTGTTAATGGTACCCAAGGAACCTACCTGTCGTGCTATATATTCTATGTATTGAATAGATAGCTATGTGGAAACCAATCCGTTGATGATTTTATCATCCTCACAGGCTGAGCTGTTGAACAAACCTTATAATTATTTGTTATGTTAGACTATGCTCTGATTATGAAGTTATAGTGTAAATTTGTCTTGATATGTGCTTTTTTATATTTAGCAGGCGTTTCAAGCACCGAAAACAGAACTTTTTGATGATGATTTGTTCGGTGACAACAATGATGATTTAGCTGCTACTAACCTTCACACAAGAGGGGTACTCTTCCTTTTAGTTGCCTGTTTGAAAAGTCTTTAATTTGTATCTGAGCACTAAACTTCACTCAAGAAAGGCTGCATGTTGTTTGTTTCATAGTCTCATATCACAGCATCTGTCATTTTCTTCTACCCTTTTTTTTGTAATCATTAATCAAGATATACAGAATTCTATATTTACCCTATGCCTTTTCTGTGTTATTTTAAAGTATTTATGTCATATTATCATATCTTCTTGTTTCTCTCTTCTCCCTTTTATCTTTATCCGATGGATCCACATGTTCGGTCTCATATAAAATTTTGTGTATTTCAATCTTTTCTAGCTGCTCCTATTTCCTAGAGTATAATTATTGTTGACTTATGACCTTTGCTGGGATAAATCTCTCTTCTTACTTATGCTATCTATTTTATGTTGTGGCGGCTCTTTCTTGACCTGTCTATAATCTACCAGGCTCCTAATAAAGCAGAGTCATCCGATTCTCTTGATAGTTTGCTTGGTGGGAATGGGATTAAGAATGCCTATTTTCCTTTAAAAGAGGTATTACAATTTTTTTTCATTGTCAACTAATCAAGTTGGTCTTGGCTCTATGCTGGATTCCTATCTTTTATAAATTTTTTGCACTAACCATTTAAACAAAATATGTGCGTATATAATTTAAACTCCGCTTTCTACTACTTCATTTTTCCCCTTGTACTTATGATCAAAATTTTCTGGGGTAGATCTATTCAGAGGATGAAATGAACTCTTAATTTACATTGCATTTAATTCAATTCCTTAGGATTCTCTGATTTACTTACTTTTGTACACTGATTTTTGGGATTTACAGGAACCTGATATTAGTGATGGAGTAAGTGACGAGAAAATATCGTCACTGTTGAAAATGAATTTCTCTTTGGATGAAGTTGGCTTCGCATTGGATAGACTGGGTTTGTGAAAATTCCTGCATTTCAGTTTCCAAACTTGTGAAGAATGGTTACTGTATATTGCACTTAATGACATGTGCATTAGACTACCCTCTGCAATAAATTTTTGCTATTTGAAAAAAGGCTTATGGTTAATGATGCTAATCTTTCTTCCAACAAGCATTCATATTTGTGTATGTGGAACTCTTGGCTGACACATTAGGTTTACCGTGTGTGGAAAACGACTGTATCTCCTCTTAAATCAATCACTTAATAAGTTTGACAACTTATTACTTAGTTTTGTCTTCTGATGAAAAGTTGTAACCAATTTGTTCTTCTTTTGTTTACCAACTGTCTTTTTCACTTATTACTGTGCTTCTCCTAATATTGTTTTCAAAATTGTTGTAATCCTGATGTTGCATCAGGCAAAGATGCTTCAATAGGTCAGTTGATGGACGTCATCTTTGCTGCACGGATGACAAAAAAATATGAAAAGGATGCAGAACATCAAATTTCAGGAGATGAAGAAAATAAAAAGGTCTTTGACAACTTATTTCTTTTTGTCATGTTTTGATTGGTTTGCTGACTTCTAATGGCGTAAATACACGTCAACTATTCTGATTAAACACAACTGTAAACCGTCATTTTTGTACAATAAAATATGGTTATCTCTATTGATATTTTCATCTTTATACATGTTTTATCCAACCAAAAAATACCAGAAAAACTTTCTTACTCCAAGATTTCTCTGTTATATATTGTTTAAACTTTTGACAAGTGAAAATCAATTCTCAATTGAAAGTATAAGAGTTTATTTTAGGGCAGTAGTTCCCATGACCACCAAGAAAACTGTTAGCTGTGATAAAATTGACCATCTGAGTCATATACCATTTAAGAAGTTATGTCTTTGTAGAAGGAAGAACACAAATCATATATGATTTTATTGAATTGAAGTAAAACAATATCATATTTGTGAATCAAATGCAGAACAATGCTCAATTTACTACTTTGAAAGAAAACCAACCATGTTCATTTCCTGATTTGGTCTGCAAACTTAAGCTCAAAGGTCTTGATCTTAGATGTTAATCTATCAGAACGCAGACGGCTTAAACAGAATTTAATGATGTATGGATAACAAGGAATTTTTTTTCTTGTTAAAGCCTATTATGTACCGACTAGTTAAAATCATTATGTAATAAAATGTTTTCATCAATGGGATTAATGTCCTAAAGGAAGCAAGACCTTCAAGGGAGTGATTGAACATCCGAAGTTTGCTTCGTAAAGCTTGAGTTGTAGAAACTTCCTTTTTCAAGAATAGTTTTGAAGTCCACGCATAATTTAAATTATTCCTTGATGTACACTTCAATTTCTTAACATGTGATATGGTAGTATAATACATATTCTGAAGGCTATGACGCTCTAGATAATATGTATAACTACTTCTGTAGCTCACATTTTATATTAGTATGCAATCATCTTCGTGAATGGACATTGTATATAGAGATTGGTCAGAGTTGCACATTCTAACCAAGAATAAAAGAAAATATAGAGAAACTGAAAATGGATTTTATTCCTATTAAATGTGTTATGTTTTATATTACGTGCCGTCATGTCTAATCTCAATTGCAACTTCTCAGGACTGCAACAACGAGGCCTTGTTTGGTATTATGGAGAAGACACTTCGACTGCTTGAAATGGGCTTTTCTGAACAGGAAATTTCAACAGCTTTTGAAAGCTGCGGTGAGTAGATTATGCAAATTTTATGTATTTAATTTACCAAATCCATGGACAAGAAAAATGTAATAAAGGGAAGAGAGTTTTATGAGTATATTTATTATATGGCCAAGTCTTGTGCTCGTCTTTTATTACTTCCTCTATGTTGATTTGTGACTCCCACAGCAATTAAGGTAATCTCCACAGATGCATTTTTTTGAAATAGTGATTTACGTACTATACAGGCTGTAATTCTTACTTTTAAAGCTGTCTTAAATCTGCATATTTAACTCCTCAGTGTACAATTTATTAGTTCTCAGATGTTTCTGTTGGGTATCCATTATTGGGAGCAAGCAGAAAATTGTCAATTTAAGAAAGAAGTTAAGGCATATATAAAAGAAAAATATTTAGATATTTTATATATGTTTGCTAGTAGGATACTTGTAAAATATACTTGTTTGATAACTACTATCACTAGAAATCATTGACTTTCATTTATAGATAAATATATAGTACATGTGATTAGTTTCCAGTAGCTGTCTCCTAATTTTTTTTTAAAAGCAAAATTTTGATGTATTTGACAATTCCATTTAAACCCCTCTGACTAGGATCTTACTGTCCATCACACCAAATTGCATTATTTTTAGATTTTCTGTTCGTCAAGATTCCAAAGGCACTGTCAAAATTTTGTGCTCTATAATTCATATTATTTGCGAGTCGACAATCATATAAGCTCTCGTAAGAAACATTTCAATTTCTTGTGGTCTTCTTTCAGGTTCAGAAGTACCTCTGCCAGAGCTTGCTGATTCAATTGTTGCAGCTCAACTTGGTGAAACTGGCCCTAATGTTATTAAGGTCTATGTCGTTATTGCTCATGATTTTTACAAGCTCTTGTATCTCAAACCACCTATATGTATCTACTGTATATGCAATCTTAACATATTTACTTATTTTTGGTGTTTTGCAGCATTCCTCAATTTCTGGCCATTCAAGCGCTCAATCCAGTGGTAGGCCATTGAACAGGAAGATGGGAAACTGTTCAAATAATGAAGCCTTCGATTATTTTACTGTAAAAACCGAGGAATGCAGTTCAGCTCCTGTACCTCAAGATGGGATTTCCGACTTGCTTGAAAAATTAAAAGGCAAGAGGCCAAAAGTAGAATACGCAGATGAACTCAACAACTGGAAGAAACCAAAGGTAGAATTTGAGGAAGACTCGAGTCAATTTGTTGGTCGAATGCGGTCAGAAGCAACAGGGAGACGAAACTCCACCTCAACTAGTAATCGGGTGCCAGCCACTCAGAGACAGCTTGAGCGTTTGTTAAGTTTAGAAGAAGAAAGAAAGCCAACAATGTCTTTCACCCCTAGCAAGAGTGTTACTAGCATGTCAACAAAACCCCCTTATTTTTTATATGGAAACGTCACAGATTTATCTCACGACTCTTGGGCCAAAGTATCTCACTTTTTGATTTCTTCGCCTGAATTTGTCAATGCTAAGTTGTTCTCGGCTTTGAGCAGGAGGGAAGGCTATGTACATAACCTCTCCACTGAAGATAGATCACACGTTTCTCCAAAGGGACCAATGACTATTTCAGAAGCTTTACCACATACACGAAAATGGTGGCCATCCTGGGATACGAGGAAACAATTTAGCTGCCTCAATTGCGAAACGAGCGGAATATCTCATCTTTGTGACAGCCTAGGAAGAATGTTGTCTGAATCCAAAGGGATTCTATCAAGTGAACAACAAAGAAAAGTCTTCCAGCAATGTGATTCATTGAATCTCGTTTGGGTTGGTAGGTACAAGTTGGCTCCAATAGATATTGAATATGTAGAGCGTATAATGGGTTATCCATCACATCACACTCGAGTTGCTGGATTTAGCTTGTCAGAAAGACTTCAATCACTTAGACTCTCGTTTCAGACAGACACATTGGCATACCATCTTTCTGTCTTAAAGAAACATGCCTTGTCTCATGGAGGATTGACCGTGCTGTCGTTGTTTACCGGAATTGGAGGGGTTGAAATTGCTTTACACCGACTTGGGATTCGTTTGAAAGGCGTTGTTTCTGTGGAGCCTTGCGAGAAAAAACGCAAAATTGTGAAGAATTGGTGGGAGAATACCAGACAGACTGGAGAGTTGATTCAGATTGAGAGCATTCACAAGGTGTCAGGTAAGAAAGTTGAAAATTTAATCAAGAAATTTAGTGGATTCGATTTAGTCGTATGTCAAAATCCATATACTGGTGCTACAGTTGGTGATAGTAATAGTGATTTGGGTTTAGATTTTTCATTGTTTGTAGAGTTTGTTCGAGTTTTGCAATGTGTGAGGAATGTAATGAAGAGAAAATAGGTGAAAATTTGGTAACCTATTATGGCACTCTCTGGAACTAGTTTTATCTTAATTATGGTAATAATTGAAGGCATTCTTTCACTCATTTTACTAGTAATAATAACTACTAATGATGTTTTGTTTACACTCCATTTTGTGTCAGGCTCGAACCACAAAATTAGTTGTAAATATCTTTGCTTGACAAAAGTGATAAATTTGTAATGAGAAAAACCATTGTTTTAAAACATACCACGAGAACTATTGGCGTTTGTTTTCTTGGTAACATTGCATTTTTTAATTCATATGATTGAAACATTAACACTAAGTCTCCTCGCTTTGGAAAAAATTTCTTGTTGTCGCTTTAGGATTTCAATGTCAAATTAATGTTATTTTATCAGTTTTACTTTTCCTACAAATACTTGTCATTAATGCTAAGCTTATTTTGATTAAAAAGATGTTTTTGATTTTTTGCGTGATTATTTATGATATTTTTTAATTCATGTGCAATACTTCAAAGTGACAAATAAAAAAAAAACGGAGGGAGTATGTTTTACAAAACTGTATATTTGGTTCTAATTTTAAAATACTTTAATGTATATTTTTATCATAAAGGTCTCCTTTCCAATTTAATTTAGGACAAAAAGTGCAAATTATAGGGGATTAAAGTGCAAAACGAAGACTATAAGTCTATAACAAGAAAGTTGTATGTCTTAAACAATTAACCATCTTGAAGAAAGTGAAATATAAAATATAATATATATATATATATATATAGTTACTCAAAATGCACTAGCTATTATGTTATGGGATCATATATATAATATATGTACAGATTAATCAATTTCAAAGCTGCCACCATTTGAACTCTTTCTTCCATAGTCAATAAAGCAACCTAAAATTTGAGCAATTTGCGGTGCCTTGTACATCATTTTGCCTGCAGCAACGCACCCTTCTTTTTCCATTTTCTCAAATCAACAACAGTTCATCAAAAAGTGCTGCCACTAATTTATTACTATATTATAAACCTAGTGGGACTAAAAATCAAATATGAATAATTATTTATAACACACACATAGACATACATATTACAATATGATCCCTCCTCATACCTCAACGTTGATTTTCAACTCCCACTTCACAATCACAATCTTAATCTTACTCTTACTCTCAAATTTCTTGTTAACTAATTCCCTTTGCCGCAATTTCTGCAACAACATTCCCATAAACTACCCCTTCGGCATCGACGATGGCTGCGGCGCGGCCCAGTTCCGCCACATGCTCAACTGCTCCGCCAACGACCTATTCTTCCTCACCCCTTCCGGTAGCTACAAAATCCAAAACATCGACTACGAAAAGAAAACCGTAGTCATATTCGACCCCTCCATGTCCACCTGCTCCATCCTCCAACCCCACCACGACTTCATCATGACGGACATCCAATCCGCCACCATTCCGCCGTCGCCGGACACCGTGTTTGCCCTGATGAACTGCTCAATCGACTCCCCTGTACTGAACCATTACAAATCCCTCTGTTTCAACTTCTCCGGGCACTCGTGCGACGAGATGTACGGCGGGTGCAGCTCATTCAAGCTTTTTCATATTCTGTCAAATACGACGCCGGCGTGCTGTTTCACGACGTACGGAACGGTGAAGTATATGAGCATGAACATATTGGATTGTACGCATTATACGAGTGTGTATAATGTGGATGGATTGAAAGGTGTAGCGCCGTTGGACTGGTTGTATGGGATGAAATTAGGTTACAGTGTTCCTGATTTGGGGTGTGTGCAGTGTGTGAAATCTGGGGGAAGTTGTGGTTTCGATGTTGAGACTGAAGCCTTCCTTTGCATTTGCTCCTCCTCCTCCTCCTCTAATAATGCCACAAGAGACTGCGCCGGTAACGGTAACTAATCTACTACAGACTACAGTAGTAATTTTCTTGTTAATTTCATTTCTGTTAATTAAAAGAACGGGTTGCATTTTCTTGTTTATTTCAGGTGCAGGGAGAGTGAGTGCAGCAGGAAATAGAGATACAGACGCCGTCGCCGCCGCACCTTTATTGGTAATGATAATAGGAGGAGGAGCAGCAGCATTTGTTTTGTTTCTTGGACCGTTTTTTTCCTAATCAGTTTCATTATTGTTTACAACTCATTCTATGCAATTCATTTTTTTCAATGGATAGATAAGCAAGGGTCATTTGGGCAATTTAGCAGTAGTTTCAACTTCATGCATTGATTAAAAGTTAAAGGGTAAATTACAAATTCCCCCTAGGGTAAGGTCTAATTACAAAAATCACCCTCACCTATTGGGTATTACAAAAATTCCTTCCAGGTTTGTCACATTCTTACAATTAAACCTTGCCCCAAAATATTCCAATTTTGCCCTTGGGTGGGTGTTATTTGTATCGTTTGTAATGTCTTATAAATGTTAAAACTTGGGTGATAATTATTATATCTTATAAATTAAAAAAAAAAGATAATTATATATTTATTACTTAAATAATTGATAAAATTTATAATTGCCCATAAATTTTAATAAATATTGCAAAAAAAAGCTATTTATATATTTATTAGCAATTTAAATTATAAAATATTAAATTAAATAGAATTTTAATTATGTATTTTTTTTTTGTTTCCCAAGGGTTTAAACCCTTTCGAGGCGCGTCGAGCACATAAAGTGGGAACCTCTCCCAACAGGGATTCGAACCTGAGTCCGCTACTTTGTAGTGACTAGTCTCTTCCACTAGACCAATCACCTGTTGGTAATAGTGTATTTTATATATATGAATTTAATGAATTTATTTTATAAATTAGTAAATTTAATAAAATTATATTGTATTATAAATAAGATATCTTAATTTATTAAAGTTTATATTTTATTCTAAATTGAAATACTTATTGAAATTTATGGGCAATTACAAATTATATCAATTATTTTGGTGGTAAATATATGATTATTATTTTTATAATTTACAAGATACAATAATTAACACTCAAATTTTAAAATTTATAACATATTATAAAAATTACACATAACTTCCAAGGACAAAATTAAAATATTTTATGTACAAGGGGATAATTGTAAGAAAGTGACAACTTGAGGTAAATTTTATAATACTCATTACATGAGGGAATTTTTATAATTAGATATTATGATGGGATGTTCATAATTAACCCAAAGTTAAAAACCTCTTCTCTTTGATCATCATGTGTGTTTTTTCCAGATTCGCCTACTACGAATATTGATAGTCACTGCACTAAGTTAAGAAAGGAAGAAAGAGTTAATTACTATTTACCCCCGTAATCTTGAAAAAAAAAAAAAGAAGTATTTTATCTTTCTATACTTATAAAAGTTTCATAATGTCCCTGTCAATTTTAAACTTTAAAACAAAATTACCCTTCTTATATACTATATTTTGACTCAGTCGACTTATAAATGTGACACTTTACCCCTCCTCCTTCTGTGCTGTTATAATTATAGCACTTTCCCCTCTTGTATTATAAAAAAAATGTGGCAATTTAATCAATGTGTTATGATAAATGTGACACTTTATCCCATTTTTTCCTTATAATTATTGTATTCCCTGTATTATGATAAAATTTAACATATTACACCTATGTGTTACGATAAATGTGACGTGTATCCCTTTTTTGTCTTTTTTCGCAAAACTTTGTACGCTCACTCTCAATTTTGGCAAGTGTATCAAAAGGAAAAAAGTTGCTACTGTGACAATTCATTCTTTAAGATAATTTAAGGTCCCATTAACTATGTCAAAATAAAATTTGGGTCCCATTAACAAATTCAAATTCATTTCGCACAAACGGGAATTACCAAATTGGTAATTTTATTTTAATTTAATTGTGCCTGCATAGTACATTTTTATGATCCCATGATCATTTAAGTAAAGGAATTATTGCGCGGATAAACCCAGCACGAAGTTATCATTAATATTGTTATCCTAGGGGTAAATATTTAGAGCAACTTTTTATTTTTTAGAAGATGAATTATCTAAAATTGTTAATTTAGTATTTTTATATACTTAAAAAAATTAGATGACACAACAAATTGGATTATCCGACCAAATCCAAAGTCTAATTACAATATAAATAACTAAAATAACTTAAAAATTGTACCTTATTGCTATTGGTGCTGGCCGGGTTACCAACTGGCACACAACCTGCTATTTAACGAGTTTTTGATCAAGAATTTGGATAGTACTCATTTTTTTACCAGATTTCTTTTTTATTATTAAATTTTTTGTTTCTCAAGAGTTTAATCCCTTTCGGAGCGGGTTGAACACATTTAGTGGGTACCTTTTTCAACAAGAACTTGAACCCTGCTTTATAGTGACCAATTACTTTCACTAGATCAATCACATGTTGATATTTTATATCATTGTTCATTCATTACACATACTATTTTCACAACAGTTGCAACATAATAATCTAATTAATGTTCATGTCGCAAGAGTTAACAACGATCTACATATGATGTTCGAAACTAAACAAATAAACTACAAAAGAATAACATATAGTACAAAGTGAAGAGTTGTTATATAGTAAAATATATTTGACTTTAAAAGTTTGCATGACTGTAATTTATTTTTATTATCTCAAGAACACTTGAACGTTGACTCGACATGCTCTATAACTCTAATTCTTTTTTTTTTTCTTTGGCAATTCTCATTTGCAATGATTTTTTTAAATATAAAGTGAATACTTGATCTAATCGGCTATGGAAAAAAGAAAAAAATCTAGTCGTCCTTAAGAATGATAATGATGTTATTACCATTCAAAAACTAATTAAGTAACCTTTTTACACTTTTTCTTTCGATATAATTGCCAGGAAATAATCCAATCTTTGATTTTGCTAAATTTCATTATAGAATCAATAGTATTTTTTCTCTCGTTTCGTAAGAAATTCAAACTAAAGTACTGAAGAAAGAATCCTTACAATATTATAGTCCTTTCTTTTTTTGGTACAATATTATACTCCTATAAATAATAGTCCATTTATCATTATGTCCACTGACATGTGTTTTGTTTGTATTGGTGGTGGGGTCAATTCGTAAATATACAGAGTATTGGGGAGGGAACCACAAGTTAATTGAAATTTGAATTTGAGGCGGGCTTTTATCATTATTATAATAATAAAATCAAATCCACTGTCTTTCTCTTCCATTCTTCAATGGGGTTTATCAGCTTGAAATCCTTCTCATTATCCATAATTACCCAACAACATCTTCAGCTTTAATATTAGTGTAACAATCACCCCTTAATTGAAGAGATTTATTGATTACATTTTCTCTCCTCCTCTAGCCATGTCGAAAGACAGTTGTTCCACTCGGAAGCCATCGCAATCCCTAGCAAATGAAAACGAATTTGAGAGCCCATTGAATCAAATCCCATTGATTCTATCAAGATCTCCGCTGAATTCGATTCCCGACCCATCTCAATTCCGATCCAAAACTCCTAACCAACAATTTCACCATGATACTAAAGAGAAACCCCAGTCTTCAACCCAGCTGATTTCTTCATTTGCGAGAACTCCTAATTCTAGGGTTTATAATAGAGGCAAATCAGCCTATTCGGAACCCAACTCAGCTCCAATTAGGAGTGGAGCTTCCAACGAGAGTTCTACTAGTCTCTTGAGGTCGCCCTTTCAAATTGCTAAGGGGTTAGGAAGGTTAGGGGTTTTGCCTAGGGTTTCTAGAGGGATTTCTGTCACGATGCCTCAACAAGTTGTAGCTGATGTTCCATGTTTTGAGCTTGAAGAGGACCCCTTATTTTGGAAAGACCACAATGTGCAGGTTAATTTCATGTTGTTTGACAAGCAATCTATATGACAGTTTTTTTTTTTTTGGATCAATTTGTTTTTGTGTTTATATGTAGGTTCTGATTCGAATCAGACCGTTGAGTGAGACTGAAATGGTGTCTCAAGGGTATGGGAGATGCTTGAGGCAAGATAGTGCACACACGGTGGTTTGGCTAGGCCACCCTGAAACCAGATTCACATTTGATCACATAGCTTGTGAAACTACATCACAGGTGCCCGTTTGTTAATTATATAATTTTGTGAACATAATACAAATATGTGTATTTAGTATTTTTGAGAAAAAAAAGCTGTTATTTTAGGAAAAGTTGATAGATGTTATTTCAAGTGAGAAAACTCAATTTGTTTAGTTGACAACAGAGTATAAGTATGGTCGGATTTGTAAGTTTACAATAGGAAATTCAGTAAAGTGTAACTCAGGCGTCTGTTCTTGTGAGGATTTGATTTTGACTTTTGGGATGTTTGAGCTTTGTGTAGGAGAAGCTTTTCAGGGTTGCTGGTTTACCAATGGTGGACAATTGCATGTCTGGGTACAACAGTTGCATGTTTGCTTATGGACAGGTGTGTGTGATTGAGACAGTTTGTTATTAATCATATTCACCTGTTAGTTTTGAATGAATTACAACATCCTGGATAACTTAGTGCAGACAGGTAGTGGAAAGACATATACTATGATGGGTGAAATCGATAAGATGGATGGAAAGCTCAGTGATGATTGTGGCATTACTCCTCGCATTTTTGAGTACATATTCACAAGAATCGCAGAGGTTGAGAGTGATGGTGTTTGCTTCTTAAGTGAATCTAAGATTCTTGTCTTTAGTTAATGCTGATTCTTATTACCATCTTTAAGGTAGAAAAGAGCAGGAAGCATGAGAGACTGGCATACAGCTGCAAGTGTTCTTTCCTGGAGATATACAATGAGCACATAACAGACCTTCTTGAGCCTTCATCAACTAATCTACAGGTGAGTTAATTTATGCTTGACCTAATGAAAACCTACCTAGGATCTTTCTTCAAGAGAATAACTGATGCTTTTATTTTGTCCTTTTGGTAAATAATAGCTGAGAGAAGACTTGAAGAAAGGGGTATATGTTGAAAACCTTACCGAGCACAGTGTTCGAACAGTTAATGATGTTCTCAAACTTTTGCAACAGGTGGTGCATATTTAAATATTTTTGATCTATAACTTCTGATTCCATGTAAACTTGCTTGTTCTGACTGCATTTTTCACAGGGGGCTGCCAATAGGAAGATAGCTGCAACTTATATGAACAGTGAGAGCAGCAGATCTCATAGTGTCTTCACTTGCATCGTTGAAAGCCGTTGGGAGAAGGACTCCATGGCCCACCTTAGGTTTGGAAGATTGAATTTAGTAGACCTAGCTGGTTCTGAGAGGTAAATACTGGTCTTATGGACAGTAATCTTGATCTGGTAGATGGTACATCGGTATAATATTTTGATTTTGATAGGCAGAAGAGCTCTGGGGCAGAAGGAGATCGTTTGAAGGAAGCTGCAAATATTAACAAGTCTCTATCAACTCTGGGGTAATAGGTTCTTTAATAATCATGTGTTAGGTTCTATTTATGCACTGACTTCTTCATTTTTGCATATGAACAGGCTAATGTATCATCGCTACATGTTTATTTCATTTGCTAACAATCCAGCACATCTTTTTGTGGCGCATTTGCATGTTATAGACTTGTAGTTTCAGTTAGATTACTTAATCTTCTTATTTACTTTTACTATACAAATGAGTTTTGACAAGCTGTATGATGCACATTCAATTTTCGAACATCTACTGACTAGAGATCTTGAATTAGTATCATATCGTGAATCTTCTGCTCATTTAATGACTTTAGATTGGTAATCATGTCTCTGGTGGATTTGGCACAAGGGAAACATCGACATATACCTTACAGAGACTCTAGGTTAACATTTCTTCTTCAGGTACAGATAGATAAATTTTTGGTAATAAATTCCTTTTACCTTTTAGGCAGTAGATGATTAGTGATTTTTTTCATTAGCTTGTCTCAACTTGAAGGTTTTGTAGTTATATAAACCTCTATAATGCAGGATTCTCTTGGTGGTAATTCCAAAACAACAATTATTGCAAATGTCAGCCCATCTACTAGGTATAATTAAATTTTAGTAAGCTTGAAGTGATAACTTGATGGGATGCTGAAGAAAAGTATTCACTTAGTACATTTTGAATTTTGAATTTTGATTTGCAGCTCAGCGAATGAGACTTTAAGCACTTTGAAGTTTGCACAACGTGCCAAGCTTATTCAGAATAACGTATACAGCTCAGAACTAAACCTTCCCATGGATAGATCAGTTCTTCTGTCTTCTATTAATTTCTTCACTTATCTTCAGGCTAAAATTAATGAAGATGCTTCAGGGGATGTCATTATATTGCAGCAGAAAATCCAACAATTAAAGGTCGGAAATATGACATTAGTTTATACATGTGATTTCTTACACTGGCGAGCTTGTCATTATATCATTTATTTAAGCAGGGTCAGTTGTCATTCCTCATGAAGAATATGCACGACTCAATAAAACTTCATGATTTCCCCCCCAGTCCAGGACAATCTTGCTTTGGTTACATTCCTGAGGGGAATGAGTCATCCAAACAAATTAATATGTATGATGAGCATAAGACTCATACAGAAGTTGTAAAGGTAATCTTTAATTAGTAACTGAACTTATCCCTGCAAAGTGAAGGTTGTAAAGCTTTATCAATTAAATTGTTAATGACAGACAAAATACCTCAAAGCTACCTTGTGTGGTGCCCTCCGGCGAGAGAAATTGGCCGACACTGAAGTCAGAAGACTGAAAGCAGAAATTGAGCATTTGAATCATCTGGTATGTGCAATGCCATATTCTAGAAATTCTCTGTCTGAATTATAGTGGTGTTTTGAGATAAAACAGTGTAAATCTGTTGCAGTTTCACCAACGAGAAGAAGAAGCTCAACATTCTAAAATGATGCTTAGATTCCGCGAGGAAAAGATAAAACGCTTTGAATTACTTTCTGATGGATCAATCTCTGCTGATATGTTTTACCTGGACGAAAACAATGCTTTAAGAGAGGAAAATCTGCTGCTTCAAGCAAAGATTGATAGAAATCCAGAAGTAATCCGATTTGCATGGGAGAATAGCAAACTGCTAGAGCAAATCAGATTGTAAAGTCATGAACACATCTCTAATGCTCTTGTTTGGATCTGATTTTACCTTTGAAACCTCCCTAAGTTCCATTGTTCACAGGTATCAAGATTTCTATGGACAAGGAGAGAGAGAAACCTTGGTTGCTGAAATATCAGACTTACGCAGTCAGGTACAGTGAAGTTGTAGAATCATTTGAAACAGAGATTTGCTGAACCCATGCTGACATTCTTATTTTCATTTCCTACATTTATTAAGCTTTTGGAATTACTCGAAGTTGAGAATAGCTATGCACACCATCAGGTCTCTGCAATGAATGTAAAACAGGTTAACTATGTAGTCTGCGTGTCTATTTATTATTTCAGTATTTTAATCTGCCAATCTGGTTATTTATTCCCTTAAAGGTACAGGAATTTGAGATTGCAAAAGAGTTGGAACAATGCAAGGACATGAATTCCTCATTAATCAGGTGAATATACCTCTCGTATGTCCTTTTGGCACTCTGCCACTTTTTTTTTGACATACGAAGGAGTATCATGTATTAGGATTTTAAATTTTCTGTTTAATTTTTCGTGAAATCGATCACAACAGAATCAAATCGGTGCAATGTTAACTGGTCCTGAGTACTTCTGTTTATTGATTTATTCATTAATATTTATTTTTGTGCATATCATGCTTCGCAGGGAAGTAGATGAGTTACGAGATCACCTGGCAAATGGGATGAACTGTGACCAAGATACTTCCAACTCTGTAAGAACAAGTTACATGCCCTTGCTGAGTTCACTTCTACAGTCGTGGAAATAAATATATTTGGACACAATTTATTAACTAGTGAAACACACGAGGAAAATCGTGAGCTGAATGCAGAAGTACATAAATTGCTTATTATTATTAGTCTTCTTGTCTCCATAGCCGAGGAAATATGAATATTTTGTGCAATCCATTTCTGATGCAATTCCCATACTCATTTCTACTATTTGCAGATTGAGAAGGGGTTACTAAAAAGTGATTCCTTAGATGAAGCAACATCTAGCAATCTCCCAAGTGATGAAGTTATTTGGGACAAAAATGATCAGAAGATGGAAGATATCTTGGATTTGCAGTTTGACATCCACAAAGAGCTGTTGGATGCACAATCTTCAATTGCAACCATGAAAATGGAGCAGTTCGAGCTACTCAAAGAGCTACAACTCGCCGAGACTGAGAATCAGCGACTGATGAAAATGCTGCACGATAAGGAAACTCCACAGAGCAAAGATGATGACAACCAGGGAGACTATGAGAGAAAACAAGTGGGTTCAAGAAATCAGGATCCAACGTGGAATATAGAAGTGAGTGAAGGCATTAGAAGCATGGCTTTGCAAGCTAAGCTGGACAAATTGTCTTGTGATTTCAAGGAGGCAGAAATAACTAACAGACAATATATAAAAGATCATGCGACTCGGCTGTCTCAAGATCATCAAACTGAATTAGTTCGCTACGAAGTTGAGTTGGAAACTACCAAAACAATCATACATTTACAGGAAGAGATCGACAGACTTCAATCAGAATTTCAGGTACACTTGTGCTCCTTGGCTGAACAGAATTTAAGTCTTAAAAACAATGTGGCAGTTAAGGAGGATGAATTAAAAAGGTTATCTGATGAGTGGGAAAGAGCAACTCTGGAGCTTACCACGTTCCTCATAGATGGTTCTAGATCACTTGGAGATGCCTCTTGCCAAATAAAAAACATTTCTTCTTCATTTCCAAATGTAAATGATTGGATTAGTGAAAACGTCGAGAAGGCTGCTAAAATATGTATCGAAAAGGAAGAAACTATACTCCTACTGCAAAAGAGTTTGGAAGACGCACAAAAGACTGTGATGCAAATGGAACAGAAATTATACACCTTGAAGGGTGCAACAATAGCGCTGACTGAATTTCAGCAGCTAGAAAAATCTTCATGCAGAGAGGAAATCCAGTTCTCTGGAAATTCAACTGAAGTGAAAGACTTTCTAGAAAATAGCCAGATGATGGAACATGAAAACGCTGATGCTTTGTTGGCGGAAAATAGGATGTATGTTCATTCCACAAACACTAATAAAGGCACTGCTGAAGGAAATCTGTTACTAGCTCACATAAATTCTTATGCAACTATAGATGTTGACGATCAAGCTCAATTGGCAATGCTGATTCTATCAGAGATTGAAAATGTTGTTAATCAATCTTGCTCTGATGCAGAAACATATTGGGCTGCCCTGAAATCTGACATTCACAATGCAATTTCTCTATACAAGGAATTGATACAAGATCTTTTAAGAGACTTCAGTGAAATGAGGAAGGACTTTGGTGAGTTAAAAAGAAAACAAGAAGGCTTTCTATTTTCCAACAATACATTTTCGTCACACCCTTCACTTAAGTACGAAAGTCAGCTGCAGGTGCCACAAGAAATCAGGGATGAACTTGTTGAGGTAAATAAGAGATTAAATTCAGCGACTGCATGGTTTCACAAAGTCATGAATATGAATTGCTTCCTAGATTCAGCCAAAGGATCCATGACTGAAGATGGATGGACTAGTGACTGTTTAAGTTCATGCTCTGATTCTTCAGTTGAAAGTGTAGATAACGATGAAAAGTCTTCAAGTGACATATATAAACCCACAAAGAAATTAACTGAACAAACACTGGACTTAAACTGTGACAAAGTGTCAAATTTGAGCAGTAACAGTGCAGATGTGCTTTTCATGAAGGAATTCAGGAAAGCGTATGCTGCCTTTGTCAAGCTAACTGGTCACTTGATGGAATTTTGTGCTGGCGAAATAAGTCAGAGTTGTGTGGCTGATGATAGATCATTTTCTGATCCACGTGTTTCAGAGAATCTCAAAGAGGAAGGAAGATTCAGACATGATCAACTGACCAGTCAAAGAGTTGAAGAAGGAATTAAAAATCTAAGAGAGGTAACACTAAGATTTCTTGCATTGATACTGGAAATAATAATGTTTCTCTTCCAAATTATTTATAAAAAGGCAATGTGATTGCTTTGATCTTTTATGACTGATACTGCACTTGCATATGTTACATGCAGTTGGCTGTAGACGAGAAATGTGATCTTCCCATTAGCTTCTTCACCAAGTTTGAGGAGGCTTCTGCAACCATAAAGGAGGCTGATTACACGTTAAAGTCAATGCTCAAGGCCAATGAAGATGCCAACAAGCTAATAGCAACGTTGAAACAAGCTGGAGAGGAACTGTTGGCAGATAAAGCAAGCTTGAGTGAGGAGATAAAACAGCTAAAATCCTGTATTCTTCTGAAAGATGGAGAGAAAGAAGTACTACAAGACCAGATCTATTTTAGCTCGAGAGAAGTAGCTAAAATATTGTCCTTTCTTAGAGAATGTTTTCTTCAAATGCAAACAGGTGTGGATGAATTGTTTGAAACAGCGTCCTCTTGTAGCTTGAAGTCATCCTTGGAAGACTTAGTGTGCAAGGCAATGCAGAATGATATTAGCATATTTGTTTTACAATGCCAAATTGGAGACAGCTTCCATAAAATCAGAAGAGTGAATACAATTTCAAATTCTAATAAACATGCACTTCAAGAGCACTGTCTAATTACAGATGGCTCTGATCTAGTTCATGTAAATGGGAATGATACCTTTGCCTTTCATGCTATGAGATTTGAAACTGAAGGAGATCAGACTGATTATGAGTCGATAAGGGAATTTAAAGAGTTTGATGTGGTCCATATAAAAACTGATAAGAAAAGCTCTGAACTAGTACAAGAGCTTGAACGAAAAGATATTTTATTGAAAGGGTTACTTTTTGATTTCAGTTTGCTGCAAGAACTAGCTTCCCACAGGAAGGACTTCAAGGATGAACTTGAAAAGTTAATTCTTTCTTTGAGCAAAGTTCAGCATGAGCTACAGATTAAAACAGTTCAACTTGATGATGTGCTTGTTCAGAATAAAAACCTTGAAGGCCACTTAACTGAAGCTGAGCGTGCATTACTCAACTTAAATTCTGAACTAGATCAGGCAAAAGGGAAAATAAGTATTTTGTCGGATCAAAATGTTGAGTTGAAGTCTCTTCTGAAGGATCTCTATCTGAAAAACTCAGAGGTTGAGCAGCTACTGGAAGAGCACAAGGAAGCTATCAAAAGTTTAGAGAAAGAAATTATCCGTGTATCTTCATCATCAGAGAAACAGGTCATTCCTTCAGTGGATGATATTAAGGATGCTTTAACAAGGGCGACTGCAGAAAGAGACGAACTTGTTGAAAAGCTTACCTCTTTCCAGGATAAACTTGATATGGCATGTGCTTTAGCTGATGAGAACCAAGCTATAGCTGTGGAAGCCCGCCAGGTAACTTCTGTTTAAGTTTTTTTAGAATGTAAAAGTTTATTCAATTTACTTCTCCTGAACTCAAGTTGACATCTCTAGGAGTCAGAGGCCAGTAAAATGTATGCTGAGCAAAAGGAAGAAGAGGTCAAGATTTTAGAACATTGTGTAGAAGAGCTTGAGTGCACCATAGATGTAATGGAGAAGAAAGTAAGCTCCTTTATACTCTATTTTAAAGCAAAGAGTACATATTAGTTGTTGAGCATGATACAAATTTCTATTTGGTAGGATAAAGTGTTCGCCCCTTATTGCTATGACTTCAACTTGTTACAAACTTGTGATGTCATCATATTGGTTACTTATAAAAAAAAAAAACTACATTTTTTTTCTCGGCTTAAGGTGAGTGAAATGGACGAGGAGGTAAAAGAACACCGTCTAAGAAGGGATTCAATGGAGTTGGAACTTCAAGCACTTAGACACAGATTATTAAGTGTTGAGGATCTTACTGAAAGTATGACTTCGGAGTACTCAAAAACATCACTACCTGAAGATCAGCTTTTCAGGTAAAAAGTATTTGCCTTTTTTCGCATATTATTTGATATAACCTTCACAGCCATGTGGCTTAAAAATATTATGTTACAGGAAATTGCAAAATAAATGTGAGGAAATTAGTGTGGCACATGGCCGAATAAGATTCCTTGAAGAGGAGAATGCTGCACAATATAAGGAGGTCTAGTTACCATCCTTTAAAATTAGCTAAGTTTTATACAGGACTCCTTCCTAATTTGATTGCTTGACACATCCTGCAGATCAAACTATTCAAAGATTATATCTCTGAAATTTTATTGCATGCTGAAGCACAGGCATCACATTATAAACATAAGGTAAAGAATCAGAGCTGCAATGCTAATTCGTTCAAAATGCTCTCGGGGAGAAAACCCTCAAAATTAAACTTGTTTCTGGTTTATACAATTTTTTTTTTTAAACTTGATCTCGTAACAACAATTGCTCAATGGCTGGCTTGTTAAACCCAAAGTTGCTGCCCCAACTTCTGGATTTACATAAATCACCCGCATTTCAGTTTCCAAATTTTCTTCAGCGCCTAGTTTCAAGTCTAGGTTGAATGTTTGTTCAAAAAGAAAAATAGAGTAGAAAAATCAGAAGTTTAGTCTATGATCTAATTATCGATCTCAATCACGTGGGATGAAATTTACATTTTATATAGTTGTTACCCGATGTTGTACAATAACGATTCTTCTTTATACTATTTTATGTGACAGTACAAGAACTTGGAAGCATTGTATCACGAAGTTAAAACAGATTTTACAAAGGTGTCTGCTGCACCAACCTTAGATAGAGGTGAAAAAAGTTCATCAAGGACAAGGGGTTCTAGTTCACCATTCAAATGCATAGCTGGTCTAGTCCAGCAGATGAATCAGGAGAGGGATCAGGAATTGTCGATCACCAGACTTCGTATAGAAGAGTTAGAAGCACTGGCAGCCAGTAGGCATAAAGAGGCAAGTGAACTTTTTCAACCATCAAATTTCTTGTGTAGTTTCTCATCCTAATATCATAGATCATTTGGCAATATCATATATACTTTGGACGAGAAGATTACTGGTTCCCTCATAATTATTTGTCCCTGCTCACTTTTCATAACTAAATTAATTTCTTAGGTGATAATTAACAGTTTAGTTGCAAATATGACTTTTTGTTCAAGTTCATTCTATCATCATTTTTTCTTCTTTTTGGTAGTTTTATTTTTTTTATTCCTGATGTTGTCTGACATCTGCTTAAATGATTTCTGGTACTAGTTATAGTCATAGAAGTCAAGTTTTGGTGTTGGTTCCCCGCTCTTCTTTAAAATATTATACTTTACATCTTATCCTGTTATATTTCCCGTTAACATAGTCTACACTCTACCATTTTGAACCAGGTGTGCATTTTGAAAACCAGATTGGCCACCACAGAAAGCATGACACACGATGTGATACGTGATTTACTCAGTGTCAAATTGGACATCTCGAATTATGCTGTAAGTTGAGGCTTACATATATGAAATATTAGTTGCAGATTTTCTTTCTAATTTGCAAAAAATCTTATGATTTTTCTAGAATATAATTGACCAGCATCAACTTCAAAAGCTAATTGAGGAAGCTCAACAACAGAGAGAAGAGTTTGTCGCAAAGGTAAATCTTTACAGTATTTTGTTTTTGTGATTTGCATGATTTAGCTTCATGGCTTACATATATTTCCTGTCATTAGGAGCAAGAAATTGTCAACCTTAGGAGTCAAATTGATGATTTACTTGAAGAAAGAGAAAGGTGATTTCCATAATTTTTTCCCAAATCAATTGGATGCAACTGGAGGGCAAGCTCTTATACCTTGTTTTGCAGATGCATTTCTGAAATTAATAACAACAAAGAAGAGCAACTCACCACTCAGATTATTCTGGAACAACTACAAGAGCGAGATCAATTGTTAATGGCACAAAACGATATGCTCAAGGTACATCTTACACCATTGTATCTTACTACAAAAATCACATTTGTGTGAAAATGTCGTATTGAAACCAAATACATTTGTTTCAAATTCACTTTTTGTGTCTCTGTAGAAGGACAAATCTAACCTACAGAAGAAGGTTGTGCAACTTGATGACATGGTAAAAAAACTATTCAAAATTCAAGACTCTCAACCCTGTAGTAATCAGCCACAAACTAATAGGTTGCTGAGGCCATTAGACTCGGACCTTAATGAGAGATTGCTTCATTCACAGAGAATGCTTTCAAGAATCAATAATCAATCTGCTCAATATCGTCGATCTGATGCTAACAAACAAATTGTGCGGTAATGAAACAAACATGAGGTGAGTTTTCTTAGTTCAAGAAATTATATATCTTAATTCTGTTGTAATTTTATGTTGGTGTTGTGAATCACTGGATTATATATCTTATTCCAGGAAGCAGAAGCCAAAATTGGATTCATTTGTAGCTCGGAGGACACAAACTTGTAGATATGAACAACAGAAGTTGGGATAGATTGGTTGTTGTGAAGTGATTGTGGTGTTTCTTTCTGAAAGCTTGTATCAATCCGTAGAGAAATGGCAAAAAAAGCCCCATGCGGCTTAATTTTTGGTCCATTAGCCGCCCATTGATTGATTTTGAATTTTGAAATGTGTTAAAACTTGCGTTCGTATTTGCCTGTTTTGCTGCTGTAAGTTCTGTGTAATTGTAATGCAAGTGTTTATCAAAATTCAGCTGTGCAAATCAGTGACTTAGATGACAACCTCAAAAGATCAATTTACATCAAGACTGTATGATTTTTCCGATACAAATACCATCTTTGCTCGAGCCTATTCTGATGGAAGTTACCTTTACATGTTAGACTACTTACAAGTTATATAAAGTACAGTCTTACCTAGAATTCCCATCTAAACCATAACAAGAATCAATATCTCTGCAGATTAACTGCTCTCATCATTAAACTGCAAAGAAGCAAGGGATATCAATTTTCAAAACTTGAAAGGATTAGGTGATAATACAAGCATAGCAACTCTAGAAACTAAGAAAAGATGATCGGTAAAGGTGACTTCATACCATATAAAGTAGGAAAAGAAAATGCCTCCAGATTATTCTGGTCCAATTAGTATTTCAGACTGTTTCATTTTGAAGAACATTATTGAACTTGATGAATAGATCAATCTCGGACAAACTAATACATATACAATAAACTGAAACAAGTCATGCCAAAATATATATGAACAGCCTACTAAAGTATCGTGGCGCAGGAAACCCCTATTAGCAAATATTATTTGTAAGTTCAATACTCTTACTCTAGCAGTAAATTTAGATTTTTTTTTGACGGAAATGCATTTTACACAAGATTGATAATAAGGCTCAACTACAATATCTGGCAACTGAACCTTACAAGAATTTAAAATGTTAATATCATCAACTAATGAAGCAAGAAGAGTATATCACCTGGTTAGGGTTCTACATCTATATAATGAGGAAACTTGTCCTCTCTCTACACACTTTTTAGAGCAGTTAAATTCCCTCATAGTTTAACCGTATTCATAGAAACTCAGATGTGGCAAGAGAGAAAAACCAGAGATTCCATACCTTTTCCGCATTGATGTCTTTTCTAATGGAATCAGGTATATATAAACCAAATTTACTTATTGAGCAATTTATGTTTCATGCCTTACGTACATAATTGCTAACAGCTTCAGCCAAGTATGCAGCAATTCCCCTATGGCCTCTAGCTGAAGCCAAATCAGCTGCTGTTTGACCTCCCGGAAATTCTGGTCTAGGGTCATCCACAGCACCAGCAGCTGCACCCAGTTTGATGAGTGTAATAACAGCTTCTTCTCTGAGTTAGGCATGGAAAATTTAGGACAAAAGTACTAACTTCAATAATAATGCATATGGAAGGATCTAAAACAAACATATGACCAAATGAATTCTGATACAAAAGGCGTTAATACAGCTTTGACTAACCTTTTATAGTATGAAGCCCAATGAAGAGATGTCCTTCCTCGCTTATCTCTAAAATTAGGACTAACACCAGAAGCAATTATAGGACCAAATGCCCATATGTAACCAAGAGAAGCTGCCAAGTGAATAATCCCTTGGCCATCATCATCCAAAACATGTGGCCCTTTATTCCCTTCATGTGCTTTACATACTAACCACTCGTATAGTTTATCCTTCAGAAGATTCTGTATCACTGTATCCTTAAAGTTGCTGCTATTAACTTCAATCAGCACATCCTCAAGTTCTGCCCAACCCTCCCCAACGCCACCTAGCAAGGTGCCTACTGTTCTCTTCAGGTTACATTTTTCACACTCTACAGCAGAGCAATACAACCATTTCCTGTCCAGACCTAAACATAACATTTTTGCAAGTCGTATTTGCACAGGCAATTCTTCTGGGTCACTATCAATAACAAGAGGATGTGCCATCTTCAATAGATTTTTGCGGTACTCAAACTCAAACATCTCGCTGCATGATAATTTGTTGCCGCAAGTCACATAGAATGGGACACGCCCAGGAGCATGACAAGGAACTTGGCATCGAATCATATAGTCAGACACAACTTCACAAGGAACTTCGATTTCACCAAACATACAGCACCATTTATGGCCATCTGAAAGTTTCTTGTCCCCAAGAAAAGCACCCGTAACTAAAACCTGCAGAAAGATATAATAAAATGGGCCAACATCAGCAGCAATATAGCATAATAAAGCCTTCAGGTGATTTTGGAAGTTAAAATATGGATGTGCTTCATTCAGATCATTACAGTTGTTTCAACTCCAGGATAGGCCCAATCGGGTGCAAAGTCGGAAATGCTGAAACGTTTTTGTTGAGATAGAGAAGATTCCAAAGAATCAGTATCAAGCTGCATATGACATGATAGAATTGAGACTTCTCTATCATCATTTGCAGTATCAAGTGTATTCAAGTAATTGGTGGAATCAGAAGCCATTAAAGATTCATCACAGTCTCCTCCAATCTCTCTGTCCATCCATCTGCCAAAGCTATCTAGTTTTTTTAACTCTCCAGCTTCATTAACAGCTAGCCCAGCTACCAGAGAACTGCTTTCTGGTGCAGCAATTGGAGAGTCAAGAACCTAGTAACAGATGAGAACATTCAACATGAGGGAACCGAAAACACAAACCAAAGAAAGAAAATTTTCTGATTAGTAAATGGTGCTAGCCTCATAGATTCTTATTATTTCGTACTGTAAGTCTTAATAACTTCTAACCCAACTCATACAATAAAAGGGAAAAGGAAAATCTATTAAAATTAAGGCATGAACTATATGACTCAAAGATAAAGATGCTATTAGAAAGAAATACTTAATTAATGACGTCCAATAGTTTTGTTTGAAGGCGGTATTGTAGGGGTTTGCAAAGAGGGGAGTTATATACACAGAAGGGATGAGAAGGCAATAGGAGAGGGCAGTTGAATAACCATAACAAGCTCAATTAGAATAAGAATGCAAACAAACCCGAACCACACCCTGAGTGTGAATAAACAACCCATCTTTACCAGTTGTAACATTTTGCAGAACTTTATCAACTTCTAATGTTGCATCTACTAGCTTCCTTGATAAGAAATCCATTCTATTTAACTTATTAAAGTGAAGCTTCTGAGAATTCAAACAAACCTGAACCACACCCTGAGTGTGAATAAACAACCCATCTTTACCAGTTGAAGCATTTTGCAGAACTTTATCAACTTCTAATGTTGCATCTACTAGCTTCCGTGATAAGAAATCTGCTCTAATTAACTGATTAAAGTGAAGCTTCTGATTTTGTACATCACTAAGAGCTTTGCTTGAGCCATGAACATCTGCCCAAAAAGATGAAGTTGCTGGAATATGACTACCATCATTTATCCCTGAAACAATATTATCCTTCCGTAACCCATCAAATCCTGAAATTAGACGATGTGTTAAGTTTGATGAAGAGGGAGTCAGTGAATCCAGATAGTCATAATTATTTGTGTCTATTTGAAAGCAATAGAAAGGAAAACAAAAAATATCTACCAAGATGGCCATACTTTTATTGTGACTTAAGCATGATAAAAGGAATACATAAGACCACCTGCTGCATCATTCATAGGTAACAAAGTGTCATCAGCTACAGAGCCTTGAATTGGATGAATTACGGAGGCATCTCCCAGAACACCAGAGTTCCTATCACCAAATTTTGAAGGCAACCCATGATCGTTGCAGTAAACTGTATTGTGATTAGATGCAAATGATGCTTGAAACGGAGAGGAGGATTGTTCAGACCAAGACTCAGAACTAGTTTTAGGACTTCCAAGCTGTGATCCAGGGTCTGCAGCAGTCAAGAAATGGGAGCTTATTTTCGGCCCCTGAATGAGATGTATTACCCAGTATAAGCAACTGTTCCATTGAGGGATTTCAGTATAGAGTATTATAGCGAACACCCTTATTCGTACTCATGGATTAAGCATTAAAGGAATTAGCATAATACATCTTGTAGGCAACATCTGAAAGTCAATAAAAGCAAATATAGATTCAACCTTTCCGTAAGCGTTTGCCCCCGATTCAATCGATGGATCGAATTGATAATTGAAACATGAGTTTAATTAGTCGATTTATTAGTGAACAAGGAAAATATTATCTAGACGAGTGAATATAATGACCTGGAAACAACAACGATTAATTACTATTGCTATAAAACAAGCTTGTAACTGCTACCTCTCGATACTTCCCCTCTACAGTCTCTGCACATAATAATTATGAAACACCCATATTACATTCCAAATTCCTTGTCCTACATGAGTCACAGTTCCATTCAAATGCGTAAGCCAATGAATACCAATAATCATGCTAAAAGAAAAAAAAAAAAAAAAAAAGTCAGTCATGTTTGTTTCACAAGCTATTGAGCTCAATTACCATTATTCTGTTGTACATTTTAGAGGCTGCAAACTATCTGACTGACATTACAAAGATAATTGAGCAATAGCTAGCATACCACACACACACACACACACACACACACACACATATATATATATATAGTATTATGTAGCATGTCAGATACATAGAAGCAGGAATGCATAGGACTATTAAAAAAAGAAAGCGAAGCGAGAGTTGCAATCTCAGATGTCCAAGCTAGCTGAAACAGAAAATCTGGTATCCTAGAAACCCTTATTGGCTTTAAAAGTAGAAGAAACAGCACAAGTTGGTACTTTAATTAGCAGGAATTTACCTCATTTACTTCTCTGTAATGCACAAGGACAATGTGATCGAACTGCCTGAAGCATAAACAGATTATATCACTACAACAATTATTTTCTGTGGAAGTATAATGTTCACGAGAAAACAGATCGAGCAAATTTGGCGCTCTAGTATGAAGAATGTAAATGCTGAAAATGAATCTAAAGACAATTAAGAAGAAACAGTTGCAACTCACGTATCAAGCATCCAATAAATTCTCCTCTGAAAATTTTCATTTTCCTCTCCATGAGCATAGTAACAATGAAGAACATCAACACCACCCACCTGAAAGAAAGCTAACATTATCAAGTTAGATCTTTGTATAGTAGTCTAAAAATTAATTTCATGTTCAATGGATGCTAAGCAGAGTTCCTGACTTCATGTCTGGTACCATCCTAAGAAAATATATACAGTGAACTTCTATTAACTTTTTTCTTATAGTATCTTCACTACAGCTGCAGTTGCACTGTTTGAACGTCAAAGAGAGGAGATTTAAAAGATCGTTTTGATAACCTGTGACTCAATAGATACAGGAAAATATGTGGTATTTGGACTTTTTAAATAGATTGCCACACACGTCTTCATTTTAAAATAGATTGCCACACACATTCGTTTTTTAAATAGATTCCCACACATCTCCCTTTTAAATAGATTGCCACACACATCTTCGTATGAGTGCCAAGCAAGCAAATTTACAGTTAAAATAATATATGAACACAAGGCTACCTCTCAGATATGACTCAAATTAGTATCCCATGAGTGAGGGGAAATACTTTGAAAACTTCAACTAACATTCCTAAACAATAACAAAAACTGAACTTACAAATAAAAGAATGGATAGCAAACCTTCAGCTTTTCATGAGCTTCCTTGACAGTTTTCCCATCCTTTTTCTTCCTCCAATTATAACCATCTTTACGAAAAAACCGCAGTACTTTTCGATCAAAGAGGTACAACGAGCCAGCTGAAAATAGACGAATAATTGTCATTCTATCTGATCACATACAATACAAGTGTCCAATAAAAAAGAAGAAATGGAGAAACCATGCAGCAGGGTAACATTAAATAAATACATAGGGGTTTAGAAATTTATCTATTCAACAAGTGAAATAACTTCAACCTGGAGGCCTAACTGGAGACTCCGGATTGACATAGTAGTTTGTGTGATTGCTCAGAATTTCACATATTTCAGGTGGTCGAAACCAGCGGTGTGATGCCTCTTGAAGTAATTGTCTAATATCTGTTAAAAATATATTCAACTTTCTTCCTAAAAGATAATTCAGTAAATGTTGTATGTATTGCATTGCCTATAACTCACAAAAATCAATAATTATCTCAATCAATCAAGGGGGGAAAAGAAAACAAAAACAAACCTAACGTTTGATCAGGAAAGCAACGTGAAATCTCCGCCATATAAACTTCTAAATTCTCATCACTGCTGCTATTAACTGTGATTACTTCTTCTAAAAGTATGAGTGAGACTAAAATGAATATGTACCCTTAATTAAAAAATTGTGAGATTATGTTCTGTTCTGTTCTGCTGAGGCAAAGAAAAGAAAGAGAAAAATAGAAAAATGGTTACTGTACCTTGTTGGTGCAGTTCTAAACTTAAAAGTAGCCACGTTTATATATGTAACTGTATGGATTGCAGGGTGGAGGGTATTTTCTCGATAAGAGATGAAAACGAAAGTCAAAATCTGTGTCCACACCAGGCTGACCAGAGTACAGAAATAGATTTGGGGATAATAATCCTAGTATTTAGTAGTATATATTATTTAAATTATTATAGGAGTTTTAGATAATATCTGGCGTGGCTATCAGTTGCTTCTTTTTTTTTTGTCATGTCGGTCTTATCCTAATTTTATTTTTGAATCATTTTATATATATACTGTAGTATTCAAATCATTAATTAAAATGAACAGATCTAAAACATTTAATTTAATTCATTTTACAATTGAATAACACTATCAAAAACCGAGTTCAAATGCATCTAATTAAATTACTGATTTAATTTTACAAGACAGACAAGGAAAGCAGCAGCATGTCTTATAAATAATATTGATAAATATCACTGCATCAAATTTGAACCATCATATTGGTTTCATGTCTCATAATCGTATCCTATATAATAAATAAAAATAGTAATAAATAGATAGCTAAGTATCCAAGTTATTCACATGTATACATTTGATTTGACTTGATTATAAGTATAATTCAACGTTTAAGAAATTCAAACAATATTAAACAATGGAAGAATTTATAATATTTATTATCTATCGGCAACTTCCAGGGTTAATTATCAACTGCAGAGTCTCGTCAAGGTTTACTCTTTCAAGAGTTATCCTGAAAAAAAATAACAAGTTAAATTTTATATTAAACATCAAAGAAATGTAAGCAACATAATTTGTCTATTTCTTTTTCTTTGATAGATCAGCAACTGGGCAAAAGTTAAAATGATATACAAGCGGAAAACCTCCGTCGAAAGAAATAAAGAGGAGCATTCTGAGTCCAACAGGTATTGGTTGATAATACTAACCTTTATACATACATAAATGTAATGAAGATCAGAGTTCTTTCCTAGGACAGTTTCTGTGCAGCCTCCATTTGTATCTATTGGAATGGGCGAGGTCAGATCTCTGGTCTGATGATGATCTGAACTATTTCCTGGTGGAACTTTGTCTGCATTGACGATTCAGAGGAACGTTCTAAGATTAACATCACATGACTTGAACAAATATGACTATTTTGAGTTCTCATTTTCCTTCTAAACAAAATTTCTAAATCATCAGAACAAGTGTAATCAAATGATTAAATGAGATTCGATGCCTTATCAACATTTATCTCTTCTTTTGTAGCGTTGATAAATGAAGCAGGCCGACCTGTAAACAAGTGATGACCCACTACTTTTAGGTACTAACAAAAATGAAATTATCTGAGGTCCAACCTTATGATAATACAATCACTATGATTAAATAAAGGATTTAGGTGGTGAATTATGCATCATTATCTAATTTCCCACTAATCTGCTTTACACTCTATTACCAAACAAATTCAAAAATCATACAATCTTATCTGTAATGACTTAATTACGTATTTTCAATATTATTCTATAGTTGCTTCCATACAAGTTTTAGTAATCAATTCGTACTTCCTACTCATTTGATTACATATTTCAGCTCAGCCATGGAAATTTTCTTGCCATATTGATTCAAGGTTGATTTATATTTTCTTTATTTTTCTTCGTGTTGTTTTATTATTCAACAAATTTGTGGGATAGGCATCAAATAAAGTGTGAAATATTGCATCACAGAACGTTCTTGCCCTAACAGAGTATGCTTGCAATAAATGTGAACTCATAATGAACTTTCATCTAGAGAACATAGGCAACTGCTTCAAACAAATTTTCATGACACGTATAATATGACACTAACAAATTTTAGCAGACCTATCACATGCAGCTTAACTGTCCATGAGCGGGAATCTTTCAATAAGGAAAGTCGATAAACGGGTGATCCATATGTAATCTGTAAAGATGGACACCTAGTTAGGGAGTAGACACAAAGCACAAGAAACTTCCATCAGTGTTGAAGTAACGAAAAACCGAAAATCCGCGATGCTCAGTAGTGAAAATCTAACTACATAATCTAAAATAAAATTAACAAGAGGAAAGTACTCTGGGAGGATGTGAATTTGTACCAGAATATACACTCCTTTATCCTTGAGTACCCTATAGAGTGTCATTAACTGCTTCAACTTACAGACAGAGTAAAAGGATAAAACAACATTAAGAGAACTAAAAGATGCTAAAAAAAATCAGTTACTTCATTGTACCTATAGACTTCCTCAAGCATCTTTGCAGCATTTTGCCGTGCGTTGTGTCCACACTGCATGGTGAAACAGAAATTTGTGAACTTAATTCACTTTCCTTCTGTTAAGGCACATCCAACTTGGGATAAATAACTCACCAAAAGAGAGTCCAGGGTCCCTAGAAGAATATAATGAAAAGCATCAGCAACTGTGGTGATATAATCTCAGTGGAACACAGTGCCAAAAATTACCTTTATCAATAACAGCGTCAAAGGAATTTGTGTCAAAAGCGCTCATATCTCGGACATCCATTTTCATATCTGCTTACATATTAAGGACAGGTTGCCTGAACTCTAAAATTCAGAACGCATGAGCGACACATAATTAATGATTGAGTGGTCGATTCTTTGTTCTTTCTCCCCAAAAAAAATTTGATTACTAGCACAATCATGAAAGCAAACTTTTTCACTTATGGCCTTACCCCTACAAATGAATTCAATACCTATCATATGCAGGGAACATCTAACTGCTAATATTCAACTACTCCACAAAAGATACATTTTAGCTGAGGGCGATTGGAATACTTCTTCTGCATTGTTTCAATCACCACTGAGGAGATATCAATATTGACAACCTCATCGTATCCATCATCAGCCATACCTTCACTAAAGGCTGCAGAAAGAGTAAGTGTATTCAGGAATAGGAACTTTGAAGAAAGAAAGACAGGCTTCACTGAGAATATTTAGTATTGCTCTGTGTTAGATTGGAGGCACAAAAGAGGACGGTTATGCCTTATTTACTAAGACAAAATTGATGGCTTCTTAAATAAATGTATAGTTTGCCCCTTTATTATTGTTGTTGTTGTTGTTGTTATTATTATTATTTCTACAAGCCCTTAACCTGGTGCAAGCAAGCTCAAACTCAATGAAGAAATGTTAATAAAGGTCAACAAGAAAAAAGGAAAAAAAAAAGATAACGGAACACTTCAAGCTTCCTTTAGTTGATAAATGCTATTTTTTTTTTATTTGTTCCTCTCCTCAATTTGCAAGTAAATGATGTTTACTTTTGTTAGTTCAGTTATATCAATTGAGGTTTCATTCTTATTTATAAATAAAACTATTAAAGCCGTGAAGATATCATTTGTTTCATTAAACGAGTACGCATACACTCTTGACCTTTTACTCAGACACATAACATTCAAGTTTCGATTCATGGAAATGCACAAAAATGTACAAAACTTGTGTGCCTCTTCTGCTTAAATAGTTCAAAGCCATTAAACTTAAATTAGCAACTCGAATAGGAAAGTAATATTAAAGAATAATATGCAAATACACTTAGCAATATTATTGGTGGTTGGGTCTGATCAAACTAGGTATAGGTTAGAAATTTTTTCAATGTCGGAAATACCACTTAAATCATGTACAAAAAGAATAAATGCATTAGATGAAACCAGATCAAAATAAAAATGCAAGGCAAGTGGGAGTTCTCATGATTTACAAAGATGTACTGAGCTCAAATTCAATATTTAACAGTAACAGAAACCATAATTTTAACACTAAGACTTTCTTTTGAATCAGTTACAATTAGAATTCTAATTGATACAATATAGAGGAAGGTTATGCAAAATGAATCATCTCACAATAAAGCATCAAAATAAATGGAGGAAAGCAATGAAATACAATAGAGAAGTGAAATACCTGAATTGCCGCTGCCGACGACGAGGATTGGATGGTGGGGAAAGGGAATGTAGAGGCGGAGGAGAGGGGCGAGGGACGGGTACTTTTGGTACCAATCGAAAGTGGATGGATCGTGTGTGTAGCGATTGTCCCAGTACCATGCCTCGCCGTACGCCTGAGTGTGGCTGCCGGTGGCCGGAGCATTCCCCGCCGTCATTTCCGATTAAATTCTAGTAGTAATTTGGGATCAATTGTTGATTAGGAGTAATAATCCGGATTTAGATTTTTTTTCTGTCATTACCATGTACTCTTCTCTTACTACTGCTGGCTGGTTCAGGGAATATTGTACATTTGCCCCTCAGCCTTGCTAAAATTTCCAAAGGTCACCGATCGATAAGCTAATACTTAATAGTAGTATTAAACTTAGGAAATAGTGGTATTTACTAAATCTTTTTCGATAGATATTTAATGGATAAACGAACCATATTTCATACGTAAGTTAAATAATGATTTTTAGGTATAAAGATGCATGGGATAAATGTTGTTTAAGCTAATTTAATTGAATATCTCGAATGGGTTATCTCACAGTTTTAGTCAATTTTTTATGGATACTTAAAATATTATAAAAACAATAAAATTATTTATAAGGGTAAGTACAAAACCCTCGACAATTTTTCGTATGATTCAAGTCAGTTTTATAATATTTTGAGCCAGAGGTACAATTTTAACCATTTTTTTTATATACTAAAAATTGGCTTCAATACAAAAATATATTCAAAGTGGTACGTACACAGCCCCTGACAATATTTTTCTTATGTTAAAAGTCGGTTTTCTGATTTATGAAGCCCGTGAAAATTTTGAATTCCTCGAAGGGGTAAACTCATAATTTTGAACAATTTTTTCATGAATACTTAAAATCTTATAAAAATAAAAAATTTGTTCGTAGGGGGAAGAACAAAACCATCGACAATTTTCAAAGAATAAGACTTGAAAACACATCTCTCAAGACTAGCATAAAAATAAACACATATTCCCCTGCATACGGTTTCTTTGATGCTAATCATTCCCCTGCATACGGTTTCTATTATTAAATAATCTGGAAACAAGAGAACAACAACAAAGAAAATATTGTAATTTTTTGTATGATTCAAGCCAACTTTGTAATATTTTGAGCCAGTGAAAAATTGAAATTTTTTCTAAGGGGTAAGTTCACAGTTTTAACCAATTTTTTGCGGATATTAAAAATCAATTTAAATAAAATAATATATCCAAAGTGTACTAACACAACCCTGGATAATGTTTTTCTTATATTATAATTCGGTTTTATGATATTTTGAGCTCGTTGAAAAATTGAATTCCTCGAAAGGATATGCTCACAGTTTTGACCAATTTTTTGGATACATAAGATCTTATAAAAACAAAAATATTGTTCAAATGAGTAAGTACAAAAACCTGGACAATTTTCATATGATTCAAGTCAATTTTTGTAATATTTTGAGCTAGTAAAAAATCAAAATTTTCTCCAAGGGTTAAGTTAACAGTTTTTACCAATTTTTGCGAATAATAAAAATCAGTTTAAATACAAAAATATATTCATAGTGGTACGTACACAGACATGAGCAATATTTTTCTTATGTTATAGGTATGTTTTATGAAATTTTCAAGCCAACTTTGTAATATTTTGAGCCAGTGAAAAATTGAAATTTTTTCTAAGGGGTAAGTTCACAGTTTTAACCAATTTTTTGCGGATACTAAAAATCAATTTAAATAAAATAATATATCCAAAGTGGTACTAACACAACCCTGGATAATGTTTTTCTTATATTATAATTTGGTTTTATGATATTTTGAGCTCATTGAAAAATGGAATTCCTCGAAAGGATATGCTCACAGTTTTGACCAATTTTTTGGATACATAAGATCTTATAAAAACAAAAATATTGTTCATAGGAGTAAGTACAAAAACCTGGACAATTTTCATATGATTCAAGTCAATTTTTTTAATATTTTTAGCTAGTATAAAATTAATATTTTCTTCAAGGGTTAAGTTAACAGTTTTTACCAATTTTTGCGAATAATAAAAATCAGTTTAAATGCAAAAATATATTCATAGTGGTATGTACACAGACATGAGCAATATTTTTCTTATGTTATAAGTATGTTTTATGAAATTTTCAAGCCAACTTTGTACTATTTTGAGCCAGTGAAAAAGTTGAATTTTTTTCTAAGGGTTAAGTTCACAGTTTTAACCAATTTTTTGCGGATACTAAAAATCAATTTAAATAAAATAATATATCCAAAGTGGTACTAACACAACCCTGGATAATGTTTTTCTTATATTATAATTCGGTTTTATGATATTTTGAGCTCATTGAAAAATTGAACTCCTCGAAAGGATATGCTCACAGTTTTGACCAATTTTTTGGATACATAAGATCTTATAAAAACAAAAATATTGTTCAAATGAGTGAGTACAAAACCTGGACAATTTTCATATGATTCAAGTCAATTTTTGTAATATTTTGAACTAGTAAAAAATTAAAATTTTCTCCAAGGGTTAAGTTAACAGTTTTTACCAATTTTTGCGAATAATAAAAATCAGTTTAAATACAAAAATATATTCATAGTGGTACGTACACAGACATGAGAAATATTTCTCTTATGTTATAAGTATGTTTTAAGAAATTTTCAAGCCAACTTTGTAATATTTTGAGCCAGCGAAAAATTGAAATTTTTTCTCAGGGGTAAGTTCACAGTTTTAACCAATTTTTTGCGGATACTAAAAATCAATTTAAATAAAATAATATATCCAAAGTGGTAATAACACAACCCTGGATAATGTTTTTCTTATATTATAATTCGGTTTTATGATATTTTGAGCTCGTTGAAAAATTGAATTCCTCGAAAGGATATGCTCACAGTTTTGACCAATTTTTTGGATACTTAAAATCTTATAAAAACAAAAATATTGGTCATAGGAGTAAGTACAAAAACCTGGACAATTTTCATATGATTCAAGTCAATTTTTATAATATTTTGAGCTAGTAAAAAATTAAATTTTCTCCAGTTAACAGGTTTAATCAATTGCGAATAATAAAAATCAGTTTAAATACAAAAATATATTCATAGTGGTACGTACACAGACATGAGCAATATTTTTCTTATGTTATAAGTATGTTTTATGAAATTTTCAAGCCAACTTTGTACTATTTTGAGCCAGTGAAAAATTGAAATTTTTTCTAAGGGGTAAGTTCACAGTTTTAACCAATTTTTTGCGGATACTAAAAATCAATTTAAATAAAATAATATATCCAAAGTGGTACTAACACAACCCTGGATAATGTTTTTCTTATATTATAATTCGGTTTTATGATATTTTGAGCTCGTTGAAAAATTGAATTCCTCGAAAGGATATGCTCACAGTTTTGACCAATTTTTTGGATACTTAAAATCTTATAAAAACAAAAATATTGTTCATAGGAGTAAGTACAAAAACCTGGACAATTTTCATATGATTCAAGTCAATTTTTGTAATATTTTGTGCTAGTAAAAAATTAAAATTTTCTCCAAGGGGTAAGTTAACAGTTTTAACCAATTTTTGCGAATAATAAAAATCAGTTTAAATACAAAAATATATTCATAGTGGTACGTACACAGACATGAGGAATATTTTTCTTATGTTATAAGTATGTTTTATGAAATTTTCAAGCCAACTTTGTACTATTTTGAGCGAGTGAAAAATTGAAGTTTTTTCTAAGGGGTAAGTTCACAGTTTTAACCAATTTTTTGCGGTACTAAAAACCAATTTAAATAAAATAATATATCCAAAGTGGTACTAACAAAGACATGAGCAATATTTTTTTTATGTTATAAGTATGTTTTATGAAATTTTCAAGCCAACTTTGTAATATTTTGAGCCAGTGAAAATTTGAAATTTTTTCTAAGGGGTAAGTTCACAGTTTTAACCAATTTTTTGCGGATACTAAAAACCATTTAAATAAAATAATATATCCAAAGTGGTACTAACACAGACATGAGCAATATTTTTTTTTTGTTATAAGTATGTTTTATGAAATTTTCAAGCCAACTTTGTAATATTTTGAGCCAGTGAAAAATTGAAATTTTTTCTAAGGGTTAAGTTCACAGTTTTAACCAATTTTTTGCGGATACTAAAAATCAATTTAAATAAAATAATATATCCAAAGTGGTACTAACACAACCCTGGATAATGTTTTTCTTATATTATAATTCGGTTTTATGATATTTTGAGCTCGTTAAAAAATTGAATTCCTAGAAAGGATATGCTCACAGTTTTGACCAATTTTTTGGATACTTAAAATCTTATAAAAACAAAAATATTGTTCATATGAGTAAGTACAAAAACCTGGACAATTTTTGTAATATTTTGAGCTAGTAAAATATTAAAATTTTCTCCAGTTAACAGTTTTAATCAATTTTTGCGAATAATAAAAATCAGTTTAAATACAAAAATATATTCATAGTGGTGCGTACAAAGACATGAGCAATATTTTTCTTATGTTAGAAGTATGTTTTATGAAATTTTCAAGCCAACTTTGTAATATATTGAGCCAGTGAAAATTTTGAAATTTTTTCTAAGGGGTAAGTTCACAGTTTTAACCAATTTTATGCGGATACTAAAAATCAATTTAAATAAAATAATATATCCAAAGTGGTACTAACACAACACTGGATAATATTTTTCTTATATTATAATTCGGTTTTATGATATTTTGAGCTCGCTGAAAAATTGAATTCCTCGAAAGAATATACTCACAGTTTTGACCAATTTTTTGGATACTTAAAATCTTATAAAAACAAAAATATTGTTCATAGGAGTAAGTACAAAAACCTGGACAATTTTCATATGATTCAAGTCAATTTTTGTAATATTTTGAGCTAGTAAAAAATTAAATTTTCTCCAGTTAACAGGTTTAATCAATTTTTGCGAATAATAAAAATCAGTTTAAATACAAAAATATATTCATAGTGGTACGTACACAGACATGAGCAATATTTTTCTTATGTTATAAGTATGTTTTATGAAACCAATTCGATCCTTTCACCTAGCTAGACTATATATAGACCACAGGGACCAATACTACCTTTCCTAGTTTACATATGGAAACACATGCTACATAAATAAATTATAAATTAAAATATATATCAGTTTAGTGTAATATGACTCAATCATATCTACCAAACATATTTTTTATATAATGTTCAATCCAACTTTAATATAATCCACCTTAATCTCATACACTCTACCAAAAAGCCCTTAATAAAATTGCTTCCGATCATTTTTGGTGTTTGCACAACAAAGTTCAAGTTATTAAGCAGATATATAGTATTATATTATTTATTGAGGAATCAGGATTCTCCACTGATCTAAGAAAAAGTTGTCTCTGAAAATTTCACTGTCATCTCTCTTCTTTTACTTTCATGTGGAGAGTCAGTTGTTCTTCTTTTATTGATTTGATGCCCCCAGGACAAGAGATTATTTAGAATTTACAATCCCGGACCATGTCATCAATTATACGTGGTGCAATCCACCAATACACTTGAGATATGTAGAGTAATAATCCACATAATCCATGACGAGATACATAGATTACACTAAATAATTTCTCCCCAGAACATGAGTTTTCACTAATCGATGCCCCGATAAATAATGTCCAGGCGAAGTTAAATCTGAAGGGCATAACTGGAAATATTGCTCTGGCACTATGAAATTACTATGGCTATATCAATAGCCTTTAATGTTTACAAAATATTTTCAATATCGAATTTTGAGGAGACTATTACTATAATTTGTTCTACATGCGATAGTGTAATTGGACTTAATTTAGCAAGGGATACATTTTTATTGAATTAAGACATCAAATCCATTGAAACTTAAAGAAGATTACGTATAAAAGAAATAAAATATTTTTGAGATTAAAAAAAAAAAAGAAAAGGATAGATACAGATACTCTTTCCCAAAAGATTTCCATTTCACAACTAAGCAGATTTCAGTCAGTATCATTATTACCGGCTGGGGTTGTAAGAGACCTCATCCACTTTAGAGTTATTGTAATTTCTTTCTTTTCAAATTCCAGTGCTCCTGTTATTGCTTTATTTCCTTCTTATTTTGTTAAATTGGATAATTGCAGATATGCAACCTGTGTGATCCCAATAAGTGCCTTCTTCGCATCAAGTCTATGGTATGCACTTAACTTTGACTAAGTTGATATTCTAGGCCAAAATATAACACATAAAAAGGCTTATAGTAGATAGGAGTTCTATGTTGCAACTGAAAAAAATATGAAGTTGAACAATGCAATCTGGAGGAAGTTGTACTTTCCCAAACCTTTGAATCACAAGCCTAGCTCTACCTCCCAACCAAGTTCTTCACGAGCATGAAACATAAAGACAACTGAAAAAGTTTTCAAGTCTAAATCCAATTGGATGTAAGTAATATAAGTACACCTAGCTTATGTTTCTAGATAACATGGAGGTCATACTATCATTGTTGCTTAATCTAGTTTCGCTGAAATTTTTTGCTTGTTTGTTAGCATGTTCAATATCATGCATAAAGTAAATACCTAATATTTCTATTAAGCTAATGAGAATTCTTCTTCCTCAAGCTTAGCTCGGTCGAAAAAACCTTACGAAAAAACCTACACTTACCTTATTTCCCTAAACACTCTCCCGAAAGCCAAACAAACAACATTACGAAAATTGAAAACAAAAAACAAAAAAAAAATCCAAAATACCCAATCTTGGGCCTGTTGCACGAGCTGAAAACAACAGGCCCATTTAGGGCCTGTTTGTGGGCTGGCCATAGGGCCAGCCCATATAAAAATAATAATAATAATAATAATAATATATATAACATAAATAATTAATAACTGAAAAAAAAAGTTTATAATAAAAATTCTGAAATTTTATTCTGAAAATAAATTTAAACTAGCAAGTAATTTAAAATTCGTTTTAAAAAAAAAAAGATTTGAATTTATAAGTATCTTTACTTACTAAACTCAGATTTCGAAATTAAATATATAATAAATAAATCCAAAAATAATAAAACTTAAAACAATAAAATTTGAAATTTAAATTCTGAAAATAAAGATTGAAAATATTATAAATAAATATTCTAGAAGATTAGTTCTAAAATAACCCAAAAAAAAAAAGACAAAAAATTATTAAAATATACAAATATTACTAAATATAAAATACCGCGTATAAGATGAATGACAAAAGCTGTTGTAACAAAAAATTTTGACTTTAAACCAAAATTGTGAGAGAGTTTAAGTAGGACGTAACATTGAAATTAGGACCTATTGACATCTTCCTATTTAATCCAAGGTAATTAAAATTAATACCCAAACCTTCTGCCTCCCCCCCTCCAGAAAGCTCTGTCAAGAAAAAAGAAGATAAAATGAGCTCCCACACTCCCGACCTTACTTACGCACCAGACAACGGATTGAGCATCCCTGCAGTAGCCACCATCATCATCATCATAATCGTAGTTATAGCCATGCTCTTGGCTTTAGTGAACAAAATATGTGTCTTCCACACGGAAGAAAATGAAAATCACCTAGTCCACATTCCCATTACTCTATACGGCAGCGGCGGCAGCGGCGAAGTTCCGGCGACGAACTCAGATTGTTCCATATGTTTGGAAGAGTTCGTCGCCGGAGATGAAATCCGTGTGCTGCCACAATGCAGCCACGGATTTCATCCGAAGTGCATAGATGCTTGGCTGAGGGAAGACCGGAGTTGTCCGAACTGCCGGGGAGGCCTAGTTTGACATTTTGGATTTGATTTTGATAAGTTTACTGATTTTCTTTCTTCTGAATCTACTGTCTGTCTGTATAAATATGAAGTTTGGTGGTTTCTGTAAGTAATTCTGGGTAATGCCTGTCTCTTGGAGCGAATTGGATGATCGGGCCGAGGGCTGCCCCCTATTACCCAGAATTACTTACAGAAACCACCAAACTTCATATTTATACAGACAGACAGTAGATTCAAGAAGAAAGAAAATCAGTAAACTTATCAAAATCAAATCCAAAATGTCAAACTAGGCCTCCCCGGCAGTTCGGACAACTCCGGTCTTCCCTCAGCCAAGCATCTATGCACTTCGGATGAAATCCGTGGCTGCATTGTGGCAGCACACGGATTTCATCTCCGGCGACGAACTCTTCCAAACATATGGAACAATCTGAGTTCGTCGCCGGAACTTCGCCGCTGCCGTATAGAGTAATGGGAATGTGGACTAGGTGATTTTCATTTTCTTCCGTGTGGAAGACACATATTTTGTTCACTAAAGCCAAGAGCATGGCTATAACTACGATTATGATGATGATGATGGTGGCTACTGCAGGGATGCTCAATCCGTTGTCTGGTGCGTAAGTAAGGTCGGGAGTGTGGGAGCTCATTTTATCTTCTTTTTTCTTGGCAGAGCTTTCTGGAGGGGGGGAGGCAGAAGGTTTGGGTATTAATTTTAATTACCTTGGATTAAATAGGAAGATGTCAATAGGTCCTAATTTCAATGTTACGTCCTACTTAAACTCTCTCACAATTTTGGTTTAAAGTCAAAATTTTTTGTTACAACAGCTTTTGTCATTCATCTTATACGCGGTATTTTATATTTAGTAATATTTGTATATTTTAATAATTTTTTGTCTTTTTTTTTTGGGTTATTTTAGAACTAATCTTCTAGAATATTTATTTATAATATTTTCAATCTTTATTTTCAGAATTTAAATTTCAAATTTTATTGTTTTAAGTTTTATTATTTTTGGATTTATTTATTATATATTTAATTTCGAAATCTGAGTTTAGTAAGTAAAGATACTTATAAATTCAAATCTTTTTTTTTTTAAAACGAATTTTAAATTACTTGCTAGTTTAAATTTATTTTCAGAATAAAATTTCAGAATTTTTATTATAAACTTTTTTTTTCAGTTATTAATTATTTATGTTATATATATTATTATTATTATTATTATTATTATTATTTTTATATGGGCTGGCCCTATGGCCAGCCCACAAACAGGCCCTAAATGGGCCTGTTGTTTTCAGCTCGTGCAACAGGCCCAAGATTGGGTATTTTGGATTTTTTTTTTGTTTTTTGTTTTCAATTTTCGTAATGTTGTTTGTTTGGCTTTCGGGAGAGTGTTTAGGGAAATAAGGTAAGTGTAGGTTTTTTCGTAAGGTTTTTTCGACCGAGCTAAGCTTGAGGAAGAAGAATTCTCATTAGCTTAATAGAAATATTAGGTATTTACTTTATGCATGATATTGAACATGCTAACAAACAAGCAAAAAATTTCAGCGAAACTAGATTAAGCAACAATGATAGTATGACCTCCATGTTATCTAGAAACATAAGCTAGGTGTACTTATATTACTTACATCCAATTGGATTTAGACTTGAAAACTTTTTCAGTTATGTCTTTATGTTTCATGCTCGTGAAGAACTTGGTTGGGAGGTAGAGCTAGGCTTGTGATTCAAAGGTTTGGGAAAGTACAACTTCCTCCAGATTGCATTGTTCAACTTCATATTTTTTTCAGTTGCAACATAGAACTCCTATCTACTATAAGCCTTTTTATGTGTTATATTTTGGCCTAGAATATCAACTTAGTCAAAGTTAAGTGCATACCATAGACTTGATGCGAAGAAGGCACTTATTGGGATCACACAGGTTGCATATCTGCAATTATCCAATTTAACAAAATAAGAAGGAAATAAAGCAATAACAGGAGCACTGGAATTTGAAAAGAAAGAAATTACAATAACTCTAAAGTGGATGAGGTCTCTTACATGCTGAATGTCATTTTAACTGGAGACACAACCTGTAAGAAAATGGTGAAGATCAGATAAATTGAATTTACTGAGATTACGGAAGAAGGTTTCTAGCACTACCCAAACAATCACATCGGGAAGAACTTATTCAATGATTCAACATGACATGTCTACCATCAGTCACGATGAGAAACCAAAGTAATGATCTTATCACATTTAATTTTCTTCATTGTTCCCCTTTAACATAATCCTGAATGAAATCACTACAAATGACTAATTAACAGACTGAAACAATGCCATAGAGTGTATAGTAAGTAATATGTCGCATGCTTTTTCTAAACGGTAAATTATCATGCATTCCGAAATGACAGAGACAATAGCATGGTGCACTGTGAAACTGTTTAATACAAAACGTGGATCACGCAAGGAAATATTGCCAGATAGTTAACAAGTGGCAGGGAGCTTTACCTTGAAGACGCGGATAAGGAAAAATGCTACTGCGCCAGAAAATCCCATATGTATCATTGTAAGAGTTATAGGAAATGGAAAGTTGAAGTATTTCGGGGAAAGAACCCACTGCCAAAAATAAAATCAGTTTCAGCTCATACTAGTAATAAACAATTGAGACAATAAATCAAATCTGAAAAAGAAAATGCATTTATGAAAGCTGAGTAAAGTCTCAATTAAATAATCCACCAAAGTCATAGTTACTCTAAGAATTAGGCTAATGGATTATAAGTTGTACCAATAATGATGCCAACATTAATCGCCAGCATCTTAGATTTGTATCCACTTGACGTGAAGGAATTGTCAACTAGATGCAAAAGTTAAACAGCAAGGATTTGTCTAAGAATTAGACTAATGGATTATAAGTAGTCGTAATAATGATGCCAAAATTAATCGCACTCATCATTGAAAAAATAGATTAATTCAGCATCTTAGATTTGTATCCGCTTGACGTGATGGAATTGTCAACGAGATGCAAAAGTTGAACAGCAAGGATTTGTCAAAGTTAATCCATACAATATTACTTTTTAAGAAAAGAGCTGACCATCTATAAATAATGTCAACATAAATTACCTTGTATAAAATAACTCCAGATGAAAGAGTAATGTAGAACAGAAGGTATAGATATGTCAAGACCAATGATCTATTTATCATTTTTAAGGATATTTTTAACGGCGCTTGAATTTCTACAATCTTCAATTTGCTCTACACTTAGTAGTAGAAGGTGATTCCCTGGCGTGATCAATAAGAAATGTGCATATTTGAATAGAGATCAGAGCGAAGTTCCACGATCATTGCCAACCTTCAGAAACATCATCTATTTGCGTATGATGTTATACAAACTGAAACGAATTACCACCCTGTAGTTGCCAGGATACTGCTCACTTCTTACAAACTAAACCCATGGAAAAAATTTGAATAAAACTGCAATCTCCTTATGAGAACTGAGACAACAAAGAAACAAAGTTGGGTTAGGAGGACTACCAGAAAACTTCAGAAATGTAGTAGCAGGATGTGAAAGGAAGGACTTCTGCTACACTTTTACTCATCTGAATAAACAATAAATATTACAATCCACAAAAGAGTAGTGATGAAAGACCAGTAACTGCAAGAACTGATCCTCTATACAAAGAGAGGAAAACCCAATTCAGTACAACAAGTTCAAATTGTGAACCAGATTCATTTATAAAATGATGTTACTCATTAAGGTTTCCCCGGAAGGTGTTTTGCTAGATACTGTCAGCTCTATGATTATCCTTTCAGACTGCATTGACATTAAGACATTTAACTGCTGATTAATTGGGTAAACTAAGTTAAATCCAATCCCTCCAAATCCAACTGCCCCACCAAATAAGAAAAAGAGAGACAGAGATAGATAGAGGAAGAAAGAAGGAAATAAAATATCGTCACTTTCATATGCTACCAACTGTCAAGCAAGCTGAACTTGTATCTAGGAAAATTCAAGCTAGCACAGTTACGAGATGGTTAGAACGAGTAGTTTGAAAACCAAATCCCTCATGAATTACTAATCAATTTAATTAAGGAGATGGTGTGTGGTAAATCAAGTAAAGGTGGTACATGAAAATCTCTAAAAAATAGCAACATATCGCAAAATTAGTAATAATACTACAAATACATTGAACATATAATGAAGAAATCGCAGGGGAAATAATTCATCAAAAAAATTGAAAAAACAAAAGAAATATTGCATATTTCACCACAATTTAGGATAAGCTACACATATTAATACCATTAAGGGGTGGGGGTTTTGAGTTGTACCTCCTGATTCCTGTACGGATTGGCGAAAACCTTCAATTCAACAAAAAATGGAGAAAAAAAACAGTTCCAATACCATATGAAATGAAAATTGCGAATCAGATATGTGTTATCGCGAGTAAATCGAAGAAGAAAAAAGGAGTGAGATTTGAGAGAATTGCAGAGGAGAGAAGATGAAGTGAAGTACTAGTACAGTACTCCTATTAAGTAGTATTGTTTAAACATTATATCTAATTAAGTAAATAATTACTATAATAAAAAATAAGACGCGGTAATAGTAATTCATGAGTCTGTTTCTGCATTGGTTGGACCATTGGGCCGTGGGACCCATACTTAGATTGGATTGAATTTTACACTTGTTCAACATAAAATAGAGCAATTTTTGAAAGAAGACTAATTTACCCTTAAAGAATTTTCCAGTAAAAAATTCATCTTCCTTTTCACCCCTTTTTTTTTTTTTTTTTTAAGTTGTCTTCTTCTTCCTCACCTTTTTAACTCGTCAACCTTGACAATCATTTAATTCATGCACTTTTCATTCTTTTTGTTCTGATTTTCCCTGGTAAAAACTTGATACTCAATCGTTTCTTTCGATTCCACACCATTTTGATCTAGAAAAATCATTGGAGTTTTCTGCAAATTTGGAATATAATGCCATCTCTAATCGTTAGGGGGAGGGGGAGGGGGATTTTGAGGGGGGGGGGGGGAATTGTGGTCTTCAATAGTGGGGGAAAGTGGGGAGGAAGAGTGGGAGGGGGAATGAGAGACAAATGACAAAAGTTTGCCCTTCGGCCATCTTCAATGGTAAGGGGGGGGGGGATGGAGATTTTTGGGTTTTTCTAAAATTATGGTCTTCAATGGTGGGGGGAGTGGGGAGGGGGAGGAGAGTGGGAGTGAAAGTGGGAAAGAAAAGGCAAAAGCTTGCCCCTCCTTTACCCCTCGGCTCACACGCTACATTTTTTTTCGTTATTTGTACATTTTGTGGTTTTTATTTTAATAAATTTTGTGTAGGGACCAAAAGTGCAAATTTGGATTTCTGAAATCAGGGGCCGAATTGAAATTTTCAATTTTCTTAAAATCTTGGACTGAATTGCAATTCTTGAATTTTAAAAATTTAGGGTCAAAATTGCGATATCCAAAAATTGAGGGACCAAAAGTGCAAATTTGGATTTCTGAAACCAGGGGCCGAATTGCAACTTTCAATTTTCTTAAAATCTTGGACTAATTGCAATTCTTGATTTTTCAAAAATTTAGGGTCAAAATTGCAATTTTCAAAAATAGAGGGACCAAAAGTGTAATTTGAATTTTTGAAAATAGTAGCCGAGTTGCAAATTTAAATTTGAAAATGCTGGGTTCAAATTGTGATATGCGTATCAGTTGAGCATTTTATTATTGTGGGCAAAAGGTCATATATATTCGCGTAATTTGTTTTGGCCCATACAGAATGACACCCTCGCGTTATGTCATTGAAATACATAAATTCTTCTTTTGTACAAATAATTTTTGAATTTGACTTAGCTTTTTGGCCAAATACACATTTGAAGGATGTTCTCATAATTTTTCTTTTGTACAAATAATTTTAGAATTTAACTTATTTTTTTGGACAAATACACTTTTGAAGGATGTTCTTGTTATTACTTATTCCCAACTCGAAGATTTAAGTAATTTAATCAAATTGTAAAAGGGTGTTGGTCATATTTTAATTACTTTTATACATTATGCCATTTCAAATGGGCTATGGCGTAAAAAGATACAATATACAATATTCATATTACACATTACTCACATGAACAAGAGAGAATAATTAATGTGGAAAACATGTGATTGCTTACATTAAGTACATACACGGCCGGACAGTGACTCAGTATCCTCTCTAAATGTTACATATTCAAATCAATTAAGAAAAAAAGGAAGAAATGACATTGTAGATGTTCAGACTAGCCGTAACTGCTTTAAACAAAGAAGAACACACAAATATGCACAATATGCACAATATACACAAATATTATATTTTTAATCATTACTTTAACTAATACACAATATAATATTAATACATTCAATTTAAAAAGACAAAAAATTAAAGGGATGCTTCTGCAAATTCTCTCTCTTTTATTTGTAACTGGAACATATGTACAAGTTAAGCTACTTGTGTTGTTTATTAATCTTGAGTTATATCTCTACTTTCAATACTAACTATTGGAGTATATACTTATTATAATTCATACCAGTTTAATGAATTTATGTCACCTGGGCCTGGCTGCAAGAATCCTGTGAATACATCCTCACAAGCTAGAAATACCAAATGGATGCTTGTTCACTGGTACAAACCACAATCAAGCAAAGCATAAGTTTTCATCCTTAAAAACTCAATCCCACAATCAGAGATTTGTATCATTCACAAGGCACCAATCCCAACTCCATCTTCCAATGGCAGATCTTTCGTTTCTTGACCAAGACGGTATGCGACTTGGTTTTTTCTGTCTCTCTCTCTCTCTCTCTCGTTTCATTTTCTTATTTTAACTTTCCATTTTCCCTTTACAAACAGGAGGAGTTTCAAGATCAAGTTCAGACACACCACCAAATCATTATATAGTAACAATTAAGTTATTTTCCCAACTCACAAAGAACAACATAGACAAGTATACTTCGAGTGATTTCCAGGCTGGAGGCTACAAGTGGTATGAAGTGGATGGATCCTAAATTAATTTTTTACAGCCAAAGAATGGAACCGGTTTATAAATGGTAATGCTTTTTATTTGCAGGAAGTTAGTTCTTCACCCAGATGGAAACAAAAGCAAAGGAATAACTGATCATATCTCCATGTACCTAGTATTTGCTGAAGGGAATTCACTTCCTCCAGGTTGGGAGATCAGAGCAGTTTTTCGATTGTTTCTCCTTGATCAGAACAGAGACATTTACTTAACTCTTCAAGGTAAGTAGTCAATCATGTGTTTTTCACTTCTCTATTGTATGCTCAATCAACGGTTAAATACGTTTTTCTTACCCATAGATACAGCAGAAAAAGGAAGACGTTTTTACCGAATGAAGCTTGAATCGGGGTTCGATAAGTTCATACCTCAGATTGCCTTCAATGATTCTGCCAATGGATACCTTGTCAATGATACGTGCGTTTTTGGGGCGGAGGTTTACGTCTGTCAAGAAAAACACATTGGGAAAGGAGAGTCTTTAGCTATGATAAAGGATGCAATTAGCTATAAGAACACTTGGAGAATCGAGAATTTCTCTAGCTTAACTGAAGAATGTGTAGATTCCAAACCATTCAATGCTGCTGATCATAAGTGGTAAATGTTTCTTACTTCTTCAGCATTCTCCCAGTCGACCCATTTTGTGCTTGATCGACCTATCCAAGTGGATCAAGACCCGACCCAGACTAGCTCAACAGGGTCTCGGTCCATACCCACAAGGTATTTTAAGGGTCTGGGTAGGGTGAGACCCACTCATTGCCTGGCCTAAATCTAACTTATTTTCTATGAAATTGCTGCAGGAAAATACAGCTCTATCCTATGGGAAAAGGAAGTGGCACTGGTAGCTATATATCTATGTATCTGACTTTAGCTGAACCTCAAAACCTTCCACCTGCATCTAAAATATATGCTGAATTTACATTACGGATATTAGACCAACTTAATCGTAACCATTACTTTGGGAAAGGTAAAATATTATTCCTCGTCCAAGTGCAAAATTAACCCATAATTCTGCCACAAACTTAACTTCTTGCCTTTTTGTGCAGCTAATTATTGGTTTAGTACATCAAACGCAACTTGTGGATGGCCAAGATTTGTCTCGCATGGCTATTTTAACCTGGCAACTGTTGGTTTGCTGGTGAAAAACATATGCCTTGTGGAAGCAGAAGTCACTGTACATGGGGTGACTAATGCTCTATGAAAACTGTTGCATGATCATTTGTACTTAACAGTGTAAATATATCGCACAAATCTATAAAGAAAAATCATACATATTGTTTATATGTATGTACAATGATGACTAGAATCGTCCACTGACATGATTGTATACTCATTATAATAAAACAGAAAAAGAAAGCCAAGAATGGAAGAATTCTTTCTACTTTGTGCATTAATGAGAAAACAACTATCAAGGCAAATAATACATATATCCTATATGTAGATAATCCTTTAGATTTTTCGCATTGTGTAACCTAGACTAATTAGCTTTTCCATGAGCTTTTTCTCAGCTTTTGCCTGAACACCAGAAAGCAGAAAGGCAGGTGCAACATTAGGATATGCGGGCACGTGTGTGTGTGTGTTTAAGAGAGAGAGAGAGAGAGCTAACCTCAAGCATGGGGCTATTCTTAGGAATGTTACAAGCAAGTACGATATTAAGACCAGTCTTTAGAACTGAGATTAAAGTTACAAATTAGCCTAAGCAACAAGAGGATATAGACTTATAGTAGTATTACATTTAATTAAATAAAGAATACCTAATCGACGCGCGATACCCAGTCCGGTGTTATCAGAATCCCCACCAATCAGAGAAGTGACACTAACATTATTGCTCTGTTGATGATGCCAAATAGTCAGAACGAGATAGATTGCTCCCAACACTAAATTACAATAGCACCAAGCTCTTCACTAAAAATAGACTAATATACTAGTAATTCTTAATGGTTTTTCCTCTGCATAAAATAGAATGATATTATATCAATTGAATTGACTGACAACAGAAACTTACAGGTCGTGTAGGTGCAGCCGCATATAGATGTCCAAACTTGGCAGAATTGCAACCAATCCATGTGTAAATCTGAGTGAACAGAATGTACCAAAATTCAAGCTGATTTAAATTGAAAAAATGACTTCATAACCCAGGAAGGAAATGCTTGAAATATATCTTTGCCAAACTGATTTTGATTAGAATAAACTACAGCTTAGAAACCTCAAAACACCAGTTCATCAATTCAGAAAACAATACCTAATAGTATTAAAAAAATGCAGAATACGTAAGACCAATCAATTTGATATATAACCCACTAATTGACCAAAAAAAAATGAAAATTGACATAATAAACTGATAATGGTTAATCTTTGGACTTTAGCGTACAAGAAAAAAGGGGAAAGTAATTTCATTTGACTGACCTGTTTGTGAAGACGAATAATCTGAAAGTGGAGGGTAACATCATCGGAGAATTCTGAGAAGCACGTGACTTGAACACCTTCATCGGACTCTTGTTCTTTAATACTCAATTCATTCAGACTTTGATTTGCTATTTCGACGCCTCCATTACTGTTCATCTTCAACCTCTAATCTAAACTTCCTTTGCTTTTGCTGAAAATTAATTTACCCGGATCTAATTTTACTTTTTGTCCAATATATGTACTAATATTAAATTATGTACCCTCATGTTTAAACTTTTAAAGTAAGGACAGGCCCATTACAACATATTTTACAAATTTACATTATGGTCCATATGTATATTACTTGTAGTCAATATTTGAGTGGCGTATTTGAAGAAAATTGGTCATTTGAATTTTTATAAATAAAATAAACAATAAGTGTAAAAAGAAAGTTGTAGTCTTTTTTAGAGATTATGTGAAGAACCATTTTCACTTAAAAGATTTGCAATGGAACCCCTATAAACTTAAACAATTGATAAATAACCCCTCCATTCTCTTAAAATTTTAGCAATATTCCATTGATCAACTCTCAATCTTCAAATGGTGCAATGAGCTAATAAAATGATAGCATGAAAAAAAAAAATCTTGCTAATAAAAATATTAACACATCAAATTTTCTCCCAATTACGAATTAATAATACATGGGGTATTCTTTATTTTACGCTTTAAATTTCTTATATCTTCCTTACTTTTTTTAATATATACTAGCCGCGGTGGCACGCGGTACTCGCGTGTTTTGAATTCTTTGAATTATAATTTATCTTGGCATATTAATTGTTTGTAATATATTAGACTAATTTTAAATATGCAAAAAATATATTCAAAAAAGTATGAGGGGGAAAAGGAGTAGTGAAAAATCAATTGTGGCTTTATCATGATAATCAAAGTGGAAAAAGGTAGTTTTTTTATTGGGCAGTTTTTATTTTTTGTAATTTTAAATTTTGAAAAAAGGGTAATTTTGAAAAGTGACAATTTTTTGATGTAGCATGGTGTCACAACCGCCACTTTGTGAGTAAAAACATACTTCTTTTTTAATAGTATAGATAACAATGTTTGTATGATTTTTCTAAAATAAAATTTTATGGAACATAAGTATATATGAGATATCTCATCTCAAGCACTAAAAAAAATCAACAACAAATTTGAACCACAGTTTATGGTCAAAATGTCCAATGATGTTGTGGCATCGAACATTTAGAAAAAATAAACATATGTTAAATTACATACTAAATGTAAATTCATACCAATTTTTTGCCTATCTATACATTTCATACCAAACTTTTCAAAAAGACACATTTAGTACAAAAGTTGGACAACATTTTTTACATTTCATTCGCCCATTAGTTTTTGAATGAAAAAAGTCACATGTCAAGCACATGTCCGTTTAAGTCATCATTTTTATCTCTACAGGGGATATTTGCAATTTGGCAAAAAATAACTAAAAAGTTATAAATTGGGAGGGAGTAATTGCAATTATTGCCGACCCCAATTCCTCCCTCTTCACCTCCGGCACCACAACCACCGCCCAACCCTTCTCCACCTGAGAACAGATCTTTACATGAGCGAAGTAGTTGAACTTATAAAAAGTGTTGTGACTAACTTTGAAAATTCATGTGAGGAGCACAAGTATATTTTTCGTTGAAGAAAAATTAAATAGAATAATTTGAAACGGGAAAGTTCTTAATTTGTACATATGGAAACACATGCTACATAAATAAATCACAAATTAAAATATATATCAGTTTAGTGTAATATGACTCAATCAAATCTATCAAATGTATTTTTAATATAATGTTCAATCCAACTCCAATATAATCCACATTAATTTCATACACTCTACCAAACGGCAGTTAATAAAATTGCTTCTGGTCATTTTTGTTGTTTGCTCAACAAAGTTCAAGTTATTAAGCAGATATATAGTATTATTATTTATTGAGGAATCAGGATTCTCCACTGTTCTAAGAAAAAGTTGTCCGTGAAAATTTCACTGTCATCTCTCTTCTTTTACTTTCATGTGGAGAGTCAGTTGTTCTTCTTTTATTGATGCCCCCAGAACAAGAGATTATTTAGTACAATCGTCGCACCATGTCATCAAGTACATGTGGTTTAGTCCATCAATATACCTAGGACATGTGTAGTGATAATTCACATCATCCCATATTTTAGCCATATTCCCAGAAAAAGGGATCCAAAAAATTGTGATCACATTGTCAGAATATAGATGTGGATTATTACTCCACATGTCTCAAATGTATTGATGAGTTGCACCACATATAATTGATGACGTGGTGCAGCGATTACACTAAATAATTTATTCCCAGAACAGGAGTTTTCACAAATCGATGCCCGGTAAATAATGTCCAGGAGAAGTTAAATCTGAAGGGCATAACTGGAAATATTGCTCTGGCACTATGAAATTGCTATGGTTATATCAATAGCCTTTAATGTTTACAAAATATTTTCAATATCGAATTTTGAGGAGACTATTACTATAATTTGTTCTACATGCGATAGTGTAATTGGACTTAATTTAGCAAGAGATACATTTTTATTGAATTAAGACATCAAATCCATTGAAATTTAAAGAAGATTACGTATAAAAAAGAAATAAAATATTTTTGAGATTATAAAAAAAAAAAAAGGATAGATACTCTTTCCCAAAAGATTTCCAATTCACAACTAAGCAGATCTCAGTCAGTATCATTATTACCGGCTGGGGTTGGTGAGTTGACCGGTTATCACCCGCGACGCGACGTACTCACCTACAAAATTCCCTGCAATCCAACGGTCTGTTTTGATTCTCCAACTCCCCACCTCAGCCGTCGATCTTAAATGTATCTACCCTGAAACCCGCCCAAAAGGGACAGCCTTTATTCTCCATAAATTTGACATGACATTCTTATTCTGACACCCGCAATCCAATCTTCACTCTTATTTCTCTCTGTTGGTTCTCGGTGCTTACTACTCATAATCAATCGAGGTTCTTTCTGTTTTATTGTACATATGCACCCTATGTTCGGTGAACTTCAAATCTCTTGTTTAAAAACTAAATTGGCGGAAATGATGTTTATTTTGTAGATCTCAATTTAGTTGTGATTAGATTTTTATTTATTTATTTTATTTTTGAATTTAGGTCTTAAATTGTTAGACATGTATGTATAGTTGTTTTACTGATTAAATTCAGCTCTCTGCACTTCATCAACGTTTGTCGTGTTTTGTTAATTAAATCTATGTTATTTGTGATTAAGTCTGTTCCTAATTGTTAATTAAATCAATGTTATTTGTGGCTAATTGTTAAACTTGTTTGTAAACTTGTTTTGCTGAGTAATCTACTCAGCACTCTGCATGTCATAAACATATGATTGAATTAAATTCACTTTGTGTTTATGTAATTTTTTGTTGGCATACATTTCAATATGCAGCTTTGAATAAAGTAAAAAAGAGATGGAGACTTTCTTGTTCACATCCGAGTCGGTAAACGAGGGACACCCTGACAAGCTCTGTGACCAGATCTCTGATGCAGTTCTAGATGCCTGCCTTGCTCAGGATCCCGAGAGCAAGGTAGCTTGTGAGACCTGCACCAAGACTAACATGGTCATGGTGTTTGGTGAAATAACAACCAAAGCTAATGTAGACTATGAGAAAATTGTGCGTGACACTTGCCGATCCATTGGGTTCGTATCCGATGATGTAGGTCTCGATGCTGACAATTGCAGAGTCCTTGTCAACATTGAGCAGCAGAGCCCTGATATTGCTCAAGGTGTCCATGGTCATCTCACCAAGAAACCCCAAGAGATTGGTGCTGGTGATCAAGGCCATATGTTCGGCTATGCAACCGATGAGACCCCTGAATTGATGCCACTTAGCCATGTTCTTGCAACAAAACTCGGTGCTAAGCTTACAGAAGTCCGTAAAAACGGAACTTGCCCCTGGCTCAGACCCGATGGTAAAACCCAAGTTACAGTCGAGTACTACAATGACAATGGAGCTATGGTTCCTATCCGTGTCCACACTGTATTGATCTCAACTCAGCACGATGAAGCGGTTACAAACGATGAAATCGCTGCGGATCTCAAGGAACACGTAATCAAACCCGTTATACCTGAAAAGTACCTCGATGAAAAGACTATTTTCCATTTAAACCCTTCTGGCCGATTTGTCATTGGTGGGCCTCACGGAGATGCTGGTCTTACTGGTCGTAAGATCATTATCGATACATATGGTGGCTGGGGTGCTCATGGAGGTGGTGCTTTTTCAGGGAAGGATCCAACTAAGGTGGATAGAAGTGGTGCTTACATTGTTAGGCAAGCTGCAAAGAGTATTGTTGCTGTGGGACTGGCTAGGAGGTGCATTGTGCAGGTTTCGTATGCTATTGGTGTGCCCGATCCGTTGTCCGTGTTTGTAGACACATACGGAACTGGAAAGATCCCGGATAAGGAAATTCTCAAGATTGTTAAGGAAAGCTTTGATTTCAGGCCTGGTATGATTTCGATTAATCTGGATCTTAAGAGGGGTTCGGGTAACAGGTTCTTGAAGACTGCTGCATATGGACATTTTGGCAGGGATGACCCTGATTTCACTTGGGAAGTCGTCAAGCCTCTTAAATGGGAGAAAACTCAAGCTTAATAAACATGATTAGCTCTTATGAAATTTGGGTTTATTTGGTAATTGTTCCTTTTTGCAGTAATTAGTTTTATGTTAGTTGAACTGGTGGCATTTGACAGAGTAGGATTTGTTAAACTCTGTTTAATTAAATACTCTTCTACATGTCTTTTTTTGAATGAAATGAATAGCAGCTATATCATGTATTATCATTTTCTTTAAGCTCCTCCATACATAAACAACCTTAACTGGTTGATTTAATATAATAAAATAACACTCAGTACATATCAGAGTAAGTCACAGTAAATCTTGAAAACTACCAGTCCAGTACAGAATTTAATACTATTAGATTATGAAACAAAACAACCTACACAAATACTTCATTACACAGAATTACTTACTGAAACCACCAAACCTCATATTTATACAGACAGACGTCTTATTCAACTTTCTAACATAGTATAAATACTTCTCAGACCTGGTAAATGCATTTCCCAACAGCTGCAGTAGATTCAAGAAGAAAGAAAATCAGTAAACTTATTATTTACTGTTTTTTGTAAGAAAAAATAATAAAATTATTTTTAAATGAAATTAAAAATTGGAGATAATTTGACTTACATGGATATTTACTGTTTTTTGTAAGAAAAAATAATAAAATTATTTTTAAATGAAATTAAAAATTGGAGATAATTTGACTTACATGGATCCTGAGTAACAATCAAACCAGTTCCATTAAAGGAACAGTTAAAAGGATTTTTTCCATTGAGGCTGTAATAAATATTCATCACAACAGATGCATCAGAGATTTTATTTGGAGGGAGATAACACATTCCCCCTGGCTGGATCACCTTACAGTCAATTTTAGGCTCGTTGCAGCAGAATGAAATGATAACATCAAGCTGCTCTTGCGAAATTGATGGCTTCACTATACACCACGTCGTATTATTTCCAATCACCTTTAGTAAAAGATTTAACAAATCATTTAAACAAATATTTTTTGAATTAAAAGATCAAAACTTTGGTGGGTATTTGTGTTACATACCAGCGGTTTGGGAGCTCTGGGTGAAGTTGTTCTGTGCACCAAGTGTTGAGGTCTAACATGCACACTTGCTCCCACATCGAATGCAGTAGCAAAGGTCATCAGTACACCTACAAAATAATTTAAAGATAATATTATGTATAGATTCTATAGTTTTGTACTTTCAGGTGAAATTGAAAGAATGACATGTATGTACCTGTAGTAGCGAAGCAGAGGACACAGAGAAGATAGAATGCAGCAGTTCCTCCTTTCTTATTAGCCATTTTGTTTGAGTTGTTGTGAAATGTATGTGTTCATAAGCACTTGTTATATAGATGGAGAGTTTGCCATATTCAACAACTAACAATCAAGATTTGGAAATTTGATGCTGTCAAAAGTTTTAAAATGTTACCTAAAATGAAGTTTCAAATGTTACCTGCTCCCACCATTCATTGATGGCAAAATACAGTTTACAAATGGCAAAATGGGAGGATATATAATGTTCTATATCAACCTAGTTAAGGAAAATTAATCTCATTTATGGTTTCTTGATTGAGATTTTTTTATTATGAAGAACTAATTTTTTTTAAAGATTATTATCCCTTAAGAATGAAATGTAAAAAGTTCAGCAACCTATGTTCATGGAATTAACCAAGATTAAATTATTTTGGAAAATGTTTTATCAGATGATGGAGCTCACTCGGAGCTTTTATTGAATTAGGCCAACCCATAAAAATAATTTTGAATTCTAGAATTAAATATTTGGTCAGTCTCCAATTTTTTAAAATGAATCTGTGAATTATGCGTCAAAATCTCCATTAATACTAAAGGGGGCAATAAAACATCACTTCTCTACTTTTAACTTGTAAGAGGGGGGTAGTTATTCTGTCCTTTGTATGAAATACTTGTGCACTCTTTTGGGTTAATACCAAATGTGCAGAATGTATCACAATAACTCAATAAGTAAAAGTCAAAAGCAAAACTCCAACTACTCTCAATTTCTATGTTTAGCATAAGAAATCCTTAAAGTTGATCTCTTCCTTTTTGTCCATTTTAAGTTGGACTTGTAAATTAAAAGCGTATAAAAAGATGCACATAATCTCTGTCATAAAGAACACCAACTGTCTTTGGTAATTTGGTTACAAATCAATATATAACTTAATTGAAGAAAAAAAACCTCCGTTCCAACATCATGCTCAATTTCAGAAACTTATGAAGACATGTTTTTTTCTTTCTAAAACAACCTATAATAACATCATAAGCACCGTGAAAACTGCTAAATTAGCATTATAATCCTCTCGATCTCTTCTTATATCCCGGTTTTCCCCATATCCACTAGGAACTATATTTCAATGGAGTTGATTATAAAATTTAAATAAAAAGATCGTTCAGAACTTCCATGTAGAGGTTCAGAGTTTAGTTCCACTCGTTCTTCATACATTTCACCGGTTCTGAGTTTAGTTCCACTCGTTCTCTGAGATGAATAAGGCTTTATATATGTCCATTGATTTGATATTCATGAAAATGTGGCTATTCCTTCAACATCTCATAAACCTAAAAATGTAAAGAGCATTTATTAATCAAGCATAGAGTCATTATCTGCTTCATCATCACATATATAGAGCGGACTCAGTCAAGCAAGACAAGTGTTTCTGGCACCAAAAGAGTGTGAAAAGAAATGTGCATAGTTTAAAGAGAACAAAGCACCTGGTTTATCTCAGAATCATCACTGGTTAAAGGAATGTTCAGTAGTTGTCAAGAAGTGAAGTTGGGTTGTTTTCTTTGAAATTAATACATGTTCTCTAAAGAAATTATCAAATCAAAACAAACCAGACAGACAATACACATAAAAAACTAAAATTAAGCATAAGAGAAGAAATAAACCTGAATGCCCTCGGCAATCTCTTCTTCTCAGAAAATGCTGCACTGGTCCATCCATTTCCTCTGTGAAGTTTCTTCTCTATGCTATGCTCGGGGCTTAATAGGATATAAAATTTCACTAGCTAATACTTGAACGAGTCCAAAAAAAGACCAAGTATAAGCCCAGCCTTCCAATAATTAAAGATAACAATTAAGTTCCTCAAGTTGAATACTGAAGGAAGAGAACCCTTGTACATAAGAGCCCCAATCCCCTCAACTACAACCACAGCCAAAGCAGCAGACAACACATCCCAATCACCCGTTTGCCCTATCACAGTCGCAAAAGCAGTTGCACAATAAAATCCCACCAAGAAAGAAAATAACTTTGCAGGAAGATTTTTTCTTAATTCCTTCAATCTAGCAATTAACTTGAATTGAAGAGACTGAAAAGCCCTAATAAGTCGAGTTCCGCTTCCGCCATTTGTAGTAGGAGGAGGAGGAGGAGAATTTACGCTACTGCCATCGGCAGCACTTCTAATAGACCATACCATTCTCCTATATATGTAGTTAATAATAATAATAATAATAATACAAGTTTTAGTTTGTGATCATACATAGAAGAATCTCAAAAGTATTTAGGGAAAAAAAAACCCACTTGAATTTGTTGGAAGCAAAAGGTTGAGCAGCCAATTTGCCCAAGGAAATAACAGTATTGATCCTTGATTTAGAATGTTTAGGTAAATTTACAGGAATTGATGATGGCATTTTAATTGTTCCAACCATGGAACGGAATGGAGGTACCTGCAATTAATTACTGTATAAACAATCTAGGGTTTAAACATGCGATGAAATAATAAATACTCCATGATAATGCTAAAAAGAAGAAGAATAGTATTGGCATTACTAAAATGAGAGCTGAGATTAGCAGATGCCTGATCGGAAATTTGCCGGAGAGAGGTCGAAATTATTCCCCTTTTCTTGTAATATTTGCTGCAGTCTTGTACTATTGCAGTGCATAGTATTTTATTTTATGTTGGACATTTGAAAATATTTCATGGACCCTATTCTTTTCGATATCATCATGTTTGATTTTATTTTCTTTTATTTTTTCCAGAGAAAATCCCAATTTCCCTTTTTTTTAGAACAAAAAGAATTTCAGTTCTGATAATTGATTCAAATCAATCAGCTGTTTAAAATGTTCCCAACCAAAGGAGGTTAGGTAAAATAAAAAATATCATAAAGGGTTTGTAACTCTATTCTCTTCCCTACAAGCAAAACAAGAGTGTACATCAGTATGGTGGGATCCCGATACTTGGTGGAGGCACATCCTGCGATTTACATCCTTCAGGGTTTAAAGGCAAGGGTTCTGAAAGTTCAGGATTAGTTTAGTGTAAGTTTGAACACCTAAATTATAAAAAATAAAAAAAGAATTGAAAGACTTCAAAAAACTTAAGATTTAATGTCGTCATTGATCCTGAATCGTGAAGTGTTTTAATTACATTAATTGCTCCAAATAACAACGCTAGAATCGCCCTCCATATATATTCAATTCTCCTTGCATCCAAAATAATCAATTGTGTATTGTTTAGATTAAAATCTCATTTTTACTTTGTCCGTATTCATATTTTTCGTATATTACTCCACTTGTTCGGCTTGCTCATCATCTTCATTCTCGGACTGAGCCTCCTCCTCGTTTGAAGATTCTTCGCGGAGTTTTCAGCACATGTTAATCATTACTCCGATCCCGAAGGTCAACGTAATCGACCGAAATCCTATAATGTTATTCCATATTAATGTATATAGAGCGTAGGCTTGCTTTGAGTACTCTAATTTCTTTAAAGTAACAGCGCCGGAGGCACGACCCGGCCAGTTAAGGCCAGGAGTGTTGGGGTTTTATGTGTGAATGAAATAAATTAAAGTAAGAGATGTGTCTATTCGGTCCGAAGAGGTACCCTTTGGACCGAACCATTGTGTCCTTTCTCAAGAGGCACTTTTGGGTCTATAAATAAGAGACAGAATCTGGCCAATTCTGAATCAATTAATATAGTAACAAAAGGAAAAACATAAATCTCTCTTTCTCTTACTTTCGTAAAAATTTAGTCCGAAATTTCTGTTTGTTCAAGTTCGCCGTGGGTTCATTATTTGTGCAAATAATGAACAACAGACTGTTGTATCTTGGGAGACTACCGGGAATCAAACTGTATGCACCGTGGCAGCCCCGGAAATATTGTCTTAAGGAAATTTGTTTCGGCAAGCCTCAGTCTTATTTCCTATTTTATGTGTTGATTAAAGTGTTCTACAAATTAATCCTAACCAGGTAAGTATGATCTATATGCTTTAATAATGCTTGAATTTATTTGTTAGAATGTTATTATTATGTTCTATGTTTTTGTGAAACATATAAGTGCACAGATTGTTAGACACCAACAATCTTAAGACAATATCAATTTGTTTAACTTATATGTGCCATGATACAAATATTATTATGTATAAATCATAATGAAAACAAATACAAGAACATAAATTAACTTAGAACTGATTAGCGTCAGAATCATAAACTGTGGAGTAGGAATGTTAAATTTCTATGAGTTGAAATATGACTTTTCATAAATAATTATGTGATTGGATTGTTGAAACTTGAGAGTATTTCAAAAGGAAGAATAGTGATTCTATTAATGTAAATAGTGGTTGTTTCTATATGCTTGTTATATATTCTTTTGTTCAAGTTCTGTATAACTATAATTAAGAAATCAATTCAATTATATGAATCGTTGTAATGTACCGGTTCTGTGGAGGTTATTTCAATGAGTATGTTAGATCATTGTTCATTCTTGGCAAAATGTACTCTAGCCACAATGATCATGTATAATTGAAACAGAAAGTTTTGAGAAAACTAAAAATTTCTTGAATCGAATTTTGATCACTGATCAAAATTTTGAAACAAAGGCGTCCCATTTGTTGAGAATTATATGCCTTGAGGACATTAATTCTATATTTCATGATGTTGCAACTCCTTTTATTCCGGAAAATCGGTAGAAGGAAAATTGAAGATGAAGTGTTTCTTCATCCTAATTAATCATAACACGAATCGGTGTTAATGTCTGATGGAGCAACGATCGTTTATACGCCATTTGATGATCAATCTTAGTCTTCATAACTTTTGGGTAGATAATTCTCTGAAAAGCGTAGCCAAGAGATTATCAAACGAGAAGTGAAATTCAAAATTGTTAAAGAGACAATTTTTTTTTTTCTTGAATCACAATTTTTTATATCATCCATTTGGTTATGAACCTAGGGGCTGCCGATCAGTTTGAGGATATACTTCAATATTCAAAGGCTAAAATTATAAAACTTTTTGACTTAAGTGAATTGAGTAATTGGTTGGAAGCAAATTAATGGAATTCTTTGCTACATAATTAAAAGTGAAAATAACGAATTAAAATAACATTGAACGGTTGAGTCCTTTCGGATGGATTTGGAAGGGGTGTCATGACTATTCTTGCTTAGTGTGATCATATAATATAGTTTATTTTTCACGTGAAATGATACATTTGTGGCATTGTATCTATACGGATTGAGTCGTGACTATTCACATGGTTGTTGAGATGTTTAGTGATGCGCTAATAACATATCAAGAGATAATGAATTAATAAGTATTACTCACATACTAATATTTGATTTGAGATTGATTATTTATGCGTGAAAATAGTTATAATTTATTTGCGGAATAAATATGATTTATCTTCGAATCAATATCTTATTTAAGAAAATATTGATAACATAACTGTGAAAAATAATTATAATTTGTTTGTGAAATAATTATAAATTATTTTCATTTCAATATGTTATTTGAGAATATATTGAGAATTATAAATTATTTGTTAAAATATTTATAATTTTTTGTGAAATAAATGTCAATATTTTATTAAGGAAATATTGATAATATTTGTAATTTATTCACAAAATAATTATAATTTATTTGTGAAAAATAATTATAAATTATTTGTGAAATAAATTATAATTTATTTGTTTGTGAACAAATGTGTAAGAGTTCAAAACTTTTGAACTAGTTTAAATTAAATGTGTGATTTTAAATCATTACTAACTCGTGGAGTTTAAAATGTAATTGATCACATATATTTTATTGCATTATTTATTGAATAATAAATATGAGGCAATAAATGTAATTACGAAATACGAAGAAATACATTTGTGAAATACAAATTTGGATGATGGAATAAGAAAAAAAAAAAAAAAACTCTTATATCCAAATTGTGGGGGTAAATACGAATATATTCATTTACACAAGAGTGTGTCAAATTAGGAATAATTCGTCAAATAATTTACCTAGCTCTACTCAATTCAATTTGGTTGCTAAAATAACAGAATTTTAAGATATGGTTAAGCGTCAATCTTTAAATTCGGGTTTACTTGACAACTTGTGGGGGAAAACTCGCTAGATGTCTACACACATACTAAGTCGAGTCTCATACAAGAAAGTCAATTATCATTCCATATGAGTTATGGAAAGGGAAGAAAAACCAAATACCTTAAAATGTGGGGGGTTTTTAGGTCAGATTTCGATTTCACAACCGAAAAAGAATAACTTAAAAATATTAATTACTACTAGTTTATGAGATAAATATTAGTAGCTCATAATTTTGGTATTTAAATCTGACATAATTATAATCATGTGAACCGAGTCACGTGATATAATAATCATTGGGAATGTAAGAAGGATTTGAGAATCATTTCTTATAAATTGATCTTTCTTTCGGTTCAGATTTATTTTCAGTAAGTGTGGTTTTACTGATATTCAAATCTGATAAAGTAATATTATTTATTACTTAAATAAACCTTTCTACAATTTATAATTAGAGTTAATTATAAATTATTTGTTATGCGAGAATAAAAAGTATGGTCTAATCATTTTAGATTAGAATATTTATTTAAAAGTCATAAAATATTTTGTGAAAATATTTAATTGACTTTGATATAGAGGGTTTACCTTGTGAAGCTTATAATTATTTTTAATTATAAACTATTTTAACCTGAGATAATATACATATGAATCGATCTCTAAAGAGGTCAATCTCTAACTTCAACATGAGTTTCAACATGAGTTTGTTGATGAGTTGAAGAGACATATGAGCTAAAAGCTCAAAGTTATTTGATCCAGATATTCTAACTTATATGTTAAAGAATTAACCTCGAACATATAAATAAGATTATGTCACGTTCCAATATCATGGATTGGAAAGAGGCGATTGACAACGAGTTACATTCATAAAGTTGGTAGACCTCGATGAGTGAACCAATTATATGTAGATGGGTTTTTAAGTTCAAGAGTTTAAAAACTTTGATAAGTCAATCGATAAAAACTAGGCTAGACGAGTAGCCAAGTTACCTTATTAAAAGAAGTACTTTTACTTCTTTGACTTATATTCACTAGCAAATAGGATGACATCCATTTGAATGTTAATAGTTCTAATAGCTACATACAATACGATGTTTTATCAAATGGACGTTAAAATTGTCTTCTTTAATGGTGAATTAAATGAGCATATTTATGAGGAGTAATTATAGAGTATCGTTGTCAAATGAAAAGAAAACATAGTTTGCGAAACTTTTGTATTTTCATATTGACCTTTAACAAACTCCTAAACAATGACACGAAGAATGTGATAGTGTCACTAACAAATCTTGACTGTCATATTAATAAATATGACAAGTGTATCTATATAAACTAACTGGATAATTGAGAATTAGAGTTTGTTTATATGCAATTGATATGATAATATTTGAGACTAATACTGTGAGTATTAAATCCATTGAGAAAATATTAACTTATGATGTGAAAAACTTCGGTTTAATCAATCGTGATTAAGAGGTCATGTGATGATATTAAACTATCTCAAGCACATTACGTGGATGAGTTATAAATAGTTTAATACTTATGAAAAAGGGATTTCATAATTCTATTTAATGCATACCTTGTGTGCTATACGAGAATAAATGTGATATATTATCACAATTTGAGTATGCTCATAAAATTAGATGTCACGCATATATCGTAAAATGCAAGAAGATAGACATCGTCTCTTTAGTTAATAAACTACGGAGATACATGAGCAATCTTAGCAAGATTCGTTGGGATGCATTAATGAGAATGCTTGAATCTTGATAGAATACATACATATGTGCATTAGATTTGGAAAATTTCCAAACGATCCAGAAGGGATAAAGTAATGCAAATGAAACTTCTGATTTAGATGAATCAAAGTTTATAAGCGAATATGTATTCAATTTCAGAGACACCGCTATTTCCTGAGAATCTTCCAAACAAACGCGTATAGCTCAATCCACTATGAAATTATAGTGCATAGCATTAGATAAAGCTAGTAAAGAATTTAAGTGGCTTCACAAAATTCATGGAAGATATTTCAATATGACTGAAAATTGTGTTAGTCATTCATAAAATGCGATAATCAAGCGGTGATTCACAGAGCTCAACAAACTTTATGTATAATGGTAAATTCACGACATATTAGTTGTCGTTGATACAATACTGAGAGACATCTACTTTCAAATAGAATGGACTTTATGAAGTCAAGAGATAATCCTGATTCCGGATATTAAAGGTTTATCTAGAGGTAGTATGTGCATCGAGGGGAATGGGCTTAAAGCCTAAATTAGACTAAGTTACCTTGTACGGAAACCTAACCTGACGACTGGAGATCCCACGGACCAGGTTCAATAGGACAACCAGTCTTGGCTAACTTAAAAGAAAGCACTTAAGAGTATAACTCTATCCCATTCTTATGATGCAATAAGTGCAAGCCTACCGCGTTTATAAGGTTAAGCAAACGCTTTTAATGACGTCTATACCTTGTCAAGAACAAGTGGAGTATGGTAGGATACTCTTGATAGATGCGGTCACCTATGTTAGTGTGAGCTGGGTCGGCTCGTTGATAATTTCTTTATAGGCTGGAATTCTCTAAAGCACTCGCATAACCAAGAATGTTCAGGGCCAAAACGAACACAACCGAGAATTTGAAACAAATCGGTTTAGTACTGTGTTAAGTTTATTGTCTTGGTTTACACAAACAGCCGACGGTTCAAGATGAAATATTTCACCGATTGGCTAAGTAAATCCGATAAGCTTTAACTAGGGAAGGTTCAAGATGAAATATTTCACCTATCCCGATGCGGTATTATTCCTAAAGAAATTTCGACATGATATGTCTATGTGAAGGAACTCGAACAACAATTTCATTCATGTGGGGGATTGTTGGGGTTTTATGTGTGAATGAAATAAATTAAAGTAAGAGATGTGTCTATTCGGTCCGAAGAGGTACCCTTTGGACCGAACCATTGTGTCCTTTCTCAAGAGGCACTTTTGGGTCTATAAATAAGAGACAGAATCTGGCCAATTCTGAATCAATTAATATAGTAACAAAAGGAAAAACATAAATCTCTCTTTCTCTTACTTTCGTAAAAATTTAGTCCGAAATTTCTGTTTGTTCAAGTTCGCCGTGGGTTCATTATTTGTGCAAATAATGAACAACAGACTGTTGTATCTTGGGAGACTACCGGGAATCAAACTGTATGCACCGTGGCAGCCCCGGAAATATTGTCTTAAGGAAATTTGTTTCGGCAAGCCTCAGTCTTATTTCCTATTTTATGTGTTGATTAAAGTGTTCTACAAATTAATCCTAACCAGGTAAGTATGATCTATATGCTTTAATAATGCTTGAATTTATTTGTTAGAATGTTATTATTATGTTCTATGTTTTTGTGAAACATATAAGTGCACAGATTGTTAGACACCAACAAGGAGTGCATCGTCGGCAGAAGGGACGAGACGACCAGTGCGCACCAAAGGCGGACCGGCCGGCCCAATCCAAAGTCCAACTTTATTTGGGTCTTTCTAAAATAAGATTTTATAGAACATAAGTGTATATGAGATACCACATCTCAACCACTAAAAAAAATCAACAACAAATTTGAACTACAATTTATGGTCAAAATGTCCAATGATGACATGGCATCGGATAGTTAAAAAAAATAAACATATGTTAAATTACATATCAACCCTTTAATTAATATGTTTAAAAAAAACTCTATAATTTCTAATTAATTTCAGATCTCTTTCCCAAAAAAAAAATCGAGGGAATTACACTTTTCATACCAAATTTTTGCCTACTTTATACATTTCATACCAAACTTTCCAAAAAGACACATTATGTACAAAAGTTGGACAACTTTTTTTACATTTCATTCGCCCGTTAGTTTATGGATGAAAAAGGTCACGCGTCAAACACGTTTCCGTTTAAGTCACCATTTTTATCTCTTCAGGGGATATTTGCAGTTGGGCAAAAAATACCTAAAAAAAGGAAAAAATTGGGAGGGGATAATTTTAATTATTGCCGTCACCATTCTCTCTTCACCTCCGGCACCACAACCACCACTCAACCCTTCCCCACCTGAAAATAAATCTTTACATGAGCGAAGTAGTTGGATTTGTAAGAATTGTTGTGACTAACTTTGAAAATTCATGTGAGTGTAACATGTGTAATTTCCGTCGAAGAAAATTAAATAAAATTATTTGAGGCGGTAAAGTGCATAATTTGTACTTATGGGTGGTAAAGTGCCACAATATGTAACTTTAGGGGATAAAATTTGTCAATTTTTTAAAGTGAATTTTATAAATCATATGAAAACTTCAATTTTCTTTTAAAAAAAACAGGAGGGTTTATTGCAAAATATTAAAGCTACGAGTGGTTATTGGTAATCTATTAAGTTAAGAGGATAAAATTGTCATTTCGAATTAAGAGGGATATTTTTTGATAATAGCAAAAAAAAAAAAAGTACAGAGTTTTATTTGCTAATAAAAATAACACAAATTTTTTTAATTAAGCAAGACCCAAAAGGTATTGTTAAATTTCACTCATTAAAAAGGATAATTTGTCTTGCATAAAATAAATTATTTTAACTTAAATCTTAACGAAATACTTGTCACCAAGAAAAATGTTATCTCATATGCTCTCTATCCATCAAAATCTTATTTTAGATGGACCGATTTTACTTTGCGCTAATACTCATACATAGAAATTATAAATCTTTATATTTCAATAAGTTCTTGTGTTTACAGTAACGAGTAATCTTTGAAAAAAAGTTAAATTAAAAATATCTTACTATGGAACGTCACAAAATGGGAAAGTATATAACGAGATTATTTAGTACAATCGCTGCACCACATCATCAAGTATACGTGGTGCAGTCCACTAATACACTCGGGACATGTGGAGTGATAATCCATATCACCCCATATTCTGACCATGTTCTAAAAAAATAGTGTTCACATTGCCAGAACATGAGTGATGTGAATTATTACTCCACATGTCCCAAGTGTATTGGTGGATTGCACCTCGTATACTTAATGACGTGGTACAACGATTACACTAAATAATTTATCGTATATTACCGAGTAAATTACAGACAACAATCCTGAAATTTGTTTAAATTAGAGGAAAGCCCTTCAAGTATTGAAAATTACGAATACACCCTTTCCAGCTTTCAGATAATGATGATAATGAAATGTGCTATTTGTCCACTCTTTTCTTAAGAAAGATAACATCCATGACGTTTGGTAAGTTACTAAAACCCTCTTCAAATATCTAAAATTACAAGAACATCCCATAAGTTTTATTTCGTAATGCCAATGCCTCAAGGCTGCGTTAATCACCAAAGTTAACACCGAGCCTTTAGGGGATTTATCCACCAACGAACTCATTATCAACTGAAAACACTCACCAAAACCATTGTCGAGCCCCCCAAAACTAGTCGCACCAAGAACGCTCACCCCACCAAAACATTATCGACATCAAATGGAGCCTCTAATTCATCCTCACCGTCTTCTTTACAAACCTTAGTAGTCCGCGTATGTATTTCTTGCTCCAAATCATACACCTTATCACTCATACCTTTCTTTCTATATGCATCCATCATTATACAGTAAGTAGTTGAATCTAATTTGCATAGCTTACTTTTCATTCTTCTATATACTCTTTCCATCTCCACTAAATCTTCTGCTTTTGCGCATGCATAAATTACGGCATTAAAAAACGAGGTATTTTCGGGTATCTCCAATCTTCCTGCTAATTGAACACTACTAATCACCTTATGAAATAGGCCAGCATTAGCATACCCTCTAATAAGACAGCAAAAGGTCTTCATGTCTGGCTTCATTCCTTCAGCAATCATTTGATCAAACGTATACTCCATGTTTATTGCATCACCAGAATCTGAAAATGCTTCTATTACATTGTTGTACGTTGATGTTGTCCAAGGAAACGAAAGCTTACGCATATATTCCATTACAGATGACATTTTATCATACATTCTTTTCTTTCCATAAGCCCCAATAAGAATGTTCAAAGTTCGCGTTTGTGGCTCGATTCCGAGATTTTGAAACTTCTCATACCATTTTTCCATCATTTCAATCTGACCCTCAGTTCCAAACAAGCCAAGAACCGAATTCATAGTATATGAATCAGGTTGACTACCCATACTATTCAGCATCCCCGTAAAAATCTTCTCCATTTCTTCGTATTTCCCTGCCTTTCCATAACCAGTTAGAACTATATTTTGAGTAGCAGCGTTTGGAGTAATTAATTGTTCGGCCATTTGTTCGTAAAGAGACTCGACCAGTTCAAAACGATGAGCATCTACACAGGCTTTGATAAGTATACTGTAAGTAGAATCATTAGGCTGGCAAAGAGGAAAGGATTTCATTTGTTCAAGAACCGTAAAAGCTTTATCGATTAGATTGCTTTTACAACATGCAGCAAGCAAAGCTGTGTAGAGTTCTGATGTTGGTTCCAATCCTTGTTCAATCATTTCATCGAACAGCTTGCAGGCTTGTCCAGGTTGTCCGGATCTCCCAAGAAGAATAAGGAGCTTCATATATGTCTTTTCTTTTGGTTGATAAAATGGTTGCTTCTTAAGCATTTCAAATACCTAAGAAAATTTGAACTCCCGGATCATGGTCTAATCAAGAAAAATCATAGTGCAAAATCTGTAAAGACACACCCATTTCGAAAACTGAACAGCAATAAGGTTGAATTGGAAGTAAACCCTAAATTGGTTAATGTAGTGATAGAAAGAGAAAAGTACCTGAAGGGAAGGGAGCCACTGCTTATTGGCAATGGCTTCAGAGAGAGCTTCAGAGACTGTATTAGCCCATGCTTTGGCATTGTTCTTTTTTGTGTTTTTAATTGGGGTATTTTTCTTTTTGTTATCATTGCTCGAGAATTTGGGAACGGGGGGGTCACGCAAAGCATTCCCGAGCTTTTTCTTCGACGGAGTGGAGGAGGAGGAGGAGGAGGAGGAGATGAGGTGCCTGCGGTGTCGCGGATGAACGGTTTTGGGAAGAGGAGGAGAAGGTAGGAAGGAGGAGGAGAGGAAGAGTTGAAAGGCAACAGCCATTAGAGCTGAGCTGAGCTTTTCTTTTCGTCTGCTAATTGTTTGAGCTGAGGTCGAATGGATGATGACGCAGCGTTTAAATGTCAAAACTGCCCTTAATAAACCCTTTCATTCAAATGGTGTCTATTATATAATTAAAGAATTATACTATATCCTAATGCATCAAAATTGTTCAGTATAACATTTACAAGAGATAAAAAGAACTATATCAAAAACAACAAATTTATATAAAACCAAATGCAAATAAATTAATGAAAATGTACAAATAACAATTTTAAATTGAAAGTAAATTAAACTATTGAAAAATATGCCTAGTGAAATAATGTTGACTGAGAGACATGAAAAGTTACTCTATATAAATAATAATTCTATAGTTTCATGTAATTATAATCAAGTTACTATTTATTATTAATTAAAAAAAGAATAATTAATAATAGTAGAAGCAATAACAAACATACTTTAAAAAATTATAAAATATAAATATTTAGGACAAAATGGGAATTATATTAACACTGATTTGAAGAAAGCTCCAAATTTGGAGTTGGTAGGAGTATGATTTGTACTCCCCCCAAACCATCAAAACACAAGCAATAAATAATTTAGTTGCAAAGTATTTAAAAGAATATTATGAAATCCAATTAATGTCATTTTTATTACAAAGACTATTGATTGAGTTAGTAAATATATATATATGTAAATATCTACCATGAATCATAAGATACACACTGACAATATCATAATCTCTAAACTAAATTCACAAATAATAAATTCCAAATCTATCTCTACTGAGCCCCATAATGCAACAGCTCCCACCTAAAAGGCCTCAATGAATAAAGAACCTCAGGTGAACTTTTAAACAGCAAAGCAGCACACACACAAACAGCAGCAATTGCAACCATAGAAAGCATTGCTGGTCTGTAAATGGCCAGAGAACCTCTGAAGCTCCCATAAGCCATTTTCTGCTTACACTGCCCACAATGTGTTGGTCGAGGTCTACCTACATTGCCCACTGTCTCAAAGGCAGCAAATTTTACGGCCTTCGTTTTCTGCTCTACTAATGCACCAGGAATGTCAAGAACTATGTGGCTGTTTTCGGATATTTTGTTGAGTTTTCTCTGGACTAGATGGATGTATGAATAATGACCGCGGAAACATGCATAGTCATGTGGGGTTAACCCAGTGCTGTCTCGAGCATTCTTCCATGCTTCAATTCCCACCTGAAAAAAAGAAACAAAATTAGGACAATAAAGATCTTGACTCAAGTGCACCATTCTTATACAAATGTAAGATTAAGAAGAGAATATTTTTCACAAACTACCACCCAACAGGTGATTGGTATTGGTGGAGCTGACTAGCCCCCACAAACTGGCAAACCCCGTGGGGAGAGTTTCCCATATAATATGTCCAACGTGCCTCGGATGGGAGGTCTAAGATCTCAATACCCTTGGGAAACCAAAAGAAAGGATATTTTACAGAAACTAACCATAACGTATGGTCAAATCACAGCAATACTCCCTCATGTTTTAATTTACACAAAACCACCGTTGAAGTATGTAATTTGCTAAATTTATAACCTACGGAGTTCAATCCTAGCAGAGATAGATGAGATCATCAAGATAGTAACTTCAATTTCCAGAAATAACCTCGGTCAACATTTTCAGATTTGACCCAATTTCGTAGAAGCCCATATAGCCTTGAGAATAATTGTTAGGAAGGGTATGCAAATGGTGTCTTAACAAGTAATATATAATCGAGGAGGACTAGAAGTAATAACACAGTCGAACTTTCTTAGTTTTTCCAAAATAAAAACGTGGGGAATATGTAATTTCCGCTAAACCATTAGACCGACCAGTAGGGTTGTAAATATAGAGGTGCATATCTTTGTGGTTTGCGTAAATTCTCAAACATGAGGAGGTGTCGCAGTAATTTGACAATATCTCAAGAATTCTTTGTGTAATTATCCTTAAACAAGACAAATGCACATCAAGATAAAAGAGCATACCATTCCAGGATCTTCGGTCAGTGCATCCAAAACATTCTCACAGCTGTCTAAACTGGCTGTTATATGAAGAGGAGTCAATCCACCAGGTCCCATGGCATCCGGCCTAAACAAATACTGGCCCTCATCATTTAAGCCCTTCTGTTCCAAAGCTCCGTTGGGATTGTACTTTAATAGGAATTCAACCATGGACCTGCTATTTCTCCGAACTGCTCTGTGAAGAAGGCCAATATCCAAAATTGCAAGTAAAATCGAATCATATTGTCCAGAATCCACAGTACCGTCAAATAGAATACGTAAAAGCTTGTTGACTACAGCACACCATTCTTGATCAATGGAGAACTCAATAAGCCACTTGAACCGTTTGAAAGAGAAAAGATCGATGCCACTATTAGTTCTGGGAATCCTAAACAATTTTAGGCGATTTTTTTGGAGAAGCCAACCGAGTTCATGTATAAAGTCCAAAGCTTGGTTTCTAGCTTCTAGTTTATAAGTATCTCCATTAGCAGCTTCACCGAGTTCGATTGTGCTTTCTAGAGTACAGATTTCAAAGCATACGTCTTTTTCTGCAACAATGAATGGAAAGAAGCTACTGCTAAGACCATGGTCTTCAACCTAATAAAAGGGACATCAATTGATAAAACAAAGTAAGCATTTAGCGAAAGTGAGTCAACCAAAAGTATAAGATATAATTTGGTAAGAGTTATTTGCAAGACACTCCTAAATACACCTCAGTGTTCCATCAATTCCATCAATTAGCATATATCCCATTCATGTTTCTATTAACACAAGGGGGTTTTAACGAATAGATATAACAAATAGGTATATTTGCAAACTAGAACAAACACAGGGGTGTTTTGCAAATAACACTATCTGATGATATGCAACAAGCCCATGGAAATAACATCACCTCAATGAATCCCCTCCCAACAATATTTGGCGTAACCAAAGAGAAGCTAAGGGATTGAATCTCATCATGCTCGATATATGAATTGACTCCTCCTATCATATCAACACATTTTTCTTGAACTAGATAATTCCCTTCGAGTGAGCATTGCAACCTGAGAGAGTCAATTAAGTAAATATTAAAGAATTCAAATTTAAAAATGTAGACTTTACACGACCATCTCCAGAACCAAGTAGTGCCTCTTAAAACGAGAATACCTTGAAGTGGGACGAAACAAGTTGAATCCCTTGACTTCAAACTGAACACTTTCTGAGGCAGCAACAGCAATTGGTTTGATATTTGATATTCTGCAACTTTGGTTGTTTTGCAGAGGCAAGGGAGTGTCTAGAACAACCTGGCCTGCAGCAATTACAAAAGTTATCAGCCTTTACCATCGAAATATTAATTTCCCATTTCTTGAGAAGTGAAATTGAAACATGTTATATAATATATATATATATATATATATATACCATTATACACGAATGTGGCACGATGCCCTATTCGAGTATATATCCATCCTGTTCTCCAAATAGAATCAGTAGATGAATCAAGAAGCCTCCTCAAACTTGTATTTAGATCACAGTAAAGCTGCAAGCAACAATACTTTTAACAGTTAGAAGTATTTTATTTTTGTTAAATGTACAAAGACTTATAATATCAACACACTTTAACAATATCTTTAGTAGACATTTCTCTTTGCTGAAGTAAATAAAAATTACCTCATCCCAAGTGGATTTATCCATACGTAGATATATTGTAAGTACAACGCAACCAGGTCGGATGTAACCTTCTATGTCTGTAGGACTATTTGATAGCCAATCAAGAATCTGAAAGTCCAATAAAGTAATGATATATTCGTCAAACCATAAATGCACAAGGAAAAGGATAGGAAAATGTTTAATTTCGACAGACCTGTTTCCGAAGGGCAAGAGGGAAATCACTAGGATCTTTCCCAAAAAGTTTAAAAACAATCCTATCTGTACGGTTCTGGAAAAAAAAATCAATCGATAATTGTTCAATAATATTTTAAAACAAAAAAAAAATATTATGCCAAACTCAAAATTGAACATTAGTTAGCTATTCAGACCTGTGCCTCTCCACTGGATGTCGATGGTGACTGGCTCAGTGTGGAACCTGAACTCCGACTATTCTGAGGCGGGCTGGACCTTTGAGAATCTTTATATAACCCTAATGGGCCAACTGGAGACAAGTTCCCATGATCTTCAGGTGCAATAGTGTCCTCCATGCAATCTTGAGAACCATCGTAAACCCTATTTAAGTCGAAGTTATTCAGTTTTGTCCTTCCTATTGAGCCATTTTCTTTCATTGAGTTGCTTGCTTTTTCCGCAAACTCGGAAACATATTGTGAGGGAGATGCACTGTGAATAACTCCACCTTGAGCATTATCAAGTAAAGTCCGAGTAGGGTCCTGTGGATATAAGATGCGATAAGAAATTGAATAACAAAAATGAAAAATTGGATTCCTAGTTCCACGGGGCTCTGAATAATTAAACTTTTGTGACCAAGATCAGAACCTTTACAGCGATTCCGGAAGAGGTTCCCACATTCTGCAGGCCCTGAGATATAGCTAAAGATCCATCAGCATTTCTCTCATTAGTTGTGCCAGCAAAACTTGCAAGGTTTCTCAGGAGATGAGATAGCAAATCTTGATCTTTTGTCTGTTCAGAGCTATTTGCTGCAATTTATACATAGGAGAAGCTGTGATTTAATTAAGACACCCGAGGCATAATATCGCATAAAACTAGCACAAAAGGATTATTTATGGCTCCAAAGCAAGGAAACTAACAAGTGTTTTGTTAATTAATGTTGAATCATAATACGCTAACTTAACAAAATATTTGCGGAAATCTATGACTTCTCAAATGTAAAGCTCAAATGTAATACAGAAGGGACATAATGGCTATCAACTACTAGATAGATGACTACTTACAGTGTATATTGGAGAGTATCCTTAGCAAACTGATTAATAAATAATTACTACCCCTCTCATCATTCATAGTGGCTGCATTAATTTCATTTTCTGGGTGTGTTTTTCTCCTCCGTTTATTGTGTCCTGCTAGACGCCTTCGACAACTACGCTTCCCTTCATCAAATTCTTGAAGAACATGAAACCTACAGATAGCAACAAAATTAGTTTTATATTCAGAAATAACAATATTGTACTACTTAAAGATAGCAACAAGAAATGGCATTGACCTGCTGCACTGCTGACAAAATCGTTGCATTACATTTCCCACTAAAGATCGAGTAGCCTTAGAATGAACATCACACACTTTATGCCTTCGGTGATAATCTTTAGCATTACTTAAATCGGCTTTACAATCCTCTACTTGACAAACTGCACGGGTAGAGGGCGAGCCGTTAGCTTTAGTCTTTTTCCCATCTTGTCCTTCCAACTTATCGAGCTCCCCTTCTGTAATTGGATACACTTGTCCACCTAGCTTCAAACTAAGTGATCTTGCCTCTTCATTATAATGTTCATCTTCAACTTCCACTATTCTCCTTCGTTTCTCTAAATCCCTCTTCTCCCTCTCGTTTTCCAATATTGCTTCATCTGACCTTGATGAGAAACTATTTGAAGCTCCATTGTTCACTGGGGTATCCGATCCAACGGGGAAGAATTGCCTACTCCTACAATCTGAAGGCACAGAATTTAAAGGGGAAGCCCTTAACATATCACCATCCCAGCTCCATTCATTCAAATCCCATTCCGTACTCTTTTTCCCCACGGCTTTCAAATCCGACACCACTGGACCATAGAAATTATGCAACTTTCCACCCAATTTAGTCTCCATTTACGAAAAATACAAACTACACACACATCCCAAATTGAAATGAAAAGAAACAAAGCCAAAGATTGTATCTTTTCTACAAACCCATTAAAAAGGGAGAATTGTTTTCACACAATAAAGGCAAAGTAAACTAGAACAAAAACCAATTCTACAACTCCACAAATCCAAGAAAACCACACCGACACATTCGTGGACCCAAACAAGAGCAACCCACATGCCAAAAGGAAAAACCAAAAAAAAAAAAAAAAGAGGAACTTTTAATTTATTGTGAGAATCATTAATTGTTGAGTGGTAGTAGAAAACGAATTTTCCAAACCCTATCCCCCAAAAAAAAACAGACTTGATAAGAAAAATGAAAACCCAGTATTTATAGATTAGAAATTTCCTAGGTTAGTGTACTTGGATGATAAGAAGAGACTGAACTTGCCGATAGAACCGGAGGTGTAAAATGATCTGAAGACGTATAACTACTCTCTGAAAGATCGCCGGCGATTTAGAGCTTCTTCGACATGATTTAGAAGATGAGAGAGAAATCTGAACGCGGTTATTTATTAACTGATGATAAAAAGCTTTGAGGAAAATAAGGGACGAAACAGAAACCCAAAATAGAGGGGAGCTTTAATTTACTATTGCTTGTACAATACCCTTTTTCTTCTTCGAAAATATTATACGTAACATAACAAATTTGTAGTAGTAATTAAAAGATACTTTTACTGATGAAAAAATTTCTGCTCTGCAGTGTAATCTCCAAGGTAGGAATGTTATCATCTAATTGCACTTTTTGACTTTTACTCAAATTCCACCCCCACCCCCACCCCCTTTTCTTTTCATTTTCATAGAAAGAGTATATGTTGTTATTTCTTAGATAAAAATATCATTATTTAACATATAATTTGTTGCTTTTTTTTTAATCTCCTGGGACATCTCATTGTTGTAATTACATTTAAAGAGAGTAAATTTATTATGGATGGATACATAATTATATGGTTGAAATTCATAGATAAATTGTTATGTGAATAGTAATGAAGACATACTTCAAATAGATAATGTGTACATGGATTTGTCCCACATTGATCTAAGACTAAAATTGGAGATGGTCGGGGTAGGGACGGGCTGCGGGGTGGAGGTCGCGGCCATCTCCAGTGGGCGGGGCTAGGGGACGGGCCGGGGCTCATGGGAGCCCTGGCCGCGACCAGTTCCCACATGGGGCTTCTGAAGAAGAAGAGGGGCGCGTGAGATTCAAGCGCTCCTCTTTAAGTCAGGGGACGCCACTTGGTGTCCCCTGATTGGTTCCTTTTTTTTAATTTCTTTATTAAAATTTGTTTATCTAATATTTTAAATAGGAAAAAATAAATTATTTAAATAAATAATCAATAAAATTAAATTTTCCTCCTAAATTAAATTAAATTTATAGAATTAAATTATTTAATAAAATAAAATTTAATTTTTTAAAGTAAATCTTTAATAATTTATTAGAATTGTACCTAAATTTATTCATGGACAAATCATTGATAAATAAATTCAACATGTTATTTTAATGTCTTTTATTGGAATTAAAAATTTAACCATTTAATTACAATATTGGTGGTGGCTATATATTTTTAAAAATACCGAATTTGTTAAAAATAAAATTAAACACTTATACAAACAATTTAAAAATAAAATATTAAAATACTTATTAAAATTAACAAGATAGGCAAATTCAAACAATTACATTCATTTAACCGTATTTTGCATTAAACATGGGCTATTAAGTCTTTTTGAAGTCTACGGTTGGTTTATTTGGAGCGAATTGCTTCGTGTATTTCCTTTTTGTTTGTTGTATCTCCTATTATGTATCAATTTTAATTTTATGATTATTTATTCTCTTTAATTTTAATATTTAAATATAATTAATAATTTAATTATATTAATAAAATAATTATTAGTATTATTAATATTAATATCAAAAACAAAATTAAAAGTGGAATTATAGGTGATAGTGGGCAAAGGAAGAAAATAAAATTAATTACATTCCGGAGCCCTGTCATTGGAGACGACCAAACAGGGTTCGGGGTGGGGGCAGGGGCAGCCCCGAAGCCCTGAGCTCCCCTCCCCCCACCCCCAACCCCAACCCCAAACCCCAACCATTGGAGATGCCCTAATTGACAATTGCAAAGTTATAAAAGCCTTGTGAGGAAATTGAAGAGTTGAAAACTCTTCACTTGTCCCACGTTGACTTTATAACTTAGTGACTACTAGTATATATGAATTCAAGTGTAAAGACTCGGTATAAAGTATTTACAAAGATGATCATATAGGTGTACCAAATGCGCGCCGTCGTCGCCCGCCGACCCAATGTTAACTCTACAAAATAGAGTAAATTTCTATATATTTTTGCGGAGAATGGCATTTTTTTCTTAAGTTCTTGGATCATTTTCTTTTGGTTTGGCTTGGTTTATCTCATTGGTAATTCACGTACTCATTTTGGTATTTTTTGTAAATATTTCAAATTTTCTCTTGATTTGTTGGAAGTGCAAACATAAGCCAACTCGCTAGAGTGAAATCCCAAAGCAGACAAAATCTTGGACAACAGCGTCTCCGCTAGGGTGAATCTAATTCTTCGCCGGGGCAGAAGATTTCCACGTATCTTAATTGGAGTGCCCTAATTTGACTTGAAAACTTATATCTAAGTGGAAGAAAGAGAGAAAAGATATCTTGGGCACCTTTTGACAAGGGGAGACGCCAAGAACAAGGAAATATCATTGAAGAGCGTGGAAAACATCGGGAAACACATTTTTTGAATATTTGGAGACATATCTACTTCTCTTTTCTTATATCTTTCAATTATTTTTCTCTTTTGTGATCTTCCACTCATGACGTTTATTATTCTTGAGTTTATGAACTAAATTTACTTTTCTAGGATTGCAATGGAATTCTTTGTTTGAATTGATTCTTACTTATTTTTCCTTATTCTATTTTATTGAGATTTGTTATTTACCCATTCTTGTGCTTTAACTTCAATAGTCTGATCAACTATTGTTTCACAAATCTAATTGAATCGGGAGAGGAAATTATGTTTTAGGTTAAGATTTAGTAACCTTTGTACAAATTGCACCCACAATGAATAGGGTAATTTGTTTAGCAATTAAGATAGGAATACACTTAGTTGCCTCATGTAGTCACAATTATGGCTTGTTCTTGATTCAATTTGACATAACTTCATTGGCATAGGAATATAACTATTTGATTATGTTAGATTAGTTTTACTATGTTCTGAAAAGAAAGTGTAGAAACTTAAGTGCCCTAGCTAGACTAGCAATGAACCTAATTGAAATAGAATTGTTGGAAAAATAAAAGCAAATTTTGACATTGAAGGAAGTTGAAATCCTATGTTTTAATCATCATAGTTAATATTGTCAGTTTAACATTCACGTTAATTCCATTGTTGCTTAGTTATAATCAAAATCAAATATTCGTTTAATTTGGATAAGAACAAGGGTGATCTTTTAGTAATTAGTTATTTTAGCTCATCAATTTCATGTGGTGAAGATACTCTTCTTATCATTATATATTTGTTGCGATAGCGTATACTTGCGTTTACAAATCAAGCATCAATGTATCTTGATTCTCCGGGAGTGATTTGCGATAGCGTATACTTGTGAGAAAAATAACTAAATACTAGCAAACATAGGCACATGTATCTTGCTTCTCCGGGAGTGATTTAAGAAAATTTCTCTATTTTGGTAATGTTATTTGTTTGAATTTGGAGAGAGTGATTTATGAAATAAATTATGAGTAGGTTTTTCTAAAAGATTTTAGATTGTAGGTGTAAGATGTATTAGACATTATGTGAAATTATGTTTTTTATGTGAGAGTAATATACATGTTTACTATATGTCAAATCAATGTATATTTTGTGTAAGTTTTTTTAGAGATAAGGAAATTATCTTTTTAAAATATCTGGAATAATAATTTGAAAAATTCGAGAAATCATAAATTTATTACAGAAAATATAGAATAGTATAAAACATATTTCTCTTGTTTTTCCCAAAAATAAAAATAAAATTATTCTAGAAAAAACGAGGCCGGCCAATGATGTTAGAACTAATTAATTAGGAGGAAATGAAAGATAGATGGGAATTAAGGAATCAGTCATCTCATTTTCGATCACCTCGATCGTACACTCGCGAGGAATCATTATGATGATGGATCAATAACCATCGAATGCATATATGTTCAAAAATAATTAATTTTGCTGATATATCAATATAAACCAAAATTATCGGATGATATATAATGTGTGGTACATATTAATTACTAATATGTACATATGTAAGTATATATACATGTAGATTGTAGCATGTACATGTTTGGAATAAATAAATTAATTTACGTACGTATGATATGGGCAAGACAAGACGGCGGTCCCCTCCGGCCAAAGAACAAAATGATGTGTGGTCATGTGATCAATGGTATGGATCGGACGGACTATGTCATATCATATATACTATATATATGTAAAAAAACAAACAGATTGTTAAGTATATACTATATCGAATACGTTATATATTGCCCATGCATTTTATTCACTCCCTTTTAGCCTTGCTTTAACACGTGTTCGATCGATCACCCAAAATAATTGTACATACTCTTTTCTTTGTGCTAATTTTAAATTGTAATTACAAGCTTGTGGTATGTGTTCTTTTGTATGGCGTACTGCTTCAGAACTTGTTTTGCTGATTTTGAAAGAACATATATATATGACGAGAATTTTTATAGTGAAAATATACTATATATTACATCAATCATTATACTCATAAATCTTTTCGAATTTATTTTATTTCTATTTAAAATTAAATTACAAACATAAATTAATCATCAATACATATGTTAAATTGCAGAAATACTTACACATGTGATTTGAAACCAAGATATTGATCTTGAGCATCAATTTTTGCCTTTAAACTACCACAATAACAATTGTGCATAATTATATTAATTTATATCAATAAGTGATTAATACTAAGAAAGTGGTCATCCAAGATCGAATCTTTGTTGAGAGAGTTTGTCATATAATATATGTTAGATGCACCTCATGAAAATATATTTTAAGCCCAGAAAAAAAAATTAACTTATACTAATATTATATGTAAAGTGAGAATGTGTGCATGGTCCAACTATACAATATGAATCCAGGCAGAAAGTTAGCTTATTCAATTTAAAATTTAGGACAAAAGTTATTGGCCCAAGAAAGTTATTGGCCCAAGAAAGTTATTGGAGAGTGGATAGGTTGATGATGCCCACAAAAGCAAATAGTATGAGTGTATGTGGATTGATTTTGGCCTCATCGAACTAAAATTCTTTTAAATGAGTTTTCGTCAAACTCATAAAATCAGTGTTCTTAAAATCGGACCGGACCGGCCGGTTCGCCCGGTTTAACCGCTAACCGGTCTTCAGTCCGGTCCGATTCACCTTTAAAAACCACCTCTTAAATTAACCGGTCAAAACCGGTCCAAAACCGATAAAACCAGTGAACCGCCGGTTTTAATGAACCAGCGGTTCACTTAAAAAACAAAAAAAAAAAAAAAAGAAAATGAGAAAATCAAAGGCTAGGGCACCGGTTTTTCAATTTCAATTCCAACAAGAGCAGCCGCTTCCAAGTTCTTCTTCTTGCTTCTTCTTCTTGCTATTATTTCTTCATAAATTACAACCAAAAATCAAAAGACATGGTTTAGTCATCTTGAATCTTCATCCCCTAGGAGTTTTTCCCTCTTCTTCGTAATATATATTTCCGGTCACTTTCTATTTTGACCTTAAATAAATTTTAGTCATGGTCTATTATGACAGCAACTGAATTTAAAGACCAGAAATCGTTTGCCTTTTCCCTGTTTTTAAAATGCAGCAGACATTTTTGGAAGAAATGCAGCGGCTGCCTAGTTAAGTTTAGCTTCACTAGAGTATTGGGCCATGATATTTTAATTGGGCCATGACAGCTCAAAGAATAAATTTACTCCATGGAATTTATTTTTTATATTTGAGTCATTGTTATTTATTTAAGTGATACTTTATTCTATGTTTTGAACATTGAGTTGTTGTTTTTAACCATATTTTCATGTTTTAGATGTATGAATCCTTGAAGGATGTTTGAAATTTATGGTTAATTATTCTTAATTTTTGAGACACTTTAATTATTTGCATGAAATAATTTGAATTTATATTGACAAAGAATGACATTTTTTTAATTATATATATATATATATATATATATATATATATATATATATATATATATAATTATTAAATAATAATTACGTCATACCGGTTATTTCGATCGAACCAGTGGTCGAACCGATCCAACCGATCGAACCAGTAACCGGTAGAGCTTCCGGTTTTCTGGCCGGTCCGCTTTTGAAAACACTGCATAAAACCATAAAAAGAATATATGCGGAAACTAACACTCAAACTCTTCAAACCTATAAAACATTGATTTGACATCTACCACCTACTTTTTACCCCCAAATCTCACTTAAAAATACATTGATTTGACACATACTATCTACATTTTTCCTTAAACTCCACCATCCAAACTCAATCCAAGTGAGGTTTCAACTAATTCAAATCACAAAACTCAGCAGCCAAAACTTATCCAAATAAGATCTTAAAGGTTTCATCGAAATCATCTAAATCATTTTTTTGAACCGAAATCCGCAAAACCGAGCAAAAACCCATCCAAACAGAACCTATATATTTAATCACGTTGGAGAATGTCAATATCAGATTGATGGGCCGAGTCAATTTCATTTTCGACCCAAAGGAAATTTCAAACTTTTTGAAGCTTTTCCTAGAGGTCAATTATTCATGTCCATCTGCATCCTCAATTTTTTCTTTTTATGCACGATGTTTGGTTTTTAGAATTTCTCGCAGGCTTAGTAGCATTATTTCACATGGACAATATATCTAACTTAAGAAATAATTTATTTATTTTTTTAAAATTTTTAGATAAATCTAACACATTTGCTTTCATTAAAAAGAAATATTCATCTACACACGGCCCAATCTACACCTGCATTTGGGCTTTCTGGCCCAAAACATTGAGCAAATATAATTAATAATAGTAGTAGTAATATACTCATAAAAATAAAGGCAATTGCGTAAACATAATAATGAGTAACGTGTTTCTTTATATATGTAGGCAAAAGTAAACGGGGTTTGGATCAATGATTGGGACAGATAAGATGAATTAATTCCATAAGACAACCAGTTCCACACTTCAACCAATTGAATTGGTTTGACAATTAAAATAGTAAAGCTTTAGGGCTTGTTTGTTTGGCGTTTTTCAAAAAAATTTCGTGTTTGGTAAATGTCAAATAAACATATTTTCTATTTTTTGAAATAATATAAAAGCTCTCACTAATATAAATGAGATGTTGTTTCAAAAAAAGAATATAAATGAGATGTTATGCTTAATTTGTCAAAATGATTTTAAGAGACATTACAAAGATGGTCAAATTATTAATATAAATAAATCTATATATGTGAACTTACAATTCAATTATTATTGTTTGTTCCTTATCACAAATACATATTTATCTATCTTAAGCCCACAATTATGCGCTGGAATTATGAATTAATTATTGCATGCCTTTGGTTTTATTCAATTCGTTTTGCCTTTGTTAACCAACACCCATGTGACATTAGACCTCATGAGCCATACACAAAAGTATATATATATATATATAAAACATATTTCAATTTATTTACTAAAACTATGCCGATCGACTTGATCAAGAATATATATATATATATATATATATATATATATATATATATATATATATATATATATATATATATATATATATATAAAGAGAGAGAAAATACAGAGGATAGTATAATTTGCTAATTGCTAGCTAGGTGTTCATAACTTCATACTATATATCACCCACATGTATTTTTATCCTCAAATATTATATAAATATACATATATATTGAATCGAGAAGAAATTTAAGTGTCAAGACAACTTTTGGAAGGAGAAGAGAAAATGTGATTACTTTTCCAGTTGAGCAAATGACCGAGTACTAGTCACAATATTAATACCTCTTCTTTCTTCTTCCAAAAAGTCTCAATATAATAACTGAGGTTAGGCCATCTCAAAAAATCTCTCATACTTTAAGTTTTACTTTAAAGATAGACCTTTGCCATTAAAATTTTTATTAATTAAACAAGTGAAGTTATCTCCAAAATATTAATTATTTTGACCTTGAATTAGACAAATTTTTATGACGAGTATATATTATTTATATTTAGAAAAACTTATTAATGTAAAATATATAATTATTGAAATATACAATATAATAGATAAAATCATTTATTTTATTTTTATTTAAATTCAAGAATTTCATTAAATTTTATATTTAAATTTTAACTATTAATCTCTTATAAGGAAAGGAAACATAAAGGTAGATTTGTACATATATATTGAGTTTTTTTTATTTTAACAAAAACTAATAGTATATGGGGTGTTTGTAATTATTGAAACTTCATGAGATATTCCAATTGTTTATGTTAAGTTTGGATATTTTAATTTTCAAGAATGGAAATAATTGTGCACAGATTCGACCAATCTACGCGCTTTGGTCTTTCCTCCTATCCTATATTTCCCCTCGTCAATTTCTGAAAAAAGAAACTCAGTAACTGCTTTAATTACGGAAAAATAAAAATAAAAAAGACTTCATTCTCAAGCGTCTTCAACAGTTACACATTTCAATTTCATTCCAAAAATCAAGTAAAAGTCGATACCTTTCTTGAACATTTGGTCAGTCTTTTTCTCTTTCTTTCCTTGCTCAAATTGTGGGTTCTTGTGCTGATTGTTTATACATGATTTTGCTTTACCTGTTTTGATCGTCTTTTTGTTCTGGGTTTCTTTTGTCTGTATTTGGTAATTCACAGTGAAAGATTGAAGCTTTTTATCTTTTTAAATACAAATAAATTGGTTTCTTAGTTGAGAAGTTATGCTTGCTTCCCACGGGATTTCATTTTCTCTGTGCTTTTGTGTAATTTAAAGAATTGAACTGTGGATTTACTGGGTTTCTTTCAAAAAAAGGGCTACAAAGTGATGAATCAAACCAACCGTAAATATCGTTTGATTTATTGTGGTGGGATGTGCTATACATTTTTGTTTGCTTCAGTAACTACTTTCTCAATTCAATAAATTGCCTCCAGTGGGTAAATAGTTGCTCAGATTTTTTACTATTAATGTTTGACACGGAAAGACCCACAATTTCAAAAACTTTGATTAGTACATCTTTGATGTTTGTTGCCCTTTAGGCTGCTGAAAAATTACTACAGCTTGAAAATATTTGGATGGTCTAAATTGTCTTCTATTGTTATGCCTTCCATTGCAGTCAAGATGGACTGAATTAGTATAATCTAAAAAAAATGAAGACTTTAGGTATAAAAAGAATGGAATGTCACTTGGGCATCTTTTATCCTTTAGCTCTTTTACCTTTTTTATTTCTATAGCTTAAAATCACTTTATTAGTTGTTTTATGCATCGACTTGGCGATCGTGATGTGTAATTTCTTACTTGCATAAGTCCATTTACAGGTAGATTTACATTTCTTCTTGAGGTTCTTTATTTTTTTTTGGAATGTATTGGAATCAAATACTATAAGAAACCTGTAAAAGTTAGTGGAACTTGTGTGCTGATGGCCTGTTCAAATGCAGGCAGATACTTTTAGTTGAACCAACAAACCATGAGCTGCTTTGGTTGTTGTGGAGAAGATGACGTCCATAAGGCCACTGATAATGGACCCTACATGACACCCAACTCATTAGGTGAGCTGTGCGAGCTTTTACTGACTACTATCTGATAGTTATATTTTTCTTGTAATTAAACTTATTTGAGATTTTCTATAGGCAACCCTGCTGGCTATCGTGCGTCTGACACAGCACAAAGGGAGAAGCCGACTATTAACATGCAGCCAATAGCTGTCCCTTCAGTTCCAGTAGATGAGTTAAAGGACATTACAGATAATTTTGGTTCAAAGTCTCTGATTGGTGAAGGATCTTACGGAAGGGTATACCATGGAGTCTTGAGAAATGGACAAGCTGCAGCAATTAAAAAATTGGACTCTAGCAAGCAACCAGACCAAGAATTTTTGTCACAGGTTGGAATATTGTAGTAAACATATGCATCATTTTTATATTATTATCAATTTTATCAAAAATTTATAATCTTGGCTTGTTTTAAGTTTAATACTCTTCTCCGTATATGGCTGGGGCAGGTTTCTATGGTTTCAAGACTAAAGCATGATCATGTGGTTGGGCTACTTGGTTATTGTGTCGATGGTGGCCTTCGAGTCTTGACTTATGAATATGCTGTAAATGGATCTCTACATGACATTCTTCATGGTAAGTAAGAAATTTGAACTTTATTGGAGTAGCATATTATATTGATCAAGTCTATCTTATTTCCTAAAATATTTTGGTAATGAAGGGCGAAAGGGCGTAAAAGGAGCACAGCCAGGTCCAGTACTGTCGTGGGCCCAGAGAGTCAAGATTGCTGTTGGTGCTGCAAAAGGACTAGAATACTTGCACGAGAAGGCACAGCCTCGTATTATTCATCGAGATATAAAGTCGAGCAATGTTCTATTGTTTGATGATGATATTGCTAAGATTGCGGATTTTGATCTATCAAATCAAGCCCCTGATATGGCAGCTCGCCTTCACTCCACTCGTGTTCTTGGAACTTTTGGTTATCATGCCCCTGAATATGCTATGACTGGCCAGCTAAGCTCAAAGAGTGATGTTTATAGCTTTGGTGTCGTACTCCTCGAACTCTTGACTGGCCGAAAACCAGTCGATCATACACTACCAAGGGGACAGCAGAGCCTAGTCACATGGGTATGGCATTCTTTTAAGGGATAAAATTGCACTTTTAGTCCCATAAGATTTGGTCCTTCTCATTTTGGTTTGGTCCCACACTTTAATGAATTTTGTAAAATTGCATGTTTACTTGGAAACCAGGCAACACCTAAGCTGAGTGAAGATAAGGTAAAGCAATGTGTTGATGCTCGACTGAACGGAGAATACCCTCCAAAAGCAGTAGCAAAGGTAAACCATTGTTTAATGGTTGCAAATTAGTTTGTATTTATATTACTGAATTGAAATATAGTATAGGTTTCATTTATTATGCAGTTGAAAAGTTTTATGATAATTGATTTTGGTTAAACTAAACAACAGATGGCTGCAGTTGCTGCACTGTGTGTGCAATATGAAGCTGATTTCCGACCAAACATGAGCATAGTAGTTAAAGCTCTCCAGCCTCTGTTGAATACTCGACCTGGACCTACTACTACCCAAACACCAACACGTGAATGAATCAATCAAACATTCATTCAATCGTCTGCCGATTGATAAAATAATCCGAAAACTATCTTATAGTAGTAATTTGCTAAGATTTTGTGCCTTCGGCTCGGCCATATTGTGTACTCATTGGTGATTGAATGTAGAATAGTCGATATTCTTTGGTGCAGATACTATTATTTTAGTTATTTGATTTGTATGTAAATTACTTGAATTGCTCGTGGGAAATTGATTGCTTAGAAAGAAACTGGTTTAGTTATTACTAAATCGAACCAAACCAATTTTTCAGTATTTATCTGTTTCTGTATTGTTTAGATGTATTTTGCTTTATGGTTTCAGAGCTTTAGACTGAGAATAAATATTGTACCTTGTTAACCAAAAAAGAACATGTAGAAACATAGTAGTAGTAGTAGTATTTTGGGGAAACAGTGAGGTTGATTGATTTTTTGTGTGTTTGAAAATGTGAAAAATAGATGTTGTGGTTTTTAAAAAAAATATGGAGACGAACAAATCATTCGAAATTTTGAATTTTGAAAACTCAAGGAGGCCGAGCTAAAATGCATATAAATTTAGGCTGTAGTTGGATTGAACAAAGGATTTGGAGATAACAAATTCACATATTTAAATTATAATACTAATAAATAATCCCTTTTTTCTGCAGTATTCTTCAAACCAGAACAAGTCATTCAAAATCTATATCTATCTACACAATATTCGTTCGAAATCATTCTTCATATTTGAATTCCTCAATCAATCCAAATGCACCTTTACATGATTTGTACGACGACATATATGCATCGCCAATGGTGGGATGATGAATAATAATACTGGAGTATGTAACTGTACAAATTAAGTGTATGTATATTATATGATAGTATAATAGCTAGCCTCTTTCTTTTCAATAAATAATAACAACTTCAAATCAAAATCAATGAATGCTGTCTTCTTTTTCGACATCCATTATACCTTCATTCATTCACATATAAGTGAAGTACACACACATTACTCGGCAGTGCTAGTTTGGTTGATTATTTTTGCCTTCTTCTACGACCCTGAAATGAAAGCAAGCAAATACTAACGAACATTTAAAAATGTTTTAGTTAGGAAACCACAAAAGTTTAACCATTTGATTCAGAACCAACCGACCGACCTCTCTAGGTATTGGATATTCCTCTGATTCAAGCATACGTACAACTTGACTCATTGTAGGCCTTTGTTCCGTGTTTGGATCAACACATCTTAAGGCCGTCAAAAGAGTTCGTTTGAGAGCAGAAGTAGATGGTCTTGTCTCAATTTTTGGGTCCACTATTTCCTCTGAACGTCTAGCTGCAACCATCATTTTGAGCCAGTCCACCAAATTTTTCTGCATCACAAATATCCTTTGACTTTTATTCACTAACAAAGGTCTAATTAAATTGGAAATAAAACAAAAAACGTAGCTTTAAGGATTTTACAAGTAGTAAACATGAATACCTCAAGGACAGGACGAGTGTCATCGACTGGATCTCTGCCAGTAATAGCTTCCAAAAGAACAACCCCAAAGCTATAAACATCACTCTTTTCATTTAGAAATCCACTGCTTGCATACTCTGGAGCTACGTATCTACATAAGAAAAATGAAAATCCAAAGTAAGTATATAAAACAAAAAATTTAAATACTCCTTCCTACTTACCCAAAGGTACCCATAACTCTGGTTATAATATGACTCTTTCCGGCACCAAGCAACTTGGCAAGGCCAAAATCAGATACTTTAGCATTGAAGTCATCGTCAATTAGAATATTGCTCGATTTAATATCTCTATGAACAACTTTAGGCTCTATTGCCTCATGCAGGTAAGCAAGACTGCAAGTTAAAATATAATAATTAGTATATGATACATAGAGCTTGGGTTTTGGTAACATATATAGAGACTGATATGTGGACTCACGCCTTAGCAGTGCCCAGTAGAATCTTCATACGTCCTTCCCAAGTTAGTTGACCGTGATGGGCCATAGCTCCATGGAGCCATTGCTCGAGATTGCCATTGTTAACGTACTCATATACCAACAACCTGGATTTTGTTTGTTACTTTATTTAAATAAATTGACAAGGCAGACTACGTTTGATTTCGGTATTTTTAAAATGGACATAAAATGAGAGAATCAAGCTTCATTTTTTCTTATCATATTACTCACCGAAATCCAAGAACCAAAACCGAAGAAACTCAAGTTCCTAGTTAAAACGTACAATCGATTGAATCGCAAGAAAATAACATTCTATCTACTGTATTTGAAAGGTCACCAAAGATCAACAACATTAGGCAAAATTTTACTAGCTACAAAGAAAAAGTATAGAGAAACGATACCTATGTGTGCCTTCAACACAATAACCCAAAAGTCGAACTAAGTTTTTATGCCTAACATGACCAATAGCCTCTACTTCAACCCCAAATTCCTTCTCCGCTTGTCCTCTACACATAAAACATCAAAAGGGTCATAAATGACAGTAAATTTTTTTTAATAGAATATTTATGTATATAAACTTACAAGTTATTCAGGAGCCTTTTCACTGCAACAAGTGTACCATTGATCAATCGACCCCGAAAAACAACACCATATCCACCCTCTCCAATAATATTTTCATTTGAGAATTTATTTGTCGCAACTTCAAGATCCCTTAGAGTAAACCAATGACCCCAACCAAGGTGAGACAATTCGGGTAAACCCGCTAGAGGTGAAGAAAGGTGATTCATATCCATATTTGCAGCTTCATCTTTCTCTACATAATTACAAGAAGCATATAGTTGACTACTATCTTCCTTCTTCTTTTCCTTGTCATTGTTGAAATGCACTAAAAGTTTATCAGAATCTTTTTCATTGTACTTCTCCGAATTATGGTCTACTCTTATTACTTTGATTTCGCTGGATTCATTTGGAATCTGAGTTAGGGGAAGTGTACTACTACTCCTTGTTCTTGATTTCTTTCGTGGAGTACAACACCAAAGCAGAACAAGTACAAGTGGTATAAATATTCCAAGAAAGATGGTTAATAGAACCCAAACCTTGAGATGAAAAATGTGAGTTTTCTTTGATAAATCGAAATTCAAACCGGAACCCATTTCGCAAATGTCCGAATAAGTATCTGCTGATAAATCAATTCAGAAAATCAAAACCCTCTTTGCGTTTATTAAACGAACTGAAATTGATAGGCAGAGCATTTATTAAATTAATTGTTACATAGCATTGCTATTTCAAACATTTGATACCATAAAAAGAAAGAAAAGAAAATGGATGAAGATTCAAACTTTACCTGTTTTCTGATTGGGAATATATAGCAAAATCTGTTTAGCTCAAACCCAAAATCCCAGATCTCCAATAAACCAAAGGCATTGTGAAAAGTAAAAACACATTGGAAGCTTTTCACTCTGTCTGTGTTTATAATAATGTCCAATGGGGACCTTTGGGTTGCTTTATGAAGTAGTAGTATAAAAAATGAACTTTTTCTTTATCAAAGTAAACAACTTAACTTTATTGGAGAAAGCTTGTATTGGATTGAATTGAAGGTGAAGGGAATTACAGGGAAACAACACACAGCAAGCACATGGAATTATGTGAGTGAGATACTAATAAGAAGGCATGGACTTGTCAGAAGTAGGTAATAATAAATCATATTATATATATATATATATATTTGCAGTTTTATTTAGTTATTTATATCTAAAAGAAAAGAAATGACTTCTAGATTATCAAAAAAGAATGACTTCTTGAAGTTGAAGAATGTGACTGTTTATCTGCATAATGAGAAGTACTCTAATTAATACAGTATGTACTACTACAGTATTAGGTTGTTAGATATTTAAAAGACAGAAAGTCCACAGTCAATTACTATATATTAATTACACAGATTGAAAGGTTCAATTCAAATGAAATCATCTCTAATGACTAAAATATTTGGGGGAAGAGGGTATTTCCCGATGTCCTTACAACAAATTATCCCTATAATAAATACGAGTATAAAGTTTTAAGCTGATAGCATTAAAGAGTACGATCATGATTGTTTCACTTTTAAGATATCCTTTAACTATTATGTATACACTATATTTAATGAGCATGCATACTGATTTGACTAAAACATTAGTAATTAATATCGATCAGTTGAATATATGCATTAATTAAACTACAGATAACAATAATAATAACAATAATATATTTAGCATACCCACGAAATTAATGTGATATGTCTAATAATTAACACTACTTTACATATACATGAAAATGAAATTAAAGAATAATCAATATCATGTAGCTAGTAGCTAGAACGTTAATCAATCACCTATCAGTTAATATATATATATATGTATGTATATAAGCGTTAATCAATCATTATCAATATTTATATATATCCCCAACAATTACATATATATATATATAGTATATATTAATTATCAGTGGAAAATTAATATATATAGCTAATATTAATAAACATGATCGATCGAGCTAGCTATATATATAGTATAAATAATTACTTGAGTACGTATCTCCTTAATGCTTTTACGCATAGATTTTCCCAACCAAGCTAGATTCCAAGTCTTTGCTCGATTTAAGCGTGATTTGCTCGATTTAAGCGTGAGTATTTTTCATGATTTATACAAGAATTGACTAATATACCTCTATATGAATTTATTTTATTTTTATTGGAAAAACAGGAGAAAATTAAACCTAATTGTTCACTGGTAGTAACGTAACCCCCTGTAAAATATAAAAAATTGGTTATGACCATTTGTTCTCTTAAAACATCAACAATAATTAATATATAATATAGGTTAATTTTATGTGGACAACCCTTAATTTTCAGATAGATGCATGCAGTAAACTTATAAAACAATAATATTGTGCATGAATTTTCTTAATTTGCTAATAATTAAAATATTAACACGCGCGTTCATGAAATTTTATTATATATGTCTATTAGGAATTGCATTAATTCTACTCATTAAGTATTCATTTAACTTCACTTTTATATACATGGAAACATATACTACAAAGATTAATTGATTAATATATATAATTAATTAATGTTGGTGCATGAATTAACCAAATTAATTCTAAACAGTACCAATTGGGTTCCTGTTGTTTCAAAATTTGGATATTGGTTGGACAATATATGTATATTACCGGCAAAAGTTTGATAGCTTCCTTAAATTATATTACATGATAATAAATTAACCACTAATTAAATAGCTGGACTTTTGGACATATATATATATATATATATATATATATATATATATATATATATATATATATATAGGAGTATTATTATATAAAGGGTAAATTACAAATACCCCCCTCAGGTAAGGTCGAATTACAAAAATCACCCTCACGTATTGGATATTACAAAAATTCCCCTCAGGTTTATCACCTTCTTACAATTAACCCCTTGTCCCTAAAATGTTCCAATTTTGCCCTTGAAAGTTATTTGTAATGTTTATAATATGTTATAAATTTTAAAAATTGGGTGTTACTTGTTATATCTTGTAAATATAAAAATAATAATCATATATTTACCACCAAAATAATTGATATAATTTATATTTTCTCATAAATTTCAATAAATATTTCAATTTATAATGCAATATAAACTTTAACAAATTAAAATATCTTATTTATAATACAATATAATTTATTAAATTTACTAATTTATAAAATAAATTCATTTAACTAATGTGTAAATAATTCATATTTATAAAGTATATTATTAAAATTCTAATTAATTTAATATTATACAATTTAAAATTGCTAATAAATACCCTTTTTTTTTGCAATTTTATCAAAACTTATGGGCAATTATAAATTTTATCAATTATTCTAGTAGTAAATATATAATTTTTTTTTTTAATTTATAAGATATAATAATTAGATCCCAAGTTTTAACATTGATAAGACATTATAAACAATACAAATAACACTCAAGGGCAAAATTGAAATATTTTAGGAGCAAGGGGTTAATTGTAATAAGGTGACAAACCTGAGGGGGATTTTTGTAATACCCAATACGTGAGGGTGATTTTTGTAATTATGCCTTACCTGAGGGGGGTATTCGTAATTTACCCTTATATAAATACAGTACTTATTAATTAAGAGCTGAGGAAGCAGCCGTGCGTGTACCGATTTCTTTTTTGTTAGCGATTTAGCAATGAATGTTGGTTGGGCCGGCCGGCCAGATGTGGTGGGGGCTTACTTGCAATTTCAAGTCATTCATTAATTTTTCTCCAAATAATTATCATATTAATTAGTACTATATATTTTTAATCATATTAGTGAAGGATAATTAGTCTTATATATGATTATTGTTAAACATCTTTGTTGATACTTATTGACAGATTAATTATATGGCTAGATTTAATCGGCCCTGTCTCATGCATGTCTTTTCAATTATCTTCTCAATTGGTGGTTACGATTACAATTAACTTTGATTAATTATTAATTATATATAAGTTTGTCGTCTTTAGCCCTCCTTGATTAATTAGAGGGCTCCATACTCAAGGTCTGTCTGATTAATCATTGATTATCAATTTGTCCACATTATAATTCTTATATATTATAAAATGAAAAAATACTACATATATATGTATATGGAATTTAATTATGTCACCTTTACTTTATTGTTAGCTGAATTATTCAATTTCTCACGACTTTAACTCTGGTATGTATCTTCTTCTATTTTTTTTTTATTTAAGAATTTGATCATGTCCTTTGGTATATATCTATTGTTAAAGAAAGAACTTTGGTATGTAATGAAGTTGTAGCATCAATTTTTAAACGTGATATCAGAGTGATATCTCGAGAAGCAAAAAATCAACTTATTTTAGAATCTGCTAAAGTGTTACTTTTGCAAAAGCTATTATACAAAAGCAATTATTCTATAATTAATTTTTATTATAATCAATTATTACCAAAATCAATTTTAGTAAAATTAATTTTCCTATAATTGCTTTTCGAATCGCTAGGTCAAACTCACCCTTAAAATCAACGAATTGACCAAATGGGGGAGTCCAATATTTTTTTTTCTTAAGGATATTCAGATCTAGTTCTTTAAGAGGGTCGTTGGACACATTAAGTGGGAAACTCTTATAGTAAAAATTTGAACTTGAGCTTACTATTTTGTAGTGACTAGTCTTTTTCACTAGATCAATCACTTTTCGGTACAATAAAAATTTGAACTTGAGCTCACTACTTTGTAGTGACTAGTCTTTTTCACTAGATCAATCACTTTTTGGTACAATAAATGCTTCTACCTACTATATAAGATCATTGATGAAAAAGATTTATCAGAGAAAAATAATTCTATTTTAATTTCCTAGCTACTATATAAGAACAAATAACTAAAAAACTGATCATTTATAATTAATTATTAGGAGTTTTTGGGAATGGATTCAATTTACGTGTTCAAGAGTAAACTCATCGGATTAAACACTTTCTAATCCGATTTAACATGTTTATTTAACATATTTCACCGATTTTTAATCCGTCTCGCCACTGAATTCATCAATTTTTCACTAAGTGATTTAACCCATTTTTCATCGATTTGACGTATCTTTCACAAAGTTTATCACTTTTTTCATTAATTCTCACTAGTTTAAAACGTTATTAATCGATTTAACCCATTTTCCCCTACGTATTTTCACTGATTTAACTCGTTTACTCACTAATTTTATCAATTTATTAATTTTACCGATTTAACCAGTTTGTTTCATTAACTTCACCAATTAATTTCACCAATGAGTGGTTTTCAAATGAATAATTACATTACTTGAACCTAAAAAGAATTTCTATTCACTGCAAAGTAGCGGACTCATGTTCGAATCTTTGTTGGGAGATGTACCCATTTAATATATCTGACCCGCCTCAAAAGGAATTAAACCCTTGAAAACTAAAATAAAAAATAAAAAAAGCATTTCTATTCAACATGGGAGAATTGTGACAGTAAAGTAGTAGACTAGTAGTTATGATTACAAGCCCAGCCCAACATCTAATACATTACCTTTTAGGAAGCAACATCTAATTCATATACTGCATGGGCTTTTGTTTCAAGTAGTCGTACGATTAAATCTAGTCTAATGCATAAAATGTGACCGGCGAAGTTAATTATCTGGATTGAGCCCAATTACCCAGGTACTTTTGGAAACAATCCAAAACCCAATCCAAATCCAATTTCTTATTGAAGCATATCCATTGAACTTGAACAAATAATCACTATCAGTCTATCATGGATTAAAATTTCATTCTCATTATACATTTTGGTTAGTTGAATATATTAAAAACTTTTCAAAACTTCTTATTTGGAAAAGCTATAAATCAAATAAACATGTTAAAATTTAAAACAATCTATATTTTATATCGATTGACTCAAAAAAGAAAATTTTCAACATTTTCGATGAATACTTATTCGAATCAATGATCATCATTCAATCCATTTAATTCTTGAATTGTCCAATGTTAAATTAAAGTATTAACTTATTCAAAGCCTTAAACTTTCTACTGATTAATCATATTTATTTTGTTTTGAAATATATATTTTTTTCACAAAGTTATTCAAGTTGATCTAATGGTTTAGGAAAGTATCTAATGCGTTTTCCGATTAGAGAAGTCATTTTTTTAGGAGAAACTATGTTTTTTTGGATTTGCATGCTCGGTGGTTAGAACCTCGAAGAGGTCCAAATGAATTGGACTTGAGTAGGTTAATAAAGACATACAACTTTGGCAAGAATAGGGTTCTCTTTTTTCCTCTCAATTTCAGAAAAAAAATAGTTTTAGAATTAAAATATAGGAGCATGAAATTATATTCTTTTGGCAAATTTCTCTGGAAAAATCTTAGAGAGATATGAGATAAATTTTTCTTCTTCTAAAAATATCTAACTAATCTGATTTTTTTTTTTAAAAAAATACAAAAAAGAAAAAGTAACTCTACATACTTTATTTAAAGTAATAATTATAAACTTTCCTTGATTGTTTTCTTCTTCACTAATCATATTCTTCATCTCAAATAACATTAATTTCGTTTTAATTCCAGACCTAATTGAAAAATCAAGATACAAGTTTTTTTTGGTCAAGCGATGATGTACAATTCAACACCCATTTAATTTGGTTTTCGCCTTACTGTTATTCGAAACGCAAGAAATTAAGATGATGGTTACAACATATTTATTACTTTATGAAGAAAAAAATCGCAATTTTGCATATTGGAGGGACAATGTGCATGTTAGGTTAATATAAAATTTATTACTTAAAGGTCATAATTGTTCGATTTAGTCCAAGACAATTTATAAAAAAAAAAAAAACTAAGTTTTCATGACCAGAATACTCAAATTAGAATGAATGCATCAATTAGTGCCAATCATTGTTAAATATAATTCTAGAAATAAGTCAAACCGTAAAATCTTATAGAATATGTTTTTTTTTATAGTCAAACCGAAAGAACATGATCTTGTAAAATTAACTTACATGTTTAAGAACATTAAAAGTCCAAAAGAACATGATCTCAAGTCTCATCTCAAATTTGTAAAAGTTTAGTTTTATAGAAAATCTCATAAAACAGTCATCTTTAAAACTGAGAGGTCAAAAGAACATAGACATGTCCGTGCGCATAATATATGAGTCATGCAACTCTAGCTTCTTTAAATTATGTAGATGGCGTAGCTACTGAGATTATTGCAGTCAATTATGTCTCTTCATGAAAACATTTTTGAGAGTGAATCGTACTTTTCGTCCTCCTAATGGGACAATTTTTACACATTCGTCCTTCTTAAAATTTTCGTAGCAGATTTTGTCCCTCTTATCAATGTAGTGTAACACATTCGTTTCTCTTAAATTTTTCGTAGCAGATGACATTTTCATCCCTTTTATGATGTATTTTGAGTTTAAGAGAGACGGATGTGTTACCCTACATTGATGAGATAGACGCATTTGCTATGAAAAATTTAAGAGGGACGAATGTGTCATGCTACATTGATAAAAAAAAAATCTTAAGACGAATATGCAAAAGTTGGCTCATAAGAAGGACGAAAAATGCGATTTGGTCAAACATCTTTCAACATAGATTCAAAGGGCTGAAAATCAAACCAAGCTACTCGATACTCGACTCGGGCTCGTTCGATAAAAGCTCGTTTGTTGGTCACACTAATCGAACAAGCTTGAACATCTTTTTTCGTTCGATAACTTTTGAAGCTCGACTCGATAAGCTAAAAATTGAAAAAATACATGTAAAATATCAAGCTACTCGATATTCGGCTCGAGCTCGTTTGAGCTTGGCTCGATTGAAAATCAAACCAAGCTCAAACACAAAATTTCAAGCTCAAGCTCAATAAATATCAATCAAAGCTTGAACAGTGAATCGTTCGATACTACTCGACTCGATTACAGTCCTAGATTCAAGTTTAAAATCATATCTTTATGAGTAACAATCTATCTAATTGATGAGATTAATCATCAATTGAAGTTTTGATACATAAAACCTCCTATTCAATCTATATTCATTTGGATCAAATCTCAAACAAACATAAATTGTTAATCTCCATAATTAGATCGAACCGAATTCAGTTCCAAATCATATTAAATCCTTAATATTCTGATTTGTCAGTTGGATTGGAACTTGGACCTACACCCAGAACCTTATTTCAAGGCTAACGACCACAAAATGTTGGTGCCAGAGCAAACTTTTACTATGACTAATTTGTCCTTGTCGATAAAAGAAAATCGTAATCCACCTCAAAATCACAATGTTCTGACTGATGCATCATACAAAAAACCAACCAAGTTCAATTGTATGATTCAAAAACTTTCAGTTTGTTGGAATTACATGGAACTACAATCCAAAATATGCAAACCCTCTGCCTACTAATTGAGTTCTCCAAGTTCGCATAAATGAATATTCAAAACCTCTGTTTATATTCCAAATTTGCAGAAAACTCCAATGATTTTTCCAGATCAAAATGGTGTGGAATCGAAAGAAACGATTGAGTATCAAGTTTTTACCAGGGAAAATCAGAACAAAAAGAATGAAAAGTGCATGAATTGAATGATTGTCAAGGTTGATGAGTTAAAAAGGTGAGGAAGAAGAGACAAAAAAAAAAAAAAGAAAAAAAAGAAAAAAGGGGTGAAAAGGAATATGAATTTTTTACTGGAAAATTCTTTAAGGTAAATTAGTCTTCTTCCAAAAATTGCTCTATTTTATTTTAAACAGAGCGGTCAAAGTGTAAAATTCAATTCAATTCAATTCAAGGGTGAGTTTGGCCTAGCGATTCGAAAAACTTTTGTATAATTGATTATGATAATAATTAATTATAGAATAATTGCTTTTGTATAATAGCTTTTGTAAAACTAACAGTTTAGATGCTTCTAAAACAAATTGATTTTTTGTTTATGAGGATCCCAAAAGTGATTATGATCTTGGGGTCTAACACCATGAAAACCATGATTGAACAAAAGTAATTTTTATAATCGAGGTCAAACACTTCAAAAATCACAATAAAGATGTAAAAGTAATTTTAAGAGCTCCAAACGCTGGACCAAACTCACCCTAAGTATGGGTCCCACGGCCCAATGGTCCAACCAATGCAGCAACATAGTCATGATTTATTACTACCGCGTCTTATTTATTATAGTAATTACTACTATTTACTTAATTAGATATAATTATGGCAATTTTAATGTTTAAACAATACTACTACTTAATAGGAGTACTGTACTAGTACTTCATTTCATCTTCTCTCCTCTGCAATTCTCTCTAATATCACTCCTTATTTCTTCTTCGATTTATTCGCGATAACACATATCTGATTCGCAAGTTTCATTTAATATGGTATTGGAACTGTTTTTTTTTCTCCATTTTTTGTTGAATTGAAGGTTTTCGCCAATCCGTACAGGAATCAGGAGGTAAAACTCAAAAACCCCACTCCTTAATGGTATTATTATGGGTAGCTTATCCTAAATTGTGGTGAAATATGCAATATTTCTTTTGCTTTTTTTTTTTCAATTTTTTTGATGAATTATTTCCCCTGCGATTTCTTCATTATATGTTCAATGTATTTGTAGTATTATTACTAATTTTGCGATATGTTGCTATTTTTTAGAGATTTTCATGTACACCTTTACTTGATTTACCACACACCATCTCCTAAATCTTAATTAAATTGATTAGTAATTCATGAGGGATTTGGTTTTCAAACTACTCGTTCTAACCATCTCGTAACTGTGCTAGCTTGAATTTTCCTAGATACAAGTTCAGCTTGCTTGACAGTTGGTAGCATATGAAAGTGACGATATTTTATTTCCTTCTTTCTTCCTCTATCTATCTCTTGTCTCTCTTTTCCTTATTTGGTGGGGCAGTTGGATTTTGAGGGATTGGATTTAACTTAGTTTACCTAATTAATCAGCAGTTATATGTCTTAATGTCAATGCAGTCTGAAATGATAATCATAGAGCTGACAGTAAAACACCTTCTGGGGAAACCTTAATGAGTATCATCATTTTATGAATGAATCTGGTTCACAATTTGAACTTGTTGTACTGAATTGGGTTTTCCTCTCTTTGTATAGAGGATCAGTTCTTGCAGTTACTGGTCTTTCATCGCTACTCTTTTGTGAATTGTAATATTTATTGTTTATTCAGATGAGTAAAAGTGTAGCAGAACTCCTTCCTTTCACATCCTGCTACTACATTTCTGAAGTTTTCTGGTAGTCCTCCTAACCCAACTTTGTTTCTTTATTGTCTCAGTTCCCATAAGGAGATTGCAGTTTTATTCACATGATTTCCGTGGGTTTAGTTTATAAGAAGTGAGCAGTATCCTGGCAACTACAGGGTGGTAATTCGTTTCAGTTTGTGTAACATCATACGCAAATAGATGATATTTCTGAAGGTTGGAAATGATGGTGGAACTTCGCTCTGATCTCTATTCAAATATGCACATTTCTTATTGATCACGCCAGGGAATCACCATCTACTACTAAGTGTAGAGCAAATTGAAGATTATAGAAATTCAAGCGCTGTTAAAAATATCCTTAAAAATGATAAATAGATCATTGGTCTTGACATATCTATACCTTCTGATCTACATTACGCTTTCATCTGGAGTTATTTTATACAACAAGGTAATTTAAGTTGACATTATTTATAGATGGTCAGCTCTTTTCTTAAAAAGTAATATTGTATGGATTAACTTTGACAAATCCTTGCTGTTTAACTTTTGCATCTTGTTGACAATTCCATCACGTCAAGCAGATACAAATCTAAGATTCTACTATGCTGAATTAATCTATTTTTTCAATGATGAGTGCGATTAAGTTTGGCATCATTATTGCGACTACTTATAATCCATTAGTCTAATTCTTAGACAAATCATTGCTGTTTAACTTTTGCATCTCGTTGACAGTTCTTCATGTCAAGTGAATACAAATCTAAGATGCTGAGTGCGATTAATGTTGGCATCATTATTGCTACAACTTATAATCCATTAGCCTAATTCTTAGTGTAACTATGACTTTGGTGGATTATTTCATTGAGACTTTGCTCAGCTATCATAAATGCATTTTCTTTTCAGATTTGATTTATTGTCTCAATTGTTTATTACTAGTATGAGCTGAAACTGATTTTTTTTTTTGCAGTGGGTTCTTTCCCCGAAATACTTCAACTTCCCATTTCCTATAACTCTTACAATGATACATATGGGATTTTCTGGCGCAGTAGCATTTATCCTTATCCGCGTCTTCAAGGTAAAGCTCCCTGCCATTTGTTAACTATCTGGCTTCTCTTGACAATATTTCCTTGCGTGATCCATGTGTTGTATTAAACAGTTTCACAGTGCACATGCATGCTATTATCTCCGTCATTTCGGAATGCATGATAATTTACCGTGAAGAAAAAGCATGCGAGTCACATATTACTATACACTATGGCATTGTTTCAGTCTGTTAATTAGTCATTTGTAGTGATTTCATTCAGGATTATGTTAAAGGGGAACAATGAAGAAAATTAAATGTGATAAGATCATAGCTTTGGTTTCTCATCGTGACTGATGGTAGACATGTCAAGTTGAATCATTGAATAAGTTCTTCCCGATGTGATTGTTTGGGTAGTGCTAGAAACCTTCTTCCGTAATCTCAGTAAATTCAATTTATCTGATCTTCACCATTTTTTTACAGGTTGTGTCCCCAGTTAAAATGACATTCAGCATGTAAGAGACCTCATCCACTTTAGAGTTATTGTAATTTCTTTCTATTCAAATTCCAGTGCTCCTGTTATTGCTTTGTTTCCTTCTTATTTTGTTTAATTGGATAATTGCAGATATGCAACCTGTGTGATCCCAATAAGTGCCTTCTTCGCATCGAGTCTATGGTATGCACTTAACTTTGACTTAGTTGATATTCTAGGCCAAAATAGAACACATAATAAGGCTTATAGTAGATAGGAGTTCTATGTTGCAACTGAAAAAAATATGTAGTTGAACAATGCAATCTGGAGGAAGTTGTAGTTTCCCAAACCTTTGAATCACAAGCTTAGCTCTACCTCCCAACCAGGTTCTTCACGAGCATGAAACATAAAGACATAACTGAAAAAGTTTTCAAGTCTAAGTCCAATTGGATGTAAGTAATATAAGTACACCTAGCTTATGTTTCTAGATAACATGGAGGTCATACTATTATTGTAGATTAATCTAGTTTCGCTGAAATTTTTTGCTTGTTTGTTAGCATGGGGAATATCCTGAGTCTCATGTAAGACAACTCATCCATAAAGTAAATACCTAATATTTCTAATTTCTATTAAGCTAATGAGGATTCTTCTTCCTCAAGCTTAGCTCGGTCGAAGAGTTTTATGTGGTGTGATTGTGAGTCATGTTAATAATTATTACTTTAACCGTTATCTTTGACAGTAATTGTCATGTCAATAATTAAGTTCTGTACTTGTGCAATAAGCTCTTTAAAAACTTACTCAAACTCCTAAATTAATTATATCTGAGATAGTGCAATGCGAATTATTTTTAATATACACTCCACTGATACTTTTATAAAAGAGACTGTTCTGATGAAGTGTGCTTTCGCAGTCTTGGTTTGTCTATATCTTGGTTGCTTGCAACTCAAAAATATTTGGTAACAGATTCATGAGCTAGGCAACTCATAAGGAAACGTTTGCCAAAATTTGAATTGTTTAAAGAAACCACAATCAATTGCTTTTTATGTGTTATGCAATGTGTCTTGGTTGTTTGGTCAATTATTGAATTCATTCTTATTAAGAAAAAAAAGTTATTATTCATGTTTATCTTACACCATACAAGAAGAAGGTTCATTTAGATTATACGAAAGATCTATTCTAGGAAGAGAATTAAACCTATACGGTATTCTTGGTTATCTGCAAATGTAGGGAGCATTATATTAGGTGAACCGTGAAATTGCTCCAATCCATGAAATCATGCCAATCTGTATTCCCTCCAATCCCTGTAATTACTCCACAAAATTTGTTTTACAACTCATTCTAACACTCCCTCTCAAGTTGGTGCATAGACATATCCAATGCCCAGCTTCTCTAGTGAGTTATAGTGCACTTTGCTATAGACAACCTACCTAAGTATATCCGCTAACTGATCTTCAGACTTTACAAATGGGGATTGAACAATCTTGACCTCAAGTTTTTGCTTGATAAAATGATGTCCACTTCAACATGTTTTGTATGATCATGTTGAACTGGATTGTGTGCAATCTCTATAGCTGCTTCATTATCTCAATCAAAATTCATTATAGAATCATATGAGTATCCAATTGCTTCTAATAATCTCTTTAACAAAATCCTTTAGCAATGCCTCTAAACTCACCTTCTGGGCTAGATTGTGTAACCACCTTCTGTTTTTTTACTCCTCAAAAGTCATAAAATGCCTCCCAAGAAAGTGAAATAACCTGAGGTAAACTTTCTTTCAGCGATACACCTAGCCCATTCTGCATGTCTATAATCAACGATCTTAAGATGATGTTTTTTAACATGATCCTCTTGCCGGAGACGACTTCAAGTACCGTAGAGTCTGAAGCACTGCATGCATATGATTTCACCAGGAAAATGTATAAATTGACTTGCTAAGCTCACCACATATGCAATATCCGTTCTTGTATTGGACAAGTAGATCAACTTTCCCACAAGACGCTGATACCTCTCTTTCTTTGTGGGTACATGGTTCAAGTGCTTTCCCAGTCCGTGATTCTGAACCATTGGGGTATCTGCAGGCCTACACACAAGCATTCCTACTTCAGATAGTAAGTGCATATTTTCTCTGTGATAAGAATATGCCTTGACTTGACCGAGCTACTTCAATACCTTAAAAATACTTCAAACCTCCAAGATTTTTCTTTTCAAATTCAGTGGCCAAATGCTTCTGTAAACTAGAGATTTCTTCTGTGTCATTTCCCATAATGACCATGTAAAAGTACAAGAATAAATGAATACAAATGTAAATACATTCAACTTTAATCATGAGAAAAAATATTGTAGTATTAATTGTATCAATGGTTTTTCAGACTTGCCTTCTTTATTATCTCATCTTCTTTGTTCTTTATACCTTTTCTCCTTTCGTCTCTCTTTTCTCCACTTAGATCATCCGTTTTCAATGTAGGGTATGGTATGAATTGCTTTGTATGAAGTCATACTTCCTCATAGCCAAGCTAAAGCGTCCAAAGCATGCTCTAGGTGATTGTTTTACCCCGTATAATGCCTTCTGTAACTTGCATACAACCTCACTCTGTGACGAAGTAGTAAATCCAGGTGGAACATCCATATATATATATATATATATATATGTGGTCCCCGTGAAGGAAAGCATTTTGTACACCGAACTGATACACAGTCTAAGTTTGCTATAACAGAGCAAGAATGCTACTTCGCTTAACTTTGCTACGGGTGAGAGGGTATCTTGATTGTCTATACCTTAAGTCTGGGTTTATCATTTGGCTACAAGTATCGTCTTGTACCTTTCTATGATCCATCTGCATTGTGTTTGATGGAGAACACCTATCTACATCCCACTGTTTTCTTGCCACTTGGCAAAGAAACAAGTACCATGTATCATTCTTTTGTAGTGCCATCGTTTCTTCAGTTGCTGCTTGAGTCCACTTGGATTCGTTCAGGGTTCTTGCACTGTATTAGGGACATGATCAATGGAGAGCTTGGGCAGAAAAGACTGAGTCGAGCAATTGGATACTGTGACCTTCTTTCCTCGTGTTCAGGCGAGTACCTTTTAGATGGCTTCAGACAATGCTCCCTTCCAGGTAATTTATAGCCAGAAGAGTCATCTATGATATTCCTGGGAGAAGTGTTTAGAGATTGTACCTTGGGAGTATTCTCAGGAGACTGGTCATGTGGTACTCAAGGACGAGGGGAGGGCTGCACAGTCCTAGTCTCATTTTGCTCTGTTCCTTTTTCCCTGCTCCACTATCTTTGCTATTGGGGCATCTGGAGGATTCCCAACTGAAACAGGTTGATCTTCATTATTTTCAATCAACTTATCCTTCTCATAAATTTCCAAGCTCAATTATGATATATCTTCAAAGCCTGGCCACCTAACTCAATTTTGCTCCACTTTGTATTTCCCCCTGAAGAGAAGCATGAGTAACATGTTCTGGAGAAAAAGTTGCTGATTCCAGGAAAGTGACAATCATGGTGGTATAGTGACGTCTGGCAGTAGGATCATAACATCGGTATCCTTTCTTATGTGTTGCATACCCCAGAAAAATGCAATGAACAACACATGGATAAAGTTTTTTTCTCTAATTTTTTTGGAGTTGAAATAAGCAACACAGAATATTTGTGTCCGAAGCATTAAAACAGAGGGTAATAGTGTATGATGAGCAAGGACTTGGAGTAACGGTAGTAACAACTGCATCTGTCCAGTAGCATTGGGGTAGATGGGCTACGGCTATGTCTGTTTTTTCGCTTTGCAACACTATTCTTTTTGTGGTGTTTGAGAACACGTAGTCTCAAGATGAAGACCATGTGTCTTGAAGTATTCTTGAAACACATAGCTAATATATTCCCTACCATTATTCAACCAAAGAATCTTAAGTTTAGCAGATAATTGTGTCCTTACATACAACGGAAGGGCAGAAAAACTTCAACACGTCTATTTTTTTGGTCAAAGAAAGCCAAGTCAAGCGTGTGAAATAATCTACGAATATCACAAACCATCTAATGCTAGAAGAAATGGAAATGGGTGCTGGGCCCCATACATCTAAATGAATCACATTTTTTTGCTCTTCATGGGTAAGATACACAATGACTCTTCGCCTGGATAAATGTTCGACACCTAAAATTTGATTAATGTAATTCAGAAAATAAATCCGGAAATAAATTTTCTACTAACCAAATGATGGATGTCCCAATAGAAGGGCAATAGCCAAATCTGTCTTCCTTGATACACTCATTATTTGCTCTGCCAGAACAGGTATTATCCATGTAGTACAAACCCCCTTTTTAAGTACCATGTCCAATTATCTCCTTGGTGGTAATATCCTGAAATAAACAGAAACTCGGATAGATCAACAGTCAACAATTTAGTTCCTCAATAACTTGCCCCACAAATAATAATTTATTAAGGTACTTGGTGATGGAAAAGAGGATGAAAAAGTGTTTCAGCCCTGTAACTGGATATGTTACTCCATTAGCATTTGGTTGGAGTAAAAAAAGAGCACAACCATTCTTACCTGTATCACCAAGAGCCATAAGTTACTCCCCAGAAGTGAGAGGATCCCGGCTTTGACATTGTTCACAATCTATTCTCTGATACCATATTAACAAAGAATAATTATTATTCATGCTTTTCTTACAAGAAAGCTGGTTTATATACACTACAAAAGATCTGACCTAGGAAGAGAACTAAACATATACACTACTCTTGGTTATCCGCAATTGTAGGGAGCGAGATGTTAGGTATCCCCGAATCACTCCAAATCTGTTTTTCAACTCATTCTAACAAATTTATTCTCTTGTTAAATCCTCAACAACAGCGGTGAAATAAGTATGAAGAGAAGGGGTTGAAAGGAAATGTGTAATCCTAGATTATGGTGTCCATAAAAGATCTATATCAAATTCACCGTTCAGGATTTTTAATCATCTATGACTATAATGATTGCTGAATAGTGAAATTCCTTACATTAAACAGACTGAGTGTTGTAATATGATAAACTCATAAATCATTTTTATTTACTATTTCTTACAACAGCAATACTATTTATTAATTTGCTGCAGGTTTGGTAACACTGCTTACTTGCATATATCTGTAGCTTTCATTCAGATGCTCAAAGCCCTAAGTAAGTGAAACAACTTCCATTAATAGTAACGCTATGATGATCTTCAAATCTAATAATAACATATTGTTTATTTAACAGTGCCGGTGGCAACGTTTGTTGTGGCTGTTTTGTGTGGTACCGATAAACTAAGATGGGACGTGTTTTTAAACATGTTACTGGTCAGTGTTGGAGTTGTCATTTCCTCGTACGGGGAAATTCATTTTAATGTGATTGGCACGGTTTACCAGGTTACTGGCATATTTGCAGAAGCTCTGAGACTGGTCTTGACTCAAGTCCTTCTACAGAAGAAGGGCTTGACTCTAAATCCTATCACAAGCTTATACTACATAGCTCCATGCAGGTATATAAATTTAACCCTCTTTCATCTCTTTGATTTAAGCCTGCTTGAAAAAAATGCTTGGTTCTTTTACCTCTTAGATTGTATTATTAATCGATTCTCTATGCCCTCTAAATAAAAAGCTTGGTGTTTTCACCCCCTTAGTGCTATGGAAAACCTATATTTTTTTCTTAGGAGTGATTGGTATCAAATCATTACACATCTTTTCATACTTGTAATATTTTCATGTGCAGTTTCATGTTTTTGTTTATCCCTTGGTACTTTCTGGAGAAGCCTGGGATGGAAGTCTCTCAAATTCAGTTTAATTTCTGGATCTTCTTCTCCAATGCCGTATGTGCACTGTTGTTGAACTTCTCAATTTTCTTAGTAATTGGTAGAACAGGAGCAGTGACTGTTCGTGTAGCAGGCGTTCTTAAAGATTGGATTTTAATTGCCCTTTCAACTGTCATTTTCCCTGAATCTATAATTACTGGTCTGAATATCATTGGCTATGCCGTCGGTAAATATTTTATCTATTACTATGTAGTCAAAATGATCTATTTTACTATTGCAGTTTAATTCAACTGAACTGTTCATACTTCCTGCAGCACTATGTGGGGTCGTTTTGTACAACTATTTGAAGATCAGAGATGTTCGTTTAACACAAATTCCGGAAAGTGTTCCTGAAAGAATTACAAAGGTAACTTTTGCTATGAAATTTGAGATTGGTTGTCAATATCTTCTACTACTTTTCCTTGTATGCTTGATACTTATGCTATTCTTTGAGAAATCCTTGGGATTTGATCATACCTTTGTTTCTAACCACAACTTCTTATAGTTAGGAGTAAGAATTCTTTGTTCGTTCAGGTCTTTGATACTTCACAATGTCAGTGATATTTTATTTTGGACGGACTATAGTTTGATGTCTTCTCTGAATTTGCCTGAGTTGTAAAGTTATATCATTGTGTGAATATAGGATTGGAAGCTAGAAAAGAAATCATCTGATGTATACAAACCTGACATAAGCAATGATGATGACGAAAGTGGAAAGAATGGCAATAGTTCTGGAGCTGTTGTAATAGACGAAGAGGCTCCTCTCATTCCTTCGTCTAGGCTGTCTCACATTGGAAGGACACAACAAAGTTATCGCAATGCGTAGAAATATCCACGTGTATATATATATATATACACACTTTATTTCAAGGCGTTCTTTTGTTTTCTTATAAGTAATTTATTTTTTGACGAGTTCTTTAGATTATACATCATTTAAAACTCTGGGATATACATACAGTTTTGAGAGACATGTAAATGCAAGCAAATTTAGTTGTATTTTATAGTACTTAGCAAGGTGTAATATGGTGTTTCCCGGCCCAAAATCGTACATGTATGTACCTCTCATATGAACAACTTGTAATTGGTATAGTGCAAGAGACTAATGTATTGAACTCAAGTTCGAATTCCTGTTGAGTGAGGTTTCCACTTTATGTGATCGACGCGCCTTGAAAGGGTTTAAACCATTGAAAAACCAAAAAAAAAAAAAATCTCTTATGATTGTGTATTGAGGCTATCTTTAAGCAATTACCAAAATAATAAAAAGGCTATCTTCAAACCACTGTATATACTAGTGATTTGCTTAGGTGAGTTAGAATACCACTCCATGCAGTTTGGTCAAGTTATATATGTCTCCCTGAGTATTCGAAAACTTCAAAAAATACAAGAATCAATCCTTAGTTTTTTCCATCCTCGCGTTATGTCATTGAAAAACATAAATTATCTTTGGGAAAATGGTAAAATTGGTACTATAACCCTTGCTCGTCGGCAAAAAAATCATGTAGTTTTTTGGACTGGCAATTTCGTCCTGTAACTCATATATGATGGCAACTTTAGTCCTATTCGGGCATGATTCTTCTCAAAGAGGACCTGAAGAATACAAATTGGCGTCAAAAGTCTTGACGATAAGACTGATCAAGGACCAACTTTGATAATGGATTTGAACTTCTCCAAGAACCTTTTGATCCTTTATAACCTCATCAAGAACTTTGGACTCTTTTTTTTTTTCAAAATCTCCCCTGATTTTATTTTCGTGAAGTGTTGTTGGTTCGAGAAAAATGTTGGGTTCAAATTGTGATATACGTATCAGTTGAGCATTTTATTATTGTGGGCAAAAGGTCATATATATTCGTGTAATTTGTTTGGCCCATACAGAATGACACCCTCGCGTTATGTCATTGAAATACATAAATTTTTCTTTTGTACAAATAATTTTAGAATATGACTTATTTTTTTGGACAAATACACTTTTGAAGGATGTTCTTGTTATTCCCAACTTGAATCAAATTCTGAAAGGGTGTTGGTCATATTTTAATTTCTCTTTAAACATTATGCCATTCCAAATGGGCTATGACGTAAAAAGATACAATATACAAAATTCATATTTTACACACGTGAACAAGAGGGAAGAATTAACGTGGAAAACATGTGATTGCTTACATTAGGTACATACACGGCCGGACAGTGACTCAGTATCCTCTCTAAATGTTACATATTCAAATCAATTAAGAAAAAAAGGAAGAAATGACATTGTAGATGTTCAGACTAGCCGTAATTGCTTTAAACAAAGAAGAACACACAAATATGCACACAACTCAAGCAAGAACCAGACATAAAATAAAAAATACAAACATCAACAAATGGAATTCATTCCCCAGTACTCTCTCTAAAGCAGCAGCTTCCTTAATGAAAAATTCGAGAAAATTTACTTCAAATATTGTGTTGCAGGCTTTATGTACAACAATCTTCTTGTTGTAGGAGCAGGAGGAGCTAATCCAGGAATATCCCGTATGCTTCTGTTGTTAGGATTCACGATCTAATGAATACACAAAAACTCAGACCATCAATCATAATTTGACAAGAAGTGATTAGAATAGGTAAAAATCAGGTGTGATTTTGAAAGGTTTTAGGTTAAGGAAAGTAAGTACCTTTACAACGATTATGGCAATAACCCCGCATACAATCAGAAAAAGAAAAAGCATGATGCATTTATCAGTAGCCACCTGGAAAATACATAAACATGACATTAATATATATATATATATATATATAAAAAATAACAATAATGTAACAAGATATATAAAATAAAGTATTAGTTTGTATTGAACATTCACAAAGTTATCATTTATTCCAAAACATTAAGATAGGATATGATGTTTCCGAATAAAATACCTGCCTACCAATCTCCTTAACAAGCTGGGATGCCTTTTTGATAGAGAATTGGATTGTGTCCAGTTCATTGACAATGCGACCCATTTGATCAGTCTGTACGTATTCAGAATCATAAAGCGATTAATAAATGATACACTTGAAGCAAATTTATTTAAGGATTACATTAAGGTGCACTCACTTGGCCCTTCAATGTAGTAGCAGTTTGAGTTCCCACTTCAATAGTTTGGTGAACAACCTACGAGTAACAATGAGTTTAGAGTGCAGTTAAGAATACTTATTTAGAATGCTCCGTGTAATGTAATTTACCTGTTTGGAGCGCTCAATGGCCTGGTCAGTTTCATCCATGGTGTGTGTTCCAGCATTTATGAGCTCCTGATTTGACATTTCTATATTAATTTAAGAATGGACAGAACTGTCAGCTATTAAGGAGGGTCGAAAGAAAAGTTCAAATCTTATTTGCAAATGTTAGAATCTAATTGAGATATTAAAAAAGGGCTAGGTATGAGATGCCACCTGATGCCACTAGAACATTCTCATCAGCTGTTGGCTCACTGGCACCAGTTCCCATATCAAAAAGTTCAACCCTCTTATTTCCAAGGGTGCTCATGTATCTGCACCTCATAAAGTATAATAGTTTAGAAGTAAAGAATGAAGACAAATGACACATTTACAGGAAAGCAATAAGGGAACCAATTATAGTTACACTGAAATGGGATGACACTTAAAAGAGTATGTACCAAATTATAGTTACACTGAAATGGGATGACACTTAAAAGAGTATGTACCAATATTTTGTTCTTTGGAGCTGATAATATAGAAAATGAAACTAATACTCCCTCCGTTTCATTTTAGATGTCGTTTAAGGTTGTTTCACAAGGATTAAGAAATTATTTAATGCTCTAGATTTTAGAAAAATTAAAGGATAGTTGGACAAAATTGCCCTGGAAAAAGATGAGTAAATATTTTATTACTCCACATAATTATCTCTCTATTTCCCATAAACCTTTCTTTCTCTCTCTTAGTATTAAATCAATACGTTAACATTGTTACTCACTATATTTTAATTTTGAGACTCTTCATCTCCTCACTCATAATAAATGCATGGTTATTTGTTTTGAAAATTGGGAGATATTAAGTATAGTACTTAGGATTAAAGAAGGGTAAAAATGTCAAATTGCATTTAAATCTATCTTGAAATTATAAAGTGACATGTATTGTGGAATTTTTTTTCTCTCTAAAGTGACATGTAAAATGAAACGGAGGGAGTATCATGCATTAGCAAAATATTCAGTTTTTGAACTTTTTGTGTTAAGTTGCACATGTATAGAAATCAGGAGCAAAGGATATTCAGAAATCATGAGAGGTATATTCAGGCTGTAATACTTTCAACCATAAACTTAAAAAGAAGCACAACAGGAAACTGGAAATTTTCTGACAGATAGCTAGTAAAAGAAAGAGTCAGTGTTGCAATCTAGAGACTTGGGATTAGTCCTAATATATCTTCATTTTGCTAATAATTCTATAGAGTATTAGATTTTTGTATTCTATAACAAATTCAGCCTGATTATAGAATTGACCTGAATTTTCTAGTGTCCATACCACGTAAAAAAGAAACTTTATATTGTAGGTCATTTTAGCAAAGATGCATAAAGTTGTGAACAACTGAGCCAGCATTTTTTTTTGTTCGGGGGGGAGGAGACAACTACTATCGAACAAAACCTTGATCCAAGAGCTTGGATATGCGCAATCTCGTCCTATGGACTTGATGTGGTAATGAGGCGGTGACTCACATTACTAATAATCATGTTTTTCATGAGCGCACAAAGCATATTAAGATGGACTGCAACTTCAAATGAAAAGACATTTCAGGTCAAACTATTTGTACTTCACATGTCAAATCAAGTGATCAACTGGCTGATCTAATTACAAAAGCGTGGATCAAGGGCAAAAAATATTTGTCAAAAGCTAGGAGCATATGATATATATGCTCCACCTTGAGGGGGAGCGGATATTATAGTCTTTGTAGTGGTACATTCTCTATTAAATATGTATGTTAAATGATATATATTAAATGATTCCTCTCTCTAATAGCTTAAGCTTTTAGATGAGTTTGTCATTCAATATGGTATGAGATCTCAGGCCAAAATAAGGTCCTGTGTTCGAATCTCTCCGCCACCCATTTCTAAGTTCCACGTGTTAGGCTTGAGTAAATGAATACCGCCTACACGTGCATGTTAAATGGTATATATTACATGATTCCTCTCTCTAATAGCTTAAGCCGTTAGATGAGTTGGTCATTCAATAATATACAAGTAGGGTTAGACATTCTTAGATGACTAACAAATTCTCCTAAACCTCATGTTTTTTCTAATTGTTCTATTCAATAATCTGAAATCTTGTTAATCTTTCCTGGTCATCTAATTCGTGTACCAGCTTCCTATCAAATCATATAATGAAATAAATAAAATCAAAGTACAATCATATCGATACAAAACGCCATGGTTAATTTGTGTATGCAAGCAATATATGTCAATATATCTTTATCTTTCTTAATTACCTAATTTTGGATTGTTATCTCTTATTAAATGCAAGATGGCATTCTGATAGCACGTGCACAAGCAGAAAATGAGAGAATAGAAATGAATACTGATATTAGCATAACATTTTGCGACAAGTAGCAAGTGAACACAACAAAAAAGTTCCCTAAAAACTCTTGAGATTTGACAGCAAGGCTTCCAGTTTTAAGTTTCTAATCTATCTTTATCACTATACAAAACAAAAGGCACCCAAATCATAAACAACTGGATTTCAACAGAAACAGAATGGAATCGGTGAATAATAACATTATACTGAAATAGTAAACTTACGTTTTCCTCAAGGCTACAAATGAATTCAACTCTTTGATCTGCAAAAATAAAAAGAATTAAAAGAAAGTTAACAAAGTAAGAAAAAATCCGCAGCATGTGCAGTTTTTCCTAGACATACAAAAGGTCTAGCCCAATTACCTATCCTCGATGAACTCAAGCCATATTAAAAGCTAAACAGGTGACCTAGTGGCTAGTGCAACCAAATATTTACAAAATAAATAATTTATGTTTCATTATCCACAATATGCAGATGGGTAACAATGATGCAAGTTGATTAACCATTCAAGTATAAGCTAGTGTGACATGCAATAGTTAACGACTTGCAAATCACAATGTCTTAAAATAGGTGCACGGTAACAGGAAAAGAGACAGTGCAATTGCAATCCAAATAGTGTATCAATTAATCATCCTAATTTTGCTTTCAAAGAAAACAAAATATTGACTCGACATAAAGAGCACTTTTTTGTCTGTGATTATGCTTTGGAAGAGAAAAAAAAATATGTCACGAGCAATAAACAAATACGATGCGATTCAGGCATGTATCATGGCCACCTACCAATCTATAAGAATTTCAAGTTTTCAACAAACTTACCATGGATTGCTTCTCATCATTAAGCTGCTTGTTAACTTCGGGAGGGTTTCTACCTTCCTCATCTTTAATTTCATGATCAAATTCTTTAATCAACCTAGTAAAATTTCACAGGCAATAAAGAACAGATTAAAATGATTTTAAAATAAATATCAGTACGTCTGATAGTCTAAAAGGCATTACAACTCTAAGTTGACACCATTAAATAAGATTCAAAACAAATAACATAAACCTAACAAATAAAATTTAGCAACATTAATATTCATACATAAACTTTATCATCGTTAATATTCATACATGTGATACCTAAAGTTCACTCCAAAAAAAAGCTGATATAATTATAAAGAGAAACCACATTACTTAATGTACCTTACCTTTTACACTCCCTCATCTTCACTGTAAGTTCTTCCAGCTGTTTACTTTGCCTACTGGAGTCTTTGATTTTATCCAGCTTCTGGAAACCATTCCTAAAATAAGAATCCAAACCAGTTGTGATTAAGTTATGCTACGCACATTAAAACTACTTTGCATTAGCAGTAATCATAAAATCTCAACAGAGATAGTAATAGAAGATACATGTCCATCATATGTCATCAATAGTAATATTTCTGAAAATCATTTAGCAAACAAAATAGAATGGAAGCTAGGCAAATATTTCCAGCAAACCAGTGTCCAAATAGAAACCGAAAAAATAATAAGAAAATTCGACCAAATATAATGTTTACAGTTTAGTGGAGGATACTAAGAGAAATATAATCAGCATCAATCACATCATTAAGCTTCTATCATACAGTCAACCTATAATGAATAGTATAAGTTTTACATTGAACAAGACAAATGAAGGTAAGGAAGTATTTAGTGAAGAAGTATTCTTTCTAAACCCGTTACACACAGCCATCCCAGCTCTGGTTCTTGTAGCCATTATTTCAACAATTCAAATGTTTCCATTCAATAACTCATACAGTAAAGGAAAACATCCTGCTATAAAATTGAGACAATCCAAAATGCATCCGAACAATAAATTAATGCCTAATACAACACAGACATAAAAGCTTAAATCCAAATTAAACGTAAACATGAGCAGAATGAACATCAAATAAAATAATATATAGAGAGAGGGAGTTTACGCAAGGCCGCGCATGGTATCGCGAATCTCGCCGTGTATCTGCTCCATTTGAGGATTCATCCGCATGTTCAGGTTCGCCATTTTTATCCTTGTCTCCTTCTCTTTCCCCCCACCTCTTTTTTATTTTTTCGAAATAAGAACAACAATAAGAAAATCCTCACCAAAAGTCACACTACGAATTTCCCCTTTATGATAGTTGATCAGAAATCGGTAAAAATTGGAATTGGGAAGAGAGGGTTCCTGAGTTTCCAATTTAGGGATGGAAAAGGGGTTTGTTCGGGGAATTTCGAATTTTGGAGAAGAGAATGATGGGATTGCAAAAGAAAAGAGAGGGAGATTAAAAATCGTTGAAATTGAGATGGTTTAGGGTTCTTCTCTCCATGAAAGCTTTGTTGCAGGAGAGAGAGAAAGAGAATGTTTTTATATTTTCTACTTATATTATTAATATTAATATATTATTCTTTCTTATGGAAAATTGATGGGATTCAGACGAGTGGATTTTAAAATTGAACTTTTGGAAAGTTTAATTTCTAAGAATGAACTCCAGGGGCATTTTACTGTAGGAGTGATATTAGTAATATTGCCTTCTGTTTTCCTAATTTTCATTTTAGTATCCTTGGTGCTTATTTAAGTTTTGTTATTTATTTTCTATATGATATATTAATTTTTGTTTATGCAATTTATATTCGAAATCAATTTTCTTCTTTCTAATATATTTATTTTAAATTTTATTATATTTGGTATATAAGATTGAATTTTTAGAACTTTATTATGTTCAATTTCTTCGATAATTCTTTGTACTTTATATTGTATTTTTTCTATTTTCTTCAGTTTCGTTACTCGGCTCTGATACCAAAAATTGGTAAGAGGCAGCGGATGATTGATTTTTATTAGAAATTTTTTCTTTAGTATAATAATTACATAATGTGCATGAATCTTCGGCTTCTTTAATCTTTTTTCTTATAATTTCTTCGTTAATTTTATACATTTTAGTACTAAGGGATGTAGTTCTTAAATAATTTTATCTTTCTTCGTAATGTTTAATTAAATTTGATATTTCTTCGCAGCTTTTTTCCTGTTTAGTATTCATAATTTTTCTTCTAAATATTTAGTTAAATCTGAAATTTTCTTATCTAACTTCATATATTCGTTTTCTTGCTTATTTTCAGGTTTTATAAGGTTTTTTTGCTTTTCTAGATGTAGTTGTTTTATGGGATTTTTGCACGTCACCCCCCAGTTTTTTTCAATTTTCGCACTTTCCCCCCCAAAACGCCTTAAATGTGACCGTGCCCCCTGATTTTATGTATGTTTGTGCACTTACCCCCCTGAAACGCCTTAAATGTGATCGTGCCCCCTGCTTTTATGTATGTTTGTGCACTTACCCCCCCCCCCCGAAACGTCTTAAATGTGATTGTGCCCCCCTGCTTTTATGTATGTTTGTGCACTTACCCCCCCATACCAAATTCTGGCCAGATTTTCCACCGGAACTAAAGCACCTGCAAAGCACACAAAATTTAAGAGGGCAAAAGGGTAATATTACCAGCGGTGCGGCAATATTCCATATCAAGTACCAACTCCTAGGTGACTTGATTTCTCGGTATATGTAATGAAGGGGTCTCCATAAAAAAGGAATAAGAAAGCAACAAGAAATGTTGATATTGATTTCTCTAAATCATGAGTTTTGTGTGAGAGAGAGACGATATGAATTTGTAAAATTGTTCATGATTCACTCAATTTCAGTAAATGGAGGAGAAATTAAGCCTAACTGAGATAAACCTTAATTTCTTTTCTCAATTTCAATTCACGTTTTTAACTGATGTTTAGGTTTTGTGGGAAATAAGGATAATTTTACCCTTTTGCCCTCTTAAATTTTGTGTGCTTTACAGGTGCTTTAGTTCCGTTAGAAAATCTGGCCGGAATTTGGTATTGGGGGGGGGGGGGTAAGTGCACAAACATACATAAAAGCAGGGGGCACAGTCACATTTAAGACGTTTCGGGGGGTAAGTGCACAAACATACATAAAAGCAGGGGGCACAGTCACATTTAAGGCGTTTCGGGGGGGGGGGGGTAAGTGCACAAACATACATAAAATCAGGGGGCACGGTCACATTTAAGGCGTTTCGGGGGGGGGGGGGGGGAGTGCGAAAATTGAAAAAAAGTGGGGGGTGATGTGCAAAAATCCCTTGTTTTACATAAGAAGGCATAAATGTATCGAACGTCTAATTTGATCACTAGTTCCTTCCATTGTTTTATCTTTTATTGGTAATTTTTTAATTTGTACTATTCCTTCAAATAATTTATCTAAATAAATAGATTCTTGATCAAGAAAATTTATACTGTGATGGCTATTTGTTAGAGCATATTCTACCAGTTGTTGAAATATGTTTGTGCAAGTTGATGTGCTTTCATGCTAATTGTCGAGTCAATTGCACCCCATCTGTCGTGCCACTTCAGCACAAGTTACCGAGACGTGTGCGGACATGCTTCCATGCCATGGCCGTGCTAGCTTCCATGCCATTGTCGACTCATGCTCTTGTGTCCACTGCTTGAAATTATAAGTCTCATGCATTAGTCGTTGCCTAACATTCATTGGCTCGTATCCCCACTTTTACATGCCTCCATGCCAAGTGCCCTCGCAACACTTTGCCATATTGGTCCAACCAACCAAGTTTCGACCAATGCCTTGACCTATGTGTGGTACTTTCTCGTTTTTCGCTCATGGCTCAACCATACTTCGTGCCATCTTTTTGGGGAGCTAACACAAAAGATATGCAAAAAATGTCTTATTTGTCATTAGTTAATTTAGTGGCGGATCTAGACCTATATGTTATTGTGAGTGGGTCAATTAAAATTTGTTTATGATGTATAGAGATATGTATTTTCCCATAGGATAATATATATAAAATGTTTATAAATAGTATAATCAAATTAAATATCTCTAACTTATTTATATCGCATTCTTTATTAGTTTAGTATCGTGCCTTCACATTCAAGATATGTTAAGTAATATATTTAACTTCATTGATTAGTGTTAATTTAATAGTAATTTTTTTTGGTTTATTAGTGTCAGTTTGTATTGTGCTTAAACTTTTTTTTTTTTTTTTGAAAGTGTATTGTGCTTAAACTTATTCATATACATATTAGGCCAAACCCAATGGAGGGGGTTGGACTTGGAGGTGCTGGAAATTAGGGGGGGAGGGGCGTTGGGCTGGGGGTGGGATATAAGGTAGCTGGGAAGCTCCTTGGAGCTCCCAATCCAACCGGGGGGAGGGGAGGGGGGTTGGGCTGGGGGTGGGATATGAGGTAGCTGGGGAGCTCCTTGGAGCTCCCTGGAGCTCCCAAGCCACCCGGCAGACGCGTCAAAGCGCCTGCCAGCTGCCTGGGCGCGTGCGCCCAAGCAGCAATCAGGGGATGCCAAGTGGCGTCCCCTGATTAAAATATTTTTTTTTGCCCTTTTTATGTATTCCTTTCATTTATGAAGTCTAAATTGTGTTTGTTTTCATTTATATCATGCTTACTGTGGAATTGTGATGAAATTTTAGGCTAGAATTATTTACGCTCTTGCTGCATATATATATATATATATATATATATATATATATAGTTTTGTTTTTTTGGTTTTGTTTTTAATGTGTGTATTATTATTTAATAGTGTAGTATATTAATGTAATTTGTGATATAGTTTTTAGTTAAAAAAATTTTGTTTAACTCTGATTGTTCATATTTTTTATGACATCTTAATTAATTTAATTAAAATTTTAATTTTATTTTAAAAAATAAAATTACAACTAAATCATTTAATTAGAATATAGGTGGTTATATAATATTTGAACAATATAATTTTTCAATTACTTTGAAAATATAATTTAAACACTTAGACAAAAAAAATTCAAATTCATACTTCATTTATAATATTTTTGTAAGAATCTTTTTGTGTTGAAATTTTTAACAAATATATTTATCATATTAAATCACCAACGTGAAATTTAATAACTTGCAATGAAAAATAATTGGAACAATACGATTTAATTTGATTAATAAAATAAGAACAAATAATTTAACATACACTTAAGCAAGAAAACACTTAAACAAAATAAAATTATTATTATTATTATTATTATTATTATTATTATATTTGTTATTATTATTAGAAATAGTATTATTATTATTAATATTGTTATTATATAATTATTATAATGGTGAGAGTGAGGAAGAATTAAATCGGGATTAAATAAAGTGGGAAGTCCCATGGTTGAATTTGGATAAGCATGGGGTGGAGGCAGGGGCAGGGGCAGCTGGGGAGCTCCGGAGTTCGACCCCTAGCCCCTAGCATTGGGTTTGCTCTTAATCCATGTTATAGTATTTTTTGTTTTTCTAAATCAATTTAAACAAACAAAAAAATGAATATTATTTTTGAAAAAATTTCAACTATAACTAAATATCGGGTTTAGCCCCCCCCCCCAAAAAAAAAAAAAAAACTATCAGGGGCCCAACACTTAATTCAGGAATGTGTCACACACCATAAAATTAGGGCTGTCAATGGGGCGGATTTCAGTCCGGATCCGATCCGAATCCAGTCTGATTTATTAGGATAATTGTCCGATTAGTGATCCGATGGACTGATCCGATTAAGAAGATCCGTAATCCGAATTATATGGAGCGAATATGGATCTAGGCTGATCCGATCCATTACATATCCGTAACCGATATATATTACTATATGTTGTTTATATATTATGTATTTAAATAAAAATAAAAATAAAACTATCTATGTTCCACTAAAATCTTTTACTATATTAAAAATAATTTTAAAAAGAAATGCATGAGAGATGTTGGTGGACTGATGATAATGCCGTGAAAACGTCATTATTACCTATCTCTTTAAGCCCAAAACATCTTGTTTTGATCCGAGTTTTTGTGTGTCTTTGCGTGTTTTCTTGTCTTTCGTGCTTTTGGCCCTTTGTTCGGCCTTTGTTCGCTTTTTGTCTTTTTGTTCGTGTTTTGATCGTTTTCTCCGTGGTTTGTAGGCATTGACATCTTAGAGAGATTCGGAGTTGCGTATCAATGATACGAGTCGCTCTACCAACCCCACGAGTCAAGCTTGAGCTTCAAAGGAAATCGACCCCGAAGCAAATTGTATAAGAACGTATATAGCAGCTCACTAGAACATGCATAAATATTTCATGGATGATCCAAATGAGTTGAATTTTGGATATGTCATAGATGAGTGAGTTAGCTACGCTACGGACTTTACGGATCCGGATTCGGAGTTCGGAATCAAAAGATATGCTGCTCGGAAGGAAGTGCGGCAGAGCAGAAAACTGCCTACGGCACAAACCTCGCCGCGGCGAGGTGGAAGCTCGCCGCGGCGAGTTGGCAGCAGAAAAATCATGTTTACCTACGGCATAAACCTCGCCGCGGCGAGGTGGGACCTCGCCGCAGCGAGGTCTGCTCTGTTTTTCTGCGTATTTTGAGGGCCTTTTTGTATATTGCCCTTCTCCCACTTGTAAATACAACTTCCTTTAGGACTTTTTGGCCTTTGTTACTATAGTTTGGAGGGTAACTTAGGCATGATGAACTTGTTGTTCCTCTAGGTTAGAGGCTTAAAGGTGGAATCATTCAACCAACTTCAACCATTCTACACTTCTCACTTTACATTTTTCTCTCTTGCCTCCCTTTTGAAGAAAAGAGAAGAACTCTCACTTGGACTCCCCAAAGAAGATAAAAAGGCATTGAGGGAGAAGTTGTTGAAGACCTCTTCACTAAGCTTACTCTAAACTCTTTTACTTTGTTCATTTACATTTATGTCTTTTAATGTAATGAATGATATATTGTTGTTATGAGTGGCTAATCTCATTTATTCTATGTTTTTATTGATCCTATGTTTGGTTCTTGATTCTTGATTAAATGATGAGTTAATGATTGTTGTTATGCTTGTATACAAGTGTTTGTTAATCTAGTTTGAGCTTTTGTCAACTTATGGATTAGCTAACCATAGGATGAAATGAATTGATCTTTAATTGCTAGACATAGTGGATTAAAAATTAGATTGAAAAACTAGGTTGTGATTTGATTTTAGGATAGAAATATACCTAGGTCATTTCATGTTCTAACAAGGTTTGGAGTTAATGCATCACTTAGGCTTAATCCTTTTAGACATAAATTGGATTAGTTTACTTTGGTAGGTTCGTACGATATCGAAAGATACGTATGAATATTTTATGAAATCTTGAACAATAAACATAAGTGTAGTTGTCAATTATTGAGTCGTTTGTCTTGAATCGAACTAGGAGACGTAAAATCGTAGAAGCCTTTACATATATTAAGTCAAGTGTTAGTTTTCGTAATTACTTAATTGAGTTGTAGTATCAAAACCACAATCACCTCACCAATTTCAACTTACAAATCTAAGTCTAAGTAACAAGACGTTAGTTGGTAATTAATTGAACAATTCCTCGTGGGTTCGACACTCATTTATCACTTTATTACTTGTAACGACCGTATACTTGCGTGTTTGCGTATTAGTATTTGGAACGCAACAAGTTTTTGGCGCCGTTGCCGGGGAATTGTAACGATTGTTTGCCAATTTATATTCTTGTATATCGTAACTTGGATTTGCTATTTACGTTGTGATCTTTGTCTTCCTAGGTACGATGGCCTACAATGATTGTTATCCAAGGTCAACCGAGGGACGATCACTTTGTTATTGTATGCATTGCATGTGGGAGAGCACAATAGCCGGTTGCCCAATGAGTCCAACTCATTTTCAATATGAGAATTCGTACATGGGTAATCATTATGAGCCGAGTCCTACTTACAATGACTACAATATCGAGTGGGGAGATGGCCCGTATTATCCAAGGAACAATGAGTGGGGAGGTGGACCACACCCGGATATGATGATGACTACTTCATTCATCCAACCGAACTATCATGAATATTCTCAACCTCCGGTAGAAGCAAAATCATCTTTGGAAGAAGCATTCACTATGTTCATGGAGCACACCACCAAATACATGGTTGACAATGATTCTAAGTTGGAAGATGTTTCCAGCCAGATGGAAGAAATTTCCAAACAATTGCAAGAAGACTCGGGGACATTAAGGGATCTTCAAACACAAATGGAGAAAATCTCACAAGCTTTAAGCCCAAGACCCCCGGGAGCTTTGCCGAGTAAAATTGAATCAGTTGCTCCTAATGAAAGTTTTAATGAACCGAGTGAAATGTTCGAAACAAATGGGCTTCATACTAGAGAGGAAGAACAAGGTAGATCGAAAGAGCTTGCAAAGGAAGATAAATTCATCATGGATGAAGGGTCGGATCAAAAGGTCATCAAATATTCTTATTTGGACTTGGTTATCCCCAAAGAAGACAAGTTGATCCACCCGAGCAAAGCAACGTGGATAATTATGGGTAAAGATTACAAGAGATTTGAACCGGGAGATAAAAGTTTTCGATTTGATATGAGGTTCAAATCCGTCCCAAAAGACCGTACAATGAAAAAGTTAAAGCGTGGGACGAATTTAAAAGCAAAGAGGCCGGGGCTTATACTTGATCCCGATGGGATCCTATTCGATTATTGGCCACCCTAAAAGAAAAGGGAAGTTTCAAGTCGAGCTTTCGACTATAAACAAGCGCTTCTCGGGAGGCAACCCGAGCCTATTGTTTTTTTCCTTTGTTGTTTTGTGTTTTGTGTTGTTTTCGTTTTTGTTTTTGTTGTCGTTTTTGCGTTTTGTGTTGTAGGTAAATGAGCGCGGGTGAAAGATCGAGGATTGACAAGCACAAATCGAGCGAGGTCAAGCGAATGAACCATGGTTCGCGAATGTCGTAAGGTGAGTAGTTGTACTTTATTTAAAAAAAAAAAAAATTTAAAAACTACACTACTCACTCACCATTTTAAATTTCTCATACAAACTCTCTTCCCTCTCTCACGATCTCTCAAGCTCACTCACTCAATTCTTCCCAAACTCACATAAATTTCTCTCTCAATCACATAATCTCCCAAATCCCACAAACAAGCCACCAATTCACCCCTAAAATCCTCCATTTCCATCATACTTTACCAAAAAACGGGAGTCAACACTCAAGGGTTCGAAAGGCAAAATTCTTCGATTACGATCCAAAGGTAAGTGTGGCTTGACTTAATTGGTATTGGTGTGTCGGTGTTGAACTGTTTGGTATTGAAAAATTTTTGGGTTGAAGTTCTTGTAATCTTTGAAGAGAAGTAGTAATTTTGGGTGTGCACTCAAGGTGTTCGATAAATTGCTTGTGAGAGTAGTTTTGCCAACTTTGCTAGTTTTCGATTGTGGAGTTGCCGGGGTATTAGTTTGTTGAAGTTGTGTGATTGCAACACAAGTTTGGGGGAATTTTGCGCATTTGGAATAAAAGGGAAGAGTACGGGAAAGCAATGGAGCGTGCCCTCAATGCACGAAACCACTGAAGACGGGAGCAACCACGAGATGCATACGAAAAGGGACGTTGTATTTAAATTTACGCAGTCCCGTCGGTTTAAATTGAGCTTACAATGTTTTAATTATATTCTCGTCTTGTGTTGGTTTTGTTATTAACTCTTGAGAGATATTGGCATGTTTACTCGTTTCAATTTATAACGTTTGCTTGTTGGAATTAATTAGAGTCCTGCTCGCTCATTTATCATTTTGTTTTGTTTTGTTTTGCTTGTGTTTTTGTTGTGTTCTTGTTTTTGTCGTGTCGTACCTTATTCCGTCACTCTCAATTCACACAATGGGGACATTGTGCATTTTAAGTTTGGGGGAGTAAGGTCGCGCTTGTTGCATGCTAGGTCGACCAGCCAAAATTTTTCAAATTCTTATTATTATTTGAACATGCTCTACAAAGTTCAAAGCACATTGGCTAAGGTTAGGTAATATTTAAAGTGGATAACGAACTTTAGCGATAATAGGTTCTAGGACTCCTTTTGCTTAACTTAGAATCCCTCCAATCCATAGCTTGGAATCTAAATGTAAAAAGAGCATAAATGGCCTAAGTTCGGGGGAGTAAACCCTTTTCGAGAATGAAAAACCTTTGAACACCTAACTCTTAAAAGAAATGAGTAGAGAAGTTGCTAAAATGTACGCACTTCTATGAGAGAAAAGAAAGGCTAAGCCTTCAATTGATAATACTCATTGATCATTTTTGGTAATTGCTCTATCTCATTGTTTTAGTGCAAAAGTTGTAATAGAAGAAAAGAGTGTGGTGCTAGTAGCCCACAAAAGCAAAATTGCATCATGTGACGGCCCGGCTCCGCGGGCCCGTCGAAAAACGGTCGAAAAATTATTGTTATCTTGAAAAAGCGTTAAAAATATCGAAGCTTTTTTTTTTTTTTTTTCAAACGATGAATTAAAAGGTTTAAAAGCGGAAGCTATTTAAAACGAAATAGGAACAATTTAAATTACTAAGTTTTCTTTTTGGCGAGCAAATAAAATCAATTTTCATAGAAGAATTTTAAAGCGAAAACATTTAATCACAACATATCAAATGATTTGAACAAAATCAAACGAGAGAGATAATTAAGTAATTTATGAAAATCTTGAATCTTTGACAAAAATATAAATCATCTTTAACGATTCAATAAATTAAAGGTTTTAAACAAAATAAAAAGGGAGAATAAATCGACAACAAAATATTACTACTCTCCCGAATACTAGGGTGGGACCGCAACCGTGATGACCTAACCGCAACCCGACTATTATTTCCAGAACACCTGAAACTGAAAAGAGTGAAACACGGAACGCATAAGTTGATCGTCCAACTTAGTGAGGCTATGTGCGAATTTGCATGGTGATGTGTGAATGCAACATATTATATAACATAATCATGTTATCAAGCAAATAAACATATATTCAAGACGGAAGAAACACGGAATTCACATAACCAAGAATTTGCTGATGCCGTCCTCCACTTACCCTCCATCCTTAGTCTGATGTCCATCCAAACTCACCAAGTAAGGAGCGACCTTACTATCAAAAATGCATCGACATGTCTTTGCCGGAGTTCGTCCTTACTCCCCAAGTGTTCCTCCCCACTTGGATTGTAAGGGCAGGCCTACGGGTAACCGTGACAATCCTGCCGGCCCTTGCCGGCCAGGTTGGCATCGGGTCCATACACCAATCAAAAGGGGCCCACACAAAATCGGAAACAAACGGAAACATAAAGTCGGAAACAAACGGAACATAACATATCAAACATATTTAACATATTATCAACATTTAACAACTTATCAAATGAAATTTTCGGTATCATGATAATTTCGAAAATATATTTGCAACTAGTAGATTCGGATGTAGCATGTATTTGGATAATCATGTTCAAATGCTAAGTGATTTCATGAGAGAAATGTTGACCTAATAAGTCAACCTATTCGTGACGTCATGCAAGAAAAGTTAGAATAAAATTCATGCTTTGATTATTAAGAGTCTAAGTGCATGTTTGGACTCGATCTACTATCACATCGGACCGACATACAAATTAAACACACAGCGCTCACCTTTGTCGCTTAGTATAGCGACTAAAACTCCACAAATGAAGCGTATCCGAAACCTGAGCAAGTACGTATACGACTTAGAAACAAAACTAATGAAAATCCTACACAAGGATTTCCTAAACTAACACATCACACAAAAGTGCTTAAAAATTTACGACATCAACTCTACTTAAAAGTTATTATTTTCAGAACTCAAAATTCTAATTTCATAAACAACACCAAAACAGCAAAATTTTCCTTTTATTTTCCAGATTTACAAAACAACCCCTAAACTTTTATAAACATCCATTTTTCCGAAAATTTTTGCAACAAACTTTAAATCAAAAGATTTTTAACTAAACCCATATCGAAAATCAAATGAAAGTATTAAGTATCATTTTACTTCAAAAATCAAAGCTTTAAAAACCCCACAAGTTTAAAACTTTTCAAAAACACCCTCATAGTTTTGAAAACTTAACCAAACCAATTTTCTTGAAAAATAATTTAAGATCCACGCATTTAAGAAATATTTAAAAATAATCAAGCATAATTTTCACTATAAAACTAAGATTAAAAATAAGTTTTAATAACTTTTCACAAACGAAACAAAAAGTTCTTTAATTATGAACTTTCTTCAAAAAATTTACAAATATTCAATCTAAAAACTAAAATGAATAAACCACTACTTCAAATCAATAAATCAAGATTTTATAAAAGAACCATGTAAAAACAGGAACAAAACAGCAACTTTAACCCCTTATTTTCAGATTTACAAAAATTACCCCAAATGTTTCAAAAACTCCCATTTTTGCCAAATATCGGAACAAACTTTAAAACAAATGCTTTTCAAGTAAACCTAACCAAATATCAAACAAAAACTTATATTTTCAGTCCCTTTTTAATCCCAACAAGAATTGCAACCTAAGCCCTTCAACTTTTAAAACCTTTCAAAAATACCCCCCAAAGTTTCGGAAATTATGAACAATAATTTTTTTTTTACGAAAATAAATCAAGATCCAAACATATAAGTAATATTTAAACAAAACCAAAGCAAGTCACACTAAATATAACATATGAACTCAACAACTTATCACAAGGACAAACTAACTTCTTCAACATATATTTTAAAGAGAATAAAGTAATATCACAAAGACTAAAGAACACATGCATAGATGTCTTTTTACCCAAATCAACGAAAGGGGTGGAAATCTCTTCATTTCCAGAACTCCGAAGGTGGTGGTGGCAGCTCCGGTGGCAGTGGTGGTGGCTCCGGTGGTGGTTCATAAAAAGGCCCTCAAATCCTTACTTTTCACTATTTTCTAACGGCTGTCGATTCACTTCGGGAGTTCCAAACGACGATCCGAACGGTCAATATGTAGATCCATGTGTGTAGGACCTTCACACAAAATTTGGGCATGATCCAACGGTGGACGAAGGCGGAACGATCGAAAATCCGAGGCTGGGTTGAGTATACCCGAAAACACTCTTTCTAAATGTTGTCTCTTTTCTCTCTCTTTGGGACATCCAATCGACGATCCGAACGGTCAATACGTAGCCCCATGTGTGTAGGACCTCCATACAAAATTTGGGCATGATCCAACGGTGGACGAAGGCGGAATGATCGGAAAACCGAGGCTGGGTTGAGAAGATCCGAAAATTCTATCTTTCTAGTGTGTTCTCTCTTCTCTCTCTCTCTCTTATTTTCTCTCTAATTCTAACTTAACTATGAACTCTAAGGTGTAAAATGAGTGGAGAGAAATCTGAAAATGAGGAGAAAGGTGTTTAAATACACCTTGGGAAGATGGGAGATATAATTAGTCTTCAAATACCAACCAATGCATGTCCACCTTGGGTAGAGAAATTTCTCTACCCAAGGGGCATGCTTGGCCACTCCCTAGGGCTGGCTAGGAGAGCTATAAAGGCTCTCCTATCAGCTGAAATCAAGTAGGGGCGGAATTTGCACTTTGCCCCCTGAAGTTTCGGTAAAGTGCATTTTTGCTCCAGAAATTATTTATTTTGCACAATAACGTCAAAATATTTTTCAAAAGAGGTATACTATTATGCTAAAGTATTTTTGTGCTTTTAAAACATTTCAAAGTTAATAAGGACATATGACATAATTAAATTGTATATTTTAGTTCAAACTAATGTTTAACTTTGAAAATAAAAAGTAGCACATAAATTTGGTTTAAAAATCCAATCAAACGGGTTCGAAATTTTGGGGGCGTTACACATCAAGTTCGCCATTAGTGCTAATATCGTACTGTAATATTCTTGTAAAGCACAAAGTGCCTTGTTTCATTGTAAAAACAAGTGTGGTGAGAAAAGAGTTAGGAGCTAAAATCGTCAATTAATTCAAGAATAGGGAAAACACTCTTAAATTACCTATAACTTAGTCCCGTGAAGTGATTTGAGCATTAAGTTTGTAATCTACGGTAAGGAGAGATTCTTTGGTAAACATTAGAAGTCCTTGCAAATAGATCCGATGATTTTGACCTATCGGGAAGTATTCACCTAAGATAGAATCTAGCCAAAGCCATCACACACACACGTAGAGCTTGTTTAATTAATAATTTGAAAGTGTTAAGTTTTGGCATTTTGATCTTAAGCATGCTTGTTTTGTTCTTGTTTTGTTTTGTTTGCTCGAGGACGAGCAAGTGTTTAAGTTTGGGGGTGTGGACTGACCAGATAACTAATTGGGAAAATCAAACCATAACCATTCATCCTTCAATTTTTATCTTCTCTTCCATTTCTCAATATTGAGTTTTCTTCTTCTTTGTCTCAGTTTATATCTTTTTTACTTATATTTTTTTTATTCTTTTGTTCTAATTTTTATCGTTTATATTTGTCCATCATATTCCATCTTCTATAATTTTTAGGCAATAATTTCGATGAAGTAAGTAAAATTTTATATTTTTAATTCATGATGATGGAATCTGCAAGTGATTTGGAGGAAACGGAAAAAAAAAAAATTAGCTTGCTAAATGGATCCGGATAGAAGAAATGGAAATCGGACTCGGATCTGGATCTGACCTGATCCGGTCCGAGTCCGGCCCCTTGACAGCCCTACATAAAATATAATCCAATCAAATCATGTAAAGTCTGTGCTAAAAGTTCAAAGGTTTTGAAAGTGGAGAATTGCAATAAGATTAAGATGGATTGATGAATGAATATATACGAACAAGAATTTAGTTAGACAGTTGAATCCCCTCTCCCCCCAATCATGCAATTCATGTTCAAAGAAAATTAAACAACGGATCAAGTGATTTAAACTAGATGTTTGCCTAGATTATTTTATAATTTATTTTTTTATATAAAGAATTTGTAATTCATTATTTCAAATATTAACATATTTTTTTGCTTATCACAATACGTTAAAGCTATATATATTGTTTCTTATTGATTGATGAAAAACCAAAAGTAACATAGTAAATACTCACTTTTTATAAAAAAAAAATAGTAGTATATAGGAAAGCTACTATTGAGAAACTAAAATTCGGAAATTTAGTTAATATGTTTGTATGTACAAGTCAAGAAAAAACATTTTTATATGAATGTATAATTCTATAATAAGAAAATGATTCTAATTTCAAATTTCGACTATAACTCTTAGAAGAGTAGTACAAGAAACATGCTAATATAAGGTTGTACGTGTCTAAATTAGAGTTGCCTAACTCATACCTTTATTAAGAAATTAGATTCCCTACAACTCCTCCTAAGTCCAATGCATGAAATATTATTATATAATTGTAATTATTTAAAATTTCCATTTAAAGGAAAAAATAAAGGAAGGGCTTAACATGAAATGAAAGGAAAGCTAAGCTTACCCACCCACACTATATATATGGCTTTTGTGTAAATGGCTCATATGTCACACATTTATCACTGAGTGGCCCTCTTCTTTCTTCCAATCTCTAAGAAAATACAAAAAGGGTATGAAATGCTCAAATGAATGAAGCGCCACAATCAAACCCCAATTTACAGTTGCAGACAAAAAACCTCCACTAACTATACTTCGTAAAATCCGCCCCCCCCCCCCTCCCCTCCTATTCTTCGTCTTCTTCTTGGACTGCACTCTGTAGATAGATTTAGATATAGATAGATACAGTTTGGAGTATTATTTTTATCATTTTATCAGGGAATCAATGGCGGTTAAGAAAGCATGGGAGGGTTTTTCAAAAGGGTTTATGGAAGAAGTACAGAGATGGGGTTCCATGAAACAAACTGGTGTTAGCCTCCGTTATATGATGGAATTCGGGTCCCGACCCACTCCAAGGAATCTTCTCATTTCCTCTCAGTTTCTTCATAAAGAGCTTCCTATTCGGATCGCACGCCGTGCTATTGAGCTTGACTCCCTTCCTTATGGCTTGTCCCATAAACCTGCCGTTCTCAAGGTAGTACCCACTTCATTTCTATCTTGCAAATTAACTAGTAATTATTGAATCTTTAATTTCTGGTTCATCATCGTAATGGATATTCTTATATAATTAATTATGTTTGATTGATTTCTTGTTTTCTGTTTACAATGATGATTTTGCTTTCTTAATTCTGTTTTCTGGTTTCACTGTGGAGTGAAGTGTAGACATACAGAGACCATGTGTATTAGATGGATCTTTTTAGTGATTAATTTTCATTTTTTTTTTTGTTATTTTGTTTAATATTACTCCCAAAAGACAAGATTCTGTTTGTCTGTGGATTATCTTTTTTCTTATCTTTTTTTTGGCTCACCATCCAAGCTTTTGGGCTTGTGATTTTTCTTGTAATTGTTTTTTTCCTGTGGGTACTTTATTCTTCAGTTCAATTGAGTTCTTCAGTGCTGTTGCTATGTGTTCGTGGATAAGTATACGCTTTTTAGACTTGATTTTTGTTTGCATACTGTGGATGGTAGCTTACTAGTACATTCAATATGTATAATTCAATTTCGGTGTCTGTTTAAGAGACCAATAAATTTGGCTGTAATTGAGATGAGTGATTAATGCATGCTGCTTTTCTGTTCCATCTATTGGTAGGTGAGAGATTGGTATCTGGATTCTTTTCGCGACCTCAGATCCTTTCCAGATATTGAAGATAACAATAACGAACTGGAATTTACGCAAATGATTAAGTTGATAAAAGTCAGGCACAACAATGTGGTTCCCATGATGGCTTTGGGAGTGCAGCAACTAAAAAAAGATCTAAATCCTAAAATTGATTACCATTATCTTGATGAAATTCATCAGTTTCTTGATCGGTTTTATATGTCTAGAATCGGGATTCGCATGCTCATTGGTTAGTCCCTTGTTCTGTTGACCTTATTTGTTATTTTGTTATGCTTCTTAATTGGCGTATTCAATCCCGTTAGATGTAATAAATATTGGATGACTCTCCTTCCTCAAACCTTAAACTCTAAGATGTGTGGTCATTCAATATGGTAATTTATGAAAAATTGTTCCACGTGTTAGGATTGAGTATGAAATACCGCTACACGTGAGAAGGGGGGGTGGTGGTGGTGCTGGTGGTTAGGTTAGAAGTAATACACCTGAAATGAATCTCTTATGTAAAAACTTAATTAGACGAGGTTATCGTTCAGTAAGTCCCAATATAGATGTGCTAAACTATTTTTCTTGTTTCCATTCAAAATATGGCAATCGCAGGACAGCATGTGGCCTTGCATGATCCGAGTCCGCTTCCTAACTGTGTAGGGTATATACATACAAAAATGTCACCAGTTGAGGTGGCAAGAAATGCTAGTGAAGATGCTCGATACATTTGCTGCAAAGAGTATGGCTCTGCACCAGATGTTAATATATATGGAGACCCTAACTTTACCTTCCCGTAAGTTAGTTATTCAGTAGCGATTTCTATTTCATGATTGCGGAAACTTATTATCAATTTTCAAGTTTTGGGAAGGTTATAGAATCCATAATTTTGGTAGGTTGTTGGCATCATCCATGTTTTTCTTGAATTATGCAATAATGGCAGGTATGTACCAACACATTTGCATTTGATGGTTTTCGAATTGGTGAAGAATTCATTACGTGCTGTGCAAGAGCGATTTGTGGACTCGGACAAGGTTGCTCCTCCTGTCCGAATAATAGTTGCTGATGGAGTTGAGGATGTTACGATTAAGGCATGCTATTTTACCATATTATCCATGATTGAGAATCTAGTATATTTCCCGATTCATTTATTCTCAATGGCTTATTTTTCTATAGGTTTCTGATGAGGGAGGTGGAATACCAAGAAGTGGTCTTCCTAAACTTTTTACATATCTCTATAGTACTGCAAAGAACCCTCTAAATGAGCAGTCGGAGACTGATGTTGAAACAGCGACAACTATGGCTGGTTATGGTTATGGTCTTCCCATAAGCCGTTTATATGCTAGATATTTTGGAGGGGATCTGCAAATTATTTCCATGGAAGGATATGGTATGTGGTTTTCTCTTGAATTCCACATTCATTATTGTTTATAATCGGCAAAAGTGCATTTTTAGTGCCACAGATATTACCATCAGCAATTTTATTATTTTAAATTGTTTTGCACTTTGATCATATTGCCCTCTTTCAATCCAATACTCTGGATCTAAAAATGCGAATTAATTGTTTCGAGAGGATATAAATTTATTCAAGTTGTTGTTTGTATTATAGGCACAGATGCTTATCTTCATCTGTCCCGGTTGGGAGATTCGCAAGAACCTCTACCATGAGAGCAGCTGGTGTAGCTGAAACACCAGAGTTAAAAAATGAAGAGATTCTGTATATACTAATACTATAGCACTCCTTAACAATTTCGATTCTGTTTGTGGATGGAACGCAATTTGATCATCATTAAAAGTGTTCTATAACAATTGATATTTGTCACAAGTTTTATGACATGCAAATTAAGAAGAATAAACAGTGGCTTCTTTAAAAAGTTCATTTGTTTCTTTAATGAAACAAGTTCAATTTGGTCCACAATTTTTGGTTGGAGTTGATAATGGATAAGGAGTGAGAACAAGTGATGTGAATGTAGAATTTGAGGCTGAGTCAAGTATTTGTTCTTTGAATGCGTGGCCATATTCTATTTGGCCTTTTATGATTCCCTTTTTGTTTTCTTTATAAAGGAAAATATGAAAACGAAACATAGGCCTCTTTTGAAAATGCACCTAAAAACGAGAATAAGAGCATTATTTAAACCCAACCGCCCGAAATGAACTCACGGTCTCAAACAAGTGAAGAAAATTGAAAAAGAAAAAAGGAGCCGAGAACAAGAAAATATATCAAACAGCATGATTGTTAATTTGTATTGATCAATGGAACATTCAAATACTTATATCAGTTTTAATAATATTTAGGAAATATTTGTTTTTTATATTTTTTAAACTTTACAAAATACTCTCTTTGTATTTTTCTAAACACACCCCTCCATAGTATTTTCATGGAGTAACAAAATAAGTCAATTCAAAGTCACTAATAACAAGGGGTTAAATAAGATTTCATTATGAAAGAAAGTTGTGATTGCATTGCCCCTGTCATTGAATATACCAGCTGCAGAAAGCATGGAGCAAGATTTCCACACTTTTTCATCGAAAACCAGAAACACGTTTTTATTTCGAATATATCGTAGTATGTCAATAGGAATTGATTTCCATGAGAAATAATTTTAAAGAACCAAGTCGACTGCTACAACAACTGGTCTTAGAACTCAGCGGAATCAGTAATCAACAGTAAACATTTACCTTAAACTCTGTAAATGATTGTACAAAAGTTTAGCAATTTGTTGAAAACAAGATAAGGGCAACTTTCATTCCAGCACTACCACAGATTTCAAGATATCAAAGTGCAGCAGCTCAAACTATCTTTATACAAAGAATGAAGATGCCAAAATAAGAGTACACGTGGTAAACAAAAAGAACTTACAGTGTAGTACAACTGAATTTTACAAAAATATTTTTCAAAACCACTGAATTTTACACAATATTTTTTACTTAGATAACAGGTCTCAGATGAGAGACTAGTCAGTCATATCATCATCAAGAAAGTTGAGATCTTGCTCACCATCATCCTCTGAAGCTGCTGCATCAGTGTGATCATCCAATGGTTCTACTACATCTGCCATTGTCATCATCTCCACTGATGATCCTTTTCTCGACTCATCAAACTCCACCAAATCATTCTCGTATCCATCTCCATGCTCCATTTCACCATAAAGGATTTCCTGCAAAATTTGAAGCAATCAATGATAGCAAAAAGAACACACAAAGTTCTTGTGCCTTCCTACAGTTTATTATTTAATAGGATAAAATACATAAAGTACCCCTGAGGTATGGTCGAATTACAAAGAAAACGTCCTCCTAAGGTTTGTTTTATCACTTTATGTTACATAGGTATTTCTGTCAACCACATATGACTGAGGGTAGTTTTGGAAAGCCTATTTCTTTTTTATGACATCATCAATTCCCTTTAGGAGTTAAGGCCATAGGATGGTAAATGTAGTGAATTGCATGCCTCAACATGACTGTAATTTGACCACACCTAACGCTTAGATTGTGTAATTTACCGTGACTTAAGTTATAGTAAACACGATTTATTCAACAAGATGCAAATAAGTCCCACACTGTATTGAGAGATTTGATATGCAGTTTTGACATGCTAATATAAGAAGCAATACCTCATCGTCTTGCAAGGCTTGTTTCTCTGTCTCTACAATCCAGTCGTATATTAAAGTTTCTTGAAGAACACTGTCAAGGGACACTGAATTATCGCTAGATCTTTTCCTCATCTGGCGTTCCCTAAGTCTCAAATTGTAGTGAACATACATAACTTCATTTGATCTTTTTTGTGCCAATCTGTTGTGCCTTTGTCCGTATATCTGGTCATGTATACTCCAGTTATGCTCACAACCAAAAGATGAGCATGTTTGACTGAGTATACGCACAGCTATTCGCTGAAGCTCCAAACAATTTATTCCATGTTGTTGCCACCATGCAGCTATAGAAAAAAGAGATTCATATCAGAATAAATCACATATTATATCTATGTTTGATTCTTGAACTTTGGTAAGTAAAGCAACGAAAACGTTTTGGTTTTTTCATTACAGCTTTTATTCATTTTCATTTTCATCACTTAGTGGAGTTCCCAAAAATGTCTACAGGTTTGATTCTTTTCATGGTATACCTGGATTAAGCTCTGATCGCGTACTAATTGCCAAGTCAGTTCCAAAATCAGCTTTTGCAGAGCCAAAGTCAGAAATCTGAAACAATACATGTAAATATTGGTTTAGGAAAATCTCGTTAAAAATCAAAAGCTGAAGAAAAATACTAGGAAATTCCTGCCTGCATAGATGCTAAGATCCTTCTAGCACCGTCTGGCTCCAATCTAACTATGCAGGCATTCAGGCCACGCACAACTTCAGGATTCTACAATATAGCGCTCATATTAATTTGAGAAACAAAATTTACCTTAGTTACGTTAAAAAAGGGAAGTAGTAAATACAATCATTCTCTTACCATAAGAAAGTCTGAACGATACCGGTATGATGGATTCAGGAAGTAAGCAGCCAGATAGAGTGGGTGGTGAAATAGTGTACTCCAGTGATTGTCAATCACACTCCAAAAGGGTTCATATTTACGGGAATCATCATTATGATTGAATTTAATCGCAAGCTTTGCTCTGTACATGTCATTGTAGATGAATGGTATTGATAGGCTCTCGTCACTATTTATCTTTTGAAGCACTTCCAATATAGGGTCAACTGATCTTCTAACGAATTGTACCTTCCTCCAAAATGAGGAATCAAGCACAATGTTTTTCACCTCTTTACCCTCGTCCAATTTTGAAAACTTAGATGAAATCCATTTGTTCGACTGGAACATTCTTCTAAGACCAACCCTATGTTCAAGCAAACATTGCAATGTTTTAAAACTTGAAGCACACTTAGTGACTGACGGCCTCAAAAGTTCCTCACCGCCAGTAAATTCGTTTTTCATTATATTCAATAACCATATCCTATTGTAAATGAATTTTGTAATTTTTTGCCCTTTCTCTATGACGTCTCTCACCTGATTCAATTTCATTAACTCTTCCAGTATTCGATCTATAGAATAGGCAGCACAAGGTGTCCAAAGTAAGTTTGTTCTCCTCTCTTCGAGCATCTTCCCAGCAGCCTGATAACTAGGTGTATTCTGAGTGATTACCTACATTTACAGTACAGAATCAGCTGGTTAAGAACCGAAACTATGAAAAAAGAAGTTCGGTTCTTGGGTTTTGGTGAGAGAAAGCTACAGAAAATGTGTTTTTCTTTTCTTTTTTCTGTTCAAGATTGTGCTCTAATTTTGTCCATTTTTTCGTTTTCCAATTCACCTCCTTCACTAAAATCAAAGAACCAAATATAGCCAGAAGAAATATAATACGAAGAGATATATATATAAAGAAACAACTTACCTGCACAACATTTTCCTCTCCCATCTCCTCCACCACTTTGTCGAGCAATTTATATAGATATGACTCATCCTCAACTAAGTCTGTGGCATCAACTGAACAGACAAAATATACTCCACGAGGGCAAGAAACCAAAATATTGATCAATGTCCTACCCTGAATATCCCTCCAACTATCTGCTAAAACAGAACACCCCGTAACCATCCAGGAAGACCTGTAGTCAGCGAGATGGTTTTTTATGGACAAAATCTCATCTTGTAGGAACCGCCCAGATAGTAAATTGCTTGAAGGTCCTACCAAATCGGGTCCATACTGACCAACCAACTCCAGCATTTTATGAAAATAAGGAGAGTTGGCTGCATGAGAAGGCACTCCTGCATGATAGAAAAATTTGCAAATAGCAGAAATGACATCTCTTCGGGACCTTTTGGAGGAACTTGTTTTCACCGTTTTGGTACATGCTTGCATCTGAATTTTGGGTGTTTTCAGATCATTAGTATCGAACCTTGGTCTTTTTGACAGCGGTCCAGACCCTTCACAAGCAGGTGATCCTTTGAAAGTTCTGCTAAATCCTCTTTCATATCTTCTATCACCAAGTACAAGTTTATCATTGCCCATAGGATATGAGGCTTCCTCTTCCTGCTCTTCCTCTTCTTCATTTTCCGAGTTCACATAAAAGCTAGAAATCTCTTTAGTGTCAGGTCGTCTGTGCTTCCTACCCGTACGATGCCATTTCATGTTATCTTTTATTTTGAGATACACTTCCTCAGGTGCATTCTTGCAAGGTGCAACTTCACCAGGTATCCTAGCTAGATGTTGCTTGAAACGGTTGATACCGCCACTCACTATCTTCTCACAGTAATTGCATTTTACCTTCTTCTTCCTGTCATCCTGAGGAACACCATGTTCCCAACCAGGGTCAACATATCCCAAGGAACGAAGTGGAGTCATATTTATCACTAAACCTTTGTCGCTTAATAACTGCTTACCTTTGCTCCTATATCCAGCGTGCTCTTCTTCTTCTTCGAGATCATCATTAGCATTGAAATTCAAATAGGTTTGTTCATCAAAATCAATTTGTTTTGATTTCTTACCAACACGGCATCCCTCTAAATTTTCTCTCATTTTCAGGTACACATCTTCTGGAGCCTTATCGCAATATGTTACTTCACCGGAAAGCCGTGCAAGATGTTGCTTCAATCGGTAAATTCCACCGCTAACTACTTTACCGCAGTAATTGCATCTGACCTTCTTCTTTCTCTCATCTTGAGGGACACCATGCTCCCACCCTGGGTCTACATATCCCGAAGAACGAAGTGATGCCATCTTTATATCATTCCAGGTGTCACTCTGCAATAATTTTCACAACAATGTGAATTGCAATAGTACTATTAGTTTAGACCACTGGAGAAACTTTTTGTGCACTGCCTATCTTTATATATAAAAGAATAAGTTGTTCGAAAGTTATAAATTATCAAACCAATAGTTTTCCAGCAGAAAGAAATTCAGCATAAACATTTCTTAGGTAACGAATTTATTTCAGAAAGAAATACAATCATGTTATCACAAAAACACAAAAATTTTTAACTCAGGGTGCCGCAGCAAACAGTGAAAATATAAAAAAAAAATTACTTCACATTTCATAAGTTTCTTCCGAACTGAAAATAAGTTGATATTAAAATACACATAAAAAGACCAGATTCAAATAAACTAGGGATTAAAAATAACAAATTCTACCAAAACAGTAACATAACATGGAGCTAGACAATTAATTAAATCAAAATTCCATGAATACCTGAGAGCTTAAGCTGGAAAAGATGAGTTCAAATTCAAGAACAAAATAAATTTTGGTGAGAAAATGCAAAAAGTAAGGTGGATCGGAAGAGAGAAATGAGTCCGAGTCAATAGGGTTTGGGAATCGTGACTCTCTGAGTGGACACGGTGTTGAGACAGCCGGGTTCTAGGGTTTCTTTATTTATTTTAATGCTACAAAAAACACATATTCTTCTAAATATTAATTAAAGAAAATCTATGTATTTTTTTACGTTTTTTCAGATTGAGATAGTTTTTTTATGGCTGTTTGAAATTTCAGATTTTGAATATTCTTTATCACTTCACTTTTTAGCATAATATATATGTCGATAACGCCGTAGTTAAGCAACATATAAAACTAAGGTTTCAAGATGACGAGGTATTGTGTTCAAATCGTTAATGTTAATATTTTTCAAGATTGATACGAATATTGGTAGCATAGTCGGACGTACACAAGGAAAGGGGGAGGGGCCCCCTGATTTTTTTTATTTTTTTAAGTATAAGAGTGGTGTGTTTTTTTTAAAAAAAAATTAAATAAATTAGTTCAATATGAAATTTTCAGCCCAAATATAATCAGTCCAATTAATATCCCACAATCCACTCTAATAATAACTCACCCTATCCAATTTCTAAACCTCAATGAAAAGCCCAATTTTTCTCTATTCCCAACATTTCCAAACCTTAATTCTAGCCATCATTGCCACCTCCTGCCACCAGACTGTCGCCGCCCCACCTCCGGTCATCCACCCAACCCAAGTCCCAACCCATTGAAGTCTTGAACACAAAAAGGCCCAATTGTGAATGTTAGTAATTATATATATATATATATATATATATATATATATTTATGATATATGTTTGTTTAATTGTGCTTATGTTATAAACTAATAGTGTTATATAATCATTATTAATGTTTATATTCACTTCCCAAAATCAATTTTTAGATTCAAGTTTCATTTTTGTGCTTAAAGTTATATAATTGTTAAGATTTTTATAAGTATTAGATTAAAATATGAGGATACCTATTATATTAAAATAATATGATGATTAAATCAAGATGCAATAGAGTTAAACAATTTCCTTGAAAGGGATTAAACCCTTGAAAAACAAAAAAAAATACCTCTAGGTCATCTTGGGTTCAAATCGTTAATGTTAATATGTGAGTCTTCAAATAACGTTCACATTCAAAGTGCCCGCATAAGCTTCCAAGCTGTCATATTGAAACAAACTTGCCCGAGCTTCCGAGTGATCCCGATCTACGACCTCATATAACTTTATATGATTCTAACATTTGATAGAGTTCGTAGAGCATACTTGATCAAAGGTTTATTTTTGTCATACTCTACCTCCCCATTTTTGTATTGCATCATATATTTTCTCGTGAATAATATAAACTTTAAGTTTAACTGTTTGATATATATTTTTTTTGGTATAAGTTTAGCTCCCCGACCAAAAATCCTGGATCTCGCCCCCTGAGTAGTTCATTTTTTTTTAATTTGATAATTATTGAATATGTTTCATAATTTTGTGATTGATAATTATAATGATGTGTTTACAATTAAAAAAAATGGCATAATGTATAAATGATGTGAGTCATTAAAATAGAAAATTAGTTGAAAATCCAGGATGATAATCAGCCTTCTACCAATTGAAAAAGTTTAATATTGCTTGTTTATTAATAAATACTCCATTTGCTATCAAATTTTTTAATTTTTTAAATAACTTATCAAGTAGATAATTTGGTTGATAGTTTTAGTTTTAGAATACGAAGGTTTGTAATTCTTATAGGTTATCAAATTTTATATTATAATTTTCTATATAAGTTGAGTTGAGCTGATTCAATATTAAAGAGAATGAGAAATGACTCAAGTTAGTTATTGTTGACTGGTACTCAAGAAAATAAAAAGGAAGGGATGTTAGTGTTGCCTAATTTAATAGGAATAGTATTATTCTCAACCTCTATTTTCATAAGATAAGACAATACCATGAAACAAATTAACAACCTAAACTCAAGACATCCATTCTTGTACCAAGAAGATTATAAGCCATCCCTAATTTAAAGTATCCTCCATGCATGCTTATAAGAACAATAACTAAATATCCCTTCTTCCCAATCATTCATCCATCCCAAAATTAAAATAAAAAAATAACAAAGGAAAAAGAAAAATGAAAGGAGGCAAGTTCGTTGTCTTAGGAGTCTCCGTTGTCCTAGTAGTAGGCGTAATCATCGGAGTAATCGTGGGCGTTAATCACGATAAACCAAACGGAGAAAATGGCGACAGCAAGGCATTGTCCTCTACCTCCAAGGCCGTGGCTTCAGTTTGTTCCCAAACGGATTACAAGAAAACATGCGTTGATAGCATGAGCTCGGTCGTAAATAACCAGAGCGCGACCCCAAAGGACTTTCTAGAAGCTGCCATTAATGTAGCCATTACGGAGCTACAAGCTGCAATGGGGCGGCCTGCGGAGATAGGAAAAGCGGCCAACGACTCTTTACAAAAGATGGCGGTAGAAGATTGCAAAGATTTGCTTCAATACGCAGTAGCAGAGCTCCAGGCTTCGTTTTCCATGGTGGGGGATAGTAGCTTACACACCATTTCAGATAGGGAAGCAGAGCTCAAGAACTGGCTGAGTGCTGTCATTTCTTACCAGCAAACATGTGTTGATGGATTCACCACGCCTGAACTAAAGGAGAAGATCAACAATGGCTTGCTCAATGCCACTCAGCTCACGGACAATGCGTTGGCGATTGTTACTGCTATATCTCAGATTCTTCAAGCATTTAACATTCCAAGTAGTAGTAGTAGTTCTAGGAGGTTGCTCGAGGATGGGAACGAGGTTGGGAGTGACGGGTTCCCTGCGTGGTTACCGGCTGGAGACAGGAGATTGCTTGCAAGCCAAAGTGGTAGCCATCCAGTACCTAATGCAGTGGTTGCAAAAGATGGGAGTGGACAGTACAAAACTATTAACGAAGCTCTTGCTGCGTATCCGAAAGACCTGAAAGGGAGGTATGTTATATACGTTAAGGCTGGAGTTTACAATGAATATGTAATTGTCACAAAGAAGCAGGTTAATGTATACATGTACGGAGATGGACCAAGAAAGACTATCGTCACTGGTCAAAAGAGCAATTCTGCGGGTGTCTCTACCTTCCAAACTGCCCCCTTCGGTGAGTAATTTTACTTATAAATCTTTCACTCAATAATCTTTATATAGCTGATATCATAAAAAGAAAGTTGAATATATAGTGAGTTTGATTAACATACATACATACCCTATTTGCATGCAGCTGCAATTGGGGATGGATTTATAGCGAAATCGATGGGATTTAGAAACACGGCAGGGCCAGAAGGACACCAGGCTGTGGCTCTTCGAGTACAATCGGACATGTCTGCATTCTACAACTGCAGAATGGATGGGTATCAAGACACATTGTACACACAAACCCATCGCCAGTTTTACCGCAATTGTGTCATCTCTGGTACCATTGACTTCATATTCGGAGATGCAGCAGTAGTTATTCAAAACTGTCTGATCATAGTAAGGAAGCCAATGGACAACCAACAGAACACAGTTACGGCACAGGGGCGGACCCAGAGTCGTGAAACCACTGGAATAGTCATTCAGAATTGTAGGATTGTTCCAGAGCAGAAACTGGAACCTGTAAGATTCAAAATTCCAACATATCTAGGAAGACCATGGAAGATGTACGCAAAGACAATCATAATGGAATCGACACTAGCTGATTTTATCCAGCCAGTAGGGTGGTTGCCGTGGGCTGGTAACTTTGCTCTTGATACTCTATACTATGCTGAGTATGCAAACCGCGGTCCAGGTGCACCGACTGATAAACGGGTCAAGTGGAAAGGGTACCATGTCATAACCAACAAGAATGAAGCCCTTCAGTACACTGCCGGTCTATTTATACAGGGGAATCAATGGTTGAAATCTTCTGGTGTACCTTACTTCCTTGGACTCAAAAACTGAGAAATGGTTGGAATGAGATAAAATTAGGCAAAGTAATAAGAGATAAAATGGTGAGGATGAGAGGATGGACGCTAACTGCCATCCCCACCTACTACCTTGATCTGCATAGATTTTATTTACAGAAATATTCATCTTTTTTGTCTATTTTTCCAGATTTTCTGCAACTATTAATTTTCCAAGAGGATAGGATCATCTAAAGATGTTAAATATTAAATATTACTTTTTTGACAATAAAAGCCCAAAGGAACACTATGTGATGTCTAATATAGTGAAGTTGAAGATACATTAAATACATGCTCTTTTATAATCTGCAAATCCACACGAAAGGTATCTTATAATTATAATTTATGTACATGAATCAAAATTTTCATTGTCTTCATAATTGTGTTATGTATGGCAGTAATAATAGAACTAGCACATAAATTCTTGGTTTGGGTAAATCTTCGATAAACCATTGGTAAAAAACAAAATGGAGGTTTTCCATGTCTTTATTAATTGGATTTGCACCCAATAGAAGAAAATACAGAATGATAATCCATGCCCGGATTCTTTAGTTAAAAAAACAAAAAATTAACATAATTACATTCCTTTGGCTTATACCTCCTGATTCTTTTCTAGTATAGTATGGTTAAGACAAAAAAGTTCAAAACCGACCATCCCTCTCACGGGATTGGATTGTTCAACTATGAAACCCATAATAGGCGATCAAATACTCGAACAACATTAAAACCAATTAATCCCATTCCACTACTAATTTTCATCAAGGAAAACAGGAACAAAAAAGTTACAAAAGGCAACCTAGCAAATCACTCAATCTGCTGCCATGAAGGGATCTATATCACCAATATCAGCTATTAAAGGTTCTAAGCTAGAGTGATCCTCATCTTCTTCTGCAAAATAAGTAGGAAATGGAAGCAACGAAACGTCTGGCTTCCTATATACGGCATCTTTTATAAATACAAAATTTCCTGTTGCACCCGGAACCTGCCAAAGCCATTCGATCAACAAGAGTTTGAGAAAAAACAATCCTCCTCAGTTTTGGAGTTTAAATATGCAATCGAAGAATTAGAAAACCATACCTGGCCTTTCACCCACATCAAATTCCTTGCAGGGTCAATTTTGTAAATCCATACACTTTTCACTGTTCTTTGCTCAACACCCATATGGCCAGGCATCTTCTTGCCTTTAAATACCTGTTATAACGCATATTACAATATCAAGTCAAAATACGCAATGACAATGCAACTACAGCCAATCATAAGACTGAAAGTCCTCCAATATGCCAAAAAACGAAAAGTTTGTATTGCATAACTTTATTGTTAATTTGGTCCCCACATTCAGGCTTATTACATTCGTAGAAGCTGTCATTACTTCTCCGATTTTCTCCATTGACCATCTTTTTCCTCGATTGTTGTATATACATAGATTTCACATAATTTCCATCTGGAACTTTTACAAAAGTATATCTAAGATCAACTATCCATCAAGAATGACGAACAGTTTCCTAACTAAATCAAGAAAAGCATCATCCAACAGACTCACAGGGCCCCACTTTCACTTTCTATTGCTGAGCTGATGTTACAGAATTAGTTAAAGAGAGTCACATAAGGATTTGCACTTTGTCATATTTGCTTTTACGCAATACTTTCATTTTCCAGATAAACACTTCCAATAAGAATGAAATGCTGAAAATAGGATCTAAGAATCAATTAATATAAAGAAAAATCAGAGTTAGAGGGATTAGGATATCATATTAGCAGCTACAGAATTGGATTAGCAATCATTGCATTCGGTAGAAAACTATAACAAAAATTCATTAAAAAGGAGGAAAAGCACCTTTCCTGGAGCATCCCTTTGACCAGTAGAACCAATGCTCCGGTGTGATAATGATGCACCATGAGATGCAGGCATGCCTTTAAATCCCCACCTCTTCATCCCACCCTACAAACAGAAGAAATTAAAGCATTTTGTTATGTTGCAGCCCACAAAGACTGCAGCCTTTTACCAAAGTAACATGGAACTCTCTATCTTAATTTCAATACGTAAGCAAGACATTAAAAATGGAGTTCTAAACTATTTTATATTTTATATTTGGTGTACGAATATAAATTAATATTATTTCTTTCCACGAGTTTTAGAGTTTTGCATAAACTCTTTCCTCATACTGGAGGAGCAGCCTTATAGCAACATCATTAGTTTATACCTAAAATTGAAAACATTGAGAAACTTCCAATTTCCGAGTCTGTTTCCAGCTCATAACAGAGTAGAAGTTAATATAAAAACAAATATTAATCATCACACACAAATAGAAGAAAAGAATTTAGTGTCTACCTGAAAACCCTTCCCTTTTGTAATTCCGGTAATATCAACATACTGTCCCGGGACAAAATGGCGAACACCGATTGACGTTCCAACAGGAAGAAGAGCATCCTCAGTCACAGGAAACTCCCTCAGCTTCCTTTTCATTGGTACCCCTTGAGCTCTAAAATGTCCCACTTCGGGCTTCCTCAAATGCTTCTCTTTTTTCTGTCCACATCCAATCTGAAGCGCACAAATGCCTTCCTTTTCTGGGGTTTTGACTTGGGATACGATATTATCATCCAACCAAAGAATAGATATCGGAACCCTAGCTCCCCACTTATCCCACAACGCCGTCATCCCACACTTAACGGCAATTGCACCCGTCCGCTTCGAATCGCGGGACATTATTCCGGATTTGCAATCTATGATTCTGGAACTCGATGTATTTAAATCATGAGCATCGAGTTCTGCTGCGTAAGCGCTCAATGTTCTCAATTGCGAGACTGATTTGGGGCCGATGATCTTCGATAGACGAGAAACGACACCTCTGGACGCCACCGTCATTCCGTTCACCGATGAATTTTGGTCTTATGTTTGTTATTTTGAAGGTGAAATGAGATTGAGGAGATAGTGAGGAGAGTCGCTAGGGTTTGAAGGAAGAAGAGGAAGTGTTACTGTGCTTCAGGGTGTTTGCAGCACAAGGTGTTTGCAAATGTTTTGAAAATTCAAAAGCAGTTGCTTAAATAAAAAGTACTCAAAAGTAAGAAGTGTTTATAAATATGTAAAAAAAGTAGCTTTAATTATTACAAAAATGTCATCTAGAAGAAGCAATAGAAGCAGCACCTCTTTGGTTGCTTTTTGCTGCTTTTACCTGCTTTTCAGTTGAAGAAGCAATAGCAGAAGCACATAGTTGCAAACACTATCAAAGTGCTTTAAGCACAAAAAAATAAAAAAATATTTTTTAAAAGCTCTTGCAAACACCCCTTTAATGCTATATTGGCCAATCGCATTATAAAAATGAATATATGTTTCGCTTTTTCAAAATACAAAATAATTTGGGAAAAATCCAAACAAACAACCCCTAAGATGCTTTATAAAAATAGCATTCTAATTATTTTCAATAATATAAAGTTTTAGGGGAAAAGAGGTCCTAATGTTTGAATTATTTAATACAGTAAAAAAAAAGTAGGTTGATTTTGACATTTTCTTTATAATTAAACTGAATTTCATTTCAAACATCAAACATACATGAAGGAGATTATAAGGGGATGATCCCGCCATAGAAGACAGATATAGGATGCAAATCAAAGGAACATGCAACGTTCAACTTGATTTTTTTTTTTAAAAAAGAAACTTGATTGAGACGCCCCAAATGCACGATGATAGACAACACAAATCCTGGGATAAACTTAAAATCTTCATTTTGGCAATTGCATTACTATTGAAGAGGGGCTTTGTGGAGTATAGTCTCTCTCACATGTTTCGAAGATTCTTTACAAAAATTAAACTTCATTCATTTTTCAGTGACATGTTTTTAATTTTTTATTTTACTAAACTGTGTATTTACTGTTCGAACTGAATAATGCATTGTGTATAGGTTCTTCCAGCGTGATGGGACCAGTAGAATTCAAACTTGAATTTTGCTTCGCTTAAATTTTAGTGACATTAAATAAGTCTTTGAAATGAAATTAACTTGACCATATTAATTGTGTGGTGTTTTTAACAATCTAAGAAAATTATATTTCTTTTCTTTTTTCGGGTTTTTGCACTTTGCAGTGTACCCATGAAACATGAAAAATAAGCATTTTGTACCTTCAAAATATAGAATTAACACTTTGCACTCTCGAAATATGAACAATTAAACACTTTGCACCCTATTTTATTTTCCTCAAAAAAATCTAGGGACAAAATATGTAATTCATTTTTTGATCTCCGTCACTTTGCATCCCGAAGACAAGAGAAATGGGCATTTTCCACCCCCGAAATAGAATTAACACTTAGCACCCTCGAATTAAGAATAACTCATCAACTTAAACCCTCGAATTAAGAACGACTCATTAACTTGCACCATCGAAACACGAGAAATGAACACTTTTAACCCCCTAAACACTTTGAACCAACTTTTCGAATGTGTTTGAATAAAAAAATTAAAAAGCAACAAATTGATGACAATTTTTCCACTTAATATGCAAAGACTACCTCTTTTTTGCAGATTCTTCTCTTAAAATACAAATACCACCAATTTATGTTCTCAACTAATTTTACTAAAATTTCTTATTCAAATAAATGTTTAAAGCACCCCATGAGAGAACGTTATGTATTGTGGTATTTACATACATCATAAAAGAACAGTTACTGCAATCTTCACTACATAAGTTAGCAAATAGTATATCAAGTAATGGGGGATTCTAGGGTGTCGTCACGTCACGTGACGTTAGTTTATTTTAGACCATTAGATCCAAACTATATAATCACAACCATAAATATTTTTTAATTTAAAATAAATAAAAATTAAATTAATAATTGGTGACTTGTATAACCGGTTAATTAAGTTATAGTATTTATCACAATCTCTCTCCTAATTTCGCATATCCCTACTCCTACTCTCTCCACTCTCTCCATCGTCTTCCACAAATCACCATCGCCTTCCACAAATCACAAATCTTCTTCCCAAAAATTGTGAGATTCACAACCTTCATAAAGGAGATACGAATTGATTCTAGAATTCCTGAACGGTATACAATCTCTATCTCCGAAAATTGGTAATTCTCCCCAAACCAATCCCGTAACCCTCATCGCTCATGTTTGCGTTCGCCTACCATCGGAAGAAATTTGCGTTGTCCTCCGCTGCCACTGTGTGACTGAATCGACACGCCCACTTGCCACAAAGTTTTATTCTTGCTGAAAATGTCCGCCCATCGGAAGAAATTTGCGTTGTCCTCCGCTGCCACTGTGTGACTGAATCGACACGCCCACTTGCCACAAAGTTTTATTCTTGCTGAAAATGTCCGGTATAATGATTTATGTAGTTAAACAGGGGTGCCTTTTACTTGTGTGCTTATCTAATGACTTAGGGAGGGAGGATGCTCTGGATCTTGATGAATGTTAGTTCCTTGAGTTGGTACGTTGTGTGATATGTGGCTTTGGATTGCCTATTTGTTCAAGGCTTGGTAGTATTAGAAGAATAATTTTTACATTTATTCATGGCATGTTTCTTAATTGAAGTTTAAATGTCATTTCATATGAACTATTCTTTTTTATTAACTCCAATCTTTTATCTTTTTGTGTTGCTAGTATTTATATTTTACTCTTGTTGTTGGGTTCTTTAAGAAAATTGTTTGGGGTTGTATGAGTTTTCATTCTTAGAATTTACATGTAATATTTTAACCTTAGAATTTACATGTAATTGTTTGGAGTTGTATAGTTTGTAAATTCTGTTTTTGAAAAGTAAGCATATGTTCTGTTTTAGTAACATAGTACTGATTCCACATACTATAGACTCACATAACATAGTATTGATTCCACATACTATAGACTCACATAACATAGTACTGATTCCACATACTTAGTACGGTCTCATATTAGTAGTAATTAGACACATTATGGAGTATTATCATTATTATTAAATATCGTATATAATTTCTCACATTATATAGTATAATGTCTCACATGAGTACGGTCTCATATTAGTAGTAATTAGTCAAATTATATAGTATTAACATTAATACTGACCAATTTTCTGTTAATTTTTCATATTACATGGTATATGTCTCACATATAGTAGTATAAACTCACATAACATAGTACTGACTTCACATACATAGTACAGTCCCATATTAGTAGTAATTAGCCACATTATGGAGTATAATCATTAGTACTAATCACTGTATATAATTATTTACATTACATAGTATAACGTCTCATATGTAATAGTATTGACTCCACATACAAAGTACGATCTCATATTAGTAGTAATTAGTCACATTATATAGTATTAACATTAGTACTGACCAATTTTCTGATAATTTTTTACATTACATGGTATATGTCTCACATGTACTAGTATAGACTCACATAACATAGTACTGATTCCACATACTTAGTACGGTCTCATATTAGTAGTAATTAGACACATTATAGAGTATTATCATTAGTATTAAATATCGTATATAATTTCTGACATTACATAGTATAATGTCTCATATGAGTAGGGTCTCATATTAGTAGTAATTAGTCACATTATATAGTATTAACATTAATACTGACCAATTTTCGGATAATTTTTCATATTACATGGTATATGTCTCACATGTAGTAGTATAAACTCACATAACATAGTATTGACTCCACATACTTAGTACGGTCCCATATTATTAGTAATTAGACACATTATGGAGTATTATCATTAGTATTAAATATTGTATATAATTCCTCACATTACATAGTATAATGTCTCACATGTAATAGTATTGACTTCACATACACAGTACGGTCTCATATTAGTAGTAATTAGTCATATTATATATAATATTAACATTAATACTGACCAATTTTCTGATAATTTTTCATATTACATGGTATATATCTCACATGTAGTAGTATAAACTCACATAACATATTACTGACTTCACATACTTAGTACGGTCCCATATTAGTAGTATTTAGCCACATTATGGAGTATTATCATTAGTATTAATCATTGTATATAATTATTCACATTACATAGTATAACGTCTCACATGTAATAGTATTGACTCCACATACTTAGTACGGTCTCATATTAGTAGTAATTAGTTACATTATACAATATTAGTATTAGTATTAGTATTAGTACTGACCAATTTTCTGATAATTTTTCACATTACATGATATATGTCTCACATGTAGTAGTATAGACTCACATAACATAGTACTGACTCCACATACTTAGTACGGTCTCATATTAGTAGTAATTAGCCACGTTATGGAGGATTATCATTAGTACTAATCATTGTATATAATTATTCACATTACATAGTATATTGTCTCACATGTAATACTATTGACTCCACATACTTAGTACGATCTCATATTAGTAGTAATTAGTCACATTATATAGTATTAGCATTAGTATTAACCAATTTTTTTATAAAATTTCACATTGCATGATATATATATATGTCTCACATGTAGTAGTATAGACTCACATAACGTAGTACTTACTCCACATACTTAGTACGGTCATGTAGTAGTAGTATTTACAATATTATGGAGTATTATTATCAGTACTAACCATTATATAATTCTTCACATTACATAGTATAATGTCTCTCATATAATAGTATTGACTCCACATACTTAATATGGTCATAGTATTAACATTAATATTAACATTAGTATTGACCAATTTTCTGATAATTTTTTACGTTACATGGTATATATCTCACATGTAGTATATATATTCACATAGTATAGTACTGACTCCACATACTTAGTACGATATCATATTAGTAGTAATTAGCCACATTATGGAGTATTATCGTTAGTACTAATTATAGTATATAATTATTCACATTACATAGTATAACGTCTCACATGTAATAGTATTGACTCCACATACTTAGTACGGCCTTATATTAGTTGTAATTAGTCACATTATATGGTATTAGCATTAATATTAGTACATACCAATTTTCTGATAAATTTTCACATTACATGATATATGTCTCACATGTAGTAGTATAGACTCATATAACATAGTACTGACTCCACATACTTAGTAGTTAGTACGGTCCCTATTAGTAGTAATTAGCCACATTATGGAGTATTATCATTAGTACTAATAATTGTATATAATTATTCACATTACATAATATAACGTCTCACATGTAATAATATTGACTCCACATACTTAGTACGGTCTCATATTAGTAGTAATTAGGCACATTATATAGTATTAGTACTGACCAATTTTCTGATAAGTTTTCACATTACATGATATATGTCTCACATGTAGTAGTATAGACTCATATAACATAGTACTGACTCCACATACTTAATACGGTCCCATATTAGTAGTAATTAGTCACATTATGGAGTATTATCATTAGTACTAATCAATGTATATAAGTATTCACATTACATAGTACACCGACTCACAAGTAATAGTATTGACTCCACATACTTAGTACGGTCTCATATTAGTCGTAATTAATCACATTATATAGTATTAGGATTACTACCGATCAATTTTCTGATAAGTTTTCACATTACATGATATATGTCTCACATATAGTAGTATGGACTCACATAACATAGTAATGACTCCACATACTTAGTATGGTCCCGTACTAGTAGTAATTAACCACATTATGAAGTATTATCATCAGTACTAACTATTATGTTTAATTCTTCACATTACATAGTATAATGTCTCACATGTAATAGTATTGACTCCACATACTTAATATGATCCAGAGTATTAGCATTAGTACTAAGCAATTTTTTGATAATTTTCCATAATACATGGTATATGTCTCACATCTAGTAGTATAGACTCAAATAATATTGTACTGACTGCACATATTTAGTACGGTCCCATATCGTTTATTATAAAAATATTATTTAGAGAATTGTTTATTTATTTTATAATAATTTATTAATTTTTAATTTACTATTCATGTGATTAAATATTACGAGGAATGTGGTCAAATAATAGTAAGTACAATTACTTATAGTAATAGTATTATGACCTGTTAGTAACCTGATAAGTAGGTAATTTATTAATGATGTGTCATTATTTTATTGGTTATAACTTACGTCATGTGACGTGACGTCACCCTAGAATTTTCCATCAAGTAATATATAGAACTAAGATCCAAGTTCCAGCGACCGGTCCATAACCTGATTCGAAGAGCTAACTCTTAGCCTAAAAGATTCAGTTTGAATAATGAGTCGTCTCTCACATAATGAACTATATATTTTCTTCTAGCGAGACAACATCATATCACTCATGATATCTAGTGAGCCCGAGCTGTTACCCATGAGCTCCATCTTAGCAAAGGATCTGCCAAGATCAAGAATCCCCTCTCCTTAGGGAACGTGAGAGTTATCCAAGGTAACTTCCCATGACAATAGAAGTTACATCAGTTTTAAGAATTATCAGATTCCATGACAATTAAGCATAAAGTTTCAGGTACTTCTTCGAATTCTTTATCAGACGACTGTTGGTCTGAGTAAGATATGTCGTAGTTTATTAACTTTGCTGCATCAGCTAACTTTGTTTTGCTTTTACTAAGTTTGCACTCCTTTTGGTACGCTTTTCCTTTTCAGCAAACTTCTCAGATGATGAATGTGGATGATCTTTGATCAAGAGTCCATACTTTTTGTCATTGTTGTCTCTAAGCTTAGCTTTTGAGGAATTCCTGTTTTCCTGAAAATGATCAGAAGAAGATGAAATAACATTTTCATATTTTAATTTCATTTTATTTTTATAGAGCTTCTTGACTGTTGGTTTGAAACGGGTCCGCCCAGTTCGGACTAACTCAATCCGATCCGATTCGAATAGAATTATTTGAATGAAGAGAAAATAGAAGGGAGTAGTTAATTAACTACCTCCCACTTAGTGGGAGATTAACTCCCTCTCATTAACTAGGTGGAAAAGCACACGGCTTTCCCACCCTCTTTGGCCTCTGTTCAACAGAGAAGTCCCAAGGGGGACTTCTCAATCCCTTTGTGGGACTTCTCCTTTTTTTCTCTTCTCCCACATTTATATATATATATATATATATAAACACACACACACACACATATATATATATATATATATGAGGCATATAATTGGGTATATTCGGGTGATTTACGGGGCACTTATTATCATACTAATTTTGGTATTTAGATCGTGGAATTTAGTCTACGTCCGTATGTGATTTAGTCTCCACCGGGAGCACCAAAACGTGAGTTTTCGAAGATGAAGAAGTCGGTGATTTAACCACGGTGTTCGGTCAAAATGGCGTTTGAATTCTTGCGGGTGATCCATGGAGATTCCGAGTAAGAATTCGGGATTCGTATCCTTCGAATTCCAACATTGGTAGAAGTAGGGCAACGTCGTCAGCAGTGTATGCTTTTTCTAAATTCAGCAGAGTCTTCTCTTCGGAATTGTCTGCTGATTTCCTTGACTTGTCTGACGCGATAAGAGCAGCAATAAGATCTGAACTGGTTGACACATCTAATCCCATTTTAGGCATCTTAAATTCAAATGCTTTGAGGGATGAGAACAGTTCGGAAAGAGATATCTTCCCTAAGTCATTTGATTCTTTCATGGTGATAACGCCGTTAGAACGTCGTTATTGCCTATCTCTTTAAGCCCAAAATATCTTGCTTTGATTCGAGCTTTGTGTGCTTTTGTTTATTTTCGCGTTCGTTTGCGTTCTTGGTCCCTTGTTGGGATGTTGTGTGTTTTCTTTTGTTTTCTTCGTTTTTTGTCGTGTTTTTGTTCTGTTTGTAGGTTTGGGAATTTTGGAAGGCTAAAGAGAAATCCGAGAGGTTATGATTCAATGCAATTCCATCAAATCAAGACTCGGTGGCCGTTGATGCAAGCCTTTGCGCAGAAAGAGCTTCAAAGAAAAGAGAATCCGGAGCGCATTGTACAAAAATGTAGATAGCTGCTCACTAGAACAAGCATAAATATTTGATGGATGATCCAAATGAGCTGAATTTTGGATATGTCATAGATGAGTGAGTTAGCTACGCTACGGACTTTACGGATCCGCAATCGGAGTTCGGAGTCAAAAGATATGCTGCTCGGAAGAAAGTGCGGCAGAGCAGAAAATCTGCAGCCAGCCTACGGCACAAACCTCGCCGCGGCGAGGTCCTGCTGCTGGCGCGAAATATCAGCAAAATCTCCGCATTTTCGAGGGGTATTTTCGGGTTTTCTCATTTGGGGCTATTAGGGCAGCATAAAAGAACACTTATTGAAGAAATCTCTCTTCCATTCTTTCACTCACTCTTGGCCGCCCTTTTCCTCTCAACCCTCTTTCAACTCTCTCTTTACTTTTTCCTTTGTTTTTCTTGTATTGAAGACTCCACCAAGGGGGTGAGTTCGTCACCACCCTTGGGGAGTGATTAGGTGGTGATTAAAGGGAGGAGAATCCGTCTCTCGATTTCGTTTCGATTAGGTGATATCTTTCTATTTTCTAGTTGTCTATGATTAGGAGATTGATGTTGTATTTCCTTTTTATATGAATGATTGTGGATTTGAATTCTCCGGATTTATATATATTTATGTTATTGTTTGATTAAATGATGTCTTGATGATTAGTATGGTGCTTAGTTGTGTTCGTTAATCCGATTCCGTGTTTATTGTTCGTCTTGTGGTTTGACAACCTTTGGAGATGAAAGTTATTGATTCTTGATTGCTATATTTAGTGATTTTGAGGATTTGATTATGAATTTGGATTGTGATTCGATTTTAGGATAGACATATACCTATGTCGTTTCATATTCGTTTAAGGTTTGAGTTTAAATGACATCGATTAGATTTTATTCCGTTTATACGTAAATTGGATTAGTTTAATTCGATAGGTTGGTATGCTATCAAAAGATACATACGAACGTCCTTGAATCCTTGAATAACAAACACGAGCATAAGATATTAATTGTCGAGTCATTGTTATCGTTTGATTAGTTATGTGTGATGTTGGGTTATGTTTGATTTGTTGGGTTTATTGTTTTATCGCACTTTTGGCCATCTACCTTTAATGCAACCTAAAACGTTGAAGGTTAGGCGAGTGATGATTTGTGGATTTCAACCTAGGATAGGCTTATACCTAGTTTGGTCCGTGTTTGTATAATGGGTTCGTTCGTGAATGCATCAAATAACTTAGATTCTCTTTATTCGGGGATTTGGGTTAGTCTTAGGTCCCGGGTGACAACGGCCCACCTTAGAGTCCTCTAATGGATTCGGACTTTCCTTAGAGCATCGGATGACAGCGATGTTCGTTATTGATCCGGAGATGGAGAGTTTGGGTAGATTGGTAGAGTTAGGTCAAACCTACCGGGAGACTTAACTAATTTGAACTCACAAACAACAACTAATTCTAGAATTGTTTGCATAGCTAACCTAACAACCGCATGATTTATCTGCTTTAACTAATCGCTTATGAATCCTCCTTACCGCATAATTAACTCCCCATTTACTTGCTTTCGTAGTTAGATTTACTATATCGCTCGTAGTTAAATAAAATCACCCTTATCATATATTTGGGTTCGATAATATTGTATCAAGCATTCTTAGATAAAATAAGCCTTCGATTGATTCGTTTATTCCCACCTTTTACCCATTCGTTGGGATTCGATACTCGGTATGTACTTATCGTTTTATATTACTTGTAACGACCGTATACTTGCGTGTTTGCGTATTAGTATTTGGAACGCAACAAGTTTTTGGCGCCGTTGCCGGGGAGTAGTAACGATTATTGCCAATTTATATTCTTGTTTATCTTAGCTTGAACGTATTATTTACCTTGTGATCTTTGTATTCATAGGTGCCTTTCTCTTAGTGTATGCCAAGAGCTTCGTCATCACCCCTAGCTCTTGTTGATCCGGAGATTGAGAGGACTTTTCGAAAGCGAAGAAAAGCAAGGAAAAAGAAGGGTAAATCTCTACCCATGGACGATCAAGGAGTTAACCCGGCTATGGTTAATCCTATACAAGTTGCTCCCGAAGAGCCAAATAATAGGAATCGGCCTATTAATGAATATGGTACACCTACGTTGAATGAGCTCGGTTCTTGCATCGTTAGACCTACAATTACGGCAACTAACTTTGAGCTTAAGCCCGTCATGTTCAATATGCTCAATGCCGCGGATCAATTTGGAGGTCATTCTAGCGAAGATCCTCACGCTCACTTGAAGAAGTTTATGATGATTAGTGATTCATTCATCATAGCGGGTGTAACAAAGGAGGCGTTGAGGTTGATGCTATTTCCATACTCGTTGAGAGACCTCGCAAAAGATTGGTTGGATTCTCTTCAATCCCAATCTATTAATTCGTGGGAAGATCTAACGGGAAAGTTCTTGAGGAAGTTTTTCCCTCCCCCGAAGACTATAAAATTGAGGAATGACATTCTAGGCTTCCGGCAATTAGATCAAGAATCTTTATATGAAGCTTGGGAGAGATTCAAAGAGTTGTTAAAGAAGTGTCAACACCACGGCATAGCGGAGTATATTTTGATGCAAACATTTTATAATGGTTTGCACGGGCCTACTAGAGCTCTCGTTGATGCCACTGCGGGTGGTACTATGCTTTCCAAGTCCTACGATGAATCGTGGGAAATTCTTGACACCATGGCTTATAACAATCACTCATGGACGTCCGAGAGAGGAACTTCAGCTAAATCTACTCCGGGAAGGCTCGAATTGGATGCAATTACGGCATTAAGTGCCCAAATGGCGATCTTGAGCAATAAAGTAGACAAGCTTGGCCAAAAGCCGGAAGTGGTACAACAAGTACAATCTATGCCGCCAAGTTGTGTGACATGTGGGGGAGCTCATACTTATGATATGTGTCCCGTAAATCCCGAGGCGGTGAATTACCTTGGGAACAATTATCGAAACAATCAAGGACATGCCCCCTATCAAAATAACAACTATATTCCTCATTGGCAAAAGCACCCAAATTTCTCTTGGAGTAATCCAAACAATGCCCAACAACAACCACCATATCAAGGAGGTCATCAATCCTCCGCTCCCCCCGGATTTCAAGATAGACAAAAGCAACCCATAGAGTCGAAACCTTCGTGGGAAGATGCATTTGGTGATTTCATGAAACACACCACCAAATATATGGTAGCCAATGACTCTAAGTTGCAAGATGTTTTCAAACATCAACAAGAACATTCGGTAGCTTTGAGAAATCTTCAAACTCAAATGGGGCAAGTCTCTCAAGCTTTAAGTGTGAGACCTCAAGGAGCTTTGCCAAGTACAACCGAGTCACCTAATCAAGGCTCGAATGAACATTGCAAAGCTATTTCTTTGAGGAATGGAAAGAGGTATGAAGGCCCGGCTATGCCTAATGAAAATCCAATAGAAGCTGAGGAGACTCAAGGTGGAAACAAGGAGTCTTTTGTTGAAGAAGTAGAGTCGGAAAAGGAGGTATCTAAAGAACCAATCATTTCAACGCCAATTCCGGCAAGTATACCAACTCCTCCGTTCCCTCAAAGATTCCAAAAGAAAAAGGATGAAAAGCAATTTGAAAAATTCTTAAATATCTTGAAGCAATTGCATATAAACATCCCTCTAGTGGAAGCTTTCGAGCAAATGCCTAAGTATGTCAAGTTTATGAAAGACGTGCTTTCAAAGAAAAGAAGATTGGGGGAATTTGAGACGGTTGCACTAACCGAGGAATGTAGTGCTATCTTGCAAAACAAATTACCTCCAAAGCTCAAGGATCCGGGGAGTTTCACAATCCCGTGTACTATTGGTGATAAGTATTTTGGAAGAGCTCTTTGTGATTTGGGAGCTAGCATTAATCTTATGCCCAAATCTATCTTTCAAAAGCTTGGAATCGGAGAAGCACGGCCTACTACGGTTTCTTTGCAACTTGCCGACCGTTCCATCACTTATCCGAAAGGAAAAATCGACGACGTCTTGGTAAGAGTTGATAAATTCATTTTCCCCGTCGATTTTATTGTTCTTGATTATGAGGCGGATGTCAATGTGCCTATCATACTTGGGAGACCATTTTTAGCTACGGGTAGAGCTTTAATTGATGTACAAAAAGGTGAACTTACCATGAGAGTGCATGATGAAGAAGTTAAATTCGATGTCTTTAATGCTATGAGATACCCGGATGACGAGGAAGAGTGTTCTTCCGTTTGTATGATTGATTCATTGGTGGCTAGTACATTTGAAGAGAGTAACTATGAGAATTTAATCGAATGAGCTATCTTGAATAAACTTGATGAAGAAATCGAGGAAATGGCTCAAGTCGTCTCACAATTGGAAGCTAATTCGGTTGGAGAGAATTATAGAAGAAGATTTGAATCTCTTGACTTGCCGTTATCAAACCCCAAGCCATTGAAATCTTCTATTGAGGAACCTCCAATCTTGGAGTTGAAACCACTTCCTTCTCATTTGAACTATGCCTACTTGGGAGATTCTTCTACCTTGCCGGTTATTATTGCGGCGGACTTAACGGAGACTCAAAGGGAGAAATTGTTGAGAGTGCTCAAGTGTCATAAGAAAGCCATCGGGTGGACTATTGCCGACATCAAAGGGATTAGTCCCACCTTTTGCATGCATAAGATCAACTTGGAGGACAATTTCAAGGAGTCCGTTGAGCACCAAAGAAGATTGAATCCAATTATGAAAGAGGTGGTCAAAAAGGAAATAATCAAGTGGTTGGATTCCGGAATCGTTTTTCCTATTTCCGATAGCAAATGGGTGAGTCCGGTGCAATGTGTTCCAAAGAAGAGCGGAATGACGGTAATTACGAATGAAAAGAATGAGTTGATACCATCTAGAACGGTTACCGGTTGGAGAGTATGCATGGACTACCGAAAACTGAACCAAAATACGAAGAAAGATCATTTTCCGTTGCCTTTCATTGATCAAATGTTGGATAGACTAGCGGGAAGAGCTTTCTATTGCTAAAATAAAATCACAACCTAGTTTTATAATCTAATCTTTAATCAACTATATCTAGTCATTAAAGATCAATCCATTTCATCCTATGGTTGGCCTAACCACAAGTTGACAAAGGCTCAAACTAGATTAACAAACACATGTAAGCATAGCAACAATCATAAACTTATCATTCAATTGTAGATCCATCAAAGCTTCATGAAAACCTAGGAGTTAAATGCTTAGCTACTCATATTTATAAACAAAATATTCATTACATTCAATGGAATCATAAGTACAAGATAAAAATAAAGGTTAGAGATAAGCTTATGTAATGGAAGCCACTACAACTCTTCTCTCAAGCTTCTTTAGTCTTCCAACCAAAGCTCCAAGCAAGAACTCTTCTTCTTTTTGATGGAGGCAAGAGAAAAAATCTTTTTCAAGTCTTTTGTTGTAAGTTGCAAGAGTTGGAAAAGGAGGTATCTAAAGAACCAATCATTTCAACGCCAATTCCGGCAAGTATACCAACTCCTCCGTTCCCTCAAAGATTCCAAAAGAAAAAGGATGAAAAGCAATTTGAAAAATTCTTAAATATCTTGAAGCAATTGCATATAAACATCCCTCTAGTGGAAGCTTTCGAGCAAATGCCTAAGTATGTCAAGTTTATGAAAGACGTGCTTTCAAAGAAAAGAAGATTGGGGGAATTTGAGACGGTTGCACTAACCGAGGAATGTAGTGCTATCTTGCAAAACAAATTACCTCCAAAGCTCAAGGATCCGGGGAGTTTCACAATCCCGTGTACTATTGGTGATAAGTATTTTGGAAGAGCTCTTTGTGATTTGGGAGCTAGCATTAATCTTATGCCCAAATCTATCTTTCAAAAGCTTGGAATCGGAGAAGCACGGCCTACTACGGTTTCTTTGCAACTTGCCGACCGTTCCATCACTTATCCGGAAGGAAAAATCGACGACGTCTTGGTAAGAGTTGATAAATTCATTTTCCCCGTCGATTTTATTGTTCTTGATTATGAGGCGGATGTCAATGTGCCTATCATACTTGGGAGACCATTTTTAGCTACGGGTAGAGCTTTAATTGATGTACAAAAAGGTGAACTTACCATGAGAGTGCATGATGAAGAAGTTAAATTCGATGTCTTTAATGCTATGAGATACCCGGATGACGAGGAAGAGTGTTCTTCCGTTTGTATGATTGATTCATTGGTGGCTAGTACATTTGAAGAGAGTAACTATGAGAATTTAATCGAAGGAGCTATCTTGAATAAACTTGATGAAGAAATCGAGGAAATGGCTCAAGTCGTCTCACAATTGGAAGCTAATTCGGTTGGAGAGAATTATAGAAGAAGATTTGAATCTCTTGACTTGCCGTTATCAAACCCCAAGCCATTGAAATCTTCTATTGAGGAACCTCCAATCTTGGAGTTGAAACCACTTCCTTCTCATTTGAACTATGCCTACTTGGGAGATTCTTCTACCTTGCCGGTTATTATTGCGGCGGACTTAACGGAGACTCAAAGGGAGAAATTGTTGAGAGTGCTCAAGTGTCATAAGAAAGCCATCGGGTGGACTATTGCCGACATCAAAGGGATTAGTCCCACCTTTTGCATGCATAAGATCAACTTGGAGGACAATTTCAAGGAGTCCGTTGAGCACCAAAGAAGATTGAATCCAATTATGAAAGAGGTGGTCAAAAAGGAAATAATCAAGTGGTTGGATTCCGGAATCGTTTTTCCTATTTCCGATAGCAAATGGGTGAGTCCGGTGCAATGTGTTCCAAAGAAGAGCGGAATGACGGTAATTACGAATGAAAAGAATGAGTTGATACCATCTAGAACGGTTACCGGTTGGAGAGTATGCATGGACTACCGAAAACTGAACCAAAATACGAAGAAAGATCATTTTCCGTTGCCTTTCATTGATCAAATGTTGGATAGACTAGCGGGAAGAGCTTTCTATTGCTTTTTGGATGGATATTCGGGTTTCAATCAAATCTTCATCGCCCCTGCGGATCAAGAGAAAACAACTTTCACATGTCCGTATGGTACGTTTGCTTTTAGAAGAATGCCTTTCGGCTTGTGTAATGCTCCCGCCACTTTTCAAAGGTGTATGATGGCTATCTTCACCGATATGATCGAGAAGTTCGTAGAAGTCTTCATGGATGATTTTTCTATCTTTGGGGATTCATTTGATGAATGCTTGGGTAATCTAAGCAAAGTGCTTCAAAGGTGCGAAGAAACGAACTTGGTATTGAATTGGGAGAAGTGCCATTTTATGGTTAAAGAGGGCATCGTCTTAGGCCACAAGATATCAAGTAAGGGCATCGAGGTTGACAGAGCAAAAATTGAAGCAATAGAAAAGCTACCTCCGCCTACATCTGTGAAGGGAATTCGAAGTTTCCTTGGGCATGCGGGTTTCTATAGAAGATTTATCAAAAACTTCTCGCAAATTTCCAAACCGTTATGCAATTTATTAGAGAAAGACGTTCCCTTTTTCTTCACGGATGAATGCCTGCAAGCCTTCATAACTTTGAAGCAAATGCTAATCTCGGCACCGATTGTTGTAGCACCGGACTGGAGTTTACCTTTCGAAGTAATGTGCGACGCAAGTGATATAGCGGTTGGGGCTGTTTTGGGACAAAGGGAGAGCAAAGTTTTCCATTCTATCTACTATGCTAGCAAGACTTTGAACGACGCCCAACTGAACTATACAGTTACGGAAAAGGAGCTTTTAGCGGTGGTATTTGCTTTCGACAAATTCCGAGCATATTTGGTTGGTACGAAGGTAATAGTTTACACGGATCATTCAGCTATTCGATACTTGATGACAAAGAAATATGCGAAACCCCGATTAATCCGTTGGATCTTATTGCTTCAAGAGTTTGATTTGGAGATCAAGGATAGAAAAGGGTCCGAAAATCAAGTAGCCGATCACTTATCTAGGCTTGAGAATGCTAAGACTACGGAAGATCCCAAGATTATTAACGAATCTTTTCCGGATGAACAACTCTTTGCCCTCGCACTATCTCCAACTCCATGGTATGCCGACTACGTGAACTATCTGGTATGTGGTTTACTACCCCCTGATTTTACTTATCAACAAAAGAAAAGGTTTTTACATTATGTAAAGAGTTTTGTATGGGATGAGCCGTTTCTTTTTAAGATTTGTGCAGACAGGGTTATAAGGAGATGCATTCCCGAGGAGGACACACAAGCAATTCTAAAAGATTGCCATGCCGCACCCTATGGAGGTCATTTCAAGGGAGATCGTACGGCTGCAAAGGTGTTGCAATCGGGATTCTATTGGCCTACTTTGTTCAAGGATGCGCACATGTTCGTGTCCCAATGTGATCGGTGCCAAAGGGTAGGAAACATTTCCCAAAGAAATGAGACGCCACTAACGACCATTCTTGAAGTGGAGTTGTTTGATGTATGGGGAATTGACTTCATGGGTCCTTTTGTACCTTCTAATGGGAACCAATACATTTTGGTGGCCGTTGATTATGTTTCCAAGTGGGTCGAGGCAAGTGCATTTCCTAAGGATGATTCAAAAGCAGTCATGAGCTTCATAAAGAAAAATATATTCAGTCGTTTTGGCACGCCGAGAGCATTGATAAGTGACGGTGGTTCGCACTTTTGTAACCGTTGGCTTGATGTTCTTTTGGCAAAATATGGAGTAAAGCACAAGGTTACGACTGCGTATCACCCGCAAGCTAATGGGCAAGCCGAGATATCTAACCGTGAAATAAAGAGTATCTTGGAAAAGACGGTATCTCCTAACCGGAAAGATTGGTCGCTAAGACTTGACGATGCTCTATGGGCCTATCGTACCGCGTACAAGACGCCAATTGGGATGTCTCCTTATAAGCTTGTGTTCGGAAAATCTTGCCATCTACCGTTGGAGTTGGAACATAAGGCTTATTGGGCTGTCACGAAGCTAAACATGGATGCAAGTTTAGCTGGAGAAAAACGGCTGTTCCAACTGAATGAACTTGATGAATTTCGTTTGGAAGCTTATGAGAATGCCAAGCTCTATAAAGAAAAGATGAAAAAATGGCATGATCGACGTATATTGGAAAGGAAATTTGAACCGGGGCAACAAGTGCTACTTTTCAACTCAAGGCTTCGGTTATTTCCCGGAAAACTAAAGTCACGTTGGTCGGGGCCGTTTCAAGTTGTTGAAGCATTCCCTTATGGCGCAGTGGAGGTTTCCGATCCATCAACCGGAAACAAGTTCAAAGTGAATGGTCAGCGCCTCAAACACTATTGGGGTGGAGAATTTGAAAGGAATAGGACTTCCGTAGTCCTATCGTGAAGATATCATACCGTATCCAAGTCAAGCTCATGACTATAAACAAGCGCTTCTCGGGAGGCAACCCGGGCCTATTGCTTTATTATTTTGTGTTTTGTGTTGTTTTTGTTGTTGTTTTGTTGTTTTCGTTTTCGTTTTCTTTTTTGCGTTTTGTGTTGTAGGTAAACGAGCACGCGTGAAGGATCGAAGTTTGACAAGCATGAATCGAGCGAGGTCAAGCGAACGAACCAATGGATCGCAACGTCATAAGGTGAGTGGTTCGATTTCTAAAAAAAAAAAAAAAAAAAAAAAAAAAAAAAAAAAAAAGAGAAGAAAAGGGGGAAACAACCTCGCCGCGGCGAGCTTACAGCTCACAGCGGCGAGGTATTGGCCGTAAGCTACGGCACAAACCTCACCGCGGCGAGGTTGGAACCTCGCCGCAGCGAGGTATTGCCAGTAACTTACGGTGAAAACCTCGCCGCGGCGAGTCGAGCCCAGAAATTTTTTTTTTTTTTTTAAAACAAACCCCCCCACTACCCGAACCTTACTCATTTCAAACACTCTTCTCTCAAAATAAAACTCTCTCCCGCTCACTCTCACTTTCCTACATCCACAAACTCTTTCAATCTTCAATCTAAACACACAATCACCCATCCCCCTCTCAATTAATTCAACAATAGCAACAATATCACCCCCAAAACACTCCTAATTCTTCACCATTACATCAAATCCGAAAATCAATCAAAGGATTCGAAATTCAACAAAGTAAGTGTGGCTAAACTTTTCTATTGATTTTGTTGTATTGGTATGGTGTATTGTTTGTGAATTGTTGGTATTGAAATTTTTTGGGTGGAAGTATTTACAAGTTTTAAAGAGATTTAGTAGAGTGGGAAGTGCACTCTAAGTGTTTGACAAATTGTGTGTGAGAAGTTCTTGCTCATTGTGCTAGTTCTTGATTGTGGTATTGCCGGAGTGGTCGATTAGTTGTTTTTGGGTGGTTGCTATTTGAATTTGGGAAATTGGTGCACTTTGGTTACAAAGGAAAGAACGCTTTTAAACACAATGACGAAAAAATCAAAAGGCGCAAGTACAAGTGCACCTCCGAAAAGGAAGAGGGATCCAAAGGGAAAGAAGAAGGTGGTCGAGGAAGAATACGACACCTACAAGTTCGGGGATAAAACGGCTTGGGATGCTTATAAGAAGGCCATAAGTTGGTCGTTTGTTAAGGAAAGGTTTGTCGACTACGAAAGGGAAGCTTTTCCTTATTTACAGGATCAAATTGAAGCGAGGGGTTGGACTGAATTTCTGAAACGGCCATCTCGGGATACCTTCGACGGTGATATTGTTAGAGAATTCTACGCAAATGCCGCTTGGACTAGAGAAAATGGTATCACATACGTGAGGGGTACGGAGGTCAGGTTCGATCCGGACACTATCAATGCTTATTACGGGATCGAATGGCCTGCTAACCGAATAGATGATCATGTTGTAGATAAGCGGTGGTATACTTTTGATCAAATGAAAGAGTTCATTGCCCTGCCAGGCACAGTAGTTCGTGGTATACCAAAGGTGGCACGCAACAGGTTAACTCTGGAGGCAAAAGCTTGGTCATTAGTCTTGCTTTCGCACTTCCGTCCTGCCACGTTTACTACAAGCTACGGTGAGGATCGTATCCCCTTACTCTATTCACTCACCCGTGGGCGGTCCTTCAATGTAGGTCGGGTAATATATGAGGTGCTCGAGGAAACCATTTCGAGAACGAATTATAACAGCAGGAGTTTCTTGTTTCCGCACCTCATAGACGGATTATGTAGAGAGGCAAGAGTTGACTTTGAAGAAGTAGGAGAAATCATTAAGTTACCTACCCCGATCAACACGTTAGCTATCTGCAGGACCTTACAGTTGGACTATACGAGTCCGTACAACCTTAAAACTTACATTTATAGTCAGGCTGAAGAGGATGAGGCAGAGCCAGAAGATCAACCAGATCAAGAGGGTAGGGATGGACAGGAAGGGGCACAGGTTGATGAGCAACCGAGCGGTCAAGCGCAGATAAGCCACGGAGATGATATTGGCAGACTGATTCAGCTTGTTCAAGCAATGAGTAACAAGCAAGATGCCATGTGTAACAGGCAAGATGTCATGTTTGATAGACAAGACCAGCTGGCTCGGTATGTTTATGCAATGAAAGACAGAGATGATGCTGTGTACCGAACAGTGCTCGGGGACGACCGGTACAATGCCCTTCCCCAGAATACTTTTCCTGAGCGTATCAACTTGCCTCCACAGCCTCCGAGAAATCAAGGAGACGAGCTACATTTTGATGATGAAGAAGAGTGTGCACTCAATAGGCGAAACCGTTAAAGACAAGAGCAACCACGGGATGCATACAAAAAGGGACGTTGGTTTTAAATTTACGCAGTCCCGTCGGTTTCTATTGATCTTACAATGTTTTATTCTATTTTTCGTCTTGTACTGTGTTGCTACTTCGCGCTTTTGAGACATTAACTTGTTTGCTAGTTTTAACTTACAATTTGTACTTGTTGAACTTATTTAGAGCCGTGCTCGCTCGTTTACCGTTTCGTTTTGTTTTGTTTTGTTTTGTTTTACTTTTGTTTTGTCGTATCGTACCTTATTCCGTCACTCTCAATTCACACAATGGGGACATTGTGCATTTTAAGTTTGGGGGAGTAAGGTCTTTTATTGCATGCTAGGTCGACCCACCAAAATTTTTCAAATTCTTATTATTATTTGAACATGCTCTACAAAGCTTAAGACACATTGGCAATGGCTATGATTATATTTAAAGTGGATAACGAACTTTAGCGATAATAGGATCTAGGACTCCTTTTGCTTAACTTAAAATCGCTCCAATCTTTAGCTTGGAAATTAAATGTAAAAAGAGCATAAAGGGCCTAAGTTTGGGGGAGTAAACCCTTTTCGAGAATGAAAGACTTTTAAACACCTAACTCTTAAAAGAAATGAGTAGAGAAGTTGCTAAAATGTACGCACTTCTAAGAGATAAAAGAAAGGCTAAGCCTTCAATTGCTAGTTTTCATTGATCATTTTTGGTAATTACTCTATTTCATTGCTTTAGTGCAAAAGTTGTAATAGAAAGAAAAGAGTGGAGCTAGTAGCCCACAAAAGCAAAATTGCATAAAGTTCGCCATTAGTGCAAGTTTCGTATCGCGATACTCTTATAAAGCACAAAGTGCTATTTTATTATTGTAAATCAAAAGAAAAGTAAAGAATGGTGAGAAAAGAGTTAGGAGCTAAAATCGTCAATTAACTCAAGAATAGGGACAACACTCTTAAATTACCTATAACTTAGTCCCGTGAAGTGATTTGAGCATTAAGTTTACAGTCTACGGCTAGGAGGGATTCTTTGTTAAGCATTAGAAGCCCATGCAAATAGAACCGATGATTTTGACCTATCGGGAATTATTCACTTAAGATAGAATCTAGCCAAAAGCCATCACACACACACGTGGAGCTTGTTTTGAGAATAATTTGAAAGTGTTAAGCTTTGGTGATTTGGTATCAAGCATGCTTGTTTTGTTTTTGTTTTGTTTTCTTTGCTCGAGGACGAACAAGTGTTTAAGTTTGGGGGTGTTGATAACGCCGTTAGAACGTCGTTATTGCCTATCTCTTTAAGCCCAAAATATCTTGCTTTGATTCGAGCTTTGTGTGCTTTTGTTTATTTTCGCGTTCGTTTGCGTTCTTGGTCCCTTGTTGGGATGTTGTGTGTTTTCTTTTGTTTTCTTCGTTTTTTGTCGTGTTTTTGTTCTGTTTGTAGGTTTGGGAATTTTGGAAGGCTAAAGAGAAATCCGAGAGGTTATGATTCAATGCAATTCCATCAAATCAAGACTCGGTGGCCGTTGATGCAAGCCTTTGCGCAGAAAGAGCTTCAAAGAAAAGAGAATCCGGAGCGCATTGTACAAAAATGTAGATAGCTGCTCACTAGAACAAGCATAAATATTTGATGGATGATCCAAATGAGCTGAATTTTGGATATGTCATAGATGAGTGAGTTAGCTACGCTACGGACTTTACGGATCCGCAATCGGAGTTCGGAGTCAAAAGATATGCTGCTCGGAAGAAAGTGCGGCAGAGCAGAAAATCTGCAGCCAGCCTACGGCACAAACCTCGCCGCGGCGAGGTGGAAGCTCGCCGCGGCGAGGTCCTGCTGCTGGCGCGAAATATCAGCAAAATCTCCGCATTTTCGAGGGGTATTTTCGGGTTTTCTCATTTGGGGCTATTAGGGCAGCATAAAAGAACACTTATTGAAGAAATCTCTCTTCCATTCTTTCACTCACTCTTGGCCGCCCTTTTCCTCTCAACCCTCTTTCAACTCTCTCTTTACTTTTTCCTTTGTTTTTCTTGTATTGAAGACTCCACCAAGGGGGTGAGTTCGTCACCACCCTTGGGGAGTGATTAGGTGGTGATTAAAGGGAGGAGAATCCGTCTCTCGATTTCGTTTCGATTAGGTGATATCTTTCTATTTTCTAGTTGTCTATGATTAGGAGATTGATGTTGTATTTCCTTTTTATATGAATGATTGTGGATTTGAATTCTCCGGATTTATATATATTTATGTTATTGTTTGATTAAATGATGTCTTGATGATTAGTATGGTGCTTAGTTGTGTTCGTTAATCCGATTCCGTGTTTATTGTTCGTCTTGTGGTTTGACAACCTTTGGAGATGAAAGTTATTGATTCTTGATTGCTATATTTAGTGATTTTGAGGATTTGATTATGAATTTGGATTGTGATTCGATTTTAGGATAGACATATACCTATGTCGTTTCATATTCGTTTAAGGTTTGAGTTTAAATGACATCGATTAGATTTTATTCCGTTTATACGTAAATTGGATTAGTTTAATTCGATAGGTTGGTATGCTATCAAAAGATACATACGAACGTCCTTGAATCCTTGAATAGCAAACACGAGCATAAGATATTAATTGTCGAGTCATTGTTATCGTTTGATTAGTTATGTGTGATGTTGGGTTATGTTTGATTTGTTGGGTTTATTGTTTTATCGCACTTTTGGCCATCTACCTTTAATGCAACCTAAAACGTTGAAGGTTAGGCGAGTGATGATTTGTGGATTTCAACCTAGGATAGGCTTATACCTAGTTTGGTCCGTGTTTGTATAATGGGTTCGTTCGTGAATGCATCAAATAACTTAGATTCTCTTTATTCGGGGATTTGGGTTAGTCTTAGGTCCCGGGTGACAACGGCCCACCTTAGAGTCCTCTAATGGATTCGGACTTTCCTTAGAGCATCGGATGACAGCGATGTTCGTTATTGATCCGGAGATGGAGAGTTTGGGTAGATTGGTAGAGTTAGGTCAAACCTACCGGGAGACTTAACTAATTTGAACTCACAAACAACAACTAATTCTAGAATTGTTTGCATAGCTAACCTAACAACCGCATGATTTATCTGCTTTAACTAATCGCTTATGAATCCTCCTTACCGCATAATTAACTCCCCATTTACTTGCTTTCGTAGTTAGATTTACTATATCGCTCGTAGTTAAATAAAATCACCCTTATCATATATTTGGGTTCGATAATATTGTATCAAGCATTCTTAGATAAAATAAGCCTTCGATTGATTCATTTATTCCCACCTTTTACCCATTCGTTGGGATTCGATACTCGGTATGTACTTATCGTTTTATATTACTTGTAACGACCGTATACTTGCGTGTTTGCGTATTAGTATTTGGAACGCAACACATGGCCGTCACCTTCATGTTGAATTTAGGTGGTAAAGCCTTGAGAAATACCGCAACGTGATTGCAACAATCAAGGAGGAATATGTTTCCATTGTAGTTATTGGTCTCTGCGAGAATTCGTACAAGGAGTCGTGTCTCACATTGACATACCAATTTCACGTCTTCAGGTATGTGGACGACTAGTCCAAATACTTTACAATGTAATAGCGATCTTGAATCGCGTATTTCTATTTTGGTTGTTTAATTTATGTCAACTGAGGATTATTAAATGTTAGTTTTTGCAGTTGTATTATAAAATTCTTTAAATTTATGCCTATGATATGAATTTTAGTTGTTTAATTTATGTCATTTGATGATTATTAAATGTTCAAAATACATGATGCTTATATTATAGGTATTCCAATAATATTGAAATAAAATTATTTATTCAACTTAAATAAACCACATTATCATATCAATTATCATTGATTTTAGCAAGTAGGGGTGTTCACGGTTCGGATAACCGACCAAGCCGAACCGAACCGAAATGAGTTCGGTGAAAACCGAACCGAACCAAAGTTATTCGGTTCGGTTTTCGGCTTTGAGATTTGGCCTAATTCGGTTTTAGGTTCGGTTCGATTATTTTTGTTCGGTTAACTGAACCGAATCGAAAACCGAATTTTTAATTCAAATAGTTAACATTTTTTGTTCGATTTTATGGATTTTAAAATTCTTTAATCTTATGCCTATGAATATGAATTTCTTTTTTTTAATTTATGTCAATTGAGGATTATTAAATGTTAGTTTTTGCAGTTGTATTATAAAATTCTTTAAATTTATGCCTATGATAAGAATTTTAGTTGTTTAATTTATGTCATTTGATGATTATTAAATGTTAACCACTTTACTATTTAGTTCTATGTAATGTTTAATAATGTTTAGTGTTATCGTTACCTATTAATTTGATGTTTTTTATGATAAATGATTTAGTATTTGATTATATAATTTTAATAAATTATCAATAATATAAAATTTCGGTTAAACCGAAACCGAATCAAACCGAACCGAATTTTTTTGGTTAAAACCGAAAACCGAATTAGGATGTTCGATTCGGTTTTCGGTTTGAAAAATTCAAGAACCGAAATTTCGGTTCGATTCGGTTTTCACCGAATGAACATCCCTATTAGCAAGTATTATCAATACACACACTTGTCTTTTCTTTGCATACCACTATAACCGTTTCATTTTGAGTGTTATGATGCAATTGTTTTATTGAATACAAAAATTGAACATGACTAAATCATATCATGTCCATTGTTGCATTCATTTCTAGGAATGAATAGTTTTTATAACATTTGCATTCAATTCAGGGAATGCTTATCAATTAGTGTGGTAAGAGTTATGGTTTATTATTAAGAGTTTAGTTCAAAATAAATCAATTAAGAGTGTTTCTCGAAACCTCTCTTTCGGTATGACTTCTTTATGAACATGTTAAAATCATATATATCTCCACATAATCTCGACTAATATACAGTATTAAAATCGTGGAGAATATAATTATATACCAATTTTAAATATTGTAACTTCGGGTATTCATAGTGAGCATAGTTATTAGTATCATACACCTTTACTGATTGTATTGTTCCTTTAAAATTTTAGCATGTGTCATCATTCATATAATATCGAGCCTTTGGATTATCAGACATTTTTGTGATTATATTATGCCTCCAATATTTCATAGGACTTAGGCCTCAATCCTTCAAGGAGGAAATTAATAATGAAAAACATAGCTCTTGCTTTATATTTTTCACTTGCCCAATTTTTCATTTCATTTAGAATTTTCGAGGCTCTTTTCATTCAAATGGATTTCAACATCAAGAATTCATGTCATATAATTTCAGAAAATTTAAGGGCGTAGAATTAAACTTAGGTGATACCATATTTCTAAAGCACAAAAAATAATACTTTATTACCCAAATCTTCGGGCTTGAGTCTTTCACCTAGGCTCCTTTCAAGACAAAAATAATCTTACTAAAAATATACTCAACAAATCTCCGAGTTTAATCGGATCTAATATGATATTTTGATTTTGGAACTTCAAGTTATTGATATGATAACAAAACATATACATATTTGATATTCTTTTCACTGAGTTCATTTGCATGAATAGCCACCAAGCTCATTTACATAGGCTATTCATGATTTAATTACACTTGATTGCTTTTGAACTATAATCATCATCTATTACATTTTTCAATGGATTCTCCAATGGTATAAAACTTATAGTATCATAAAATATGATAACTCACGACACATCAACATTCAAAGTAACGACACATCAACATTCAAAGTAAAAGACCACAAAAATTTATTCAAGATGCCAGAATTTTTAAATTTTGTCAAGTCTAATAATCTAACAAACGTGTAGCCATAAATCAACTATATAAGATACACCTTCATGTATTAAATAAACCACATATTGTCGTATTTGTTTCCAGAAGCAAATCCAATACAAATTACTGGTGCAATTTAACCAATACAATGGATGATAGAGAGAGAGTAGAAATCAATAAACTTTAGATATGCAAACTATTAAATAAATCAAATTATTTTACCAACCTGGTTTGAGTAATACAAACGCCAACATGATATGAATAATCAATTGATTAATTAGGCAGCCCATTATTAGTTATTTTCTAAGTTTGTTTGTGCTCGTGAGATATTGTGAAATTAGAATCATATATTTTTGCACCAACAGCGAGAACACTCCTCTTTCTATTACAATTGCCATAAAAGTTATGAAAGTAAATGTTGAAATAAAATCACACCTCAAGCTCTACATAATATCAACTATTAATACTTGGATTTCGAATTATGATATTTTAAAGTCTATAAAATAGAGCACATGTGTCTATGGTGAAACTCTTTCGATGTTTAAGTAAGTTTGATCTTAAAATTGAAAACAAGTGGTAGAAGTCTAGATCATAAAATAATAAGGGGTTTAGACTTTAGATTTATGATTTCTTCCTTTTGTTGGGAATTAAGGTTATATGATATAATTATAAAAAATAGTTCAAAAATTTGAAGGAGACATTTTCAAATATATTAATATTCTCATGCCAATCACCATTTATATGTATAGATTACATACCTCATCCGTTGATTCAATTCTACAAGTTTGAAAATGAGAGATATAAACATTTTCGTTGTTTCGATTTGGAATAGAAAGATAGAGCAAATTCGTGCTGATCATAACATGTTATAAAATTAATCTAAAATGATCAATTAAAGTAAACCAAGTAAGAACTACAATAGAATGGTGAAGACCTCTTTTTGCGCAGAGTGTACAATAGTATGGTGGGATCCCGATGCTTGATGGAGGCACATCCCGCGATTTACATCCTTCATGATTAGTCTAGTATAAGCTTGGACACTTGAGTTATTAGGAAAAAAAAATAATAAAGCACATATAATGTATTCAAATCTCAAGACAGAAGTAAATAGGTTTAAATGTTGTATTCCATGTTTAATAATCATTGGCATCTAATTTCGTTCATTTAAGTTACAAAATTATACACATAAACTTTCTAGTTTTAATAATGTACAATCTCCTTGGCTTAAATAACAAATAATAATGGCACAATTAATATTAAATTTCAGATTCTAGGAGCTTCTCTTGGCTTTGCGATACACCCAATTCACTAGATAGTTTCTTACACAACTGTCTGTACACGATAGGATCACCACAAGCTTTTCTCAACTCAACCACATACAAGGATGGACTTATCTCAAAAACCTGTCATTAATGTTAGATGAAAGTTAATTAAAGAAAATTCAAACCATCATCTATATACCATGAGAATTCACTCACTTCTGCAGCAACTGAGAGATCTCCAGGGCCTTCTTGGTCTTTGTTCCCTTGCATAACCTTCAGCTGTACATATTCAATTTTCACTTGAAATCTTTTATATTTCAATCAAACAATTAGTGACACTAGGAGAATTTGTAATTTATATAACTAACCTTTCCATTTTTCTTATGGACATGAAATCCCATTTGCAGAACTGTATTTTCTAACTTTTCTAGAAGCTCTTTAGGAAAATGATTAGAGGTAAATCTAATTTTCCTCTCCGAGACATCCTGAAAAATAAAAAAAAGTGCATAAATATTTTGGCTTTATTAAATGTAATAAATAACTGATGTCAGCTCTTTAATGTCATTCTTACCTCCTTCTCAAAGAACCCAGAAAGATCCAGAGAGGATGACATTCCAATCAGCTGAAAGGCATTAATTAGAGTAGGTGACTCCGGATCCTTTTCTCCATCGGAGGTCTAAAGAAAAGATTGATTATTCAAATTAATTTCATTACAAAACTAGTGAAAAAGCCACGAGTAGATTATTATTCAAGTCATACTGTATCATGAAGAGATGATACTTCATTGTCTGTGCAAGAATTTTCTTCTTCGTCCTCCTCGTCCGCAGGATCTAAGGGAGTGTAGCCTTGTTTGAACCAAATATTTTCTTTAATCTCCGCCACTGTAATCCTCGTACGAGGATTAGGATCTAGAATCCTCTTTATTAGATTTTTAGCTTCTGGAGATAGCCATTTTGGCATCTGAGCGTCGCCTTTCATAATCTGATTTGAATTTTGAAAAATCAAAGATTAGTGAAAAAATTCTCAGTGCCTCAAGTAAGGGGATTACTACCTTCTGATAGAGTACTGCAAGATTTCGGTCATCAAAGGGAAGATACCCAGTGAGAATAACGTATAGAATGACACCACACGACCATGTATCTGAGGTTGCACCGTCATATCCTCTGTTTAAGATAACTTCAGGGGCTACATAGTTTGGACTTCCACAAGTTGTATGCAGTAGCCCATCATCCTATATTTTAATAAAGATTAGCAATTGAAGAAGGAAACCTCAAAAACGGAATAAGAGATGGAAGTGAGGAAGAAAGAGATGTAGAAATAGAAACAAATTCGAGCAAAATTGATGAAACAGAAGAAACCCGAGTGAATGGAAAGGAAAATTTCACTTTCAGATACAGAGATAACATGAATAGAACACATTTCTGAAATATTCTTAGGAGATCGCTAAAAATTTTGGGAATTCAATATTCCTGATACTTGATAAAAGAAATGAACATAAGGCCCTTTTTTTCTTTAAAAGATACACTGTTATTCATTCCCTAAAAATAATCAAATTTGTGATATAATGAACAGCATACCCTTAAATGCTGAGGCAATGCACTGAGGCCAAAATCTGTTATCTTAATATTTCCATTTGCATCAATCAACACATTTTCCAGCTGCATAATCATCGAAACAAGCACAACACATTATTTAAGTAGTTTGAGATGAAATAACAATACTAAATATTGTATAGAATGGTGATTACTTTGAGATCTCTGTGGAAAACGCCTTTGTTGTGGCAATAACAAACACCATCAATTAATTGTTGGAAGAGCTTCCTGCCTTGAGATTCTGAGAGCTTTCCTTTGGATGCCTGTCAAATATATAAATATTTATGCAAAGATTAAGAAATGCTAGCTTTGTTTAAACACCTATAAATTGATGGTCATGCAAAAGGGTACTTACAATTTTATCAAATAGTTCACCACCATTCACATACTCGAGGACCATATATATTTTGGTCTTGCTCGCCAAGATCTGGTTTGTTCATTATATTAGTAAAAAAATCCATCGTAGTACTAGTAAAGTAATGTATATACGTCAAATTGAACATCATTGTCATGTATGAGTAATGATTATCGAGCCATTTTATTTGTTTGCCAATGCATGAAAGAATGACGATTACAAAGAAAAAAATTCTGGTTCTACCTACTGGTCTGAAATAAAGAAAAACGCTATTTTTTATGGCAAAAAGTACGGGGGGAAGCGTGGTCAAATTTAATTGGTCTAGCCACTTAACTCTTAATTTTTTGAGTTTTTTCTTCGGTTGAGTTAAAATTTATATGAGCGAAACATGAATTTAAGCGGGTTAAAAGATGAGTCAAGTAAATAAAAGAAACTCAATTAGGTAAATTATCTTTACAATAAATCCCACCCCATAGTTCCCACAGATTTCTCGACGGAACCTGATTCTGATCGATAAAAATACATATTCACTGGTTTTTATTATTTATATGAAACTGCATCATTAATTTTAAACATTTTTCATTTGTCTAACTTAAAAATGAGTTCGTTTATAATTCTCGCGTATGCTTCTTAGTATCTAATTGAACACGTATCACTAACAACGTTAAAAAGACAAGAAGGGAATTGCACTTTTCATATCAAACTTTTACCTACTTTATACATGTACCATGCTTTCTGAAAAAAACACATTTAATACCATGATTCAACCCAGCTTGAAACATTTCCTTTCTCCGTCAATTTTTTGACGGAAACCGTCACGTAACACGCACGTGGCCGTTAAGTCTCCATTTTCAACTTTGTAGGGGGCATTTGCAATTAGGCAGATACCTAAAATTGGGAGGGGGTACTTGCAATTCCAATCCTCCAAACCACCACAATCCACAAAAATTCAACCCCCCACCCCACCCCACCACCACCTTCTCCGCCTCCCTCCCCAAAAATTACCAACAAAAAAAAAAATAGTGTACCACAAATCAATTGAAGTAAGATATATTTTTCTCTTTTTACACAAGTCGGTGGGGGGTGAGAATGCTATCTATCTTATTTGCAATTTTTAATGTAGCCATATGAAGCTCAACTTATGATTCAGGTAATTATGCTACGCAAAAGAACAAAAATCATCAGGGCAGGGACCCATGATTTTATCCAAGTTGTTGGGTCCTTCATAATTCACCCACCACTCACCCCTATTCATGGTTCTTATCCAACAAGTATCACAATCATCTTACACTATCACTAAATTGCTGATTACTGAAGGCACTATGTAGTAAAAATTCCCAAATTACACACTTTAATACTAATTATTAACAAACAACATGGAGTATAATTAAGAGTATTAAAATTTCACACTTTATTAATTATAAGCAAAGTCAATGGATGGTGGGCTAGAGAGGTAGCTTTTCTTAATGTCTATACAAACTGACTTCAAATGAACACGAAACATCATGGTAAGTGAACAGATAAATTAAGCAAAGAACAACTTTGAAATCAAATGAACACGAAACATCATGGTAAGAGAACAGATAAATTAAGCAAAGAACAACTTTGAAAAGGTTTTTGCCGAATAAAGCCAAAGATTATTCTGTTTTCTTAATTACTTTGGAAAGACTCAAACTAGATCAGAAACAAAAAACAGAAAGAGAAGAGAAAAAAACTAATAATTAATAATTAGGCAAAAGCATACCTCATACAATCTGACGACGTTTGGATGCTTGAGGAGCTTTAAGGTGCCAATCTCCCTCTTTATCTGTACTCCTCCAATCAGAATAAAACAACTAAGATTAATTATTAAATGAACCACGAACATGAACAGAGCAAGTAGATCATTAATTTTGATTGAAAATAAACCCTATTTAAGTTAATTCAATTCAATCCAATCCAATCCAATCCAATCCTTAATTGAATATATGGGCAGGGCATGCACCTGGTCGGTGATTTTGAGGTCGAGAATTCTATTTTTCTGGAGGATTTTGATGGCAAATGATTGGCCCGATTCCAGGTTTTTTGCCAATTTGACTTTTCCAAAATTGCCTTCTCCGAGAGTCCGACCCAACTCGTACTTACCGAGTCGCATTCCCTTCTTCGCCGCGATTATGATTTCTTCTTCTTCTTCTTCTTTTTCTCCTTTCCTTGCGTTCAACAAAACCATAATAATAATCTTCAACTAATAATTTTTAATACTTACGTTATACTTCTCCTCTCCTCTCCTCTCCTGGAGTATATAGTTTTGTTGTGCCGCATCCTCTGTGTGTGCGTGTATTTATATATATAGGTAATGGCAAGGAATGTTCCTTCCTCATATATATATTTAATAATAAATAATAACACAAATAGTAATTAATTTTCTAATTCTTTCAAACTGTTGAAACGGTATTAGGACTTTCTTGACTTTTCAAAACACCTATTGCTTATTTTATCACTTTTATGGGAATTATATTTAATTTTAGAAGGAGGGAATTACATTTTTATATCAAACTTTTATTACCCTTATAAATTTATAAATTTCTTATCATACATTTTAAAAATTTATATTTCATACCAAAATAAATAAACTTTTTTCATATATAGTTTGACATTTAACTTTTGAATGGAAAAAATCACTTATCCGTTAAATCACTATTTTCATTTCTTCAAGGGAGTATTTGCAATTGAGAAAAAATTACTTAAAAATTAGGAAGGGATAGATGCATTTATCGCCGCCCAAATATCTCCCTCTTCACCTCCGCCCACAACCATCGCCTCTATCTCCACCACCTCCCCCAAACACCACCATTACAACCCACCAAAACCCCAACCCATCGTCACCTCCTACTTTCTTTTTCAGTTTCTATAAATAACATCTTGCATAAATTAATCATCATTCAAAAAATTCTTCTTTCTTTTTACTGCTGACAGCATGACACACCACCATTACAATTCGGCAATCCACCATTGCTCCACCCAAAGCAGCTCTCCCCACTTACTAACAACAAACATAATTTCAATTTTCTTTTTTCTTTTCTTTTCAATTTTATATATATTTGCAGTGATGTGTGAGAGGGGGAACTAATATCTACACCATAATTGTTCGATAACTCAAAGAGTGAATTCTTGTCTCTCTCAAACGAATAGATTTAAAGAAATAAATAAAAATCAACTATTACTTACAAATTAAACGAAAGATGTTCTTAAACTGGGTTGAGTGTAATTTTAAATTGAATGGTAATAAATTTGAAATAATCTTAAAACTCACCCACCTTCAAAAGTTGATTCGGCCAACCCCCCCCCCCCCCTCTGTCAAAGTTGATCATGCCTTGCGAAAACCCATGTCACGGGCAACTTATTCAATGGCTTGATTCCAGATTTCACGATCGTCTGAGCTCCGCCCATTTGGGCGGCGCGTTTAGTTCGTGAACCGTAACTTTTACGTTTTTTCAGTTTGTTGTGGATTTCTTCAAGTTAACTGTTCATTTGTTGTTTAGATATCGATATTCACTTTTGATTGTGTTAATTCAAAAGTTAGTTGTTGAATTTGGTTGGTAGATGTTCACCTTATCCACGAACAAGTTCATCCCTGTCAATGGTGATTTTTGGTAAATCACAAGAGCATTCCAAAACATCTGAGCAACAAACAAACCCACCCCAACACTTTTCGTTGCCATTTGCAAATACCCCTGAAGAAATGAAAATAGTAACTCAAAGGACAAGTGCCTGGCGCACGTGACTATTTCCATCCAAAAGTTAACGACCAAACTAAATGTGAAAAAAGTTGATCAATTTTGGTATGAAATGTGTTTTTTTTAAAGGTATGATATGAAATGTATAAATGTGACAAAAATTTGGTATGAAAAGTGCAATTCCCTCATTTTAAAAGTAAATATATTGCATTTATTATATAATTAGTTTGGCTTTGACCAAATACAATCTAAAATAGTAGTAGAATTTTCCTTATATAAACTTTATATGTTGCTCTAGCCAGTGTTTTGAAAACCGGATCGGATCGTCCAGTCGACCTGGTTTAACCGCTAACCGAAGGCTTGTCCGGTCCGAATTGATCCTCAAAACCAGATGTGTAAAAAACCAGTTCGAACCGGCAAGAACCGGTGACACCGACGACCCGCCCGACCGGATGAACCAGCGGTTCTTCCATTTTGTAAAAAAAAAAATATTACACTTTAATTATCTTATTACATTGACAGCGGATTGGGACCAACAACACTAATTATCCTAAGATTTATGATGGGAATAATGAAATCAATTCTACTAATTGATTCGAGAAAACCAAATTTACATGTAAAAAGAAAAGATGAAAGAAAGAACTAATACTAGAAGAGAAAGAAATGGTGTTGCAGGGGTTGTTTGAAGAAATGAAAATGAAAGGCTGCAGAGGAATTTTTAGATTAGGGTTTCTCCTTTTAATTGGATAATTCTTCCATACCAGGTCTATAAGCTTACTTATAGACCTTGTGGTCTAGGTTTTGCCACCTCATTTAAGATTAAGGAAAATTTAAAATTATTAAATTTAACTAAATCAACCTAACTATTCTAAACTAGAGTTAGGAAAATTAAAACATCACTTTGTGGGTTCCATTAAAACCTTGGCAGATTTTTTTAAAGCAAATTTTCATGATTCTCTTTCTTTACACGTTAAATTAACATTAAAATTTAAAAATTTGTGATTAAAGTATATAACCTAATGCATTGACTTTTATAGAGAAACCTCTTAATAAAAATTCATAAAAATAATTTAAAAGGATTATATACTGAAGAGATGCTTATAGAGAAACAAACTAATAAAAAACCCGAAAAATAATTTAAGAGAATTAGATAAGTACTAAAGAGATGCTAATATAAATGTTGCATTGTATTAACATTACATATCCAATTTAATATATCCTAGGTTTTGAATTTTTTTAAATTTTAAATGAGGTGGCAAAACCTAGACCACAAGGTCTATAAGTAAGCTTATAGACCTGGTCTATGTAATAATTTTCCCTTTTAATTATAGTTTGACTCTTGGGGTGGAAGTGGGCCTTGGGTAATAAATAAAGTATGCAGATCAAGCCCATTCAATAAAGATTTTTTTGCACTTGAAAATATGTGCAATTATTGTGAAAAAATTATTTGAAACACTTTAATTATTTGCATGACACAATTTCAATTTATATTGACAAAGAATGATATTTTTTTAATTATAATTGTATTTTAGATAGTCTAAATATATATATATATATATATATATATATATATATATATATATATATATATATATATATTACATAATAATTACGTCACACCAGTTATTCCGATCGAATCAGTGGTCGAACCGATCTAACCGATCAAACAATAACCAGTAGAGTTTCCAATTTTATGGTGGGTCCGCTTTTGCAAACATTGGCTCTAGCTCTAGTAATTATTTAGAAATAAATTATCATATACCATATGGTTGTATTTTTAATAAAGAATTACAATATGTTATGTTCCATTTTAGTGTGTCATATTAGTACCATATTTACATATAAGCACGCACCAATTCAATAAGGGCCATTTGGTAGTGTATGTGATTAAGGTAGATTAGATTGGAGTCTGATTGATGGTCATATTAAAAATATGTTTGGTAGATTTAATTGAGTCATATTATATTAAAGCAATCTACCATAATTTGTGATTTATTTATGTAGAATATGTTTTCATTTTCAAGGATTTGAGAAGAATTTAGGATATTTAATGATATGTTAAAAAAATGTAAATTTGAGGTTATAAGTGATATTTAACCTAATCCATATTCACCCATGTCTGGGTAAATTATTATCTAGTCTTAATACCAGATTGTAAGAATTTAATTCATTTAACATGATATTAGAGCAATTACATCAAACGTTGTATTAATCCATATTAACTCATATAATATGATCTATTATCTCCTATTAGGTTTTACCAAACGACACTAAATATATATGTGTGTCTACATAGGTTCTATATTAATAATCTTGTAAATTAATGTATAGTTGTGAATTCTATGACGCACATATAATTTTTCTTTTTCTTTTGATAACATATAATCCGTGAAGTTGAATTATGTGGTGTTGGGACAATTTTGGGACACGGACGTAACTCATACGCAGTCTCGACATGTACTTGAAATGTCACATTGCGTGTCTTAAAATTAAAAGAAATTGAAAATATTGGATGCGATCGTGGACACGGCTGATGGAATGTCAGACACGACATGGTTCTTTTTGTAATATTTGGATCAAAATATTTTAGGCTCGTTCAACAAGGAATTTTGCTTATTCATATGGTTTTGTAATTAAAAAAAGAAAAAATCTAAGCACAATAATTGGTCCAAGTGCAATCTTGATCAACGTGTGATATTATCATGGATTAAAATTTTCATTGTTTCGATTGAAAATATCGATAAGTTTCTATTTTGAATAAATGAAAAAAAAATAAGGTGTAATTCTGAAACTATTTTGTTTGCCATAGATTCTCTCATTTTTCTTATTTAGTAATATTCACAATTTTTCCTATAATATTCGAAAAGTTCTCGAAAAATTTTCAATATTTAACTGACAAAAGCGTACACTCAAAACGAAATATTTGATCTATGAATTTTACAAATTCTCATTTCTAATGGAATCCAAATGATATTTGGATTGATGATCATAAGATCCTTTCAGCTGGCTATAATACGCTCGTCGATCGGATCTGGGTCTTGTGGAATCATAATTGAATATTTGACAAAATATTCCGTTGTCATTACTATTCAGTTTTCTGTTGCAATCGATCTTGTAGATGTTATCAAATTGGATCAATGATCGATTTCTACCTTTGATTTAGCAAAAGCAGAGAAGAATGGGTAGTAGGTTATCAAACATAATATTTCATATATCAGACTTGGTTAATTTTACGTGGCTTCGTACCTAAATTTACTAGTTTCTTCATTATTTGTAATCGATTTTACACGTTTTTTCACCAATTTAACTCCCTTTTTTGTTCTTTACCGATTTAGCTCATTCTTCACCGGCGTAACTCATTTTATTTACATATTTCACTCATGTTTTCACATATTTCACACATTTTCATCGATTTAACTCATTTTTCATTGATTTAACAAGTTCTCGCGGTTTTAGTCTCTTTTTCCATTGATTTTGCCCATTGATTTCGCTCATTTTTGCATATATTTCAACGATTTATATCCATCTAATTTCACTTGTCCTCGTTGATGAAGAATAAGTTAAATCGATGAAATCACTAAAAAAAATAGTGATATTGATTAAAACTGTTCGAATAAGTGTAAAAACGAATATAAGTGATGTGAACGGGTTAAAGTTGTGAATGCATGGGTTACATCGGCGAAAAATAGGGGAAAACATTAAAAAATAATGAAATCGATGAAAAATGAGTAATATTTTGGTGAAATTAGTGTGCGATTGGGCGGTGCCTAGACGCTCAGGTGATGCCGGTCGTCCCCAGCCATTTCACAGACGTCCCTTGGTTGACGATCAATGACATAATGCTAACAAATTTCAGCCAACTAAGCAATTTTGATGCAAATTTCGTCAGAATGTCTCAAATCGATTGACGATAAAATATTAACATCTTTATGCCGGCGAAAATTGTTTTGGATTAATACTTCAACAGAATTACCAACAAATTTTTGTTGTCGCTCAATAAATTGCATCATTGCTTTTATTATGAGCTTTCACCTATTGAACATCTAACGGAAAAAATTCATGACTACACATAAATACCAACAGAAATAGGATTGAGGCATCATCAACGGAAACTATCGTTGGTGGGTAGGTTTTGTAAAAGGTACAAGCCATACGCCAATTTTATATCTCGTTTTCTGGTATAATTGTGAAGAACATTTTGGCCGTTATAAATCTTCGGACATGTATAATTTCCACTACAAAGGGTTACTATTATCTCTGTCCTAAACGGGTAGACCAAAGATAATATTGTAATTATTGTACAACATGCTAAATTACAATGAAATTCTCTCTCATTTTCCTTCTATTACATATTTACGTATTCTTATTGTAACTTGTAAGTCAATTTGTACTATCTACAAATAAACAATTTGATATGTACAATTTTATTTTATCTTTCTAATGCCTATGAAATTAAATTTATGAACATATACATATACATGTACTTTAAATATTATAGCGTATTCAAATTTGAAATGTCAACAAAATGGACATTGTGTGTATCCATCTATCTGCATCTATAATTAACATTGGCAACGACATTTTCTTGATCTATTAACTTTTAGATGCCCTCTTTTTCTTTTAATAATTCTTATTGTGTGGTTATTAAGGAAGGTGATCAAATTGTGGTACTGGCTACCTTACGGCTGATAGAATTATTTCTTATTAATTGATGCACAAATGTGATACTATATTATGAAGTAAATGTGGGATATAAGATGTGTGTATGTCTAATCCATTTTTTTCTATAATTAATGGGGAATATGCAAGTTATTATCCAATTTAATGTTAAATCTGCAAGAAACTACCTTGTAAAAAATTTATTGAGCCAAACTTTCTTGTGTTTCAAAAACACTGTAAAAATATTCAATTTGTCAAAAAGATGTCGTTTTAGATCGACAAATTTCAAGAAATAATTTTTAAAATATATCATGTGAAGTTATATTGAAGTATTTTAGAAATGGTTTCTTGAAATATATTAATCCAAAACGACCTATTTTTTACGAGTGATTAGCAAATTAACTCCCTGTGTTATTTCAAATAGGCAATTTAACTCCCTGTAATAAATAAAAGGGTAAAATACCTCCCTGTGATATCCTAAATAGGAAATTTAACTCTCTGTGATAATAAAAATGGCAAAATACCTCCCTATGTTTTTATGAAAGAAGCACATTGCCTCCCTCTATAAATTGCTAATTAATTCATATCACATAGAGTTAAATTTCTCATTATTTCATTTCACAGGGAGGTAAATTGCCTATTTTTATATCACAATGAGGTAAATTGCTCATTATTTCATTTCATAGGGAGTTAAATTACTTATTTTTATTTCATAGGGAGGTAAATTGCCCATTAGACATATCACAGGGAGTAAACTTGCAAAAAACCCTATTTTTTTAGAAATTGAATATTTTTTGCAGGATTTTTGAAAATACAAGAAAATTTGACACAATAAAAATTTCACAAGGTAAATTTAGCATAATACAGGAGAGTATTTTTCATTTACCCCATAATTAATAATCGATTACATTATTTTTTTGATCTATTACTACTAGATGCTCTTTTCGAAGATGGAAAAAGAAAAAGAAGGTATTATGTAGTATACAAGTAAAATTGCATGTGGCTACCCAACAATTGAAAGAATAAATGCCCCTCCTACATGGACCACGATGTAGGTAAGATATGAGGAGCTGTATATACACACACACTAAATAAAGACTTTTACCCTGTTTCACAGTCATTTAAAACTTAAAAAGATACAGATTGATAAAATTGCCTCTTTTATATGTGGCAATTTACTCTCATGTGTTATGATCAATGTTGCATTTTACCCCTTTATATTACAAAAATATTTTTCATGTATACTATCAATTTTGGCAAGTGAGTTACACTCTAATGTGAAGAAGGTAATTTACTTTTTTTAATTTTTTTACAAGGAGTGAAATGCTATTTCAAATTATGGGGATTAAATTGAACATTACGAATATCACATAAATAATTATTTATTTTTTATTTTTTTTACAATAAGTGAAATGCTATTTAAAATCAAAGGAATTAAATTGAAGATTAGTAAATTTAGAGGTCCCCAACACATGCAAGTTGTATAATATAAATATTGTGAAAATATCGAGTCACATATACTGTTGCGGCCCACACGAAATAAACGTACGTCAAGCAAGAACCACATGATAAATCATAACATCCTCCGCGTTTTTTAATCAATTTCTCCTGATTTTGACCGCCTCAAAATTGTCAAATTGGTTTGTCTCATCAAATTATAAATAAAAGGACCAAACCAACAAATTTGCATCAGAAATCTCCAACCGGCCCTTCTAGGTAATTGATGTAACCGATCGAGCACGTTTAAATTTAATTAAATAAAAGTATGTTAGTGGCTAGCTCCTAAAGTCAAGTTCACTTTTATTCATATATATGCTGATGCATCTCGTGTTGCAAACTTTAATATTTAATCTTCACGTGATTCTTCAAATGTATTTCGTGTTCATTTCTTTTTACCTAGAACTATTTTTGACTGCGTTTAGATTATTTGATTGATTAAATAAAGCACTAATAAATAAATAACTTCATTTGGCAATTTCTTAACAACATTACAGTGTAAAATTTGTTGATATCTCATCTTGGATGGAAGTTTATCTCATCTTTCAACTTTATTAATTATATTATTAATAATATATAGATTCCTTGAGATATCAGCCATATATAGTAAGACCGAAGGATCTGTCAATTACACCACCACACAAGATAAGATATATAATAGGATTTCTATTCATCAACATTTGGAAATTAATATGCATCTCCTATCCATAATTTAAAAAAAAAAAAAAAAAAAAAAGAATATTGAAGCACTTCAGAATTAAACAAAACCATAGGAAAGTCAAATTGGTGAGGCCGATAACTCGTTTATGGAAAATTATATACAATGAAAATACCAGCCATCAAATAAATACTGATAAACCAATTCGTATATCAAGTGTAACAAATCATAAAAGGTAATCCACTTGAATCTAACAAGAATAAGGAAAATCAGTGTATAGCAAGCGCAATAGCTAGACATGCCCACAAATACAATGAATATATAGAAAGAATGGCATACCACAAAGTGTAGGCTAATTTGAGAACATCTTGGAAGTATTTAGATTGTATATTGATATTTTCTCACATATTGCAACATGATGACACAATTGGAATCTTTAATTCTTACTTACGAACAAAAATTAAGATATGCAATCTAAAGAATTTTGAACCAATAAGTGGACAATATAAGGATAAGAATGCCAAAATCAAGGCCGGCCCAATGGGTTGGCAATTTGGGCGACTGCCTAGGCCCCCGGTGTAAAAGGGTCCAAATTTTTTTTTTATAATATATGTGTACTTTTTAATTATTTTTTTAAGAGTAAATAGTATTTTTTGTTCTCTTTATGAGTAACACATTCGTCGTCTTATCAACACATTTGTTCCTCTTAAATTTTTCATAACAAATTTATCCCTCTCATCTATGTAGTGTAACACGTTCGATCATCCAAAATACATTATTAATCAATTTTCGTCTATTTTATGATGTATTTTGGTACCAAAAGATGTATTTTTTATTTAAAAGAGACAGATGTGTTATACTACATTAATTGATGGTAAAATTGCAGAAAACGTCCCAAACTAATTACTGATTTTGAATTTTCGTCCCGAACTATTTAACTTGGCGAATTTCGTCTCGTAATTTAATATTATTTTGGAAATCGTCCCAAACTAATTACTAATTTTGATTTTTCGTCCCAAACTATATCAACTCGCCAAATTTCATCCCATAATTTACCATTTTGTATGAATTTAGTCCCAATATTAAAATTTTAATTTAATGAAAATGACGTTCAATCTTGGAATTAATTTGGGACGAACTCTTCAATATTATATAATTATTCATGTTAAAATTTACCATGTCATGACACATAAGCAGTCATGTAATAATTCATCGGCAAATGCGCAATTCCGTCTTATAATTATGGTGGGACGATATTCCAAAAAAATATTAAGTTACGGGACGAAATTCGCCAAATTAAATAGTTTGGGACGAAAATCCAAAATCAGTGATTAGTTTGGAACGATTTTTGCAAATTTGCCTTAATTGATTTGTGAAAGGGAAAGTCGATGAAACCTATTGTATTGTTTGGTTGTCGGAAAAGTGAAAAAAAATCAGTTTTACTTGTTGTTTGAATAGCATGAAATAAAGTTATTATATTCCTTCAACTTGTGAAAGAAAATTTTTTCCCACCAATTTGATGGGAAAATTCTGAGAAAATTTTAGATTAAATTTCAAAACACCCCTTGTACTTTGTCTAACTATCAAAACCTCGCATTTGTAATTTTTTTTTACCAAAATCCCCTTTGTGCTTATTTATTATTAGCAAAAAAAAAAATACTCTTTCAAGTCATAATGACAATTATACCCCCACAAAATATCGCAAAAACACCCATTTCATACCTAAACAACCCAAATAAAATGTAATTTTTATCTTAAAACCAGAAAAATTCAAATAGCAAAAGACTATATCAACTAAATTTTTTATAAATCCCATCCAAAGAAAAGTTAAAGAATTTAATCATATATATAGATAAAAATTAATGTGTATATATATATGCATATAAATCATATATATATATAGATGTACTTAATATTTCTAAAAATAATTTGATAATTATTATGTTGCAATCAATTTTAATATATTTTACAATTTTGAAATTATTTATAATTAAACGGAGATATTTATCAAACATATTAGTTCTTTTCTAAACTTTCTTGACAACCAAACATGTAGAGGAAAACGACTTTCTTTTTCTTTTTTTTCTTTTTTATTTTCCTACAATTTTTACTTCACTTTTCTTACAACCAAATAAATATGAAAAAGCAAATTAATTGGATTTAGATGAAAACGAAAAAAAATGAATAAAAATAATCATATGCACATTAATTAATTTGATATCAATTATTTAATAGTGTGAAAATAAATGGTAAACACTAAGGGCTTCTCCAATGATCAAGGGGGAAGTTGAAGGGATGAAAATGACAATCTCCATTGATTCTAAGGGGAGTTTCCCTTGAATCCAACCACACATCGCTCAAAGGGGTGGTGCAAGCCAAGGTTGGCTAGCCCCATCCCTTGAATTTTGAAGCACATGATTTTTTTTAATTTATTTTTAGTTAATAAAATTCTTTTTTTTTTTAAATTAAAAATTTCTTTAATTTATGATCAATTTTAAAAATGTCCATTTTAATTTAAAAAATATAACCTTTATTTAAGAAACTTAAAAGAAAATTAATTTTAAAAAATTAAAGAATAAAAGAACGTAACTTTAATTTATGAAATTCTACATTAATAATTTGTAAATTTAATAACATTATAAGAAACTTAAATATAATTTATGATTATTAAGTGATAGTGAAAAAAAATGAGGATTGAAATTAAATGAAATTGATAGATTGAGTAATTGAAAATGACTATGAAAATAAAAGGAAAACTGAGAGGAGACAAGACTTATTTATTATTGTTTAATTTTTATTATTATTGCTACTATTATTATAATCATTATTATTATTATTATTAAGTGATAATGGGAAAAATGAGAATTGAAATTAAATGAAATTGATAGATTAAATAATTTGAGATGACTTGTAAAAAGGAAAGGGAAAACTGGACTTGAAATCTAAGGGAAAACTGGACTGAGTCTGAGAGGAAAAGGGGAAACTAATATGAGTACAGATGTCCTAAATTACCTTGTCAACCCCTTTATTCATTTAACTTGATGAAATCCACCCATTTAAATTCAAATTCAGCCACTCCAATAAGAATCCAAATCCAGCTAGATGCCCTAATAGTACGGAGATTCTTGGGGCATTTTAAGCGACCACGCCCTAGCTTTTCTTCACATTCCCATTTTAATAAAAGAGAAGAGCAGTCTTTTCTTTATCTTTTGTCCAAGACTTGCAGTTGACAATTGCTGTGATTGGTGACTTCAAGTGTTTGAATGGCGGCCAATCTCTCGACAATTTATGGGAATGGAACTTCGGGGTGGAGGAGGAGGATAAAAAATTCGGGCCTCCGAACTTCATTACTGTCCTTTCCTTTCTCTCAATCTCCTTGTGCCATGAAAATGACTTGTATGTGCGCCACCACGGAGAACACTGGCTTCTTCTCCGTAACACCGTCAAGCAAATCCAACTTTGACTATCTCGGCCAGAGCACCAAAGGGGACCTTAACCTCAGCTTGGGTAAAAACCGTCTCATCTATTCTTCATTTCCTTGATTAATTTTAGGTAGTGAACGTTCGATATGTTTTTTTTTTGCCGGGTAGAAATTGACGATGGAGAGGTGGGTCTGAACGGGCCTATTGAAGAAGTAGCTAGAATGGAAGCACAAGAGGCAGAGCACTTGCTTAATCACTTGGGCATTCCGGTGCTTTCTTGCTCAACTACAGTATTAAATTTTTAATTCTTAGTTGAACTTCATCAACCTGTACCTGTACTCTCTTTTCGCGGTTTCGCCTTACTTTTTTCCTTACATTGATTCCATGACAACATTGTGCAGGACCCATTGTCTGCAAGATATTCTCCCCGTGGTATATTTTGTAGCAGAACACTAAATTTGCGCTCGATTAGTGCTATTGGCTATGACATGGATTATACATTGATGCATTATAATGTGATGGTAATCATCATGCTATTATTGTATTAGAGCCAGAATAATTATTTGGTGTTCGGCTTTCACTTTCTTCTTTTTTCCTGTCCATTCTGCAGCTTTATAAATATTGTGTGATTGTGATATAGAGGCATACAAAGATTAAAAATGTATTTCAACATGATTTGGAGGTCACATTATAAAAGCCACTTCTTATTTTAATCTTGTCACGCGGTCATCATTTTCACAACTATTTTGTACTAAATATCATTCATCAACTACGTCTACCTTAAATTATGGATACAAGTGTTAAGCTACTCCACACACAACGTGTTCTTTATGTTTGCAGCGATGGGATGTGGTACTTCATATGGAAAGTTTGCATGACTAGGAAATGGCTTTTATGTTTGCAGGCTTGGGAGGGAAGGGCTTACGATTATTGTATGAATAATTTGAAAAGTATTGGTTTTCCAGTTGATGGACTTGCATTTGACCCAGAGCTGGTATGGTGTATTTCTATGAGATATGAGAGTATTTAAATCTCTGTATTTCGATTAGTCTGCCGTAACTTTTCATTTGTAGGTGATTCGAGGTCTGGTGATTGACAAAGAGAAAGGGAACTTGGTTAAAGCAGATCGATTTGGATATATTAAGCGAGCTATGCATGGCACAAGAATGTTGTCTACGCAAAAAGTGAGGTGCAGTTCAAACATTGATTGTTTCCTAATTAAATATTCCAAGTAAATGGCAAGATGTCTTTCTATTAACTAGTGCCAGGGAGATTTAGTCAAATATTACAATACAGTTCTGTTTACAAAATATAATATTTTGAATAAGTATAAATATTTGTTTTGTGTTTTGTTTAGTTTAAATCTCCTCCTTTCCAGTTTGATATTGTACTGTTACAAAGCTGGATAAATAATTCACTTGTACCCATTGACTTGAAGTGAGGTGTATGGGAGAGAACTTGTGGATTTCCAAGATATAATATTTTGAATTAGTACAAAACATTTGTTTAAGTTTTGTTTAGTTTAAATCTCCTCCTTTCCAGTTTGATATTGTACTGTTACAAAGCTGCATATATAATTCACTTGTACACATTGACTTTTGTGTCTTGAAGTGAGGTGTATGGGAGAGAACTTGTGGATTTGCGAAAGGAGAGCCGGTGGGAGTTCCTCAATACATTGTTTTCGGTTTCAGAGGCGGTGGCTTATATGCAGGTAGATGACTTGGGGATTTCAATAAGTTTTACTATTGTGAAATTGCTGGAAAACTCACCTAATTATAGCTCACTCACTCTCTATCTATGTGTTCTTTTGGTTCATTTACATTTGCAGAATAATAGCCTTTTTTTTTCCTCTCACTTATTAATCCTCTCTATAAACCACTCTGTCCAACTATCATATAGAGAAAGAAAATGATAGGGATTATGGAAGTAGCTTGCTTTAAAAAAAGTTTGACTTTAATTGGGCCGTGGCATTGTTGATTGACTGAATATATTGATCCATTGACATTGTTCGCATCCATCTAGATGTAGATAGAATGTGTAGCTGATGAATCTGAAGAAGATACTAGTGAACTGGTGTATCCCTTTCTTTTGGGTAGTTCTCGATGGTGATTTATTATGCCGATATAAAGTCTCACAAGGAAGAAAGTCGCAAGACACAATCCCTTGCACCTCCGGCCTTAGAACTGCATGCTTGACTTGTTGAAAGCATAGCTTGACCATGGTTAACCAGTCAGTTCATTATGAAAGGTCACTGCTCAAGACTTAACTTACAAAATGAAAAAGTTTTTGAGTCTCAGGGTCTGTGCCTTTAAATTTTTTACTTGTGATTGTTGACTGTGTACTGTTGATGATTATGCTATTTGGAAGTGCTTTGAAGAATTACATGATAAGCTGTTATATGATGATTTTGCTCACATGGGGGAAAATAAGAGAGTTAGGGAAAATATACATTGCGTAATGGGGCCATAATCTTTTGAATTTCATATTTGTCAACTTATTAGAACAAGTTAACAACAAACACTAGATTTTACCTCAATTTGAAAAATATATTGACTTTAACCTACGCAACTCAATTTTCATTGATTCATGTGGTTTTTGTACTACTAATTGATATGTTTTCAGTTCAGATGGTAGACAGATTGGATGAAGGAGTTATAGCCACAAGTTTTGGTCCGCTTGATTATAAAGGGCTTTACAAGGTTATTTGTTCAAAACTTTAGGGAAGATCCCACTTTGCCCACTAACATTTGAACGTTTTTCCATATTGCCCCCTAACCTTTGCGAGTTCCCACTTAACCCCCTCGACTATTAAAAATATCTCAGGCAGCTACCTTGAGATGCAAAAAGCTAGAATCTAACATAGTATTCTGTCCAACTTTAATGATGTGGCTTTGAACATTTACTCATTTTGCCACCCAACCTTTGAACGTTTTCGCACTTTCCCACCCAACCTTTGAACATTTTTGCACTTTGCCACCCAACCTTTGAAAGTTTTCGAACTTTTCCATTCAATTTTTGAACATTTTCGCACTTTGCCACACCAACCTTTGAACGTTTTCGCACTTTGCCACCCAAACCTTTGAATGACTATCTTGCCCTGACTAAAGCCACACAGAGTCTGAAAAACGGAATATTCTTGCAGATTCCGCCGGCGAACGTCCAAAGGTAGTGATCTGGAACATTTTTAATAGCTGAGGGGGTTAAGTGCGAACTCGCAAAGGTTAGGGGCAAAGTGGGATTTTCCCAAAACTTAGATATATTTCAATGCCTTAACTTTCTCCATTGACTCAGGCTGTTGGGAAGGCACTATTCAGGGCGCATGTAGAAGGGCAGCTGAAGGTAGTCATCCTTTAGATTTTTAATTTAACTTTCCACTGTCGATTTTCCCAAACATCATCTGACCACAGGATACTCGTAGAGTGAGATTATGTCCAAACCTGAACTCTTTGTAGAACCAGATCCGGAGCTACCTTTGGCACTTTTGGATCAGAAGGAGGTACTTCCATATTCTCTCTTGACAAATAAATTTAGGAATCATTTATTATAAATATGTTATGATCAGAATTCCGACATTCTTTTTTTTTACTTTTCAAAAAACTTGTATTTGCTGTTCCATATCAGGCTGGAAAAAGACTCTTGCTTATAACAAACTCAGATTACCATTACACGGACAAAATGATGCAGCATTCCTTCAATAGGTTTCTTCCAAATGACATGAGCTGGCGAGACCTATTTGACATGGTGAGTCAACCTACCGGGCCGGCGGGCCCTTAATTAACTGAAATAAAAGTAGAATCTATTTCATGTCTTAAGTTTCTTTGTCAAAGCAATTTTTGCACGGTTAAGAAATCCCACAAGGAGTTGCTATGGAGTGTTTCCTCTCTAAGTGCACACCTAGATCTCTGGGGCACATGCCTGAGCATCTAGGATACGTTTTTTGAGCCTCAAATTTTGGGTGCACGTCCCGTGAAGTCACAGATTATTTTTAACCAAGACCACCACTTGGCATTTTCTATTACAACAATGATGAGCTTCTTTTTTACATGATAAAAATGTAGAAAATGGCAAGAGGAACTCAAGGAGGTTTTCCAATAATTTATGTCCACAAAAGGAGAAACCAGAAAAGTAAAATCGGAAGAGGGAGAAATAGGTCAGCAGCATTTGCAACTAAAATTGAAAGTTAAGATATAATATGGAGGATAATTAGAAACCCTGGTTGGTTTTTCTGTTTTTAAGAACATTAGCTCTATTACATGCATTTTTTTTCTTTCTTTTTACAATGGTTGGTATTAGTCTATTAGGATTTCTTTCAAGGTATTTCCCCTCACATTTTTTTCCAACCATATTAGCTGTTCAGTTTGTTGAGATAACTGAAATACCACTTTACAACTCTTAAGATAATAAATATCAAAATCTCACAAGGTTTATGACCACATGGTTCCATGGAACTTGGAATGCCTTATATTACATACTTTAAAAATTTGAAGTTTCAAATGTATGGCAGAATTAGTAAAGATATGGGTTTGAACATCTATTTGAGTCGTAAAATGTGTTTATCGTTACATGCACTCAATGCAACCTTGTTGAGTTAAAAGTGTATGATTCTTTGATGGCCACATTGTCTGATTGTTTCCACAGGTAATTGTCTCTGCCAGAAAGCCAGAGTTCTTTCAAATGTCACATCCAATGTATGAAGTGGTAACTGGTGAAGGTCTAATGCGCCCTTGTTTCAAAGCTTGTCCAGGTTACAAAGGGTTTTGGCCCTGCAATATTTTCTTAACCATTGATCTCTGAATTCCCTGCTTTTTATAATCTTTCTGAGGCATGAAAATAGATCTACAAGTTTTGTATATACAACATGAACTGCCATGTCAGTTGCTTCAAATGCGTGTTGGTAAATTGAGATGGCCCATCTTTAGTTTTAATTATCTAAATAGACGCAATGCCCACATAGAACTGAAATTAAGTGCTGCATTTTGTCTGTTATCCTGCATTTTGCACATCTTTCTAGAAAGTTGTTTATAGCCTTTGTATCTTTTAAATAAACTAAAAGGTATACAGTTAAGGAATTGTGTCAACCTGCCCAAAGAGATGGACCTTCATATACTGAATACAAATCCTAGGCCCGAATTACTAAGCAATTAAAACTTGTCGAAATGAATCAAGACACACTTATGAATCTAGATATCACATACTTTTAACTGCATTGAATTGGCCAAAAACCTTTCCCCCACTCCATGACCAGCAAGGGATAAAAATGTTTATATTTATCAAATTACTCATGCATCTTCTTTAATCCTGAATTACATATAAATGGTCAAACTTGTAATTTGATTGTCGTCTCATCAGGAGGATTATACTCGGGAGGAAGTGCTCAGATGGTTGAGAGTTCACTTGGCATTCATGGAGATGAAATTCTGTACGTTGGTGATCATATATATACAGATGTTAGCCAAGCCAAAGTTCATCTTCGTTGGCGTACAGCATTAATTTGTCGAGAACTAGAAGAAGAGGTTTGTATACTGTTGTTTATAATTACCCTTCCCCCCTTCCTATGGCGAGTAGCACTAAAGAAGCTGCTCATGGTTTTTTTTTATTTGTTCTTTTTTCTTTTGGATTTCAGCAGTTAGATCCTGGAATCGTTATGATGGCAGCAATTTTTTTTCTTTCTATGAGACGAGTGCCTACCTGTTTTTGCCTACTACATTTTTACAATTCTGAGGCTTATTTCTAAAAATATCACATTCATTCTGTGTGTTTTCTTTTCTCAACTCAAACAAAATGCATTGGTTATTGTCACAAAAACAACTTGCCATTTTATGTTGCAGTATGGTGCTTTAATTCATAGTCGAGGTCATCGTGCCACTTTGATAGAGCTTATAAATCAAAAGGAGGTCGTAGGAGACCTCTTCAACCAACTCCGACTTGCTCTTCAGAGACGGACTAAAGGACGCCCTGCCCAGGTAATTTGACTAGAACCCCCTCTCTCTCTTTCTCTCGTACCATGTGTGTATGTGACATTCTTTAATCTTGTGTATTGTTTGTTCTGAAGATGTTTCTTATAGTTTATAATGCCAGCATTTAGTTTGCAACAATATATATATATATATATATATATATATATATATATATGACTAAGTTTAAAGAGAGTTAAAATGTAATATATGCATCATCAAATAACATATAAAAAGCAAATTTGAGTCCCAAAACCAAACTAGTTCATACTTCATCTATATTCTATTCTATATCTATATCTATATCTATCTATATACATATAAAAGTACGAGTTCAAAAAATAGAGTTTCTTGAATTTTTTTCTTGAAATTTTTGTGAAGACTAATATGCCCTTACTTAAAATTTATTTTAAATGGCAATCTATATACATATAAAAGTACGAGTTCAGAAAATAGAATTTCTTGAATTTTTTTCTTGAAATTTTTGTGAAGACTAATATGCCCTTACTTAAAATTTATTTTAAATGGCAAAATAGGAAAAAACATGAAGAAGCATACTTCTACATAAACATTACCACTTGAAAAAATATATCTTAGAGTTCCTTTCCTTATCAAAATTTCAAAGTCCATATCCAACCACATAAAAGTTAATTCCATGCATATGCATAGGCTAATTAACACTAGCCACCACACCGTGTCATTAGAATAAGGAATATTAGTAAAGTGAATTAGTGAAGATGATAGAAAATAAATCCGATCTTTTTTCTTTTGTGAAATTGATTATAATCGAATTTTCATGGAGTTCTTTTCATGGAATACGGGATCGGTTAATGAAAATTGGTGAAATCGAGAAAAGTTGGTTAAAATATGTGAAAATAATAAAAATTTGGGTGAAATTGGTGAACACTTGTAAAGTTGGTAAATAACTTGTGAAGCCAGTAAAAAGTCGCCCAAGAAATCGATAAATACATATGGAATCACATAGCTTTGGGTAAACTTCGTAAAATTCGGATAAGACTGGTCAAATTTGTGGAAAAACGGATGAAATCGTTAAAAATTAATGAAATCAGTGAATCGGGGAACACATGTAAAGTCCGTGAAGACATGTTTAATCAATGAAATATGAGGTGAAATTGGTGAAAAAATGTAAATCAATGAAAAAATGTGTGAAATAGGTAAAACTAGTTATATATGTAAAAATAAATTATAGTTTAACCGACAAAAACAGGGTAAAACCGGAAAAACAAAACAAATCGACGAAAAATGGGAAAAAAAATTAATGTGGGTAACACCGATAAAAGAACGGATAAATCGAATAAAAATATATATTAAAACGATGCAAAATGAATGAAATCGATAAAATGATGTGTTAAACCCGTGAAAAATGGATTAAATATGTGAAAACTAACTTAGGTTTGTAAACAAATACATTTCAAATGACATGATATTATTTCAAATAAAAATAAATAAATAGTGTTCTTAAAATAGTGTGTTTTAAATGAAAACTACTATAATGAAATTAACTAAATAATTTTGTTATGATCTTATTTCAGAAAAGAATTTACAAGATCTTAAGAACAAATCAATCACCATTTTATATTTGATTACAATAATTTAAAGTCGACATTTTTTGATGAAATAATAATTTTAATAATAATTAAATTGAATATTAGTCATTAATTTGTGCTATTTTGTGACATGACAAAATTAATTTTACTATAATTTATAAAATTTACTAATGAAATTAACTAGACACAACCTACGTGTTAAAAAAAATGCTTATGACTTAGCTAATTATGTAATTTTTCTTTGGCTAGAAAAGCAAAATATAAACAAAATCCAACAATATCAAGACATGAATAACCTCGAATATAAATATTAGTAAAGTTACTGAAAAAACGTGTGAAACCGGTAAAATAAAAATTCGTGAAATTCGTGAAAAACTGATGAAATTGGTGGTACTCGAATTTTCATGGAAATAGGCGAATTCGATTAATGAAAATCGATGAAAGTTAGTTAAAACATGTGAAAATGATAATAAAAAAAAAAACTGGGTGAAATTGGTGTACACTGGTAAAGTTGGTGAAAAACGTATGAACCTGGTAAAAATGGGCCTATAAAATTGATAATTACATTTGGAATTGAATAACTTAGGATGAAATTCGTGAAAAACGGATGAGATTGGTGACATTAGTGAAAAATGGATGAAATCGTTAAAAATGTGTGAAATCAGTGAATCGGGGAACAAAAGTGAAGTCTTGAAAACATGTGAAATCAATTAAATATGAGGTGAAATTGGTGAATAAGCATGTAAATCCGTGGGAAAACGAGTGAAAACTGTGAAAAGAAAAATAAATAGTTTAACTAACAAAAAAGAGGATAAAACCAGTAAAAAATGGTTTAAATTGAAAAATATAAAAGAAATTGATGAAAAAATGGAAAATAATGAAAGTAGGTTAATTTCGATAAAGAACGGGTAAATCAAAGAAAAAATTATATTAAATCAATGCAAAAGGTGAAAAGATGGGATAAACCCGTGAAAAGATGGATTAAACTAATGAACTGAATAAGTGAAAAACTTTTTAGGCATTGCGGGTACTTAATCCTACCACTAATGGATTTAATCAATTGGGGTTGGATGTCCTGCACATGGGCATGAGAGGACAAAAAGTTGTCCGTAAACAAATGCACTTCAAATAACAAGTACATATTTAAAACAAATAATTTTAAATAGAAACTACTATAATGGATTGAATTAAATAATTTTGTTATGATCTTATTTTAGAAAAAAATCTACAAGATCATATGAACTAATCAATCAGTATATTTGATTACAATAATTTAAAGACATCATTTTTATTAATTAAATTGAATACTAGTCATTAATTTGTGCTATTCTGTGACATGATAAAATTTATTTTACTATAATTTATAAAATGTATTTATGAAATTAACTAGACACGTACAACGTACGTGCACTTTTCTAGTAAACTTGAAAGCAAGTTAAATAAATAAATAATAAGTTGTAGTTAGAAATACATAAAGTAAATAATATTTAATTAAATAAAATACTTACATTAATATATTTAATAAATACTACTTTAGATTATATGATAAAATGTATATTTCGATGTCTAATATGTATTTTAATAAACAATATGGAGGCCTTTTTTTTTTTTTTTAAAACACCAACAACCAAAAACTTTTATTGATTTGAAAATCAAGAGTACTAGTAATATGATGTAAAATCTAACACCTAAAATACAAATTATTCTATCCTATCTTTATTCCTTATCTAACTTCTATTCTATTTCTTCTATATTTACTAGCATGACAGCAAAGTCTGTCCAAAATCTATTGTTAATAGTGCAGAATTTACAAGCTTTTCCAATGTCAATTTGCTTTTGGATGACCTAGCTATACGAAGCTCATACGCACCTCCAAGTCCTAGCATCAAGTAGAATGTCCACCATCCTAGCTTCAATAGTATGCAAAGCATCAACAATCAATAATATTAGTGTATCAGATCAAAAGTTTCCATCACATCCTATCTGTTCCGCCAGTTGATCACAAAACCAGAATGTAATGCAAATATGCAGTAAAGGGTCTAGAAATATTGAAGAAGGAAAAACGGTATAAAAGAAAATTAAGAAAAGAACAAGAGCTTAATGGGAAAAAAAATAAAAAGCCAGCTTCAATATGCAAAATGATATTCTGCCCAAAAGGCATGTAAGGGCTAAGCCCTTAACAGGATGCCATTATCTGTAATGAAGGTCAACAAGAAAGGCCCAACATGCAATTTGCAAAAGGCTTTGATATTTGTGATAGTGTAAGCTAAAGGGGAAGCCAAACGTGCATCAAATTATGGGAGCCTCTGAGAATTAACATCCAAGGGAGTAGTACTATTCTAAAAGTATGTGGGTGATCATGCTTTAACCGTGTGTGAGAAACACAGATTGTAAAGGATCCCCAGTGCCAAAATAAAATAAAATTAAGTGCATCACACCATGCAAAGTAGTGTGCGTGTAATGCTGAGATGATAAGGAGTAGTCAAGATGTGAGCTAATTTAGATCCTCCCACTTTGAATTTATTACATAACCAACATAAAAATGATAGTGTACATGCAGACCTAAGGTTAAACCAACTTCCCATGGCATATAGTTCACAATTATTTTACACATCTAGAAAACCGAAGGAAGGTCGACCCAGTGAGTCACATCTTACTTTCCCTCTCACTATATCACTGAGTTCATGTGGTTCTAAAATTGCATTCTGTTGACAACATCAGGTTTCATTAGCAAGTTGCTCTGCAACATTATTTCCCTCCCTGAATGTGTGAGATCTGTGTGCATTCGAGAAAACTGGTCCTTGATTTGTGCTACCACAATTAACAACTTCCAAGCACAATTGTAATACACTTGATGGATCCACCTCAATCCAGATATTATGGTATCCTATGTCCCAACACAATTGTAGAACTCTAAGGAGACCCTTAAGCTCAGTGTTATTAGCAGTCTGCAAACCCAAGTAGAAGGCTAGTGTCACTTCCCCATTTGAATTTCTTATAACCCCTTCAGCAGCTGCTCTTCCTGGGTTACCTGTGTTCAGCTTGACTATACCCCTTGGTGGCTTTATCCAGAGCACTTTAATAACCCCCTGACTATTTTGCTTCTTTAAAGTGATGTTCCACATATTAGTTTATCCATTGGTAAAGTCAAGTAGATTTTTCTATGGATTTTGTTGATGATTCTTTGGGAGTTCATTGGTAAATTTTACACTTAGATTCATTTCTTACTAGCCAAATAAAGTTTACACAAACAGGGGGTAGGAGATTTCTGATTTGCCTAGGAGAAGCTTTTGAGGATGAAAAGTACAATGTTATTTATGAAAAGTATCATGTTATGATCAATTTCAGGTATTATGTTCTGAACAAACAAAAATTTGTGGTAGTTGTTAGTTTGGTCTACAATTTTTTCGGATTTCCTAATTTTTTCCGAAAAGTTCTCGAAAAGTTTCTAGTATTTAACTGATCGAAACTTACCAAAGACGCGAAATTTTAGTTTCATGAAAATACTTCAAAGAAATGTAAATGGTATGATTTTATAGACGAAATTATGTTTGTTATATTTCATTTAACCTTGTGCACAGCTAATATTTGCTATTTTAGAGTTAAAAATCCTATTTTCTTGTAAAACAATACTACCTAGTTTATTCTTTCTTTCAACTTTCAGATTTATATTCCGTTTTAATATATACTTAGATTATATATAAAAGTTGACTTGAGGCGTGCAAAGCACGCACCCTAACTCTAGTTCACTTGAACTGATTTTTCTCTATGAGACGAGATGCAAATGTAGGAAAAATTTTCTATGATGGTACTACGTTAAGAAGCAAAAGATTTACTTCTATTTGATTGAACCAAGTAGCAACCTTTTTTTGGCTCATTTGTACATAAATATTTGGACACTATGAGAGGGATAATTTTGTGCATCAGACTCTTGCTGCCACTCATATGGATGACGAGGAACTCACTGAAAGTATTCAGAAGTTACTCATTGTGATGCAAAGACTGGACCATAAGATTGCTCCATTGATGGAAGCAGATGGGGAGCTCTTTAATAGAAGGTAAATATAATAATATGTCAATTGTTTTGAAATTTGGTAGTTAAATTTGAAACAATGACTCTTATGTTGTTTCAGGTGGGGTTTTCTTTCACGTGCAGGCTTATGGGACAAAAGTCACTTGATGAGGCAAATAGAGAAGTATATAAATATTTCGATTTACTTTTATGTAATGTTTCAATTTTTTTCCCCATCTTAAATTTATTACGATATATATATATGTATTTTAAACTGCAGGTATGCTGATATCTATACCTCGAGGGTTTCTAACTTTCTCCATTATACTCCTTTCATGTATTTCCGAGCCCAAGAACAGGTATACAAGTTAAATATTTACTTGGTATTTCGTAAATTTAACAATTGAATTGGTTTAAAAATTTCAATTGAGTTTGCAGCTTGGTTTTTTTAATAATGTGTCTAAATATCTATTTTGGTGCAGTCTCTTGCTCACGATACATACTCATTCGACCACCTAAAGCAGCACGATGAATCACCTAATGATATTGACTAGTTATTGTACATATTTTTCCGCCACGTATGATGATTCCGTTTTTCATTGTTCTTGTAGGAAATGAAGTAATTTCATTATGTTATTTGTACATTATGTTAGAGCAAAATCATTAGTTTCTTGTGAAGTAATTTCGGCTGATGAGAGATTATTCATTTGAAAGAAATTAAGGTAATTTAAATGCTACCCCGAAGTTCCGGGGTAAATTTGTAACTTATTAATTTATTTTATTAAATAAAAATCAAACGGTAGTTTAAAAAACACCCACTAAGCAAGTAGCTAATCAAAAATATTAATATCGTGAAAGTTGTGAGGAAATTACTAAACTTAGAAAATAAGAGAGCCTAAAATAAAGAGTTTTGAAATTGTATCTTAATTGAAACGTTTTGATGGTTTCTACATAAATGGTGAAATTCTCCTTCATGTCTCTACTTGAATATAGTTTCAATATAGTTTTATTTGGAAGGACAAAAATACCTACTACCGCTAACCTCTAGCAACCCTTCCCCAACGCCTTTCCCTACTGCAGCATGCCTAGCTCCACCTTCTTCGAGTCCCGCTCGACATGAGCCTTTGCTATGGTTATCAATCGGGCCTTTCAAGATGAGCTTTGATTGACTTAAATTCAAATATTATTGGATTTGATGACAATAAGTTTAAGTTCAACTCATATATTTTTTATTTCATTGACTCTAACTCGACTCACATTGGGCTTCAGATTTATATCACATTAACATTTTTTTTAAGAATATTATGCATTACTAAAAACACTCAAGTAGTGAATAATTTTAGATAATACACATGAGCGAGTACCCGACTAATGTGTGACGTCCAAGAAGACGTGCCCTTGACTTAATGGCTCCGGGCATAACATGCATTCAAAGACTCATGATTTATGATTATGCAATTCACACAAAATATCGCATATCGCTTCGTTCTTCATCGATGCGAGTGTCGAGATATTTGTTGTCGAGAGTCATTTTAACATTCAAGAAAAGTTGGATCCTTCAACGCGCAAGGCAAGTGGGCCAGTTGGGGGCTTGATATTTCTTTTTTAATTTTACTTGGCGCATGACGTATCGAGGAATTAGTTGGCCTGCACGATGCAAGCGTCGCACGAGTAGAGAGTGTTGGGTCCCAAGTGGTCAAAAGGGTCAGGGGAGGGGGTTGAATAGACCTATTAATACTTTTCTTTTATTACTCAAATTATTTTTAAGTAAAGCAGTTCACTCAGTTGTTCTTAAAACAGATGAGTAATTCACTCGATTGTTGGCAGTGAGCAGACAACTCTGTAAAATACTTAGATGTTCTTGGTTCAACTGAATAAGACCACTTATAAAGTCAGAGTTCTTTTGAGATGTTTGGAAGTGGAATAAGCATGAGTTTTATCAAACAAAATTTTGTTAACACAAAATTATTTTCCCCGTTGTAATTTTTTTTCAGTCCTTTAAATTCAATTGATGAACATATGACCAGTCTGTTCTTTGCGAATGCAAAAAGTAAGTGCGGAATTTAAATGACACGAAGTTTTTATATTGGTTAAGGACATTCATTTAGTCCACTCGTCTTTACAACCTTGTTGGAAGGCACAGTACTAATCTCTTATACTAGTACTGCACTTGATGTTTACAACTTATACATCTAAGCGAGGAACATTTACATGCGTTAAAGTAGGAGAAATTGCTCATAAACTCCCCCCTCTCTCACCACTTAGCGTTTAGCTATTACAGTTCTTCAACTTTGTTGATCTACTGCATTTAGTTGCAACCTAGTTACAATTCTCTGTTTTTTTCCAGCAATTTAAGTTTTTTCTTAGAACAGCTAGTGGTTTTGTGTGCTTTCAGAAGTGCAATGGAAAAATTGAAATTTTCTCCAAGGGATAAGTTCACAGTTTTAACTTTTGCGGATACTGAAAATAAGTTTAATACGAAAATATATTCAAAGTGATACATACACAACCCTAGGCAATGTTTTTCTTATATTATAAGTCGACTTTCTGATATTTTGAGGCCGTGGAAAAATTGAATTCCTCGAAGGGGTAAGCTCACAATTTTGACCAAATTTTACGGATAAGCTCACAATTTTGACCAAATTTTACGGATACTTAAAAACTTACAAAAACAAAAATATTGTTCATAGGGGTAAGTACAAAACCCTTGATATTTTTCATATTTGAATATATGGTAAAATTTTCTGATGTACGTACCACTATCAGTTTTGTAATCTCCAACGGGTAAGTCACAATTTTAATCAATTTTTTGCGGATACCAAAAGTAAGTTTAAGTACAAAAATATATTCAAAGTGGTACGTACATAGCCTTGGACAATGTTTATCTTATGTTATAAGTCAGTTTTATGATATTTTGAGCACGTGAAAAAGTTGAATTCCTTGAAGGGTAAGCTCCCAGTTTTTGCCAATTATTTACAGATACTTAAAATCTTATAAAAACAATAAAATTGTTCATAGGGGTAAGTAGGAAACCCCCGACTATATTTCGTATGATTTAAGTAAGTTTTGTAATATTTTGAGCTAGTGAAAAAATTGAAATTTCTTCCAAGAAGTAATTTCACTGTTTAACTAATTTTTTGCGGATATCAAAAATAAGTTTAAATACAATAATATAGTCAATTGGAACGTACACTGCCCTCGGCAATATTTTACTCATGTTATAAAATGGATTTTCGATATTTTGAGCCCGTGAAAAATTGAATTTCTCGAAGTGGTAAGCTCACAATATTGACCAAGTTTTAAGGATACGTAAAATCTTATAAAAACAAGAAATTTGTTCATAGGGGTAATTACGAAACCCTCAACAATATTTCATATGATTAAAGTCAGTTTTGCAATATTTTGAGCCAGTGGAAAAACTGAAATTTTCTCCAAGGGTAAGTTCAAAGTTTTAACCGAATTTTTGCGGATATTATAAGTAAGTTTAAATAAATAAATGTATTCAAATTGGAACATATACAAGCCTGGGAAAACTTGAATTTTCTCCAAGGGGTTAGTTCGCAGTTCTAAATTTATTTTTTGGGTTTCCCAAGGGTTTAATCCCTTTCGAGGCGCGTCGGGCACATAAAGTGGGAACCTCTCCCAACAGGGATTCGAACCTGAGTCCGCTACTTTGTAGTGACTAGTCCCTTCCACTAGACCAATCACCTGTTGGTTCTAAATTTTTTTTTGCTTATAATAAAAATCAGTTTAAATACAAAGATATATTCAAAGTGGTACGTACATAGCCCTGGACAGTGTTATTCTTATGTTATAAGTTAGTTTTATGATATTTTGAGCCCGTGGAAAATTGAATTCATCGAAGGGGTAAGCTAACAGTTTTGGCTAATTTTTTACGGACACATAAAATCTTATAAAAAAAAAAAGGAATTGTTGATGGGGGTATGTACAAAAACCTCGACATATTTTCGCAGTATTCAAGCCAGTTTTGTAATATTTTGAACCAGTGGAAAAATTGATATTTTCTCTAAGGGGTAAGTTCACAGTTTTAACCAATTTTTAGCGGATACTTAAAATAAGTTTAAATACAAAAATATATTCAAACTTATACGTACACATCCCTGGGCAATGATTTTTTTATGTTACAAGAAGGTTTTGTGATATTTTGAGCCCGTGGAAAGTTGAATTCTTCTAAGGGGTAAGCTCACAATTTTGGCTAATTTTTTTCGGTGAGTTTGGCCTAGCGATTCGAAAAGAAATTATAGGAGAATTAATTTTACTAAAATTGATTATGGTAATAATTTATTATGATACAAATTAATTATAGAATAATTGCTTTTGTAAAAGTAACACTTTAGTTGCTTCTAAAATAAGTTTATTTTTTGCTTATCGAGATCCCAAAAGGATTATGATCTTGGGGGCTAAACACTATGAAAATCACGATTGAACATAAGTAATTTTTATAATCAGGGCCAAACACTTCAAAAATCACAATAAAGATGTAAAAGTGAATTTAAGAGCTCCAATTTCTAGGTCAAATTCACCTTAAAGTCTTATAAAACAAAAACAAAAATTGTTCATAGGGGTATGTACGAAACCCCCGATAATTTTTCGTATGATTTTTGTAATACTTTGTGGAAAAATTGAAATTTTCTCCAAGGGGTGAGTTCACAGTTTTAAACAATTTTTTACGTAAACTAAAAATCAAGTTAAATACAAAAAGATATTCAAAGATGTACGTACAAATCTCTGGACAATATTTTTCTTATGTTATAATTAAGTTTCCGATATTTTGAGCCCGTGGAAAAGAAGAATTTCTTGAGGGGATAAGCTCACAATTTTGGCTAATTTTTTACGGATCATTATATCTTATAAAAATAAAAAAAAATGTTCATGGGGGTATGTACAAAACCTTCGACAGATTTTAACATGATTCAAGCCAGTTTTGTAATATTTTGAGCCAGTTGAAAAATTAAATTTTTCTTGGAGGGATAAGTTCACAGTTTTAAGAAGTTTTTAACGGATACTAAAAATCAGTTTAAATACAAAAATATATTCAAAGTGGTAAGTACACAGCCTTGGCAATGTTTTTCTTATGTTACAAGACGGTTTTGTTATATTTTGAGCCTGTGGAAAAACTGAATTCCTCGAAGGAGTAAGCTCACAATTTTGGCCAATTTTTTACGTATGTTTAAAATCTTATAAAAATAAAAAAATTGTTCATAGGGATAAGTACGAAACCCACGACAATATTTCGTTTAATTTAAATCAGTTTTCTAATATTTTGAGCTAGTGGAGAAATTGAAATTTGCTCAAAGTGGTAATTTAATAGTTTTAATCAATTTTTTGTGAATACTAAAAAACTGTTTAAATACAATAATATATTCAAAGTGGTACGTACACTGTTCTGGGAAATGTTTTTTTTGTTATAAGTTGGTTTTCCGATATTTTGAGTTCGCGAAAAAATTGAATTTCTCGAAGAGGTAAGCTCAAAGTTTTGGCCAATTGTTTTTTTGGATACTTAATATCTTATCAAAACAAAAAAATCAGTTTTATAAAAATTGAAAATTTCTCAGGTAAGTTCATATTTTTAAACAATTTTTAGCGGATACTAAAAATTAGTTTAAATACAAAAATATATTCAAATTGGTACGTATACAAGTCTAGTAAATGTTTGGTTCAAGTCAGTTTTGTAATATTATGAGAATGCGGAAAAAATTAAAATTTTCTCAAAGTAGTTAGTTCACAGTTTTAATCAATTTTTTGCGGATACTAAAAATAAGTTTAAGTACAAAAATATATTCAAAGTGGTATGTACTAATGTTTTTCTTATGTTATAAGTCAGTTTTCTGGTATTTTTAGCCCGTGAAAAAATTGTATTCCTCGAAGGTGTAAGCTCACAATTTTGGCCAATTTTTTTACGGATACTTATAATCTTATAAAAACAAAAATAATTGTTCATAGGGGTATGTACGAAACCCACGAAATTTTTTCGTATGATTCAAGTAAGTTTGTAATATTTTGAGCCAGTGAAAAAATTGAAATTTCCTCCCAGGGGTTATTTCACAGTTTTAATCAATTTTTTGCGGATATAAAAATCTGTCTAAATGAAGAAATAAACTCAAAGTGGTACATACACTGCCCTGGGCAATGTTTTTCTTATGTTATAAGTTGATTTTCTAATATTTTGAGTCCGAGAAAAATTGAGTTCCTCGTAGGGGTAATCTCATAATTTTTGCCAATTTTTTATGGATACTTAAAATCTTATAAAAATAAAAAAATTGTTCATAGGTATAAGTACCAAACCCTCGATAATTTTTTGTATGATACAATTCAGCTTTGTAATATTTTGAGCTAGTGGAAAAATTGAAATTTCCTCCAAAGGGTAAGTTCACAGTTTTAACCAATTTTTTGTGGATACTAAAAATTAGTTTAAATATAAAAATATATTCAAAGTGGTACGTACACTGACATTGGCAATGTTTTTCTTATGTTATAAGTTGATCTTCTGGTGTTTTGAGCCCGTGGAAAAATTGAATTCCTCGAAGGGGTTAGCTCACAAATTTGGCCGATTTTTAAGAGATACTTAAAATCTTATAGTAACAAAAAGATAATTGTTCATGGGGATATCTACAAAATCCTAAACATGTTTTCACATGAATCAAGCTAGTTTTGTAATATTTTGAACCGGTGAAAAAATTGAAATTTTCTCTAGGGATAAGTTCACAGTTTTAATTTTTTTTTTTTTGCGTTAACTAAAAATATTTTTAAATACAAAAATATAATCAAAGTGGCACGTATACTACCCTGTGCACTGTTTTTGTTATTGTTATAAGTCAGTTTTCTTATATTTTGAGCCTGTGGAAAAATTGAATTCTTCAAAGGGGTAAGCTAACAGTTTAGGCCAATTTTTAACAGATACTTAAAATCTTATAAAAACAAAAAATTGTTCAAAGGGGTAAGTACAAAACCCTCGACATATTTCTGTATGATTCAAGTCAGTTTTGTAATATTTTGAGCCGGTGGAAAAATTGAAATTTTCTCCAAGCGTAAGTTCACAGTTTTAACCAACGGATACTAAAAATCAATTTAAATACATAAAATTTGCAAAGTGGTACGTACACATCATTGAACAGTGATTTTCTTATATTACAAGATGATTTTCTGATATTTTTAACCTGGGGAAAAATTGAATTCCTCAGAGGGGTAAGCTCACAATTTTGGCAAATATTTTTACGGATAATTTAAATCTTATAAAAATAAAAAAAATGTTCATAAGGGTAAGTACGAAACCCCCAACTATTTTTCGAATGATTCAAGTAAGTTTTTTAATTTTTTGAGCAAGTGGAAAAATTGAAATTTTCTCCTAGGGGTAATTTCACAGTTTTAACCAATTTTTTGCTGATATTAAAAATCAGTTTAAATACAAAAATATATTCAAAGTGGTACGTAGACTGCCCTGGGAAACGTCCTTCTTATGTTATAAATTGGTTTTCTGATATTTCGAGCCAGTGAAAAAATTTAATTTTTCGAAGTGGTAAGTTCAAAGTTTTTGCCAATTTTTCGAATACTAAAAATTTTATAAAAAAGAAAAAAAAAACTGTTCATAGGGGTAAGTACAAAACCGTTGACATATTTCTGTATGATTCAAGCTAGTTTTGTAATATATTGAGTCAGTGGAAAAATTAAAATTATCTCCAAGGGGTTAGTTTTCACTGTTTTTACCAATTTTTAGCGCATATTAAAAATCAATTTAAATACAAAATTATATTCAAAGGGGTACATACACAGCCTTGGGCAATGTTTTTCTTATGTTACAAGACGATTTTATGATATTTTGAGCTCATGGGAAAATTTAAATTCTCGGAGGGTAATCTCACAATTTTTGCCAATTTTTTACGGATATTTAAATCTTATAAAAACAAAAAAATAGTTCTTAGGGGTAAGTACGAAACCCTCAACAATTTTTCTTATTATTCAAGTCAGTTTTGTAATATTTCGAGCCATTGGAAAAATTAAAATTTTCTCCAATGGGTAAGTTCACAGTTTTAATCGATTTTCCGCGGATATTAAATATCAGTTTAAATACTAAATTATATACAAATTGGTACATACAATGCCCTGGACACTATTTTTCTTACGTTATAAGTCAGTTTTATGATATTTTGAGCCCGTGGAAAAATTGAATTCCTTGAAGGGGTTAGCTCACTGTTTTGGCTAATTTACTACGGATACTTAAAATCTTATAATAACAAAAAAAAATTGTTCGTGGGGATATGTAAAAGACCCTCGACAAATTTTTGCATGATTCAAGTCAATTTTGTAATATTTTGAACTAGTGAAAAAATCGAAATTTTCCCCAAGGGGTAAATTCACAGTTTTAACCAATTTTTAGCGGATACTAAAAATAAAATTAAATACAAAATTATATTCAAATTGGTACGTATACAAGTCTGGGAAATATTTTTCATATGATTCAAGCCAGTTTTGTAATATTTTGAGCAAATGAAAAAATTAAAATTTTCTTCAAGTGGTTAGTTCACAGTTTTAATCAATTTTTTGCGAATACTAAAAATAAGTTTAAATACAAAAATATATTTGAAGTAGTACGTACAAAGCCCTTGAAAATGTTTTTCTTATGTTATAAGTCAGTTTTATGATATTTTTAGCCCGTGGAAAATTGAATTCTTCGAAGGGGTAAGCTCACAGTTTTGGCTAAATTTTTACGTATACATAAAATCTTATAAAAACAAAAAATTATTCAAGGGGGGATGTACAAAACCCTTAACATATTTTCGCATGATTCAAGCCGATTTTTTAATATTTTGAGCCAGTGGAAAAATTCAAATTTTCTCCCAGGGGTAATTTCACAGTTTTAACCAATTCTTTTCGGATACTAAAATCAGTTTAAATACAAAGATATATTCAAAGTGGTACGTACACTTCCCTAGGCAAGGATTTTCTTATGTTATAAGTCAGTTTTCTGGTATTTTTAGACCGTGGAAAAATTGAATTCTTTGAAGGGGTAAGCTCATAATTTTGGCCATTTTTTTACGAATACTTATAATCTTATAAAAATAAAAAAAAAATTTGTTCATAGGTGTAAGTACGAAACCCACGACAATTTTTCGTATGATTTAAGTAAGTTTTGTAATATTTTGAGCTAGTGAAAAAATTAAAATCTCCTCCAAGGGGTAATTTCACAGTTTTAACTGATCTTTTGCTGATATTAAAAATCAGTTTAAATGTAGAAATATATTCAAAGTGGTACACACTGCCCTGGGCAATGTTTTGTTATGTTATAAGAGGCCGTTTGGCTTCACGTTGCCACAACCCCATTCCACGTTTGGAGCTCAAACGCAAAACTGAGACTGTTTGGCCGGCAAAAGAATCACAGCCACGTTTGCCTTTTATAGTCTCAAAGTCACGGCCAGCAGAAGTAACAAATTAGCTGCTTTTATCACCGTGAGTTTAATAAATATGGGAAATGTCTAATTTGACCATACTGTTAACATACAAACTTTTATTCTTATACTTTTTCTTTTCTTTTGGTTTGGGAAGGTTATTCTTCTTTCCTAACAATTCAGTCACATATAAGGTTCAATATTTGTTTTTGATTCTTGAAATATTAATAAATGTTAAATGTAATTTTTCTTTTCTTTTCGGTTTTATTTATTCTTTATCATAGTCTTAATTTCGTAAAGTAAAAGATGAAATTCTTTATTCGTTTTATTATTTTTTTTGAACTATAGTCTTTGTGTTTCGTGAGAAGTGAAAGAATATTTTAAATTGGCTTCTTTATTATGCAAATAAGGTTAGTTATGTAAATAATATTTCTACATTTTTAGAACAAATTTTGAAAAGTCGAAACCAAACGCTAAATCAATTCTAGTAAAAGTAATTATCTTTAAAAAAATTATATTATAATCAATTATACTAAAAACAATTATCCAATTGCTTGGCCAAACTAGCCCTAAGTTGGTTTCTGATATTTTGAGGCTGTTGAAAAATTGAATTCCTAGTAGGGGTAAGCTCATAAATTTGGCCAATTTTTTATGGATACTTAAAATCTTATAAATAAAAAGTTTGTTCATAGGGATAAATACGAAACTCTCGACAATTTTTTGTATGATTCAAGTTAGTTTTGTATTATTTTGAGCCAGTAAAATTTTGAAATTTTCTCCAAGAGGTAAGTTCACAATTTTAACTATTTTTTTCGGATATTAAAAATAAGTTTAAATATAAAAATATATTCAAAGTGATACGCACACTTCCATTGATAATGTTTTTCTTATTAATGTATATATACTATATATATGTAATGTATGTGCCTATGTGGTAAATAATATATAAATAATGGCTGGTGTGAGTGGAGAGAGGAAAGATGAGAGATGGATGGTGGAGAACGGCTGAGTGAGGACATAGGAGGGAGGGGAAGTAGTAGAGTAGTTTTTTTTAATGTATATATAAAGCCCTATTATGCGAAATCATAGGGTCTGTTTGTTTGGTGTTTGGGAAAGTAGTTTGGGAGAGTAGTGGAAGTTTGTGAAATAATTTCGATTTGCGTAATGTTGTTTGTTTGGGTTTTGGGAGATTGGTTTGAAAAATAAAGTGGATGTAAGTTTTTTTTGGGAGAATTAGGTTGTAGGTGTAAGAGGTGTAAGACTTTATGTCAAATCATGTTTGTTGTGAGATAAATTGTGGAAGAGATATGTTACTTTATGTCAAATTAGAGTAGAGTTTGTATATGTTTTGTTTAGAAATATGAAAATTGTAGTTTGTTTGAGTTTTAAGAAAGTAGTTTAAAAAAATTAAGAGATGAAAAAATTATTTCAGAAAATAGAAAACATGTTTGTTTGGTATTTCTCAAACACAAATTTTTTTGGGGAAACGCCAAACAAACAGGCCCATAGTCTACTTGTGAAATTAGTTTGAGAGGATATTTCATAAACAAGTGAGCTTGTTTGTTCTGAATTTGAGAAATGTGATTTTTTCCCCCAAATGCGAGACAAACCCACACACTTTTCCAAGCAAACCATCACACAAAACCAAACTTAATCCAATCCAAATAAAATATGTAGAGTTTATTTAGATGGGTTTTGGTTCGGTTTCGTGGGTTTCAATTTAAAAAATGTTTTGGGTGATTTCAATGAAAATTTTGAGATATTTTTGGATGGGTTTTGTGATTTGAATAAGCTGAGAACCACTTGAATTGAGTTGGATGTTGGAGTTTTGGGGAAAAAGTAGGTAATTTGTGTCAAATTAAGGATTTTTTGCACTTTGCACCCTAAAAATATGAAAAATACAGCACTTTGCACCCTCTTTTATTTTCAAGCAAAAACTCAAGGGCTTCAATTATAAATATTTGGCACTTTGCACCCTCAAAATAAAATTAGCGCTTATCACCCTTGAATTAAGAATAAATCAGCAACTTGCACCCCCGAAACACAATAAATTGACAGTTTGTACCCCAAAACACAAACTTAACACTTAAGACCCTCAAATTTAAAAAAAAAAAAAAAAACTCAAACCCCTCATTTTCTCCGGTAAAGTGTCAATTTATTGTGTTTTGGGGGTGCAAGTTGCTAATTTGTTCTTAATTCGAGGGGGTAAATGTTAATTTTATTTTGGGGGTGCAAAGTGTCAAAGATTTATAATTGAATTATCTATTTTGCCCTTGAGTTTCTGCCTAAATATAAAAGAGGGTGCAAAGTGTTGCATTTTTCATATTTTGAGAATTCAAAGTGCTAAATCTAAGTTTCGATGGTGCAAAATATCTATTTCTTATATTTTGAAAGCGCAAAGTGTAAAAAACCCTCGAATTAATATTTTATAGGTTTTAAAAGTTTGAGCTTTTAAGTTATTAAATAAATTTTTGAAGATTTTATCGATTTAATGAAAATTCATTTTAAAGATTTTGGCTGATTTAATCCCATCCACATACATACACTTACTTGCTCCCATTTTGATTTTCAATTTTAAGCAGTAGTACTTCGAAGTTCTCTTGTCCCATTGATTTTCTTCATAGGAATTAATTAAGGAGGAATGAAGAAGCTGAGATGGGCGATGGATGGCGGATTTTGGGAGGTGGACCTGTCGACGCCGGTGACGATGGACGGGGTGGCGCGGCCGGTGACGGACGACGGCAAGATCCTTCCGTTGGGTTTGAGTCGTGGGCCGAGGTTAGCTCGGCCCAAACAGATTGATTTCTTCCAGCGTTTCATGGCGATGCCCTTCGTCCCCTCATTTTCCGATGGCACTGGTCTCTCTCTTCAGCGCGTCCTCACTATACCTCTTCCGTCTTTTGCTCGAGATACCTGGTAATTAATTACTAGACATTTAAATAATCATTTCAAATTGGAGTTTCCTTGCAGTCTATTTGCGTTTACTAGAAAGATTAGTGAAGTTCATTTTCCAACAGGGTATCAATTGTTAAAATCTTAAATTTTAATGAACTAAACAAATGTAAAAGGAACTTATAGCCTCATGTTTCTTTATGGTGATTGAAAAAAAAAAAAAGGGAAATTATTTTCGTGCAGGTTTTCAACCTTGCTTGGACAGTTTAATGTGCAAAACTTTGTGACTTCTATAAGAAAGAATGGATTCAGGCAAGAGTCGTCTTTTCATAGTATTTGGAGACACCTATCAGACCAAGCTTTATATGCCCTCAATTTCTATTCAGAATGGTTGTTAACACCAGAGGATACAGTACTACTTTGCTTAGAGGCAAATGGTGATAATAAAAGTCCTAGGAAGAAGGCAATACTTCATCACAAGGCAAGCGTGTTTTGATGATTCTGGTGAAAGCTTTACCTTTCTCTCTAATCATGTCAATTTTTTTTTTTAATCATTGTGAAATGATGAAGACTTTTATCTTGCAGTTTCCGCAACATAATCTCACTGTGGAGGCAGCTTCACCAGGGCTTTTTATGGATCAGAATGGGAATTACTGGGATGTTCCATTGATAATGGCTATGGATCTTGCATCAGTTGATTCTGATTCGGGTACCAGCTGTCATTTCTGCATCAACCATACATCAGGTTCTCCTAAACAATGTGTTGGAAGAAGAAAGCCTATAAGCACAACACCTGCTTGTTTACTTCCGGGTCTTTGTGCCAAATTTGCGTTTTCTTTCAAGAAAAATTTCGACATATGGAGAAGTGAGGCACCAAAGACAAAGTTGGTCCAACCATATGATATGTTAATCTCCAATCCTCATATTTCAGCATCAACAATACTAGGTAAGAGCAGCTTTGTCCTTCTGATATGCATACTGGTGTTGAAGTAATCCTTAGGTCCATATTGTTCATTATTTTTGGTTGAAAAGAAATTGTGTATAAAATCTTTTGTTTTAGTAGTTAGGTTCTCCTTGGAAGCAAGGATTTCTATATGCATTTAAATGATAAAACTTCTTAACTTCATAATAAATACATGTGCATACTTGCCTGTGCTAGCCCTTGATGTGGGCTATATATGTTAGGTAAATGGGTTTACAGCTTTTTGCACTAAGTCTTATCTTTTTTAATTTGTCTGGGTATGGCAAATTGGTAAACCAACCATTTCCCTCGTGGAGGAGGCTCAAGACGTGGGTCTCCACAGTCCAAACTTTGCGTTAAGGCTATTGTGCAACTCTGAATCTTAACTGTTGCTATCCACTTGATCCTGTAATAGGTATCAGCTCCAAATTCGACTCTCATTAGAGGCAATTGATTGGGAGGGAGAGGATGGTTAGGTTTGACTATGGCCACAATTACCCTTCTGGCTATGGAGTGTGGGCCTGCACAGTTGTAATGTGCCGCTTGGACAGTTATGCAAGTTTAAAGATTTGAATAAACTGAACACACTATCATTTTTACCATACATTGCTCGAGCTTATTTGATAGAGATTTGTAACCATTTTTGTCTATTATTTTCGCATCCTACATTTCAGAACTGTTGTTGATTGATGATAATAATTATCACTCTAGGTACTGTAATAGCCGCATCTCTAGGAGAAAATTCATCGAGAGCCCAAGCAGAAGAAGAGTCATTTGGGTTTCGAGCCCAAGGAGCGAATTCTGCCGCCTTAGCTGATCTATTTGCATCTATATCTTTAACTGCTCAGCATGGAAGTTTCCAAAAGCTTTTTCTTGACCTCACTCGCTTTCACGCACGCCTAGATATTCCTTCCGGGTCAAATTTCCTACTTGGTGCCTCGCGTATGGCATTTGACCTTTACAATTCTAAAGTACCAAGCTTAGAAGCTGTTCAAACAATTTGTCCCTCTGCCAGTCTTTCGTATCAGCAGCAGGTAGTATTCTTTTATCTTTAAATTAACCTCTGAATGAATTGGCTTATGTTTAAACTTTAAATACTAATAAACAAGGGATGGGGCCATGCTTGTTATTGTACTTTTGTAAAATGCAGATTGCTGGACCTTTAAGTTTCAGAATAGATGCCGGACTGAGACTTGATCCGAAGAAAGACTGGTATTTTGATGTGAAGGATCCGGTACTCGCCGTTGAATACGCCTTGCAAGTTCTTGGTTCAGCAAAAGCTGTGGCTTGGTATTCCCTAGAACAAAGAGAGTTCATGATTGAGCTACGATTTTTCGAGACATAAAAAGGGATTCATTAAGGCTGAGTTCGGTTCATCTTATTATTAGCCCACAATTGTAAATTGGGGCCTTAAAAATTCGTTTGATTGGGCTCTTTAATTCACGGGCTGCCCGGATTGGATGAAATGTGGGCCAACCCCCTTAGTCCAGCCAATTCTAATTGGGCACTCCTTCGATTAAGAATTAATGGCCCAAACTATAATTTGTATCCCCAATTTGCCCTCCGATTTAACAGTAATTACAAATAAACCGCACCCAGTTTAATAAAACTCCCAAATGTTGTTTGGATGATTTGAAGATTCTTCTTGAAATTTGCAGGAAAAAAATTAAAATATGAGTTGAATGTATTTTGATTGGAATCTATTGTATGTAAAATGTTATTAATTAAATGTATATGTGGGTTCATGAAATGCATGAGTTATGGTTTGAATATACTTTGAATGTCGAAGTTTTTGTTGAAAGTTAGTCAATAAGTATTATATCATGTCTTTTTCAAATAAATTAATTGATAGGAGTATTACATTGTGTGTTAATTGGGGATAATGATTGAAAACTATTATTCTAAATTAAAATGTTGGAAAGTTAATTAAATATATGTTTTATAAGATTTATAATTATATAACATTAATAAATAAAGTAAATAAATATGTGGATGTACGTGTATGTACAAGTCAATGATGGAAGACAATAATGACAGGCTGAGCAAGTGGTTGGTAAACCGGTTCCAATCAGAGCCGATTTTTCCCACCCAGAATTCCCTCAGGTAGAGCTCCCAGTTCTACAACTCTAAAAATCGTCATTGTTGTTTGAGCTTCCAAGCTCCTTTGTTTTAGTTTATTTTCGTAGTTTATAGTAATATAAACACACTACTAACATCTTCATTCTTGTACATCGGTAGATTTGAAGAAATCCAAGAACTTGAAGTTTGCTCGCAACTACGGTAATTTTTTTTTTTTTTTTTTTTTTGCTTAATAACTATATTTGGAGCTGATTTCTGTGTATTATTAGCTCATACCAAAGATTTGACCTCCCCATTTCCTGCCTTCTCTAAATTTGAATGAAAATAAAAGTTTCTTGGTTTTTTTTGGAATGTTTTCTGCATATTGGTTGATGCCTACAAGTATATAAAAATAATTTAACTTCAATTGTGAAATGTTATATACATACTCGTTGCAAATACAACTCATCACAAGCTACCAACTGTTCAGTAGCAAATTTTCCAAAAAAAAATTGGCCAAAAAGGCGGCTTATTAAGTGCCATCTTGGGACTTGGACCAATGCAAATCCGCAACTTTTTTGAATCTTGTATCAATCAATCTTGAAGTTATATTTGAGTTTAGTTTGATTGTTAAACGAATCAAACTCAAGAAAGTCTATCAAACGAGCTTCGATTGAATCTTAGTTGCTTGAAATTTAGTCAGAAAAGATTATCAATGTGCGTGTTTAATTTAATGAAGATTATTTTTGTAAATTAATATATATATTTGTTGGAATTTTAAAATTTTAAAATCACTATATGATGATTCGTAAGTCGTAACAATCAAAATTGAATGCGTTAAATAAATGCAATAATCCCTTTATTGCCCATTATTTGGCTCTTCAAATTTTTTGATCTTAAAGATCACATTCACACTATAAATAGGAGTTAGTGGTCTAAGGAAAAACATACAACTCACTATATATACTTTGCATCCACTAAATATATGATTTTCACTATATTCTATTGGACACTTTGAACAAAGTATGGTTCATTATTTCTTGTGAACGTGCTCACAAAAAGACTCTGACAAGTCTAAAGGATTTCATCTTGGGGGTTTATCAGCAGGCAATAGTTGCATGAGAGGAGACAATTGCTTTTGTTATGACAACATTTGGTGGAGTGAGTCCTTGACCAGCCGTTTTACCTTTTAAATTTACGTTCTTGTTAAAATATTTAATTATTGAATTTGAGTTGTGAGTCATGAATGCTTCTATGTATGTAAGAGTTGTGAATGTTTATATGATTTCATCTAATTATTAAATTTGAATAGAAGAAAAAATTAAAATTTTACATCAATGTAAGAAAACGTTTTTAATTTAGTTGATGTAAATAAACTATTGTTCATAAAATTCTAATTTGAAAGTTCTATTACATTATTCAAACCACATTTCTTACGATGAATGGTATTCTTGGCACAGGTCCAAGTCATGGAATGAGTGTCAACTGTCAACAATCTTCGTCAATATGAAGTCCAAGACGTTCAGATCGATCCGGACTCCACTTTATGACGGGAAACCTAAGCTTGTACCAAAAAAATTCATTAGGGGATGCACTTTATGATGAGGACCCTAAGCTTGTACTAAAAAAAAACTCGTGAGGGCGTGCATAGGGTGATCCGACGATGACCCTCCGATGCCTTAGTCAGTTTAGATCGATAAGACAAATTGAGCAGGGTAACAATAGATGTAGTAATTAATGCGTACTTGAGAATGATATTGATGAGATTATTTATTGTAGTTGAATCTAACCGTGGATCGGGTGGACCCGAGTAATAATGCGCATATCATTAAAGTGTTTGGTAATTACCTTGCCTATTTAGGGGTAATAGAGTCTTTATGGTGGGTACACGGGGTCGACGTGTCGATTTGGTCCAAGGCATAAATAGGACTTGTGCAGAAAGTCGACTTTGGTCTTGATGATAGCTATCGATGAGGTATATGTTGAGAGATGTGGTTTTCGATTATTCTTGTTTATGGCTTGATTCCATGTGTCTGGTGCCAGATAGGAGGGTACAATTATTTGATATATTAACAATCCCCTAAGTTCTAGAGTTTGATGGTAGATTAAGGTCTAGAAATTATAAGTTTATAATTTTAAAAATACCTAATTTGTTTAAATAGCATAACAGTTGTTATTGTTGATCTTACGATGACATAATAAGTTTGCACAATAAACTTGTCATACATGTTCAACACACATGCATTTTTCTGATATGCACATATATAAGCAATTTAATAAAACCCTCGACCATGAGTTTTTTTTTTTAACTATCACTAAATTCATCTTATGATAAAAATAACAATTTTACAACAATTATTTAAATCCCGGTGAAGGTATCATCCCACAAATGAATCCAAGAAACTAACCTAGATGGACTTGAAAATTTTAAATTCAAACTAAGTTTGAATCCGATTCGATATAGATGGATCGAATCTGGATCAACCCTGATCCGATCCAAATCATTGACATCCCTAGTCAGAAGTATTTATTAAAAAAGAAGAAAAATTTTAAGGTTAGAGGTAGAGCCCAAGAGGCCCAAAGCGAGCAGCGGGTCCTTTCTCCTCCTCGATACTTTCTCTGAATCGACAGAGAATACACTGCACAAGCTCCTCAATAAGCAAGGCTAAGCTTAAATCGACCACCCAATCCCCAAGTTACTGTTTCTCCTCTCTCTATATTAACGATAAAAAGGTAATTCAGCTTTTGATTATTTTAATTTGCATTCGTGCTAGCGAATTTGGTGAATTCATATCATCTTTGTCTCTAGGTCTTTTTATATTTTTTCGGTTGTTTGGGTATATTCTATTTGGGGATTTTGTCCTCCTCTTACTTAATTTTTTGTTGTTGTTGTGTGGGTTATGTTCTCTCTCTTTGATGTTTTTTTTCCAGTTTTCGTAGTTGACTTAATTGGCCAAATGTAGGTGTTTTTGTTGATGCGATTTCACTCTTCGAGGCGTGGGCTGTGTATTTGATTGATTGGTTCAACTATAAGTAGTATACTTTGTCCTCCTCATGATGGCCACCAAGAAAATCATAGCCATATGCCAATCTGGAGGGGTATTTGTTACCAATAAAGACGATGGGTCTTTATCTTATACTGGAGGGGAAGCATTTGCTCTGGACCTCGACCAGAAGACCGAATTGAAAGATTTCAAGCACGAAATTGCTGAAAATTTTCAGTGTGGTGTCAATGGCATGGCACTCAAGTATTTTCTCCCTGGGAACCGAAAGACCTTGATTACCATTTCTAAGGATAAGGATCTCAAGCGCATGGTTAACTTCTTCAAGGACTCGGATCAAGTTGAGGTCTTTGTAACTGTTGATCAAGCTGCCGCAAGAAATGTCTCTAATATCCCTGCCAGTAGGTATTTCCGTTATCCTTTTGCTCAATTCCTATATTTTCAATCTCTTACTTTGTTTTGTTTCTGCAACCATAGCAAGTTCTGGCAAGTTCTTTTTGTTCGTGTTTATTATTGTTATGGAAAAAGGACATAAAGATCTCTGTTATTATTTGTTTTGTATGTGAAGTCTCATGAAAAGAGTCACAGCTCGTCTGACTTTTAAATACAGACATGTACAGACAATCTCCACGTTGAAGCAAAATCAACGTAACTCACACACTAACTTTATTTCATTTTTTACTTGTGTTGGGTTATCTAATGGAACTAAAAAAACACTTATTTCATTACGCCCATGTGATACTATGTTTTCCGTAGTATCATGAACTCAACTCAGATTTGGATATGTGGTTTAAAGGTGAAAGCCCTTTCCTGTTAACTTCTGTTGAAATTTCATGTTTGCTTAATTCTGCAGGTCAAGCAGGACAATAGTGTCTGAGGCAGCAAATCCTGCTGATGTCCATATGGATGTTATGCAAATTGATGATGCAATTGTTTTGGATGGGCCTATGGAAGATACACCACTTGGTGTGGGTCCTTTAAGCAATGAAGAGAAGCACCGTAGAGCTGCATCTCAGTGGGAGAATATCATCACAGGTGTGGACCAAAGATTTAATACATTTACTGAGTTCCGTGAAGCTCTGCATAAATATTCCATTGCCCACGGGTTCACCTACAAATACAAGAAAAATGATAGCCACCGTGTCACTGCCAAGTGCAAAACAGAAGACTGTCCTTGGCGCATATATGCATCTAAGCTAGCTACCACTCAGTTAGTATGCATAAAGAAAATGAATCCGGAGCACACTTGCGAAGGAGCAACTGTAAAAGCAGGTTACAGGGCCACTAAAGGATGGATTGGAAGTTATATAAAGGAAAGATTGAAAGTTTCTCCAAATTATAGACCAAAGGATATAGCAAATGACATAAAGCGTGACTATGGCATTCAGTTGAACTATACTCAGGCACGCCGTGCCAAGGAGGTTGCACGAGAGCAGCTTCAGGGGTCTTATAAAGATGCATACTCTCAGTTACCCTTCTTTTGTGAGAAGATAATGGAGACTAATCCAGGTAGTCTGGCTACTTTCAGTACTAAAGAAGATTCAAGCTTCCGTAGACTTTTTGTGTCATTTCATGCCTCAATATCTGGTTTTCACCAGTGTCGTCCTCTTATATTCCTTGATAGCTCTCTGCTTTACTCGAAATACCAAGGGACTTTGTTAGCTGCAACAGCTGCAGATGGAAACGATGATTTTTTTCCTGTAGCATTTGCTGTGGTAGATGAAGAAACCGAGGATAACTGGCATTGGTTTTTGTCACAACTGAAATCTGCTCTCTCAACATCTGAGCAAATCACTTTTGTTTCTGATTTCCAGAAAGGCATTAAATCGTCATTAATTGAAATATTTGGTAAAGAGTGTTATCTTGGTTACTGTCTACGCTATCTTGCTGAGAAGCTTAATAATGATCTGAAAGGACAATTTTCCCATGATGCTAGACGTCTCATGGTTCAAGATTTCTATGCTGCTGCCTATGCACCAAAACTTGATGAGTTCGAAAGGTGCGTTGAGAATATAAAGGCTATCTCGACTGAAGCTTATAATTGGGTTGTCAACAGTGAGCCAGACCACTGGGCCAATGCATTTTTTGGCGGGGCTAGATATAACCATATGACGTCCAACTTTGGCCAGCAATTCTACAGTTGGGTATCTGAGGTGGATGAATTGCCTATAACTCAGATGGTTGATGTGTTGCGTGGCAAAATTATGGAATTGTTTTATAGGCGACGACTTGAATCAACTCAGTGGGTTACGAAGCTAACACCTTTTATGGAGGATAGGCTTCAGAATGAGACATCAAAATCGAGATCATTTCAAGTACTGCTCTCACATGGCAGCACATTTGAGGTGCGAGGTGAATCTCTTGATACAGTTGACATTGATCACTGGGACTGTACTTGCAAAGGATGGCAGCTCACTGGATTGCCATGCCGCCATGCTATTGCTGTTATCGACTGCCTTGGTAGAAGTACTTATGATTATTGTTCTAGATTCTTCATGACTGCCAGTTATAACTTGACATATAAAGAGTCGATCAATCCCATACCAAATGTGGAGAAACCAGAGAGCAATGAACTGCAAGAAGCAACTATTGTAACTCCCCCACCAACTAAACGCACACCTGGCCGACCAAAATTGAAATCGGTTGAACCTGTGGATTTCATTAAACGCCAGCTCCAGTGTAGTAAGTGCAAGGGCCTGGGCCACAATAAGAAAACATGCGGGTAAGTTTATCTTCTTAATTCTATGACATAAAGAGTTGGTTGATGTTTTACATTTTCATATGCCCTGCAGCTTATCTTTATTTTTATTTTTTTTATTTTTTTTTACTTCTACTTCATCATGCATAAAGTTTTTGACTAATCAGTGATATCATGCTGCTGATCTTTTTATTTGATCTTACTTCATCGTCCATCTTCTTAGAACAATACACAACCTATTTTAAGTCATTGTTTGTTAGGGGTGTAGAAACGAGTTGAGATGAGTCAAAAATTTGATATTAATAAGCTTGAGACTGTTAAACATCCCAACTTTGAACGAGCTTTACGGAACCACACACTAGTCAAGTTTGAGTAGCATATTTTTAGATACATTTTATCAATTTTCAGCTAATGGAGTCGAGTTTGACGAAAGTTATTAGATGAGTAACATTGTTTTAATTTGGTTTTTTCTATATAACAAATAATGTTCAAACGAGGTTCTATAGCTGAACTTGAGTTGCTTGATTGACATCACACCTACTTGTTGGTTCAAGTTTGCTGCGGTGTTTGTCAATTTAATGCACGTTGTGTTTATAAATTTCACTACTTTTAACAATATATTTATCTGCTTTTGAAAAAGAAAACATCGTGTTGTTATGGGACGAGTAATTATGTTATTCTTTTCTTCGTTTTGTTCTTTGAACAGCAAGGTGACTCTACTTGAGGGACCTCAGACTCCTGTTTTGGCTAGTAATGAACCACACGAAGAAAGCAGCACTTGATTTTGGTTCTATAATCATTCGTCTCCAAAATGGACATTTTCAGAGCACTCTTTTTAGGTTTATATTATTCAGTAGGGACTTCTCGTTATGTTTCGGTTTTACCCCTTGATGTGAGGATGGTAGTTCGTCTTTCTGTGCATTATGTTGTTTTAGATTTGATGGATATCGTCATTTATTGACAAGCAATGTTGGGCCAGTCTGATAGTTTGATTTTAATTGGGCTCGACCTCCCTAAATTTGTAACTTTAGTAGGTGGTCAACCCTGTCGAATTTGGCTCAGTCCAGTTTCATATCCATATCTATTTTCAGTTGTAGATTTAGTCAAATTCTCATCCCATCGGATTTTCAGTATCTTTGCATCTAGTCGGCATTCAATATTCCTAACCCATCTGCATCTAGTATAGTAGGCTTCATGGATTAAAGAAATCGGATGCGATAAAATTTTCAATATCATACGTATCTGTTACTTTCTAGCCTGCGTTCGAATTTTTGAACCTCTTAACAGTGTCTGTTTCCATCAAACAGTCTACCCTTTGGATAAAAACTTGGATCTAACTAAATATCTAATTTTCAAATGGGTAAACACCATATTTGGTTCCTCTTATCATTAACTTTTTACAAAGTGGTCCCTCATGTTTTTTTTTTCAGTTTAGTCCCTACTATGTATTATTTGTTTCACTTTAGTCCTTTTCAGGTGTTTCAAAGCGGTTTCGGTAATATGTGATATGCTCATAAGGGCAATTTCGTCATTTCAAGTAAACTAACATGGATATTTTTGTCTTTTTAATCATTTGAAAAAAACTAAAGATTTAATCTCTTCCAAACTAGGTTTTTATTTCAATCCAACTTAATCGTCCATTTCGTTTCAAATTAAAGTTTTCTCCCAAAATCTTCTTCAAACACCAAAATTGCTCAACAATTAAACAATATCTCAAATGGTCTCAATAGCGAACGGACGAAAATGCCCTAAAAATATTCATATGCATGTGACATGTTATTAGAACCACCTGATAAAGACTAAAGTGAAACACATAATTCATAGTAGGGACTAAAGTGAAATAAATAATTCATAGTAGGGACTAAAGTGAAAAAAAATATAAGAGGGACAACTCTGGAAAAAATTAATGATATCAATATTTCATCTATTAAAAAGGCATGTAAACATTTATGGCCCTGTTTGGAACCTGTTTGGCCCAGCATTTTCAATTTTTCGCTGGGACAAACTTGGTTTCGAACTATTTTCAATCACTCCAAACAAATTAAAATATTCAAACAACAAAAAATTCACTTTTCGGTAGAAAGTAGACAGGGTTTTGGCTTTCTGCATCAAAAAATGAGCAGACTACATGCAAAAATGTATGGGTAAATTATGAATATCCTCATCATGTAAGGTTTAATTATAAAAATCACTCTTACGTATTGGAAATTATAAATTTTTTTATCAGGTTTGTGACCTTCTTATAATTGACTCATTGTTCATAAAATGTTTCAATTTTGCCCTTAAAAGTTATTTGTAATGTTTATAATATGTTGTAAATTTTAAAATTTGGGTGTTTATTGTTATATCTTGTAAATTATAAAAATAATATTAATATATTTACCACCAAAATAATTGATATAATTTATAATTTTCCATAAATTCCCATAAATATTTCAATTTATAATACAACATAAACTTTAATAAATTAAAATATCTTATTTATAATACAATATAATTTATTAAATTTACTAATTTATATAATAATGCATTTGACTAATGTGTAAACAATTTGTTCATATTTATAAAATATATTTTAAAAATTTATTTAATTTAATATTTTACAAATTAATTGCTAATAAATATATAAATACTTTTTTTTTTGCAATATTTATTAAAACTTATGGGAATTATAAATTTTATCAATAATCTGGTAGTAAATATATAATCATCTATTTTCTAATTTATAAGATATATTAATTAGCACCCAAGTTTTAACATTTGTAAAACATTAAAAACAATACAAATAATACCCCAAAGGCAAAATTAGAACATTTTAGAAGCAAGGGGTTAATTGTAAGAAGCTGACAAACCTAAGGGGAGTTTTTGTAATACCCAATACGTGTGGATGATTTTTATAATTAAGCCTTACCTGAGAAGGTATACGTAACTTACCCAAAAAGTATTGTATATATATACAATTGATACGTAATGGATACATAAACATATAGACATTTTTATATGTTTACTTGATATTTATTAATTTTTTCATAATTCTAAATATCATAAAAGTTACTTAATTCAATTATTTTTTCGATTATTCAACTTTAGTTACTAACTTTTTAATCATTATCTGTAATACCCCGATAATATATATATATATATATATATATATATATATTATCAATTAGATTGGAAATAGAACACATTTATATAATAACTAGCGAACCGAACTCGACACAAACTTTTTAACAAACAAAATCAAACCGAGTAACTTGATATAAAAATAATTATACTAGAATTAACAATTATCAAACAAACAAGATCAAACGTAAAATTATCAATAATAGCAAAAGTAGCCCATATCACCAATTACCACTAAACACCACCGATCTACATTTATTAACAATCTACCATTCTTCTTCCTATAAATAGAAATATCCAATACTCTCCAAATCACACCCAAAAATCAAACATTCCATTTTCAGAAAATTGAATCCGTAAGCCTTCTTCTTCCACCAGCTATAAAAAGTTAAAAGGTAACCATTCTTCATATCTTCTTTAAAGTCCATAAAAAGTATCTTAATCCTAACCAATTTTGATGAAATTTATACTTCTCCTTGTCACCATCAACTCTTAATTGAGTAAGGAGTATATAAGCTCAAGCTTCTTCCAATCTCATAACCATAGAGAAGATATCAAGGTAATTACTTCCCTTTCCTCTGTCTTTGCGCAGCTGCTGTAAATTCAATATAACTTCAAATCGGCTAAGAAATTTTAAAATTTGTTTACACCACTGGATAGACGACAGGATTTGGAGTTTAGTCGTATGGTAGGTGTCGAACACCTCCGGCGCATGGAGTGTCTACAAGGTCATTTTAGAACAGTACCGGCGAGTGAAACTTACTCGTGGGACTGTTATGGGGCTGCCTCGTAAAACCAGTTATAAAACTAAAAATTATGCGGTTCTTGTTGTTTTTGCACTTATAAGTCACTCTAAATAAACCTTGGTCACTTGATAGATTAATAAGGAAACATAATGGTTGATTAATGGGGATGTAACTTACCTATGTTCTTGAATAGCTTAAGAGTTTTTATAGATTTGTGTTTATACCCATCCTTGAATCCTATTCGATGAAAGTTTATTTCGCCTAAATTCTCATTTATTCGGCATATTCAGGATACTCTATATTCATTATTATCAATCTCTATTTCTCTCTATCAATTATTGAACGGGTGAAAGCCTCTGCTACGACCCAAGGGCTAAAAATGCTCTAAAAACGACTAAGGGTGAAAGCCTCTGCTATGCCCCTTAGATCGAAATTATTGAACGGGTGAAAGCCTCTGCTATGACCCAAGGGCTAAAAATGCTCTAAAAACGACTAAGGGTGAAAGCCTCTGCTATGCCCCTTAGATCGAAATTATTGAACGGGTGAAAGCCTCTGCTATGACCCAAGGGCTAAAAATGCTCTAAAAACGACTAAGGGTGAAAGCCTCTGCTATGCCCCTTAGATCGAAATTATTGAACGGGTGAAAGCCTCTGCTATGACCCAAGGGCTAAAAATGCTCTAAAAACGACTAAGGGTGAAAGCCTCTGCTATGCCCCTTAGATCGAAATTATTGAACGGGTGAAAGCCTCTGCTATGACCCAAGGGCTAAAAATGCTCTAAAAACGACTAAGGGTGAAAGCCTCTGCTATGCCCCTTAGATCGAAATTATTGAACGGGTGAAAGCCTCTGCTATGACCCAAGGGCTAAAAATGCTCTAAAAACGACTAAGGGTGAAAGCCTCTGCTATGCCCCTTAGATCGAAATTATTGAACGGGTGAAAGCCTCTGCTATGACCCAAGGGCTAAAAATGCTCTAAAAACGACTAAGGGTGAAAGCCTCTGCTATGCCCCTTAGATCGAAATTATTGAACGGGTGAAAGCCTCTGCTATGACCCAAGGACTAAAAATGCTCTAAAAACGACTAAGGGTGAAAGCCTCTGCTATGCCCCTTAGATCGAAATTATTGAACGGGTGAAAGCCTCTGCTATGACCCTCGAAGCTAAAAATGCTATAAAAACGACTATGGGTAAAAGCCTCTGCTATGCCCCTTAGGTCAAAATTAACAAGTGAATTATATTATCTCCCCATGAAGAATACGATGCTGGAAAGGATTTAAACTATGAAGAACATTTATCATTCCAGCAAATATATCATTACAACAAGGATTATACTACAAAAAAAAAAAAAAAAAAAAAAAAAAAAAAAAAAAAAAAAAATCGTTACAACAAAGATGGTAGTATAAAGGAAATACAAAGGAAAGCCACACTAGTACGGAACAAAATTGTTTTCGATAAGGATCTTTCGAACTTCAGCACTACGGTCGGAATACCCTCGGGTGTAAGCCTCTTTCTCACGAAGCTCAGAATTTTTCTTCTCATGATCGTAGATATCTTTGAGTCTCTTTAATTCCAAACCTAACTTATCCCGAGACGATCTCTCCTTGAAAAATCTATTGGCTTCCAGAGCACGTTCCAGCTCAATCGTTCTCTTGATCAACTCCAGCGAGATAGAAGCCCGTTGTTCGATCTCATGTTTGGCCAACTCGTAAAGCCTAGAAAAGACCTTCCCTGCCTGAATTTACAAGAGAATATATTACAATAAAAATAAAGAAATTAGACGGTCCTAATAAAGAGGGGAGAAAGAGTTACTTGGGCAAGGGACTCCAACCCAGAATGAAACAGGAACGAGGAATATTCCCCAATCGAATAATTCGCCTCGATAGTAGAAACATCGGCTCGAAGAAGGGTCAGCTCAGATTTCTCACACGACATTTTGTCAAAAGAAGTTGCATCCCTTTCCAACGAAGAAACGGATCGAAAAGGGACAGGCCCAACTACATTCTCTGCAAAAGAAACCTTTTTTATTCTCTTATTGGAGCCCCTAGATTTCAAACACGAAGAAAGGGCAACGGTCGAATATTTATTCCCCACATGGGAGTGTTCATAATCAGAACCAACGGATGAAATTGATGATCGTTTTCTTTTCCCTAATCTTCTATTAACACCTGGCCTGGAGAAGGGCGTGGAAGAAATCACCAAAGCATTCGAAGTTTTATTCATCTCTCGATTTTCGGGTAAAGGTGCGACCGAGATAATTTTTTAAAAAAGAAGCTCCGAACACCGTGAACAATATCGGTGCAAAGACAACATAAAGAGGCCTAGCTATTTATAAGAAAAACGGGACGATGCAAATTACAATGATTGGTAAAGCACTGCTCCCAAGAAATATCGAATGACGCAACCAAGTACGCAAGGCTGACGTTATGAAACTCAACAGAAAGATCAAACAAGCAATAACATAAAATAGCATGAAAGAAAGAAATTCAATGTACAAGCATCTACTAAATAGCCAAGAGAAAAAGATTAAAAATAAACTAGTACATTGGTGCACCAGATCAATCCTATTACATGGCAATTGTTACTGATTAGACTCTTTCGCGCCCGAACCATCGTCTGATCCATCCCGTTTCTTCGATTCGCTAGAACCACTTTCTGAACCATCAGAATCACCTTTATCTGAGCTGCTGCCTTCTCCATCATCACTTTGTGCGTCAGACGCGGGTTTACTCGAACCAGAAGAAGTAGTGCCTCGACCACTCTGATCGCCGGAATCCCCTTCAATATCCACATCTTCACTATCGGATCGGGCTTCGAGCTCATCAGGATTTGGCATCGGGACACCGAATTCCTCAAGTAGAGGAGCAAACTCGTGAGTGGCAAATTCCTCGAGCTTAGGAGGAAGGGAAGACGCTTTATAATCTTCACCGAAGATATTCTTGTAAGGGTTCAGTTTAGGAATGAAGTCATCAAGGACTCCTTCAATCTTAGCGGCTGTAAGAAGATGATGAGCTCCTTTGAAGTAGAAGGCTTGATTAACCGCTCCCGACCGTAATCGAACCAAAGCGTCAAGGATCGGAGACTCTAAGAATTCCCTTATGGCGGGTAGCCGGGCTTCAACTCGACCCCGTTCATAAGACTGTTCGACAGTCACTTTTGTTTGCTCGAGCTCGAGCTTGAGTTTCTCTACTTCGCCTTCTATGGCCCGCTTCGCTTCCAACTCCTCCTTAGTTCTCTGAAGCTCCATCTCGACCTCGGACAATTTAAGTTTGACATCCTCAAGTTGGTTAGCCTTAGCAGCTTCATCCTCCAGGACTTTGTGTAGTGCTTTCTGAGCTGCTTGGGACTCTTCGCTCAATACGGCCTGTCTGAGAGCAGTTTGAATAAACAAATCTCCGGCCTGCAAGAAAGAAGATATGTAAGAACACGAGATAAAAATTATAAGGAAAAGCCAGAAACTTTCAGGATAAGACAGTACCTTCTGATGAGCATGAGCGTAATCGCCTAGTATCTCGAAATCCTTCTTAGCGAAAGATTGAATAGTATCGTCCTTGAATCTTCCAGCCAGAAACATCCGGAGAGACTTATCCACCGTATGCTCACCCTCAGAGCCCAAGTCAGATTCAACGGTCCCACAGTCCGGATATCCAGCCGCCCTAGGTCCTTGCAGGTGTTCTTCGATGAAATCCGCCAAATCTGGCTCGGAGTGACCAGCCCGACAACGTATAGGATTCGGTCCCCGACCGAAGGGCTTGACTCTCCTAGAAGACTCAGGAATGTTACTACTCCTTTTGCGAGCCATCCTGGCCTGCAAAATCTGCCTGGCACAATCCTCCAGAAGAGTATAATTACTATATCCCGCATCATTTGGGTTGGAAGAAACGTTCGAAAAAACAGATCGAAGAGTTTCGGGACCTTGAAAATCGGAGGTCCCCTCTGCTTCGGCCCGAGACCGAGAGGTCCCTGCTTCGGTGATCGGGGGAACAATCACTAAAGCATTTGAGTTTGATATGGTCCCAACTTGGGCCTTAAATTTTTTCGCTTTTCGGGAGGTTATTGACGTTTGAGGACGAGGCCGACCCGTGTTACCCTTCGAAAAGGAAGCAACATGAGGGCCAGCCATCGATGTGCGGAATTTATCGACCATATCAGCTAACGTGGAAGGGGGGTTAGCAGGATCGATCTGAGCTTTCCCATATACGATGGGGTCAGCAGGGAAAGTGCAGCTACTGAGTTCTGCCATTCGCAAGACCGCTTCTTGAGTCATCAGGGCAGTCTGATGAGGGTCAGCACGAAGAGATTGCAGAAATTTATCTGTTATTTCATTTTTCATATTCCCCACGAGACGGCGTTTGCCGTATATCCACCCCTTTGTTCCAGGCCATTCGAAGGGTGTAGGGTCGGAATTATCTTCGGAAGGGGGAGACTCCGGTCCTCGGACAAAGAAGAATTCTTGCTTCCATCCTTTCAAATTGCTGCTAACATTGGCAGATAATATTGAAATCTTAGGCCTCTGGGAAAAATATACATAGCCTGCGTTCGAAGAAGTAGAAGCACTCAGCTGGAATATCCGCCAAAAATTCTGGAAGGCTGCTTTTTTCCCCTTAGCTTTCATCAGCACGCAAAAAGCTATAATTAGGCCGATCGAATTCGGCAAGATCTGGCAGGGAGCCAACTTAAAAGCATCCAAGAGGTTTTCTAGCAGAGGAGGAAAGGGGATGCGTAAGCCATAGTGGAAGTGTTTGGAATAAAAGGCTTGACAACCGGCAGGAGGGTCGGTAATTCGTTGATCGGGAGAAGGAAGCACTATCGAAAAACCGGCGCCTAAATACCGACCAAATTCTTCTTGCAACTGCGTCAGGTCCGTGTAGGAGCAGACGATCTCGTCTGCCCTCTCCTCAGTCATGTTTAGTGCTGCGCTGGTCGAGGGTTCTTCCCAATCATAAATCGTGATCACCACATTGCGGCTCAATCTATATTTCATCTGCTCATTGTTACCCAAAGGAAGCTCTCCATCCTCTCTGTCTTCCCTTCCAGAAATCATGGCTTCGCCCGAGCCCTCATCCTCACTATTTTCAGTATCTGAATTCGACTTCCCCTTCTCTCCACTGGAATCCGAGGTGGAACTCGAGCTCTGCGGATTCTCTGTCTCGGAAGATCGAGTCTCTACAGTCTCTCCCCTTTCCTGGATAACGACCTCATTCTCTTCTAGAAGAGATTTCCCCTTCAAGTCCGACGTACTCGACATAGCAAATATGTGAAGACTGCTCGAAAATGGCTTTTAAACTCTCTTATCGACTTGTCTGCTCCGACTTAAAGTCCTATCTTCAGAATCTGTGAAGAACAGCGACCCTCCGTATAACTATATATATACAAGGACAAAATGGGAAATTGCAAATTGGTCCCCGAGTAACCGCGGCGATTGAACTCCCTTGAGAAAAACTTGAAGTCATATTTTCGGAAATTGCATTTGAAGCCCCTGTACTTTCCCCAAATTCCTTAAATTGAAGGTCCACACCGCGAATAACAAAGATGATGTTAAGATAGTGCTGTTATAAGGTTTCTTAGGTATGCACTCTTTTTCCCTGATCCGGTTTTTGTCCCAAAAGGGTTTTTCCGAATCAGGTTTTTAATGAGGTATACCCGAAACAATAAGCCGAGGTAGATCCATCCTACTCCTTTGAAATTACTTCTCCGAGCTTAAGCTTCACTTTACGCTCGAAGAAGTGGGGGAGTATTGATGAGGGAAATCTCGGGCCCTGCTTTTATTTACTAAAGCAGGAGATCGAGCAGCCCTTATTTCGGAAGATCGAGTTCGACCCAAGGCGCATATCATCCATGCAAGGCGGCCCAGAAGCTACTATTGGGCCGAGCATCAATCCAAACTTATGGGCCGGAGAATTGCAGGTGTGCGGGTAGATCACCTGGACCCCAATTTCAGCTATAAATACCCTTCGCATTTATGATATTGGACACAACTTCCCAGGTGCTCTCTTCTCGAAGCTACAGTTCATAGCAGCTCGGGATTATAGCTCTAGATCGAACTTATGTATTTCACCCTCTAGCTAGTACGGCATCCTATAATGCTCGGATAGGACCCTAGATATATTTGTACTTGTACTCATTTAATTCGAATACAATTACATTTGATCTTTACTTTATTTTATTTGTGATTATTGTGATACATCCACACCCTTGATCGAACCAACGAAACCACGTAAGATCAAAATCCATAGTGATTTGGTCCCATTTCCAATCTGGTATCGGAAGGGGTTGCCGTTTTCCGGCAGGATGTTGATGTTCCGCTTTAACCAGTTGACATGTCATGCTCTTTTTAATGTAGTCCGCAATATCATGTTTTATTCCGTTCCACCAAATTGTTTCTTTAAGTCTTTGTACATTTTGGTGCTTCCTGAATGAACTGTATATCTTGCTTTATGTGCTTCTTCCATTAGTTCATTTATTATTTTTATTGGCACACAAACTCGATTCTGAAATCTTAAAATTCCCGCTGGGTCCTTGTAGTAATCCGGATTTTGTCCTTTCTCTCCCAATTCCAGTTGTTTTCCAATGTCTTCATTTTCTTGTTGTGCTGTCTGGATTTGGGAGTATAATTCCGGTTGAATATGTAGATTGGCCAAAAGTGCATGAGATTGTATGCGGACATTAGTTTTCTTGATTTCTTGTTCTTGGATGAGATTTTCCGTTCCCATGATATTGAAAATTGTTGCACTTCTACTTAGTGCATCAGCTACCACATTGCCTTTCCAGGGTGATAAAGTATTGAACAATCGTAGTCCTCTAGGAACTCCATCCACCTTCTCTGCCTCATATTGAGATCTTTTTGAGTGAATAAGTATTTCAAACTCTGTGATTAGTGTATACTTCAAATGTTGTTCCATATAAATAGTGTCTCCACTTGGCCAGTGCAGACACGACTGCTCCCAACTCTAGGTCATGAGTAGGATAATTTTTCTCATGTATCTTTAGTTTCCTTGAAGCATATGTGATTACTCTCCCATTTTGCATCAATACACATCTGTAACCTTCTTTTGATGCATCTGTGTAGACTATGAATCCACTTGAACCTTCAGGTACAGCCAATATTGGAGCAGTTGTCAGTCTTCTTTTGAGCTCTTGGAAACTAGCATCACACTTATCGGTCCACAAAAATTGACCTTGCTTTTGAGTTAACTGTGACAATGGTGCCGCAATTTTGGCGAATTTCTTGACAAACCTACGGTAATAGCCAGGCAGTCCTAAGAAGCTACTTATTTCAGTAACGTTGGTTGGTTGTTTCCAATTGATTATGGCCTCAACTTTTGAAGGATCGACTTCAATTCAGCTACTGGATATCATGTGGCCAAGAAACGTTACCCGTTCCAACCAGAACTCACATTTACTGAACTTAGCGTAAAGCTTATTCTCTTTAAGAGTTTCCAATACTATTTTAAGATGTTGCACATGCTCTTGCTCAGATTTTGAGTATACTAAGATGTCATCTATTAATATTACCACAAAGTTGTCTAAATAAGGCTTGAATATTCGATGCATCATATCCATAAAAGCTGTTGGTGCATTCGTTAATCCAAATGGCATTACTATGAATTCAAAATGACCATATCTTGAATTAAATGCAGTTTTGGGAATGTCCGTCTCTTGGATCTTTAATTGATAGTACCCTTGCCTCAAGTCTAGCTTTGAGTAAACTTTTGATCCTTGTAATAGGTCAAATAACTCATCAATGCGGGGTAGTGAAGAGATCATTATTAAGTCCCCGATAATCGATGCACAAATGAAGAGATCCGTCCTTTTTAACAAACAAAACTGGTGCTCCCCAATGAGATGAACTGGTTCGGATGAACCCTCGTTCAATCAAGTCTTGTAGTTGTGATTTTAATTCTTTTAACTCTGCAGGGGCCATACGGTAAGGAGTTTTTGAAATGGGTGCTGCCTCGGGCAAAGTTCTAATCACAAACTCAATCTCGTGATCCGGAGGTAGAGAAGTTAGTTCCTCTAGAAATATTTCTAAGAACTCATTTACTACCGGAACTTCCTCTATTCGAATTATGTCTTCGGGCTTATTACTAGACTAGACATTGGCTATGCAGTGGGAGCTGTTAGCAGGTTTATGTCAAACCCGGGTAAGGTCCATTGGGAAGCAGTCAAATGGATCTTGAGGTATCTACTAGGCACTAGAGATAAGTGCTTGTACTTTGGCAGAGGACAAGTTAAAGTGCAGGGGTACGTAGATGCAGATTTTGCCGGAGAAGTTGATCATAGAAGAAGCACCACGGATTATGTGTTCACTGTGGGATCAACATGAGTCAGTTGGATGTCACGGTTACAAAAGATTGTTGCATTGTCCATGACGGAGACAGAATATATAGCAGTGACAGAAGCCAGTAAAGAAATGATATGGCTTCAAGGTTTGTTAGATGAACTGGGATTCAAAGACGAGAAGAGTGTTCTATGCAGTGATAGTCAGAGTGCAATACACTTGACGAAGAACTCTGCATTTCACTCCAGAACAAAACACATTGGGCTTCGTTATCACTTCATCAAATCTCTGTTAGAGGATGACGTGTTAACACTTAAGAAGATTCAAGGGAGTAAGAATCCATCAGACATGCTAACAAATGTTGTAACTGTTGATAAACTGAAGTTATGATCAGCTTCAGTTGGACTTCGAAACTGACAAGATGGGGAACTGATGTTGCATTGATCAGGTGTGACGACAGATTGAAATCAGTCTTCAAGTGGAAGATTGTTAGCAAATAATGTGAAGAACAAACAAGTTGGCAAACATAACTATATGTGGGGGCCACCACTCAAGTGGTTGAACAAATTGCAACTTCAACTTGCACAATTCAGTTAAAAATAAACAACCAAATTCATCATTGTAACAAGAATTTGCAATTGGGCAAACTGATTTTGCAGAAATGTTTCCTTGAAGGCCTATAAATAGTTTGGTTCTCATTCAGTTGAACGTACACCGATCAACACCATCAAACCTCTTTCATCAGCAATTCTTAATTTCCAACATAGTTTAGGCAGAAATTTTGAGTGCAAAATTTCAGAGAATTTTCTTAAACTGTGAGAGATATTGTGTGAAAATTAAGTGAATAATTTTTTTTGGTGAATCGAGAGTTGTGAGTATTTGTAAAAACTGTGTAATTATCTCCCTTTATTAAAAGATCTGCAACAACTGTTACGCTCCAAATACGAGTACGTAAACGCGCAAGTATACGGTCGTTACAAGTAATAAAGTGATAAGGAGTGTCGAACCCACGAGGAATTGTTAAATTAATTACCAACTAACGTCTTGTTACTTCGACTTAGATTCGTAAGTTGAATTTGGTGAGGTGATTGTGGTTTTGAAACTACAACTCAAATTAAGGTGATTTTGAAACTAACACTTGACTTAATATATGTAAAGGCTTCTACGATTTTACGTCACCTAGTTCAATTCAAGACAAACGACTCAACAATTGACAACCATACTCACGTTTGTTGTTCAAGATTTCGTAAATTATTCATACGTATCTTTCGATAGCGTACGAACCTACCAAAGTAGACTAATCCAATTTATGTCTAAGAGGATTAAGCCTAAGTGATGCATTAACTCCAAACCTTGTTAGAACATGAAATGACCTAGGTATATTTCTATCCTAAAATCAAATCACAACCTAGTTTTTCAATCTAATCTTTAATCCACTATGTCTAGCAATTAAAGATCAATCCATTTCATCCTATGGTTAGCTAATCCATAAGTTGACAAAAGCTCAAACTAGATTAACAAACACTTGTATACAAGCATAGCAACAACCATTAACTCATCATTTAATCAAGAATCAAGAACCAAACATAGGATCAATAAAAACATAGAATAAAGGAGATTAGCTACTCATATCATTAAATAAATCATTCATTACATTAATGAAATCCATAAATGTAAATGAACAAAACAAGAAAGATAGAGTTAGAGCAAGCTTAGGTGATGAGGTCTTCAACAACTTCTCCCTCAATGCCTTTTTATCTTCTTTGGGGAGTCCAGGTGAGAGTTCTTCTCTTTTCTTCTAAAGGGAGGCAAGAGAGAAAAAATGTAAAGTGAGAAGTGTAGAATGCAAGACCCCTCAAAAGAATTCCACCTTCTACCCTTATAACCTAGCAAACTATCACCCACTCATGCCTAAATTACCCCAAAAACTATAGTAACAAAGGCCAACAAGTCCCTAAAGGAGGTTGTATTTACAAGTGGGAGAAGGGCTTTAGACAAAATGGCCCTCAAAAAACGCTGAAAAACAGAGCAGGCCTCGCTGCAGCGAGGTTGAACCTCGCTGCAGCGAGACCTGGGCAGAAACTTTCTGCCACCAGCTCGCTGCCGCGAGGTTAAACCTCGCGGCCGCGAGGTACATGCAGTAGGTTTCCTGCTCTGCCGCACTTCTTTCCGAGCAGCATATCTTTTGATTCCGAACTCCGAATCCGGATCCGTAAAGTCCATAGCGTAGCCAACTCACTCATCTATGACATATCCAAAATTCAGCTCATTTGGATCATCCATAAAATATTTATGCATGTTCTAGTGAGCAGCTATCTACATTCTTGTACAATTTGCTCCGGGTTCTATTTCCTTTGAAGCTCAAGCTTTACTTGCGGGGTGGGTAGAGCGACTCGCATCATTGATACGCAACTCCGAATCTCTCTAAGATGTCAATACCTATAAACCACGGAGAAAACGATCAAAACACGAACAAAAAGGCAAAAAAACGAACAAAGGCCGAACAAAGGGCCAAAAGCACAAAAGACACGAAAACACGCAAAGACACACAAAAACTCGAATCAAAACAAGATGTTTTGGGCTTAAAGAGATAGGTAATAACGACGTTCTCACGGCGTTATCAACAACCCGTGGATGTAGTCTATTTTGGGTGAATCACGTAAATTTTGTGTTCATTATTTTTACTATTTCATTAAATATGGTTGTGGTTTTTCCTAACAGCCAGGTGCGGCTCCAGCCTCTCCATCTGTAATCCCAATCCTAGTAGACCCAGAAATCCCTCATGTCTCTCCTTTGTGCCCTATACCGTCCACATCTGCCTGCCCAATAATACTTCTTATATCACTCATATGCAGCCACGACTGGTCTATGCCATCTAGGTAGTTGTGTACCTGTGGAATGGTCTGTCCAATGCCTCATCCCGAAGGCTCTCCCCCCACAAAGTTACCATCCTGGATATCCCCTATCAATTGTCCTAAATCAAGCCCTAAATTATAGGCAAACCCACTAGAATATCCTGGGAGTCCCCCTAAAACTGTTGAATGCATCCCCATGCCCTGTCCACTTAACAACCCATTGACGATCATCTGAATCTGATTGCATGTAGCATCAATCCAATCACAATTTTCTACCACCCAACTATGAAGTAATGGTATTGTGGAGCTAGTAGTGTCATTCTCCTCGACCATATGCATAGAATGCTCCATTTCAGCGCGAAGCACTCTCAACCTTGAGTCTAAATAGTCTCGAATCTGTAACAACACTTCTTCCTTGTCTTGTCTCATAATCATTCTTTGAGTGTCCCAAGCAAATGCAGCGTCTTTTGATTGTTGCTGTAATGTGGAAACCTGCTCTTGAAGATATCTTACTTGTCCTTGGAAGAGTAGTCGTTCACCTAGTAAGTCATTTATTTATTATTAAAAACACATTATCATCTAGCTACATGGAAGATTCTGACTTAAACTGGACTTGACCAAACTGATTCAACCACAAAGAAAATGCATTGTATCTATTTTGTAATTGGTTGAGTGTTACCTAATCTCAAATATCAATTGAGTCAAATCCAATTTGAATAGAGATTAAATCACTAAAAGTAAAAAAAAAAAAAAAGGTGAATATCAGTTTTGATTGTCCTCATGTAATTCTTTTAATAGTTTGACCCTCTTTGTGTTTTTCCTAACATATTACTCTGCTCTATTCCATTATTTGTTTCACTTTCGTCCTTTTCAGGTGGTGTCGAGTTAATGTGAATTGCATATGAATATTTCCGTCCATTTACTATAATAGTGTTATACTTAAGTCTCCCATAAAATTTGGTTGTATCAATGTAGTCCCTAACTCCTATGAGTAATATAATTTCAAAGATGCGCCCGGGGTGAGCGATTTCACCTTTATGGAACAAATATAATTTCAAAGATAAAAAAATATACAATTAAACTTATTTCAAAGATAAAAAAATAATGCAGAACTAAGTTTGACAGCACATTACTATTCTAATTAACAGCCTTATAAATTCTTTTACCATTCGTTCGTAAGTCCCCGTGGAATGGTTTAAGCTTGGTTCGGTTGGCTTCATAGTCAATTGGGCAAATTGCATAATTGGGGCTATAATTTAATTGGATGTATAATATAATGTGTTATTTGGCAAATAATAATCCTATCAAATTTAATTGGGCTCATAAATTAATATTCAGTTTGGATGGGCTAATTAATGACAAATGTGAAAATTGACAAAAATAACCTCAAAGATAGAAGTGCATTTTTGCATTTTTCTAGTTTTTATTTTTTTGTACAAATAGACCCAAACACATAAGGGTATTTTTGCATTTTTTTCAATGCAAACCCACTCCCACATATTACCAACAATCAAATCACACAATTTATGGGCAAAGTAATAATTAATACAACCCAAACATCAATTGCAAAAATCTACATGTCTTTGGTACAAAATTAGAGCATGCATGTGTAAACAAATACACCCCTAGGCATTACAATCAACCAATATTCCAAAACACTTGATAATAAGTTACAAACTAGTTATCACCAAAACATAGTCAATTCCGTATCCAGTTAGCTCCAACCATTTATAAGCATCTCTTTCAAACAATGATCTATTATTGTGCTTCAAACGCATTGCAAGTTCTACGGGAACCCTGTGACTACATTTGGGCTGGTGTATTGTCACCGTATCTTGGTATAGAAGTCTATACACAAAGAGAAAATTCTATTATGTAAGTTCAACCGATAACATAAGCATGACCATATAGTGTATATAATAAAATTGATGAGAAATCATGAAGCAGTTTAAACTAAAGTAGTTCAAAATCACATCGTGACTTGCAAAAGCATCAACTGAAGTTGTAAGCATCCCATAATTCATTATAAGAAGTATACATACCCCCCATACATTTGAAAATTTGCAGAAATCTAATTGTCTTCTATGGAATTCCAGCAATAATCCCCCTCCATAAAGTTGAAAATGTGCAAGTACCCACTTGCATTATTCTGAAAACTAGCAATTACCCTTTTCCCCATCTACACCCCTGCATAAATTTAATTGTTTACTACACAAAACTAACACTAACCCAATAGTTTTTAGCATCATTAAAAACCCAACATACAACAAACAGTGCCTTTATTACATTTTCGTTAAACACATCCACAACAAATTAAAATACAAACACAAAACATTGAAACACCAACTAGAGACAGATCTACATCAAATAAAACGACAATATTAGAAAAGGGGGGGGGGTGCAAATTAAGCATACATTTCATGTTTGCAAATTAACTTTCTTTGACGATCCACTTCCAGAAGAATTGCAAGTGGAGTGCACCACATGAGTCATGAAAACGCCATTTCTATCATCAGCATGGTTTCCAACATGTGTACTGCCATTTCCCGAACACTCTTTCTCACCTTTAGAATATAAAACATTCACATGCTTCCCCTCTGTGTCAGCAGAACTACCATTATTTTTTGTTATATTAGCAAGATCTTCCACATTCACATAATCATTAAACCCTAAAGTTTAGAATAGGCCGAAATTGGGGGAAACATGTGATACTAGACAATACACAAAAGTTAGGATTACAAGTAAACAAATTAATCTAGTTTCAGGAACATAATTTTACCTGGTAAAATCTTCAATAACAATGGAGAAATGCGAATCTTCAGATCTGCACAAAAAGAAGAGTATTATCAATAAGTATTGAGATTTTATACAACATATTATCAAAATAAAAGTTCAAGAAACTAGATTGGAAATATAATTAACATCGGTGGAATTAGGGTTGTGCAAAATGAAACGAATTAGGGAAGTACAAGATGAAGTCGTAATGAACAGAGAGAGAGAGAAAAAAAGATTCAATTTTGTTAAAAATTGATTGTTTTTGTTGGATATTTTTGTGAATTTAGTGAACAAGATCAACAAGGAAATACTTGGAGTATGTCTCTCCTTTTCTTTTACTCTTGTTGAAGACTTGATAAATTACAAGTACAATCACTACACCTATTTATACTAGCCTAGGCATATGAAGTACATGTATCCAATTTAATTAAGTTTATAAATACTAGGTAGTCAAAGCATGCATCTAAGTATTCATGTATCCTATCATACATTGTAACTTGTAGTTCATGTATGTGGATATTCATTCACTTAGGGGAATACATTAATCTTAATAGTTTTGCTGTAATTAATAACAAATTCAGCGGCAAATTGGGGTGAAAAAAATTAAGTTGGGCCAATAATTTTAATTGGAGGGGGATGGTCCAATTCTAATTGACCCGATAAAGAGGGCTGGCTCACAAATCAAGCGGATTAGGACGAGCAACCCGGATTTTAATATGCCCAACCAAATAGAAAATTGACAGTCCAATTAATTTAACCCGCCATAATTTAGGGTTAATTTGGGCTTTTTTACCCAATATGTGCTGTCAAAAAAGTTATGGTAATGTAGAAAAAGTAGGATAGGATGGTAAGAGAATTTTATTGCCGACATGAGCAACACGTGGAAGTCAAGATGCATGTAACTCCGCCACGTTTGTTGTTATCTACTGCCACTCGTCCTCTCCTGCTTAATTAATCCCTCATGTAATTTCCCAATGCCACCCCTGGCTTCACTAAATATAGTAGAAATATAATATAATATATTATATATATATAAAAGATAGATGTTGCAGGTTCAATGAAAATAATCTGATCTTGTACACGAACATAACATAAATTACTAATTGCTAGACTGAGTTTTATAGCGAGGATTATATTCAAGCTAGGAGCAAATTAATTAAGTGATACATATATATATATATAAGTCTGTCTGTCGATCTATTTGCATGCAATATAAGTGGTTGTTTTTCCTTGTAGCAGCAATAGTAGTATTTGTATTTATACTGGGAACTGCAATTACAGTATAATGGGTTTGAGGAATAAGTACTGTTTTGTGCTAGTTGCGGTGGTGATGCTGTTGGTGCTCCCAAATATTAGGTGCGTTTTTGGCACTGAAAAAGATAGTAGTTTCGGTCACTTGGAAGAGGACGAGGCGAAGGCAAAGGCAGAGGCGGAACCTAAAGATCAAGATGGTTCCGAATCTTGGACCGAATGGGCCAAGGAGAAGATTGGACTTAAGACTGATCATGAAACCATTCCTGGTCGGGAGTACGATGCCGCCAAAAAAACTAAAGATAAAATCACAGATTCCGCTTCTGGTAATTAATTCTTTTACGTACCTCTCGTTTTACATGATGATGATACGTTTTACATTTTGTGTCCAATTTACAAATAGTAAATTGAATATATACTTGTTAGGTAGTGTATCTCCATGTATGAAATCAAAGTGCCTTTGATTAATGAACATTTTCACTCCCTTTATTCCAAAACAATTGTCGCATTAGAGATTTCAGATGTAGTAAGGAGGTTAATAATTAGTCTTGAATTTTGGAAAAGTTAGATTTATACCTAAAATTACCCTATTTTATTTGGTTGCCCTATTTATTTGGTTAGATGCGAGAGAACAATTGGTTAAAATGAAAAAGAGATAAAATAAGAGTAAATAAGGGCAAAATTAAAGGAGATGTAATTAATGCGCTATTGGAAGCCTAAAGCAACAATTAATTTGAAACAGGGAAAAATCGAAAAAATCTTCAAAGCGACGATCATTTTGAAATGAAGGGAGTACTTGTTCTTAGCTGCCCCTCTCTTTAATATGAAGGAATCTCAATTCAACACTGCAATTATATTCAATTTGTCTTGGATTGGCCCTACATATCTAATCTAGACATAGACACAAATTTATATATACTATAAATTAATGGAAAAATTGAAAAAAGGAGAAGGGGAAATCAAACTAGTAGAGAAAAATGTTCTATATATAAGTTGTGCAACTGGTATGTAGTAGAAAAATTAATTTCATTATATTTTAGTGTACATTAATTTGGTGCAATTGAGATTATATATGTGGCAATTCATATCCGGCAGGAGTTGGACAATACTCCACGGACAAGGCCGCAGGAGCAGGGCAGTACGCTACGGACAAGGCCGCCGAAGCTGGACAGTACATTAAAAACAAGGCGACCGAAGCTGGAGAATACACCAAAGAAAAGGCTTCCGGGGCAGGTCAGTATGCTAAAGACAGAGCATCAGAAGCAACAGAGTACGCTAAAGACAAGGCTGGGGACGTGAAGAACACAGCTTCGGACGAGGCTTTTGAGACTGCTGAAGAGGCAAAGAGGAAGGCTCATGAGAAGTCAGAGGAAGCTTATGAGAAGACAGGGGAAGCAAAGGAAAAGGCAAAACAAGGGTATGAAGCTGCTAAAGCAAAGGCTGGACAGGCTTGTGAGTCGGCTAAAGATACCGTGGCTTCGAATGTGGAAGCTGCTAAAGAGAAGTCGAGGGAGATCAAGGATGATGATATTGTTGCCGGAGGGACCAAGACTAGGTCTCACGATGATGAGCTTTGAATATACGTATATTTTACCAGCTCTTTTTAGTACTGTTTGTTACATTTAAATTCCGTGTCTAGGTTTAATCACCGCAGCTTGTTTTCTTGCTTGCTTGCTTGTTTGTTGCTGTGTTTATTGAATTTTAGTGTACTTTGTATTTTGTGGCAACACTTCATGTATGTAAGGAGATAACCCGTATGTTTACCTTGTATTTTTTCTGATTCAGATTTATTAGCATCTCTTCCGAAGAAAGAAACTTTGGCCTAGATCATATAGGGTAGCATACGGATACATGAGTTCAGTGTAACATGGGCCTGTTTGGATTTAATTTTTGTGTGGATAAAATATTTTTATGTAAATTATAAAATGATATTTATTTCAATGATAATATGGAGTAGTAATTGAAGAGGTATATTCAAAATAAGTGATCAAAAAACAAAGTAGATTCTAAGTGCTTAATAATGATGTCTCAAAATAAGTTAAAATAAGTGACAAAAAAATTTAGGATTTAGTGATTAGTGTTTAAGGATCACTTATTTTAGCTTACTTTTGTACCAAATTCAAATTTGGATGGCGAATATGGAATGAAAATAGAATTTTCGGAAATGCGCCAGGGGCTGGTCTTCGCAAACTCGGGAGAGAGGGCCTCGGCCTTACTGAAACATGTATTCTCTCCATTTCCTCTTTCTGTGTGTGTGATTGTGAGAAGAGTAGAAGAAGTCGAATAAAGGTCTTTTGTGATTGAGTGAGAGAAAATACAAGGGGTAGCAGAAGTAAGGGTTTCGCTGATTTTCCCGCTTCTATCGTTGCTCCATTGCTCATTTTTTTCCGCTCCGTTGCTCTTCTTTTTTCCTTTTTTTCCTCCGCTCCATTGCTATACATGTATCTAAAAAAGATAGAATTGCTTTTTTGATACCACAATTTAGATCAATTCTCACTTTTTGTACACCATTTTATGTGATTTAACACATTTGATATCATATTTTGACAAATTATAACACATTTTGTACCATCTTTAAAATCAGCATTAAATTGTAACATGACAGATAAATCTTAATGCAAAATTGATGTCATTAGTTATATTCACTGACAATTTTATCAAGCCTCACATCTTCAAATTAAGTGATAATTTTAGTCCGAATTGTTGTCAACTTTTAAAATTGACTCGAATAAGACAACACATATCACTTTGAAGATTTTACTTATTATATATAACTAATTAATTTGAAAATAATAGTAAATTACATAATATTTTAACATAAATAAAAAAATAAGAAAATATATTTTTCTCAAATCTAAAATTTATATAATAGCATTAATCTATATAATATTTATTAAATAATTAACTATAAATAATTATAATTTAAAAAAACGAAAAACCCACCCCCCAATAAAATAGATAATGACAATATTATTTCTTGGAATTATACCTCCAAGCATCACCCCGCCTCCACATGTTCTTGTTTTTTTAAGCAAGACAATAGAAACATCAACTACATATTCTAGAATACTATACTAGGACAACTCATGATCATCATCATCATCAAGGAGGAGAAGAAGGGTCTCTTTTCGATCCTCAAAACTTAAAATGGTGCCGTCTTTCAAATTCTTTCCCCTTGATCCCACTTCGTGTTGGGTAAATTTTGATATTACACTAAATTTAAATGAATCATAGTTTTGAAATAAATAATTAATATATGACATAAAATATAAAACAACTAGCTTCTAAAGGAATCACGTCACTAGACGCTGTCCTAAGAAAGTGATTGTCTTCATTGTGCATGTATTGACGGCTAATCAGTATCAAGATAAAACTCAAATAACCTCGTCGGCATTCTCATCCGTGACACGTTCACAGGATGTCAAAGAACCATGCTTTATCTCTTATAAAAAATTCTCGTTTCTTTAACTACTAGATCTTTTGCAGAATGATATTCGAGCAAGGGAGTTTTATCAAATGCAATTGAAAGATGAAGCAAACAAATATTATGTGCCTAGAAAAAATGCTCAAGAGTTTTTACCATATTTTTTTGAAAAGATCAATAAACTTTTCAGTCCCCAACAGTTGAGGTATATCAACTATATTGTTGTATTTATATATCCCATGAGTGCACAAACTCCCTAGAATCAAACTGCAACTCATTTTGTAGTACTTGTGTGCACCTTGAAAAAAATCTTGTATTTTGTACTTGACTGAAAAAGAGCACTTCCCTAGTATCATATTGAGTGGTGCAACTACATATATTGTTGTATTTATATATCCTTTGAGTGAACAACTTCCCCATAATCATATTGTGACTCTATTTTGAAGTGTTTTTGTGCACCTTGAGAAAAATCTTGTAATTTTGTACAAGAACAAGGAAAGACCATTATAATAATATAATTATATTGATAGACTTAATAATTGGACCAGACTATAGAATCCAAATAGAATTTTAAATGAAACAACATATGGGGGTAAAGATTGGTGGATTGATCACTACAAACTACAAAGTAACGGATTCAGGTTCGAATCTCTGTTGGGAGAGGTGCCTATTTAATGTGCACAACCCGCCTTGAAAGGAATTAAACCATTGGGAAAAAAAATGAAATTCACTAAAGATTTTCCTTTGAGCTATTTGAGATTTTGAACTATGAAGCAAATCCTCGAGGTTATGTATCCTTTTGCTCTCTTTTATAAACAAAAATTGGTCTAGCAACCAACTGGTTTAATGCATATGTTTTGCCGAATAAGCTAACAACACGATATGAGATCGGAATCAAATGGATAGCATCGCCAATTGACTTTTGAGGAATGATCGAGGCTGCTAGATTTTTGGATTTAGTATGAAACTGAGAATTTGTACCATTACAGAAGCTGAACTATTGGGGCTACGAATGGGTTTCACGTTGGCATGGGAAAGAAGAATAGAGAAAATTGAGCTGGAGATTGATTCCAAGATTGTGATCAACTTGATCAGAGGGGTGGACACTGGATTACATTCCCTCAGATTGATTATCGAGGACTGGAGGATACTAATTTGAAATCCATGGACGCGTATTTTGAAGCACACTAAGAAATGACAGCAGAAGCGCTAATGATTCAATGAGTCGGGACATGATCAGACCCTTTGTCATTTGAATTGAAACTTCCTATCAAAAGACTCGATAAACCGTTGAAAAACGATTTTGAATAGTTTTTTTTCCTTTTTCCTCTGTGACAAATAAAAAAAAAAATACCCAACATCCCTAAAACTAAAATAATCTAAAACATAGTATTAGATTAGTATTAGTATAAAATAAACAAAAATAATTTAAAGAAACAGATGTAAATACGAAGATCCAAACCCTCATACACAAATCACAGTATACTCTTAACGACAAAGCGCGTGCGCGCACACACACTCTCTCGCGGATCTGCACCCTTACAGCAAAATTTCACACAAAAAACACAATTGGAACCTACATCGTGAGAGTTGAGGCTGTAAAGAAAGAGGAGGAGGAGCGGAGTCGGGTGGCTAACAGGAGTGACGAGCTGGGACGGGATAAGGGTGACAGATCTGCACCCATACGACAAAAAACCTCAGATATTCATTTGGAGGCTTAGATCCACCGTGGGAGAGTTGAAAGCTGTAAATAAAGAGGAGGACTGGAGCTGGGTGGCTGAGCGAGGTGACAGAGCGGCGAATGGCATTGGAAGAATTAATTTTGGTGGCTACTTTGAGGGAGACTGTCCGTGTCCTACTTCCTTTGAATAGTGGCACTGAAAGGAGAAGACGGTTTAACAAGGCAGCAGTCCTCGATAAATCCTAGCCGCGATATTTTGAGAGATTCATTGGCTGTTGTTGGTAGGTGGGTGTTCTTTGAGATTTAATCTTGACCTAATATTATCTACTGTTAGGTTTAGAATATGCACTTTCTAGTATAGATAGCATTGAAAGTGATATTGAGAATGTTAAACTGCTTTTAAGTTATACAAACTTGATACCAGAAAAGATGTTTATTGACAATGCAGTGAAGGTAAATGTTTTATATAGATATTTGACCTAAAACTGCAGTTTCGCTTTCAACATCTTGTGTTTGAGATAAATTCAAAATTTATGAGGCCCTTCTGGCAGCAAGTGCAAAACTCCTTTCTTTTCTTGAATTGATCTTTAGTGCTATTTTGTTGGATGTTTTTTGTATGTGCGTAGTAACCTTCAAAATAGTTGGGGTTAGCCGGATCATGGTTATAGAACAGGAAATTTGGACTCAGCTTGATAAACACATGCCTTTTTGACATCATCAGACGTCTACTTAGGTCTATATACAGTAGTTATAAACAATTAAAACGTCTTGTGTACAGATAACATATTCCTCAGTTGGAAGCTTCTGTTACTTATCATACTTTGTACAAAATTATTCAAGGCAGAAGAATTCTTCAGGCCTTTGACTGCATGATGACTAGATTTCCACACCATTAACTGAATGATATTTCCCTATATTTTAGATGTGGCGGTTCATATTTAGTGATTAAGTTGTTTATTGCTTCCATGCTACTTTTATGAAATGAGAAATGGATTTTGGTTCTGTTGCGTTCTTGGAAAGTCTTTGCATTTTGGTGCCTACACACTTGCTCTAATGGAAGTTGAACCTTTTTTTTTTGGAAATTTGTGAAATTATTTGATTTAATATTCACAAGGATTTGTAAGCATGTAGATGCTGGAGATTTTTCATAATTGATATTAATACATCAAGCCAGTTGTAGGGCAGCATTTTATTGGTAGTTCTACATCTTGACAGCTTATGGTTTTTGTCGACATCATTGTTTGCATAACAAGCTGGAACTTTAGATAAACCACTGCATTAACCTTTTAAGTTATGTCCTTATAAATTAGGAGTTATCATTTAGAAGTTATGAACAGAGCTCGTTTATAATCTTCAATCGTCAGACTTTTTGTTAACTACTTCTGAAGCAAATTTTTGCTTCGTACTGATTAACTGAATGTTTAACCTGTGAGGAAAACTGCCTACCTAATTTCATATATGCTTTCGCTTTCAAGAAACTCACAATTTCTTGATTGAGGCTGCAATAGAATGAATATATAGGATGAGCGTTATTTGTTCCTTGAGCTGCGCCTCAAGCTTCAATTTTGTTGGAACTTGTTAGTTGCTAGGTGCTTCACACATATTGGATCAGGCTTTATTCCCTGTTATTTCATTTTCATTTCTTTTTGTTTTCCTTTGGGGACCCAATAAAACCGTGGTTTCCTGCACCACATTTATATTGAATATGAAATTATTATATCTGCAATACCATGCAAGGGTGACACTTTCTGCTTTAATTCTGTACAGGCTGCGAAAGAAGAACTTTCTCGTGAATGTAACTATGAATTAAAGGCTGAAAATCAGAAAAAGTTTCGTGGTCTACTGGCCAGGACAACAGGATTTTATGTCCCATCTGTGGTGGATGATTTATCGAGTAAAAAAGTGTTAACCACGGATCTAGTTCCTGGTAAGTGGTTATGTCTTTCTTATTGTATAAATGAGAAGGAATCCTTTAGCAGTAAAAGATAGGACAGGACAGGACATTCGTCTCTATATATTTGATTTGTATAGTTTGTGTACCGATTACATTCAGAAACTTATTCAATTCATACATCCTTTGATAAATTATTTTCCCTTTTCTATACTCATATCATTGATCTAATGTTTATGCACTTCCTTCCTTTATCAACTAATTCAGCTTTATCCTGTTATTTAGTTATCCAAAGACCAGCAATTATTTATGCACATCTCATCTATTATGTTAAATTACTGCAATAATGCTGCAATCTTTTGTTAGATATTTGATATCGGTCGTGTATGTACCAATTGGAGCAGTTGCCCCTTCGGCTTTAGTTGAAACTGTCTTAAAATATGTTGGAAATTTGATGATGTAGAAACTCACCATATATAGTAGAGTAATGATAATATTTTTCTTTTTCTTTTTTGGTTGCAGGAGTTCCTATTGATAAGGTGGCATTACTAGACCAAGAGACTCGCAATTATGTAGTGAGAGGATTTTCGAGATCCTACACAATATAGAACTTTATGTAATGTATTTTAATTATTTATCTATGGAAATCTTAATTAATGTGGTGAACTAAATTAAAATGTGTTTATTTGTGGTTTTTAATAGTGAGAGTAGTTTAAAATTATTATTAATATTTGAAAATGATATAGGTAAAATTGTAGAAAACGTCTCAAATTATTTAGTGATTTTGAGTTTTCGTCCCAAACTATATCACCTCATCGAATTTCATTCCGTAATTTAATATTTTTTTATGGAATATAGTCCCACCGTCAATTATGAGATGAAAATTATGCACGTGTCCGTTAAATTGTCACATGGCTGCTTACGTATTATGATGTGACAAATTTAAGTACAACCAATTATACAATATTATAAAATTCATTCCAAACTAATTACAGGATTGAACCTTTAAATTAAAATTTTAATTTTGGGACTAAAGTCATGCAAAATGGTAAATTATGGGACGAAATTTTGTGAGTTGATATAGTTTGGAATGAAAATTAAAATTAGTATTTCGTTTGGAACAATATTCCGAAAAAATATTAAATTATGAAACGAAATTCGATGAGCTGATATAGTTCGGAACAAAAACCCAAAATTACTAATTAGTTTGAGATGTTTTTTTCAATTTTGCCAATAGTTCATTTCTTTGAAATAATTTTAAAATTAATGGGAGTCTGTTTTATCTTCCAAGAATTGTTAAATAAAACCACGAGCATCATTTTATATCACTTTTTCTTTTTTAATTTTAAGAAATAATACCTGGATCTTTGGACATCTAAAAAAAGATTCCTATTTCTGCCCATTTTGGGTTTTCTCCTATTCTACCGTTCATTGTCCTGCACCTTTTAGATAAAGACCACGAACGAGCTCAATTTTCATAAATACTTAATTAAAGGACATCATTACCCTCACCTTCTAAAAATTTGCTTTCACACAGTAAATAACGGGTAAACACCACTTTTGGTCCCTCTTATCATTAACTTTTTACAGAGTGGTCTCTCTTATGTTTTTTCCCACTTTAGTCCCTACTATGAATTATTTGTTTCACTTTAGTCATTTTCAAGTGATCCAAGGCGATTCCGATAACATGTGATATGCTCATGAGGGCAATTTTGTCATTTCAAGTAAACTAACATGGATATTTTCATTTTTCTAATTATTTTAAATAAATACTAAATTTTCAAACTAGGCTTTCATTTCAATCGAACTTAATCGTACATTTCGTTCCAAACTAAAGTTTTTTCCTAAAATATTTTTCAAACACCGAAATTGCTCACCAATTAAACAATATCTCAAATAGTCTCAATAGTGAACGGACGAAAATGCCCTAAAAAATATTCATATGCATGTCACGTGTTATCGGAACCACCTGATAAGGACTAAAGTGAAACACATAATTCATAGTAGGGACTAGAGTGGGAAAAAAAACATAAAAGGGACCACTCTGTAAAAAATTAATGATAAGAGGGACCAAAAGTGGTATTTACCCGTAAATAACCCTTTTGATAATGCTCCTAACTAAATTCAGTTTGTTTAGTATGAATTCTATACAACAAATACTTGCACTATTTAAAATAACTAGACCTTTAAAATATACATGGAATATTATACATATTTTCTATTCCCTCGATTGAAAATTTTGGTTTACTCTAAACATAACCATTATAGTGATGACGTTTTGTAATAATATATCTCAATCATTCTTAATTAGAAAGTAAATATTATGAATCCATATAGACCGACGTTGACTCGACTTTTCTTGATTTTGATTTTCAAAAAAAATAATTTGAGTAGTTTTAACGAAAATTTTGAAACATTATAAATTCATATCGACTAATGTTGACTCTATTTAGCTCGAAAAAAAATTTGAAATATCATTTGAATTTAGTTAGGATGTCGATTTTGAAAGATAAAATAAGTAATATATGTCCAATCAATGGTATTTACTAGGGGGAAAATATGTGGATGAAATATATCAATCTAAATTTTATTAAATTTGAATATATAATTGAATCTTAAGTTTCACGAAATCTAGATCCAAACATTATTTGGATTGACGTTGACTCAATTTCTCGAAACTCTACAAACACTAAGACGTGGTCCCTCAATTTCATTTTAATTTTCGTTTTAGGCATTTATGCATGTATTAAAAAAGCTATTAACTAGCCTAAATTTTAGAAAAAAAGTTTACCTAAATACCCCTTGTCTCTCCAAATTTTTATATATCTCCTTCAATGATTTCTTATTCAATAAGAATAAAATTGAAATATATATAATTGATGACAATTAATTTGGAACATGAAAATATCTATAAAGCTACAATTAAAATGGAATGAAATTCACGGGGGATATTTAAGTCTATGATGTCTAGTCATACACTAATTAACAATAGATATTGTAAATATGTAATTATTGAAGAATTTGAAATATTAGGATAATTTAATAACAAGTGGGGATAAATAAGTCATTTACAAAATGAGAAAGGGCCAATAGCCGTACAATTTCCAAGAAAAAAAAGAGAAGAGATGAGTCAAGTCTAAATCTTTTTCACTTCTCCTCTTCTTCTCCATTTCGCAAAACCCAAACAAATTCTACCAAATCCAAGATTCATCATACAGTAAAAAAACCATATACATACATACATATAACTATGTCGTCGTCGTCGTCAAATCCACCACCACTAAACAATCAGAATGAAAATCCCACCAAACCACCAGAGATCAAGAAACCAACTTTTTTCAGACAAAAACCCACATGGGTCCTCCCCTATAGAACACCAACCCTTCAAAGTCTCTACACCCTAAGCAAGAAACTTGGGCAAGGCCAATTTGGTGTCACTTTTCTCTGCACCGAGAAATCAAGTGGCATTCTTTATGCCTGCAAGTCTATACCCAAAAAGAAACTGATTTGCAAAGAGGATTATGAGGATGTTTGGAGAGAGATTCAAATAATGCATCATCTGTCTGAACATCCTAATGTTGTTAGAATAAAGGGTACTTATGAGGATGCTTTGTTTGTGCACATAGTCATGGAATTGTGCGCTGGTGGGGAACTCTTTGATAGGATTGTTCAGAAAGGGCATTATAGTGAAAAAGAAGCTGCAAAGTTAATTAGTACTATTGTTGGTGTTGTGGAGGCTTGTCATTCTTTAGGGGTTATGCATAGAGATTTGAAGCCTGAGAATTTCTTGTTTATTAGTGCTGATGAAGATATAGCTCTTAAGGCTACTGATTTTGGCCTCTCTGTTTTCTATAAGCCAGGTTTTTCTTGCTTGCTTGAATATTCTTTAACTCATTTTCTGCAAACATATTTGGGTGTTTTTGATTTATGATTTGATTTTTAATGTTTTATGTGAATGATTTTTATTTGATCTTACCACTGCTCTGTTTTTGTTGTTTTCTATTGTGTTGTTTTAGTATGTATTTGGAAGCTTCACTTGTGTGAAGAATGCAGTTTCAAAAATCATATATGTATGTGCAATTAGATTATTAGACTTATACCAACAAGTGATTGGTCTAGTGAAATGTTCTAGTACCCACAATGTGGCTAATTCATAAGAAGCACCAGGTGCACCAGGAATCGAAGTTGCTATAGGACTAAAACGCAAGATGCAAATAAATGAGTGCGATTCATCCTAGTAAAGAACGGAATACATATGTTAAGATGTTTATGATCAAGTTCTACTCTAATAATTCCTACTTATCTAAGAAACTTGTTCTCTCCAAAGGTCATTAAATTATTACTTGGGATTCCACATCGGTAATATGAAAGATATCTATCTGAGGTTTATATGGCCTTGTGTTCTCACACTTCATTAGCTAGCGTTTAAATTTCTCCCTGATTTATTACAATATCTTTCTCAAATACACATAAGAATGTGTCTGTTGTAAAGAGAATTGGCTGTTGCATCTATTTACTTGACTTGTGCGACTTATAACATTCTCTAGTCATAACGGCTGGATGTTGTTTAATATTTCATGATCCAAGTATATGGCCCAGCCTTACCTTCCTAGGGACTGGAACCCCTTTTTGCTCTTAAACTTGTCATTTCTAATGTGGAATTGCTGGTTTCGAATTTTCTATCCTTTTTAGATGAAACTTTTTGCGATGTTGTGGGAAGTCCTTATTATGTTGCACCCGAGGTTCTGAGAAAGCATTATGGACCCGAGGCAGATGTTTGGAGTGCAGGGGTTATTTTATACATTTTACTCAGTGGTGTTCCGCCTTTCTGGGCAGGTATTGTCTTCTCCAAGTTATTTATTTGTCCATTTCTATACCCCAGACTCTGATTATATTCTCCTCTGAAAGTACTATTTTTTTTGTCTTTCGCATTTGAATTTTTTTTTGCTACTTCTACTACCAATGCCTAATCTCTCTTTCTTCGCCAGAAACTGAGATGGGAATTTTTCGCCAGATATTACGAGGAAAACTGGATTTTGATTCTGAACCATGGCCTGGAATTTCAGATGTTGCCAAGGATTTGATAAGAAAAATGCTTGATAGGAATCCAAAGACAAGGTTAACTGCACATGAAATTCTATGTAAGAAAATTTTATGTGTAATGAATACCTCCGTATGTCCTGGTCCTCTGACACAATTTATCTTTGATTTCAAATTTTTTTTTTCCATCTGACAAACAGGTCATCCATGGATTGTTGATGACACAATGGCTCCTGATAAGCCACTTGATTCTGCAGTTTTATCACGTCTCAAACAGTTCTCTGCCATGAACAAACTCAAGAAGATGGCTTTACGTGTAAGGATTTTATGAGATTTTTTTTATGGTAGCATCTATATTAGGTTGTTTGTGAAGTTATATGATTTATTATGAGTCTGGCTCCGTTGAATCTATCCGAATGTTGGAAATTTGATGATGTAGAAACTCACCATATATAGTAGAGTAATGATAATATTTTCTTTTTCTTTTTCTTTTTTGGTTGCAGGAGTTCCTATTGATAAGGTGGCATTACTAGACCAAGAGACTCGCAATTATGTAGGGACAAAATTACTTGATCTTACATTGATGGAGTTATTTATCTTCCGATTCATGCAGGCATGTTCTCTATGCTATGCTATTGCTCGCCTTATCCTTATCTCACCCTTTTTTTTTTCTTTCTACATGAAGCAGCTTGACTATTAAGTTTCTAGCTTCCTTAGAATTGATTTAAGTGGATTTGGGAAGCTTAAGAGATCTTCTGTGAATTAATACATGCTTCCGTTAATACATACAGATCCTAACTGGAGTAACTTTTTATATGATGAGGCGGAAAGATCAATTAATCTTCTAGACTTTGGAGCCGCTAGGGACTTCCCAAAGAATTTTGTTGATGACTATTTAAGAATGGTAAGCTATGTTCTCATCTCATATATTCTAAACTGAACTGTGCATGAGAGAATATTTATGCTGAGAAATTATTGAAACAACAGGTTGTTGCTTGTGCAAATAGTGATAAAGAAGCAGTGTAGAGATGTCAAGGAGAATCGGATTTCTCACAGGAACTGAATCCGAAATCATGTTAGATGCTCATGTTCAGGCTGGTTTTATTGTGGGATTGCCATTTGCCAAGAGCGGATGGTATGATTTTGGATCAACAAATTATTCCCGATTGCAGAAGCGGAAAGGCGGAAATTTTGAAATAATTGGATTTCGATATTTCGTCCATTGTTCACTATAGTACAACATATTTTTTAATTTAATTTGAGATCGATCCATGTGATGATATAAGTATTCTTCCAATTCTTATCTGTTATTAAGAGGTTTAGGGTTTAGGGTTTTTAGGGTTCTAGGGTCCGGAAAGGCGGAAATTTTGAAATAA